>CM059195.1:18092418-18796013 GCA_030323885.1 Branchipolynoe longqiensis
GTGCCAGTGTATGGATGCCCTGCTTTCAGGCAAAGCTGCATAGTCCGATGATGTTGAGTTTCTACCAACTGTGAAATACATATATAAGGGTGATGGTTATACTCTAGCTGACTTTATTTTCAAGAAACTTCTATTGTAAATTGCTAAGGTTGAAGTTGGGTGGAGTGAATACGTGGAAGAGAAATATATGTTGGTTGTATTGTTTGAAATGATCCACGACTGGTGATTGTAATATATGCATAAAAACATCCAGGCACGTGTGGAGAACAAAGGATATGTAAATGAGATGACGTCCTAGACAAAGCATGCCGGCGGTTCAGGGCCCTGGACGGTGAATAAAGCATTCAGCATCCAGAAGTCAAAGTGTTTAGACGTTGGTGTCAGATGTGGGGTTCGAGCCCACGCCCACATACGTGGACCAGAACGTTGTACTCTTACAGTGATCGCCCTAGCGTCCGTTATCGTACTTAACGGCCATTATGTATTGAAGCAGGAGCAGGTTCTATTAGATGCAGGTCGCGTGCGTTAGGTCATCAATCAATCAATAGGATACAGCTATAGTAGGCCGTGGGCCTGTTAGCCATTCTTAATTCATAGAAATCGAGATAGTTCTACAGATGTGGTGGATAACCCCCACCCACATATACCCACACTTCCCTATGATGAATCATGGTAGGGAAACATGATAGTCAAGTGTATGTATATGTGCAAGGACATACACATACACTTGCTCTTCCTGCCTAGCCCCCCCTACCCCCCCGGCCCGTCTCCAGCATTCTTCACCGCAATCCATCCATCTTTTCATTGCCACTGGTTACCCATCCATCCAGCCGACTCAATGGTCTGCGAGAAAGAACCCCACACACTGATCGACGACCTGTGTTTGTTCAGCAATAGTGGAGTGGAGAGGCTTTTAATCCACTAAATAATGCAGGGTACCTCATTACCATAGTCTCCCAAATTAAGCAGGTTGATTGATATAACTTTATAAGGGTTGTATGAGGGAGAGAGGCGGGGCGGGAGAGAGGTGGGGGAGGCGGAATCCCGAATAACTGCGAAATCAGTGTGAAGCTTGGATATTGGAACTTAGAGCTTGGCCTTTGGAGCTTAGAGCTGGGAGTGTGCAGCTTGCAGCTTGCAGCTTGCAGCTTGCACCTTGCACTTGAGAGGTTGCAGATTGCATTGTGAGCTTGCAGTGTGGACCTTGAAGCTTGCAACTTAGAGCTTACAACTTGGATGCTTGATTCCCTGAAACCTCCCCCCCCTCCATAAGCAGTGGTTAGATGATGGATATTTCCGTCTTTGTTATAAGCACCTAACTAAATATGTAATTTCTGTGTGCGCTGGACCCTCAGTCATTAAGCCCTTATTGCATGTCTGAAACCATTAACACAAATTAATGCACATCTTCGGTCTGGTCATAGACATGGTCCACGGATCCTGAAATGCAAATACTACTCATTACTTCCCCCCTACACCGCCCGCCCTGCTCCATTTCACAGCCAGCACACATAGTTATGGTGTCATACTGTTCCCCACACTGATCCCACACTGGTCTCAGAGAAACGCATTACTGGTACAACCAGTGTCTGACCTACACTGTTCACCCATTAATCCAATCTGACCTATACTGCCCACAACCCTGTCCCAAGCATTGTTCCAACCACTATCCAAACCACTGCCACAAAGACTACACCATCACTGCCTGAACCACTGACCAGACGGGATGGCAAAATGAGTTACAGCGTCCGTCTTCCCGTGTTGGTAGATCTGGGGTCGTGGGTTCGAACCCTGGTCGAGTCAAACCAATGACTTAACAATTGATAGTATTAGGATAGGGCAAGGAATGGTTGGCTCAGTGTCAGGATAATGTGACTGAGTGGGATATCAGGTCACGGTGCTGGCAAACTGGTCTTCCAGTGGGGCAACACTATAAAGTCACCATGAGTGCGCACTGTCACAATTCGTTGTTGCTAGGACATAAAACAACAACAAGCAAACAAACCTGAACCACTGCTCCATTACAGCCCCACCACTCCCCACCACTTCCCCAACCACTGCTCCAACCAATTCCCCAACTCTTCCCCAACCACTGCATCAACCACTGCCCCAACCACTTCCCCAACTCCTTCCCCAACTACTGCCCCAACCACTTCCCCAACCACTTCCCCAACCACTGTCCTATTCATTGTTCCACCACTGCGTGACCACTGCCCTAACCACTGCCCCACTCTTGCCTCGCCACTGCCCCAAGCACTGCCCCACCACTGCCCCGACTATTACCCCCACTCCCCCTACTACGCCATCACTGTCCCAACTACTACTACACCATTGTCCCAGCCACTACCCTACCACTGCCCATACAAGCACCCATCCACTACCCTAGAACTGCCCCACAATTCCCACTCCCCCCCCACCACTCCCTCACCACTGCCCCAAAACACTGTACCACCATTCCCATCCCTAACCGACATCACCAGCCATACCAACTCTTCATTCACACGACACATTTCTCAAAAACTATCGAAACTAAGATGGGCGTGACGGGTGGGAGGTGCTTGTTGGTGCTTGCGTGTGTGTGTGTGTTGCGGAATGCTCTCAGCTGGTGGATGGGGTAGGGTGGTTGTGGTGGGATGCCGGGGTATGCTCTATGTTGGATGGTGGGTGGGTGTTGGTGGAGCTCCAGGTGCTGAGGGTGTAGTTGGAGTATGTTGTGTTGATGTTGTTGGTGGGTGCTGGGTGCTGGGATGGTGATGGTGCTGGGATGGTGCTCTGCTGCTAATAGTTCTGGTATGGGTGATGTGGGGTGGTGGGGGTATGGGTGTGAGTGGGGGGGGGGAGGAGTTTGGGCTGGAATAGAGTGGGGTAGGAGTAGAGTATGGGGTTATGGTGCTGGAGGAGGTGGGTTGGGGTAGAGTTGGGGATGGTGGTGGGTGAGGAGACGGGGGAGGGTGAAGTGGCGGTGGGGGTAGAGTTGGGGGTGGTGGGGGAGGAGACGGGGTGGGTAAGGGTGAAGGTGGCGGTGGGGGTAGAGTTGGGGATGGTGGGGGAGGAGACGGGGTGAGGGTGAAGGTGGCGGTGGGGGTAGATTTGGGGATGGTGGTGGGGGAGGAGCTGGGGTGAGCGTGAAGGTGGCGGTGGGGGTAGAGTTGGGGATGGTGGTGGGGGAGGAGACGGGGTGAGGGTGAAGGTGGCGATGGGGGTAGAGTTGGGGATGGTGGTGGGGGAGGAGACTGGATGAGGGTGAAGGTGGCGGTGGGGGTAGATTTGGGGTTGGTGGTGGAGGGGGTGAGGGTCTGTGTGACTGGCGAGGAGTGACTAATCATGCTACATCCAAAGAACAGTGCACACAGTTAACCCGAGCCGGTTAGATGCTATCTGAAGGTGTAGCCTCCCCTCGGCCATCTTTGCTTACCTCCGCAAACACCCTCCTTCTCCTGCGGCTATTCCAGGGGAGGTCCTCATCGCACTGCCATCTAGGGGAAATAACTCTGATATGCTGCCGCATGGGACCGTCTTTGCCGGTGCGCATGCATTACACCATTAGATGCATGTATTTCTTGATAAAGATATAACACAAATAATCGGTCTTTGTGTGTGATGTAGATTAGTAATATACTGTCTCAAATGCACAAGTGATTAAGGTGAGAGAAAAACACAGTTACAAAGTTGTACTCTCTAATTGTTAGAACGCAGACAGGCGGTTCCATGCCGACCTCCTCTATTTGTAGTCTATCCTGACCGATCACAACCAGCCCCCTCCCCTCCCCCCCCCCCGTGCCCCCTCTCTGAGGCCCCGCTCCAGTCGCCGCCCTCCCTCGCCCCTACCCCCGCCCATGGCCGGTCCAGCCCTAAGATCAGAGACCCCATGGACATCACTCAGCCTGCCGCTTTGATCTCTGCCCTAGGTCCAAAGTGGGCGGGTCCGTCCCGGTCCCGTGTGTCCGTGGTCAGGGTGCGGGGTTGGGGTAGGGATGGATGGAGCGGGCATGTGTGTCTAATACAGACCGACCGGGAAGCAGGTAGGGGAGGAGGGGAGAGGGGTGGCGGGGAGCGGGGGGGGGGGAGGGTGTGTGTGAGAATATCTGCATGTGTGCGCGGTGGGGGAACGAGGTGTGGGTGGGTGTACAGGATGGGGGGGGGGGGGTATTATCTGGCTATATATCTGTAACTTGGGGAAAGTCAGTCCACTTGTAGCACAGTAGAGGGAGATATATACTCCCCCATGTATGTATTTATTGCAATATACAGTACAGCCCCGTTAAACCAAGCTCGGTTAAATCAACCGATCGGTTAATCCAAACTTTTGTCAGCTGCCCGGCAAAATACTACCATTTATCATATAAAAAAGTTGGTTAAACCAAAGTCGGTTAATCCAAACTATCGGTTAATCCAAACAGATTTGTCGGGCCCTAGGCCAGTTCCGGTAAGGTTAACCCAAACTTTCATGTGGTTATAAGGTCATCTGAGACCCCACTGATTTTTTATATGATAAATGGTAGTATTTTGCCAGGTCGCCGAAAAAGTTTGGATTAACCAATCGTTTGGTTTAAGCAAGCTTGCTTTAAAGGGGTTATACTGTATACACATAAAAAACACTAATCAAATTGTCCACATACATTGTATATTACATTCATAATGCACCCACGTTTTTGCCAAAGCCAAGTCAAAGTTAAAGCCAAAGCTTGGTTAAACCAATGATCGGTTAATCCAAACAAATTCATAGGGTCCCTTCCAGTTTGGTTTAAGGAGGTTATATTGTAATATGTATGGGGTGTTGGGAGTGGGGTATGGGGCGGTATCATCTGGTTATATATATATTTCACTAGGGGAAGTGAGTCCACGTGTACCACAGTATAGGCAGATACACACTCTCTCCCATGTATTTGTTAAAATAGGATGCGTCATACGTCAGTTAAGGCAATATTGGACATTTAGCTTCAATTCCTACTGAAAGTTCCATAATCCCATGATATTTAATTGTTACCGTCCTGACATGGCCTTAGCTCTTGTTAGTGCGTAAAACAACAACATTACCATATTTACCTTTTGGTTATAGTTATTTGTTTAGTTGGGGTTTAAGTCCTAGCACCATCTAAGGTCATATCAGTACGGGATTTCTGCTATATGTTTTAGATAATATATAGTATGCTAATCGTACTAAACTACTTTGCTATAGGTTGGAGTAGGTATTGTCTTAGAGGGCTAACTTTGCATACATTTGCAGCAAAAACCTGAAAAATAATGTCGGTGTGCACACCAAAATACGGGACATGAGATGGTGTGCTTATGGGTTTTCATAGTGTAGCTGCATAGCACTGGAACACCAAACCAAAATACATGATTAATGAGAGCAACTATGTCTAAGTTGGCTATGTAAGATCAAATTCGGGTGTTTTGGTATTGAAAATATGGCTTCATCGGATTGTCGAGATCTACCTAAATCTAAATCTAACCAACATAGGGTTTTGTGATAATACCTCAGTATTGTGTGATGTGAATAGAAGGACATTAACATCATATAGGACAGATTTTTGAGAGTACACTTTCAGGCCGACTTCATAGTGATGCCTCTTCAGGATACCATACACCGGCACCATGCACCTCACCCACGATCATGACACAGTGTAAAATGTTCCGATTTACGGCATTGGTGGGGGAATGCAAATGTTCTATTACTAATCGGGTATACGTGACCAGGTGCATGTATGTGTATATGTAGGTGCTGGAAGACATTAGGACCGACTCATGGACGCAACTCTCACAGCAGAGAGCTAAATGGAGAGCGGCAGTCAAGTAATGAAAGCAGTCTTTGTCGCATCGCGACCGACAGCATGATGATGATGATGATGAGGTGCTGGTGGTGCCTGAGTGAGATGTAAATATACATAGTGGTGCTTGCAGGGCTGTGTGTAACGGGCACTCATAACCTACCCCCTCCCCACTCTGCTAGTTAGGATCACCACACTCAGGCTCAAGGCAGGTGGTGACCAGGGAAGCCACACACCTTGGTGGTGGTAGGCATATCATTGGTAACCATGGGGACCAGGAATGCTGGATCCCTATTGGTAGAGCTAAGAATGCTTGTTTCCCATTGGGCGAAAAGGGTGCGGTGATACTCTACAATGAATCCATGTACCATATACATAATAAACCAGAGGGCTTGACTCTCTGTCTTCTTTCACACTTTATACTCTTCCTTTCTCTTTGTCTGTATCGATTTCACTATAGCCTGCCTACACAACCAGAGATTTCAACTTTAGCCATTCTACAACAGTTTATACAGTAACTCACCACATTAACCCATAATACCAAACCTACCGCTCATAGCTAACCTACTAACCGACTAAACCTCCATCTTCCTATACTAAGATACCCTATATAGGTACATGCACAGGTATCTATCCCCAAATTAATGTATATGGCCGGAAGACCAGTGCCTCACCAATAACAAAATATGTTCTGATTCATCAACCGGCCATTTTCGATAATGGAAAGGGAAATCGTCCAGAATAGCAGGTCTTGGAGCTCTGTGGCGGAGTGGTTAGAGTATGTGCCTTTTTTCTAGGTCGGACTCCTAATCTGAAGGTCGGTGGTTCGATTCCCCATGCCCCCACTTCTGCCAATTTGGATTTCCTCAGCTGTGTATAACTTACAGTGTCATCAAAGGCCAGTTGCTTTCATACCATGTCTATGTGGTATGGGAGCTTAAAAATCCCTTGGGTCAATAAAAGTGTAGGCTCGGGCTTTCTATCAACAAACTGTCTAATGGTGAAAACAAGTCTATTCAGACTTATCCATAATAGGCAGTATAAATCTTCTAGAAAAAAATCCTGGCCAAATCAAAATAATTAATAGAGAAATGTACGGTTGTTGGTACCTAGCTTGGTACTTTATATTGTTAGAAGGAGGCAAGAAGCAATAGAATGAGGAAACATAATTATCCGCAGTTGAAATTTCCCCTCTTGAATTAATTCTACATGTTCACACTTCTCATGTCTCTGAAATTATTGCTTTTCAATTAAAGTTACTTTAGGTAGAATGTAACAATCAACGGACGATATAGTTGTATATGAGAAAATGACAGAACCTCAAATCATCGGAGTAGGCATCTTTGCTCAATGGTGGTAGTACAACATAATTTTAATAATAATAACAATAATAATAAGACTGATAACAATAATGTGGCGGAGGGATGCAAATGAGAAATATAGAGCAGGAATCAAAGTCACAACTTACATTCAACCATTACACCAACTAGCCTCCCTGATTTCATCTCCTTATCCACGCCCACCTCTCTATGTCGATCCTTTCCTGAGAGAGCAGTGCAGACCGATACAAGTATTACTAATAATGATATGAGTGTTGTTTTACGTCCTAGCAATATCTAAGCTCATATCAGGACGGCCATACTAATAATAAATGCTATGTTGCATGGTAACAGTTCACAGGCGACTAATGGAAAAGTAGTGTAGCTCGGATTTATTTTTATTTTTATTTTGGGGGATAAATATGTGTATTCTGCTGAATAAGTCTTTTGTCAGTGGCGACGCACTGGTCTTCCAGCCATTTTTCAATTCAGAATTATTTACACAAATTCAAGATCTGTCGAAAATAATATACTTGATGGGATTCATAGTGCCACTTTTAATAATACTGAGGCACTTCTGTAGAGAAATGCAGTTTTTCTACCATAAATAATGACCTTCACAAATACCATTGTCCCATTCCCCTATTCTCTACAGTTCAGCGGCAATATTCCCCAGCTCCTTCCTGATACACACGGCATCCATGGGATATTTATAGGCAAGTCTGAATGGGTCAGAGTTGAATAGGCAAGCAATCAGTTCCTAAGGACTTCCCTTCTGCATAGAGCAGTCATTCAGCGTGCATGATTCAGGAACCACCATCTGTTAAGGGGAGCAGCTCTTAAATCCATATATGGAAAGCCTGGAGCTGAGCAACTCAATTCACCTCACTGTCGCACTGGCCCACATAGGGCGCGCTGAGGTCAAACTGTCGGACCATATATATATATATATATATATATATATATATATATTTATATATATATACGTATATATAGAGAGATGTGTTCCTGTGTGCTTACTCTTTCAGAGTTAGCCATTTAAACTAAAAGTGACGTCAAAATAATGTAAACTGGTCTAGTAGTCTGCATTGACTGTGATGATATCAGGGAGCCTGACTGTATAATGGTTAGCACACTGGCCTGGAATGCAAGAGAAGTGTGTTCGGTTCCCGCTCTAGGTGCAAGCTTTCCAATTTCCATCACCCCGACGAAACTACTTAATAATGTAATATATGGGTCAGGATCACGAAAAGAGGCCAATTGGGGAAAGTTTTCAGCGTAGAGCATGGATGTGGGCGTCGATCGGTATAATTATAATTTAGCATTGACCGAGGTGTTGGAAAGTCCTTAAATTTATCCTAAATGTAAAGGTCAAGAAAATACAACAACCTTGTTTGTTTCTAGGATAATTTAATATGAAACAAAGAAATTCACTACACTTTTAAGAATTGTGATGCCGACATCTTCAATTGACCACCGATTGGCCCATTTTCGTGAGGCTGACTCATATATATATCCAACAAAAATGGCAGAAACTCAAAACGATCAGAATACGCAACTATAACAGTTCAAGGAGTTCAACCAGATGGGGGGCCCGAATTAGTTGAACGTCTGGCTCACGTTGTGGCAGATCGTGGGATTGTAATCCACGGGTTCAAACCCTCATCGAGTCAAACCAATAGCTTAACAATTGATACTTGTCGTTTCCTAGCCAGGCGATTGGCAATATTAGGATAGGGGAAGGACTGGATGGCTCAGTGTCAGGATAATGTGACTGAGTGGGATATCAGGTCACGGTGCTGGCAGCCTGATTTCCCAGTGGGGCAGCATTATAAAGTTGCCATGAGTGCGCACTGTCAGAAGCCGGTACCTGTCCTGATATGACCTTATATGTTGCTAGGATGTAAATCAACAACAAACAAACTAATCATCCTCTGGACACTGGAGCGGTGACCAGGATCCTGTGTAAGTCATCGGTTGTCTGGACGGTGAACCCACCCTGTATATATGTATATATGTAGATGTATATATTGTAAGTGCATTGCCTGTATGTGTGAGATTATAAGCATTAAATGAGTTATGGGCATGAACCATTTAAAAGACTTATAATTCCAGAGGGACGAGTGCAGGTGTCTGCACAGATGTCTGGTGTAAGGAACAACATAGATCGATGGGCGAAGATAGGGGATTGCATCAGGGAACCTAGATAAAGGATTCACCTGGTACTCGCAGTCGCACTCACAGTACACGGGTGAATACCAACCCTATATAAAAACGGTCGAAAAAGCGGGTTAACGAATTGAGAGCCTAATTTCACAATCTAAGAAGCAACAATTATTCTTTACATATGTCTGATTGATAGCCCGCTACCTTTGAGATGAAAAATATAGTATAATATCTAGTTTAATAAGATTTAAAAGTGAAATCGACGGCGTTCTGCGGCCGCCATCTTGTCTTTTTGCATTCTCTCCCATTTCACCAACTCTGTGCCTATATGGGTAGCCATTTGATAGTGGAGCCACAGTTTCTACTGCATGTTTCATACTAAACCTATTTTCGCCCATATTTACAGTACATTGTCCTTCACCCGTGTCCTCCAATTACCGGGTGAATGTTTTATCTAATGGCCCTGTCACACTACGACGTGACTACGTCAGCGTAACCACAACGTGAAAATAATGATATCACGTCGAAGTTATCGGCGTAATATGCAAATTGTGGACGTGAGCGTAACGTGAAAGTAACGTTGGTGTACGTCGTGACTTAGCTGTAACGTGACACGTTAGGGGGGAGGGTAATTGGCGACGTGACCGGGCGTTAGTGTAAGTGAGCGAACGTCGCCAACGGGTGGACGTGGACTAACGTGACCGTAACGCCACCGTAACGTGACCGTAACGTGACCGTAACGTGACCGTAACGTGACCGTAACGTGACCGTAACCGTGACCGTAACATGACCGTAACGTGACCGTAACGTGACCGTAACGTAACCGTAACGTCCAAAACGCTGCCCACACGTTGCTCCCACCCGGGCCGTCGGTCTGACGTGACATAACGTGACTCTAACGCCATTTACGCTGCTATAACGATCGCGGAACGTCTACCTACCGTCATTGTCACGTCATCCCGACGTAACGGCCTCACGTCGAGATACGTCGAAAGTTTTGAACAGGTTCAAAACCTTGACGCGCGCCGACGTAACCCGACGTAACATGACGTAGCTCTACGTCACTCTAACGTCATTATGACATCATCATAACGTAACCCAACGTACGGCAACGTAATGACGAAAAATCGTCATGTTAGGCTCACGTTGGCTCGTTACGTCGTAGTGTGACAGGGGTATAAAGGGAACCTAGCTCCTATATGGCAGAGGACGCTAGCCCCAGAATGGCAAGAATTGTTGGTTCAAATCACATTCTAGGTGTCAGATATCCCATTTACATTACCTCCATGACAGTGTTTTGAACTCAAGTACTTCATATATGCATATATATATATATATATGTTGTATAAGAATTATACCAGTATAATAACGCAGAATGCTATACTCTCCTAACACCCACCCACCAGTAATCGTGTGGTTGAGCCTTGGACTACTCATCTACTGCTCAGGCTTCAACTCCTACGGTGGCGCCACCGCTCGCCTGTTCACTGTCCTACTCACTTACTCACTTTATAATATAGTGTCATGAAGTCATCTAGCTATATTGACACATATATTTACATTTTACCATAATGATGTTGTCTGGGGACCCCCTTTGCTTACACATCGCTAAAAGCATGGGAATTAAGCTTCCATGGTGTCACCAGCGAGAAGGAACCAGCAAAGTGCGGCCTCCGACGGGATGGCCAAATGAGTTAGAGCGTCCGTCTCCGTGTTGGTAGACCACGGGATCGTGGGTTCGAACCCTGGTCGAGTCAAACTAATGACTTAAAAAATGATTCTCGTTGCTTCCTAGCCAGGCGCTCGGCATTGTTAGGATAGGGCAAGGACTGGTCGGCTCAGTGTCAGAATAATGTGACTGAGTGGGATATTTGGTCATGCTGGTGGCCTGGTATCCCAGTGCCACAGCACTATAAAGCCGCCATGAGTGCGTACTGTCACAAGTCGGGACCTGTCCTGATATGACCTTAGATGTTGCTAGGACGTAAAACAACAACAAACAAACGACCTCCAGTTACTGTTTGAATCTATCTCTGAACAGACGTATTGTGGGTGCTGGATGGTTGGGTGGGAGGCGGGAGCAAAGAGAGGGAGGCAGGTTGATGGAGAGAGGGGGAGAGCGAGCGGAAGGGGGGAGGGAGGGGTGTAGGGGGTTGGGAGTGTGCCAGAGACCCCTCGTGTTTTGTAGGTCTGGGTGATGAGGCATAGCCTGATGCTGTCTAGCGGGCCGGGGGCGGGGGGTGGGGTGGGAGGTAGGGGTGTGTGGGTAGGGGGGTTGGACAAGTTATAGATTGAATTGGAGGGTGGCCACAATCGAACGAGGCTGGGAGCCCAAACATGTACAGTTGGCATTGTTGTAACGTTGCCCAGTCCAATGATGTTATGTTTCTGCCATATCTTGCTTTTACTAAATATATTTTGTTTTAAATGTGTTTGATTGATTGTTATAATGCCGTTAACTTTAGTTGAAGTAATTTGTAATGAATATTATTTTACATAAATATATTAGGTTGATTTTGATAATCCATTTGACTTTAAAGCTATTTAGTCCGATGAAATATCAAATTTTCAATACCATACCAAACCAATTATCTAGATTTGATTTTACATATCTAACTTAGATACTGATGCACTTATGAAGCATTTGTTTCTGCGTAGAAGGAAATACTGAGTCAATATAACAGAACCTGTTACTGCAGAATTCTATGATGTCAGAGTTTTGGCAAGCTTGCTAAAACTAATGTTCCATGTTTGCACTCAAAATATCTCAAAAGTTTACAATTTAAAATAAAAGTAACTTTGAACTCATGTAAAGTAGTAGATACTAGTGATCGATCTAATGTATTTATCTCAGAAAAAATACAGAAATTCAAAACCATCGGACTATGCAACTTTAACGGAAGTAATTTTGTCAATCATATTATTTTATATATATATATATATTCGGTTGATTTCCATGATCTTGTTTACTTTAGATCTCATTAAGTTGTAATGTAATATGTCAATTGTGGAGATATTTGTAATGGAAATATGCAAAACTACCTTTTGTGTGCACACAGAAATGCTGAATATTTTAGTCAATATTTCGCATAACAGTATATTTGCAGAATTGCTACAATTCTGGATATGTAGGATTTAATATAAGGAAGCCTTTTGGGTCAGAAAGTGTTATGTTTTATCGAATTATGAAGTTTTTAATGGATGTCAAATTCATTAGGCGGTGTGACCAAATGAGTTGAGGTTCCGCCTCTCGTGGTGGTAGGAGCAGTGGAATGAGGAAGACCAATGGGCCACGATTTAATGTTCCCCTGTTTAATCAACTAATGTACCAAACAACAGACATGAAAAGGTGACCTTTGCATTCCATCGGTGTGTTGATCATGCCGGCATTCTGAATTTCACTGGTCCCTAATGAAGGGGTGGAACTGGGACCCAGAATGCCGGGTCACAGTTTATACTTACACACCAGGGGCCATATGCAGGAAGCGGTGTTATCGAGCCAAAACGCGTTTAGACTGGATTTCTGGTTTAGCACCGAAAAGTTGGTATGCACGTCAGTGATAGGCCTAACACTGCACTAAGGTCCGTGACACTAACCCCATTTCATATGACGTTTACGGGCGATGTTAGCGTAAGGTTATGTCAAAATCTATTAAATGCTATCATATTTAACAGAATTAAATACGCAATAAGTGAAATTTATTCAAATTAACCCTAAATTCGAAGCAATATTAATGCTGGCACCGCAACGACAGTGATATTAATATTTATATGTTCGAATCGACGAACGTAAAGTAAACAAATTGCCGCCGCCGACAGTATGGAAAGCGGTGTCGATGCGGAGGCTGCGGCGATTTGTTTACTTTACGTTCGTCGATTCGAATATATAAATATTAATATCGCCGCCGTTACGGCGGCAGCGTTAATATTGCTTTGAATTTAGGGTTAATTTCCTCAAATTTCACTTATTACGTATTTAATTATGTTAAATATGATCGCATTTAAGATATTTAAGCCTAATATATCGCTACAGACGCAGAGGGATTTCCCAAATCTACAAATAAATTCACGTTTAGCCATAATGAAAGTGTTACGTGCTCCTGCATACGACTTGACACAGTTTGCGACGTCGGCGATAGCTAACCGGTAATAGGCTCTAACACCAAACCCCGCTAACACTTACTCCTGCATAAGGCCCCAGGTAAGAGAGACGTGAATACATATATGGGTCGTTCTCAGAAACTGTGTACCACTTGAGGTAGTCTACTAGAAATGCATATTTCAAAGAAACCCTTTATTGGAGTGTCAATATTTAGATTTCATCAGTTAGCCAAATAATGTGGGAGATAGTTTAGATCAAAAGTAAATGTTAATATTGTGTATTATGTATCTTATTGGGATGGATGTAGCTAAATACATAGAAAATTACATCACTAATTTGTGACATTGTCAACATCATTGAAAATAAAGTGTCACAAACTTAATGAAAACCTCTGAACAACAGCTCATTTCACTTCAAATGGTCATATACAATGTCTTCATTAAGTTGAAGACATTTAATTATGAAATAGTTAATATTTTCTGGAGTCATTAACATCGTAACATTTCGTTTCCACTTGCAAGTACTATGAAACTCTGTATCAAACACTGAGTACAGATACAGTACAGGAACTATTTTCACCATTTGACACTATGCATGGACCCAGTTATGGTATAGTAAAAGATAAATCCTGAAATTGCCCCTAAACATTGAAATTTGAGCCGAACATTTGTGTAAAATTGTTGTTTCCACTTTGACTGTTACTTTGCTAATATTTTTCTGCTTTTCTCTTTAATATTCACAAATAAGACAAAACCATAGCAATGAGGTTTCAAATTATTATTACTACTGTTTATAAAGCAAGTGGCATGTGAAATGTCCTAAAAATGTCAAGTTTTGTGTGGAAAATATTTGATTTTGGAGTCAGATTGGTTTCCATGCTATACTGCTATTTATTGGGTGTGAGCATCATTTGACCTACTTAAAAATGCCAGAATATGTTTATTTTCAATTATTCAGATGCAAAAGGACATACACATTGAGGAAACTTGCTTATAGGACTTTGGCAGCATTTTGATTTTCTGGTACTGATGTCACACTATTGGTACACAACTTCTGAGAATGACCCATATACACAAAATGATATTTTCGTTATAGCTGCAAACTTTTTTCTTTTTTCTAAATGTGTTTATTCATCATTCTGAACATCTTCTTTTGAAGTTTACCGCATAGGGAAGGATAGGGGTGGGATGTGCACCAAACTACACAATCTGGTGTGTTAGCAGGTTAGCCTAAGCTGCGACCCGGCGTACTGGGTCTCAGGTTCCGTCCTTCCTGAGGGACAAGCATATCTCTAAACAGACAAATTGTTTTGGTATAAATTTCAGTCAGCTTATATCTGTGTCCGCGGTGACATATATGCTAAATGCACTGCATACGATAGTTAACTAATGTGGTGTCATCAATTTCTGTTATCTTATATTAAATCACATCTATTTTCAGAGGCTGCTCTAATACATAGTAATAGACATATTGAAATACAATGACATGCCCATTGTTTTGAAATATGTTCTTCCCTCCTCCAATTCCCATGTTGTGGTTTTTACAAATATATGGACATCCCCATTATTTTGAAATAAGTTGTTGCCTGTTCCAATTGCCCTGTTATGTTCTTTTACAAATACATGGAAATGGCCATTGTTTTGAAAGATGAAACACTCTTCTCTCTTTCAATTCCCATGTTATGTGTTTACCTCTAAACGCTCACATGAGAGCAGTGGAAGGAGGAAATCCAATTAATCACATTGTACTCTGTCTGTCAAATAAACGAAGATGGGTGGTGTTGGTTTCTTAATAAGTGAGTTATGAAATGAGCCCTTCATGATGTGGCCATTGATGTATGCAATTCTTACTTTAAAAAATAAAGGAGAAGAAAAGAAAGATGGATGGTCACCACAAACAGTTTATAATCCCTGCCCATCATTGAACCAGAACTCACCCAGTGAAATGTAGAATAACCAAAGAGGAGTAAAATCTAGACTGATAGTGACTGCTATAGGCAGGCCTGAAAACTTGCCGGTGGCGCCAATGGCTAGAACAGGAACTAATTTTGGCATCATTAGTTGCGCACCCATAATAGACCGGATTGCGTGGGAAGAGAATGCTTTTTTAAATTCCCATAATTTAGTTATAGCGTACATGTATACAGGGCCAATGAGGGGTGGGGGGGTGGGGGTGGGGGGTCAGCCGGTACATCAGTCCAGGGTCTGGAGAGCCGAGGAAGGGCCTTTGAATCTTTGAAGCGCCCCCAGCCTCAGCCTGACCCTGGGGCCGCCTAAGCAGTATTGTTCCACCTTGCTAAATTTATCTTGGATGCCCCTGCTACATATATATATATATAGAAAGAGCTCTTTTCCAAAGCATGAGCTACGAGCTCTTCAAATACTAACCGAAGGCCCTTAGTAGGTCTGACCATAAGTATATAATATATTCGAGTAAAATAAAGTTAAATTCTTGTGTATTAATTGGCTATTTAATATGAGGAATGCGTGTTCACATCCCCACGTCTCTGTCACTCTGTGTGCATCCTGGTACTTTAGATGTGGGCTCCTATTTGTTGTATTTCTGCCGGCGACCTTTGCACATTGTGTCCACAAATCCATGGCGCGGGTTGGGTAGTGTGCCATGCGTACATTATGAGCTCTCCCCTGATGTCCATGCACAAACCTCGATCCAACGGACTAATAGGGGGGAGCAGTTGTCCATTAAAGCCGTTTGTCCGTTGCAGCGACAACATTTTCCGGGGGCTCTACCCCATGCACATTCACCTTTACCGATCGCTGTTGGAGGTTATGATGGGTGAGTGGTGGAGAGGGGGTGAAGGGTGGTGAGGGGATGAGGGTGGTGAGGGGGTGAGAGGTGGTGAGTGTGTGAGGGTTGGTGCCAGGGTGAGGTGTAGTTAGTTTGGTAAGGGGTGGTGAGAGAGGGTTGAGAGGTGGCACTCCGGAGTTTTAAACATTCGGACCAGATATTCACTCTAGCGGATTGTGTCCGTTGGATCCGGAATCCGTTGCATCGGTGTCCATTGGATCGAGATTCATCTGTACAACAACAGACCACATAATGTGCTAATAGTCGTTAATGTGTGCGTGTGAGTGCGTGGCAAACACTCATCAGTACCCCTGTACAATTATATTCTGTTTCTATTTTTTGTTATTGCTTGATGATTTTGTTGTTGTTTTTATATATTTGATTTTTTATTTGTTTGGGGTGGGTGGGGGATGGGTGGAAGATCAAAGGCTGTGGAGCGCAATAAGACCTGACACTGTTACAGTTGGCATGATATCACGGAACACACCTCCCTCCCCACCTCACACCCCACCCACACCCACCCACACACACTCTACGTGTCTATGGGGAGACCTCGGGCATAATCGGGCACCATTGATCAAAATACCCCTGGGTGCCATGATCGGGGAAAACCGGACCTAGTCGGGCACAATCTGGCATCTTCGGAGATGATAAGGCACATCAGAATGTAATCGGAAGTATTCGTCAATACTGGGATATAATCGATCGGACATCATTGGAAATAACCGGTCATAATCGGACATATCCATCTGATACACCGTCCTGATATGACCTTGTATGTTGCCAGGACATAACACGCCAACAAAAATGACATAGCCCATCACCACTGAACATCATATGTCAAGTCAGAACATACAGAATCAAAGTATGACCTTACCATTAGTGTAGGTGGGGAGCTTTTTGGTAGTTACATACTAGTTCAGTCAGTCTTCGTCATCTATAAAGGCCCTGTCACAGATCACCGGATTAGGGGAAATGGAAAGAAACTGAACAAAGTCCGTTGATGTACGGTTTGTGGCCGTACAAGTTTTGAACATGCACAAAACTTGGAATGGATGCCGCCAGATTGACGTCTATGGTTCTTGTCCGGTTTGAGTTTGTTTCGTCCATTGGCTATCCATTCATGTCCGTTTCATGTCCATTTCATGACCATTTCATGTCCATTCGTCCAGCATCCTTTGACCCGATATCGCAACATGTTGACACATTTTAATACGTTTTGATACTTGTCACGCCCAAACCCCACCGGACTAGACAATTCTGTCCGTTGCTCAATCCGGCGAGGTGTGACAGCATCTTTAATGTCCTGTTTGATGCTAAAGTCGCTTCCCTTTAAGTTGGTTGTTGGTTCGTTGGTTTGCGTCTTGACAACATCTAGGATCATGTCAGGACGGGTACGGACTTATGATAGTGCACACTCATGACAACTGTGTAGTGCTGACCCACTGAGAAATCAGTCTGCAAACACTATGACCTGATATCCCACTCAATCACATTATCCTGACAGTGAGCGAACCAGTCCTTGCTCTATCCTATTAATGGCAAGCACCAAGCTAGGAAGCGACAATTATCAATTTTGTAATTCATTGGCTTGACTCAACCAGGAATCGATCTCCGGATCTCCCGCACGAGAGGCATGCACTCTACCGATTCGGCTATCGCGTCTGGTCTTCCCTTTAAGTTATGTGCCATGACTTTGTGTCTTTAAGCATTTTGTCGTGGTGGTGAGGAAAATGGGAATATTGCACCTAGAGCAGTTTTCGAACCCACATTTCTTGCAAATTCATGGCCAGAATCTACATAAATAAAAGTGAGTGTGTGTGTTTATTAGTTTTTCTGTGTGTTCACAAAACGACCTTCCTGCCTGCAATGATCTTAAATTGATTGTTTGCATAGATTTGATTGTTTACTCAAATAAATTGTTTACTCTTAACATTTGTTTATTAATATATAACTTTAGTTATATAGACCGATGGCCTAAGTAACCCTCTGCAGCACGAAACTTTAAATTATGCACAGACTGCGGCTTTTCTGGCTAGTTGTAAATACTGGTTATATATATATGCATATATGTACATGGATATATGTTGTGTAAGCCATTTTACAACTATAATAAGGTTGGAAACTTCCATCTGCTCCTCAGCCCTAACTCCCTCCTCAGTCATTAATTGGAGGACCCTTGATCTAGTCATCTACTCTTCCAGCCTAATCAACCTCAGATCTGTTGGGGGTGCGACCTCTGTCTGTGCATGTGCCAACTGCCCTCCCCCCTCCCACCTACACTCACTGTACCGTAACAGTTGTTAACATTGTAGGCATGGGGTGGTATTAGTTAGTTCCTCTAGATAGAGATTATAACTCTTACCCACTATCATGCCTGGGCCCATATGCATGACGCGGGGGTAGCACTCTACCTCTTGGGGTAGTGGGGATTTCCGGGGTAGTGGCGAAAAGTTGCTATGCATGTGTCCGGGGTAAGGCTACCCCGGGGGGGTAAAAGTCGGGTAAGCTACCCCTACCCAGTAGCAGGTATAAGGCTGGGGGTAGGGACCGACTTGGGCCAAATCTATTGAATGCGATCATATTTAACAGAATTACATACGCAATAAGTGAAATTTGATCAATTTAACCCTAAATTTGAACCGTTATTAAGGCTACCGCCGCATTGGCGGCGATATTAATAGTGTCGAATCGACGAATGTAAAGTAAACAAATTGCCGCCGCCGCCTCGACGTTGTGTTCCATATACCCCTGTCACACTACGACGTTTCTCTCCAATGCGCGGCAATGTGTGTCCTTTTTTGGCGAAATGTCTCTGTCTGTGTTTGTGTATGTGTCTCTGTCTGTGTCTGTGTCTCTGTCTCTGCCTATGTGTCTGTGTCTCTCTCTGTGTCTCTGTGTCTGTCTCTGTCTGTGTCTCTGTCTGTGTCTCTGTGTCTGCCTGTGTCTGTGTCTGTGTCTCTGTCTCTGTCTGTGTCTCCGTGTCTGTCTGTGTCTCTGTCTGTGTCTCCATGTCTGTGTCTCTGTCTGTGTGTCTGTCTCTGTATGTGTCTCTGTCTGTGTCTCTGTCTGTGTGTCTGTGTCTCTCTCTGTGTCTCTGTGTCTGTCTCTGTATGTGTCTCTGTCTGTGTCTCTGTGTATGTGTCTCTGTCTGTGTCTCTGTATGTGTCTCTGTGTATGTGTCTCTGTCTGCGTATCTGTGTCTGTCTCTGTCTGTGTCTCTGTCTGTGTCTCTCTGACTGTGTTGCTGTCTGTGTCTCTGTCTGTGTCTCTGTCTGTGTCTCTGTCTGTGTCTCTGTGTCTGTGTCTCTGTGTATGTGTCTCTCTCTGTGTCTCTGTATGTGTCTCTGTCTGTGTCTCTCTGTATGTGTCTCTGTCTGTGTCTGTGTCTCTGTCTGTGTCTCTGTGTCTGACTCTGTATGTGTCTCTGTCTGTGTCTCTGTCAGTGTGTCTGTGTCTGTGTCTCTGTGTCTGTCTATGTATGTGTCTCTGTCTGTGTCTCTGTGTGTGTTTCTCTGTGTCTCTGAGTGTCTGTGTCTGTGTGTGTGTCTCTCTCTGTGTATGTGTCTGTGTGTGGGTCTCTGTGTCTCTGTGTCTCAGAGAGAGAGACAGAGGCACAGACACAGACAGACAGAGACACAGACAGAGACAGAGACAGAGACAGAGACACGGACAGAGACACACGGACAGAGACACATACATATACACAGATACACAGACAGAGACACATACAGATACACATACAGAGACAGACACAGAGACACAGACACAGACAGAGACACAGCAGATACACATACAGAGACAGACACAGAGACACAGACAGAAACACAGACAGAGACACATACAGAGACAGACACAGAGACACAGACAGAGACACAGACTGAGAGCCAGAGACACATACAGAGACAGACACAGAGACACAGACACAGACAGAGACAGAGACAGACAAAGAGACACAGACAGAGACACAGACACGGAGACACAGACAGAGACATAGACAGAGACACATACAGAGACAGACACACACAGACACAGACAGAGACACAGAGACACAGACAGAGACACATACAGAGACAGACACATCAACACAGACAGAGACACAGACAGAGACACAGACAGAGACACAGACAGAGACACAGACAGAGACACAGACTCGACGCTTTAATTTTATTTTCAACGCTGACGGGTCGCCGGTGAGAAACGTCATAGTGTGACAGGGCCGGCGGCAGCGGCGGTTTGTTTACTGTACGTTCGTCGATTCGAAAATATAACTATTAATATCGCCACCAATGCGGCGGTAGCCTTAATAACGCTTCGAATTTAGGGTTAAATTGATAAAATTTCACTTATTGGGCATGTAATTCTGTTAAATATGATCGCATTTAATATATTTGAGCCTAATATATGGCTACAAACGCAGAGGGATTTCCCAAATCTATAAATAACTGCTAGGGTACCTACCTCCTCGCCGATTTGGCTTCATGCATACCCCGTGACCCATTTCCTACCCTCGGCGATAGCTACCCCGAACTCGGTCCTTACCCTCGGGGGCGATAACTTACTCATCATGCATACGGCCCCTGGTGTCTTCTTTATTATATAGGACAACTACAGGTATAATCGGTATATAGGGAGTGTTCTTGCGTAAAATCCCATAGACGCCAACGAAAGATTTTTTTTGTAAATATAGTTTATTCATTGAATAAAGTCTTTTGTCAGCACCGTGGCACTGGTCTTCCAGCCATGTGACAATACAGTTATTTACAATATATGCAGCTAGCCCAAATCAGCTGAAATAACAATATCAAACATTCAAAGACTTACATATGGTATAGTTTGACAATTCACATACAAAAATAGCAGTTATATGTTGTATTCCTACACACTTGATACATACATGTGTATTGGTTAGACCTTTACATTACGGAGTGGTTAGGTGCATAGTTTCCCTTCATAGGTTTGTATGCCTACTATGTTGTGAATTGCAAAACTATCATGTTGTTGGAGTTACCATTTTGAGATGGAGTGAGTGTTAGTAGAATGGTTTGTTTATTCTGTTAGATAGAGTGTGGTTAGCTTATAGGGTTATGCTTAAAAGGTTAATACCTAAGGTGTTTTTTTTGACTATATGAAGTAGTTTGAGTAAGTAGGTTCTATTAAATACAAGAAATGTACCTTAGGGTAATTCTAATTCTCAGTCCCTCCACTTTTCTTGTGATGAAATGGCTATGGAGGAATACACAAACAAAACATGATTTAAAAAACATGAACCTTTTCAAGGTTTGACTCCAAGGTTTAGCTCAATTTTTGGATGGGTGTTTACGGCCGTTTTGCCCATGAACTCCTCATATGTACATATATAAACATTCGCTGTTGTCTATTTCTACCCACATAGGGCCCGCATAGACCAGCAGCGAATGAACACACAATACCTTTAGGCTTACTTTAGAGATGCTATCAGGTTCAATGGCTGCAACTAACTCTGAGGATCTTTGCGACACTTAACTGAGTCTCTATTGTGTAAGGACTATTGTGACGGAATGACTGCGGTCCGTTGCCCGGGGCAAGTAGGCCTCACCATTGTCGGTGTTATGTGGTTTTAAAGAGAACTCCCATAGAGACGCAGTACCTTTGACATTCACCCCTGTCAGTGGATGAAGGGCTAAGGATGACGGAGTGACTGCGGCGTAAACTGTTTACAGCGTGATCCATGTAGCGGAGGCAGAACCCAGGTCCTGCTAATTATATATGGACGGTACCTGGTGTGTATTGCATTAAAGCTGTATATCACAATGGTTTTGAGTTTTCGTTATATATCTATAACAAAAACAGCTTTAGACTTTGAACGAAAACTCAAAACCATTGCGCTATACAGCTATATATATGTAATGAAAACCCAAAACCATTGTGCTATGCAGGTTTATATGTATATAACGAAAACTCAAAAGCATTGTGCTATACAGCTTTATATATATATGTACCAAAAACTCAAAACCATTGCGCGATACATCTTTATATATATATATAACAACAACTCCAAACCATTACGCTATACAGCTTTATATATATATAACAAAAACTCAAAACCATTGCGCTATACAACTTTATATATATATAACACAAATTCAAAACCATTGCGCTATACAACTTTATATATATATAACACAAACTCCAAACCATTGTGCTATACAGCTTTATATATATATATATAACAAAAACTCAAAACCATTGTGCGATACAGCTTTATATATAAAACAAAACCTCCAAACCATTGCACGGTACATCTTTATATATATATAACCCAAACTCCAAACCATTGTGCTATACAGTTTTATATATATAACAAAAACTCAAAATCATTGCGCTATACTACTTTATATATATAACAAAACCTCAAAACCATTGCGCTACACAGCTTTATATATATATAGCAAAAACTCAAAACCATTGCGCTATACAGCTTTATATATATATAACAAAAGCTCAAAACCATTGTGCTATACAGCTTTATATATATATATATATATATATATAACAAAAACACAAAACCAATGCGCTATACACCTTTATATATATATAACAAAAACTCAAAACCATTGCACTATACAGCTTTATATATCTATTACCAAAACTCAAAACCATTGTGCTATACAGCTTTAATGCTATATGCTTTAATATATATAACCAACAACCCAACAAACACCCACATATTCATTTATCTTGAAGTTGCTTCTATTGTAAAAGTTTAATTTTGGATATATTTGAAGTGAAACTATGCCACATTAACATCAGTGTGCACACTGACTTTATAAACACATGCTTCAGCAGTGACATTTCTATTAAATTGACCCCTCATTCCCTCTGGGTAAATGTGTACCGAATGCACTGTTATCTAATGTAGCAGTCACACTACGACGACAAGGGAAGGACGACAGCCCGGCGGCTGGGATTTTGTGAAATCCCGACGACCTATGCAAATTCGGGCTAAGTTGGACGACAATCGGACGACATCCGGACGACATCGGGACAACAGACGGGACGACAGCAGGACGACAGTGTCTGTGTGTCTGTGTCTGTGTGTGACTCTGTGTCTCTGTGTGTGTCTCTATGTGTGTGTCTGTGTATCTGTGTGTATGTGTATATGTGTGTGTATGTGTATATGTGTGTCTATGTGTGTGTATGTGTATATGTGTGTCTATGTGTGTGTCTGTGTGTGTGTCTATGTCTCTGTGTGTGTGTATGTGTCTGTGTCTGTGTGTGTCTGTGTGTGTCTGTGTGTGTGTCTGTGTATCTGTGTGTGTGACTATGTGTCTCTGTGTGTGTCTCTATGTGTGTGTCTGTGTCTCTGTGTGTCTGTGTCTATGTGTGTCTATGTGTGTCTATGTGTGTGTCTGTGGGTGTGTGTATGTGTATCTGTGTCTGTGTGTGTGTCTGTGTTTGTGTGTGTCTGTGTGTGTTTGTGTCTGTGTGTGTATGTGTCTGTGTATGTGTGTGTGTGTATGTGTCTCTGTGTGTGCCTCACTCTCACTCTCAGTCTGACTCTCACTCTCAGTCTGACTCTGACTCTCACTGTCAGTCTGACTCTCACTCTGTTTCTGTGTGTCTGTGTGTGTGTATCTGTGTGTGTCTCTGTGTGTGTCTCTGTGTTTCTGTGTGTCTCTGTGTCTCTGAGAGTGAGAGTCAGAGTGATAGTCAGACTAAGAGTGAGAGTGAGAGTGAGAGTCAGACTGAGAGTGAGAGTGAGAGCCAGACTGAGAGTGAGAGTCAGACTGAGAGTCAGAGTCAGAGTCAGAGTCAGAGCCAGAGTCAGACTGAGAGAGAGAGAGTCAGAGTCAGACTGAGAGTGAGAGTCAGACTGAGAGTGAGAGTCAGACTGAGAGTGAGAGTCAGAGTCAGACTGAGAGTGAGAGTCAGAGTCAGACTGAGAGTGAGAGTGAGAGTCAGACTGAGAGTGAGAGTCAGACTGAGAGTGAGAGTCAGACTGAGAGTGAGAGTGAGAGTCAGACTGAGAGTGATAGTGAGAGTCAGACTGAGAGTGAGAGTCAGAGTCAGACTGAGAGTGAGGCACACACAGAGACACAGACACACACACAGAGACACAGACACACACACAGACACACACACATACACACACAGACACAGACACACACAGAGACACAGACACACACAGACACACACACAGACACACACACATACACACACAGACACACACATATACACACATAGACACACATAGACACATACACACATAGACACAGACACACAGAGACACAGACACACACACATACACACACAGACACATACAGACACAGACACACACATACACACACAGAGACACAGACACACACACATAGACACACATAAACACACATATACACAGACACACACATAGACACAGACACAGACACACACAGACACATACATGGAGAGAGAAGCAACTACAGCTTAACGACAAGACGACAGTGCCGCGACAGTGCCACCACAGTGCCGCGACAGTGCGACAGTGCCGCGACAGTGCCGCGACAGTGCCGCGACAGTGCCGCAACATCGGCTGTCGTCGATTGTCGTCAAAGTTTTTCAACATGTCCAAAACGCCCACGACAACCCAGCAACAGTGGAGAAACTGGAGGTGCCGCGGAGGTGCCGCGGAGGTGTCGCGGCGACACCTGTGCGACACCTGCGCGACACCTGCGCGACACCTGCGCGACACCTGCGCGACACCGGAAGTCGCTGTCGCAGGGCTGTCGCCGCTGCTTGTCGTCGTAGTGTGACTGCTACATAAGTTTAATATGAGAAAACAAAGTTCTCTTAATGGGGTTTAAAACAATGCTTTCATCGATGTATGTAGCTTTAAATATGACGCTGTTTGACAATGATGACAGTTGGAACACCCACGACGTTATTCATGTGATGTAGGGCGACATGTCACCCGTGTATGTTGGAGACTATGATATATAATATATTATGTCATATACAATGTTATATATCATTTTAATGATGCAAAGTTTGTTTATGTAGCGGGAATACATATAAGTGACATGTGAGGATACTTGCGTAGGGTGATAGCATGATGTCCCATTCTTATTATATATATATGTATATATATAAATATATATATTTATTCCATACATATAGATTGAGACGGATATACCTATCTATTTATCATAATTATATATGATATACTATTATGTATCACATGCATATATATATATATAGACAGAGAGCAATATGAACATAAATGTGTGTTTCCCTGCAATTTATATGTGTATAATGCGCTGTTTATCATATCTATATCGCATAAACACACACATCCGTCATATATGTATGCACGCATATTAAGTGTTCATGCATGTATATAGCTATGGAACATATATGATAAATAGTGTACAAATTACTAGGATTTAGAGATACACATCTAGCAAACATTTAGTAAGGCTTCATGTAATGAGCAATTAGTCAGCGCTAAAAAGGGAGGCTTACTTATCTCCTCCTGTGTGCATGACCCAGTAAGAAGTAGGCCACATGTATTGTCATAGTCTACACTAGAGAAATGTGCCAACTTAAAGGCCCTGTCACACTGTACAGAATTGAGCATACGGACAGAGCCGGACACAAATATTCTAGTCTGGTGTGATTCGGACGTGAAATGTATCGATCGTTGGAACGGAGCGCGCCGGATATCAACAAATTTGCAATGGACAGATACCAGACTTTGACGAATATCAAAGGACTGTATTCGGATTCTATCCGTTTCCTCAATCCGGCGAGGTGTGACACGGGCTTTACTGATATCAACGAGCAATCACCAGTTTCCTCACTGCTTGCTACACCTAAGCACACTGTGTATGATGCACATGAATGCAAACTTTATGATGCACATGTGTGAAGGTTTATGATGCGGATGCGTGAAGGTTTATAATGCACATGCATTAATCTTTGTACTGCATATGGGTCAAGGTTATGATGCCCATGCATGGTGATTATGATGTGAATATTTGAAGGATTATGATGCACCTGTGTGAAGGTTTATGATGCACATGTGTGAAGGTTTATGCTGTACATGCAATAAGTTATATGAGACACATGTGTGAAGGTGTATGATGCGCATCTGGAAGGTGTATGATGCACATTCAAGAAGGGTTATGATGCATATGGGTGATGGTATGTGATGCCCATGTGTGAATGTTTATGATGCATATGAGTGGAATGTTGAGGTGCATATGTGTCAGGATATGGGTGCACATGCTTCAAGGCTATGGGGTACTTGAGTGGCAGTGTATGATGCACATGTGTGGAGGGGTGTGATGCACATGTGTAAACTGGTTAATGCAGATGGGTGGAGCTTTATGATACACATATCTGAATTTGTATGATGCACATGTGTGGAGGTTTGTGGTGTACAGGTGTGGAGGTGTGTGATGCACATGTGTGACCGTTTTTAGTGCTGATGTATGGAGCTTTATGGTGTAAATGTGTGAAGGTTTATGATGCACATGTGTGGAGGTTTATGATGCATATGTGTGGAGGTTTGTGATGCACATGTGTGAACGTTTAATGTATATGTGTGGAGCTGTATGATGCACATGTGTGAAGTGTTATGATGCACATGTGTGGAGGTTTGTGATGCACATGTGTGGACATTTTTAATGCACATGCATGTAGCTGTATGATGCACATTCGTGGACCTTCATGATGCACATTTGAACATGTGCATACTGCATATGCATGGACATTATGATGCACATGTGTGAAGTTTTGCGGTGCATATGCGTGAATGTTCATGATGCACATGCATGAAACTTTGTGATGTGTGCCTAACAACAGTGACAACCATGTCACGGCAACCCATTTTGCGTACCTTTCAGTCTATTGAATGGGGATCTTCAAATTAGGCAAAGCTTATTGCATTTTTAACCTCGGTGTTAACAATGCTGTGATTTAAAAGCTGCAAGCGTCAGCCGTTAATCCTTTGAATTGAACCAACAATGTGGACAGACAGGTCCTCTCAGCGAGTGACAATACTTGATAATCAAATCAACAATGTAGGCCATACTCAGTTTTGAAAATATGGCATATTGCGTCACTCGTTCAAGCCTGATTCCCTAAATACCACGGCTCAAAATAGTCTAAGGCAGAATTTGCGAGCATACCATTCACACCACATACATGTGCATGCACTGCCGTCGTCTATACAGATACGTGCCAGAGTATAAGTCAATAGCCCCCGCGGCCAGGCCGGATATAATTAGCCTAATAAGGCATGCCATTAGCATTAGGCATGTAGCATGAACACCACACCCCCTGGTGATAAGTTGGCGAACCATCAAACGTAGTGAATCACTCGCCAGACGCGCCTACATTACTACGGCATAATTCCCGCCAAAAGTGGGTTGCTCGTCGTGCTCGGCGCCAAATGTTGTCAAGTTCCAGCTTAGTAAGCTGCACCGGCATTTCGCTCTTGAGAATAGACACCGCATGTGCGAATTAAATTATATTAAAGGTCATACTTGACATGGGGCATTGGGTTCGCTGCAGGTTGCAATATAAGATAACTCTATGGTATTTTAGAATATTTAACATTGTATGAGTAATAGTTTTATATTTGCGCAAAAAATTAGTCTTTTCCTCCAGTTTATTACCAGAAGAAAATGTGAAACTAACGCTATCATTATGACGTCACAGTCTTGTCTAGTTGTCGCTGCTTAGCCAGATGCTTGGGATTATTAGGATTGTTGGCTCACTCATCATCATCATCATCATGCTGTCGGTCGCGATGTGACAAAGACTGCTTTCATTACTTGACTGCCACTCTCCATTTAGTGTACATTTCAAGAAAGCTGCCTGCAAAAGTGTTGAAGTGCTGCTGGATTTTGCAAGTTACCAGTGGCACTCTCTCGGGGAGCAAATAGAGGTTTCACACCGGCAAGAACATGTCAAGACAGGCGCAAAACTATTTGTCCCTACAGCGGCTGGTCGGGAGATGTTGGGAGTTCCATACACCAACCGCCGTTAATGCTGCCACAGTGACATGGTTTTCTGTTTAGGGTTTGCTCCCTTAGCCTTCGGTTCTGTCAAGAACCTGTACCACAAGGCAGTGGTTTACTATGCCCCTCGAATAACCCATGTTTATGCCCCGGTCACATACACGTTAGTGGACGTAGTTGAACGTAGGTGAACGCAGTGGAGTCTAACGTGGGTCAAACGTGGTGTAAGTACATTAAACTACATTGAAATGCATTAAGGAAGGCAGGTTTTAGTACAGATAAATACATTACGGTACAGATAAATACGTTACGGTACGGATAAATATGTTATGGTATGGATGCAGGTATGTTCAACTAGGTTCAACTACGTTCAACTCTGTTAGCCTCTACTACGTTCACCTACATCCACTAACGGCTATGTGACCAGGGCTTCATCCAAGTATGCTAGACCACACTATAACACACTAGAGTATGCTAACGTACTCTACAGTACACTACAGTACACTAGAGTATGCTAGAGTATGCTAGAGTATGCTAGAGTATGCTAGAATATGCTAGAGTATGCTAGATTATGCTAGAGTACATTAGCATCATGATTCCAAATTCAACATCTAACGTAGCGCTCTTTTGAACATGCCCAAAGATTAAATCAGAACTCACGCCCACCCACATTATTACCAAGGAGAAGTATGGATGCTGGTACATTCAACTACATTCAACTATGTTCAACTACATTAGCCTCCACTATGTTCAATGTGCCTTAACTGTTTGTGCTGGGGTTCGTTAAACAAACAAACGGTTGGCTCAGTGTCAGGATAATGTGACTGAGTGGGATATCAGTTCATGGTGTTGGCGCCCTGGTCTCCTAGTGGGGCAGCACTGTAAAGTCACCATGAGTGAGCACTGTCACGAGTCCTTTCCCCTCCTGACATAACATTAGATGTTGCCAGGACGTCAAACGCCAACAACCAATCTAGATTCACACATACTGCTCGATCTGCTACTACCTTATACTGGCATGGTATGTGGATATAGATGTTGGCAGCTTGAAGGAATAATTGTGAGCGCAGTAACTACGCATTTAGTACAGCTATTTGTAGAGCAATGCCGTCCACAAATGTGTGATGGATAGCATGTGAAATGTGCTTCGGGAGTGTGTTCCTATGGAGGTAGGACCAGGGAGCACTAGTTCTACCCTCGACCGGACACGGTGGTGAACCGAATCAGGAAGAGTACAGGTTTCCAGCGCGGAAGGTCGGGAGTTCGAATCCCGGCCAAGTCAAATCAATGACTTACAAACTTGATACTTGTTGCAACCCACCCTGGGGCTCGGCATTAATAGGACAGGACAAGGACTGGTTAGCTCAGTATTAGGATAATGTGACTCAGTGCACTCAGTGAGATATCGAGACATGGTGTCCGGCCACCCTGGTTTCCAGGTGAGTCAGCACTAATAAATTTACATCAGTGCGCACTGTGACATATTGGTGCCCGTCCTAATGTGACCTTAGGTATTGCTTTGTTGGTTTGTTGTTGGAGTTTTACATCCTGGAACCATCTAAGGTCATATCAGGATGGGTACTGATTTGTGACAGTACACACTTATGGTGAGATCATAGTGCTACCCCACTAGGAAATCAGGCCACCAGCACCATGACCCAATATTCCACTCAGTCACATTTATCCTGACACTGAATTAACCAGTCCTTGCCCTATCCTATTAATGCTGAGTGCCAAGCTAGGAAGCGACAAGTATCAATGTTGTAAGTCATTGGTTTGAAATGACCAGGAATTGAACTCCAAATCTCCCGCATGGGAGGACTGCGTTTTACTGATTAGATCGCCATCCCTGGTTTGTGCCCTTCGATGTTGTTTGGACGTAAAACCCCAATAAAGAGACTGCTAACCTCAATCCTGACCTCCAACAACCATATCCGACTCTTCGCCAAGAGATGACAATCCACACTATATTACCCAGTGGTAGTGACTTGTCCGCCTGTCGTGAAATATTAAAACACCTGTGACAAATATAGCTGTCACTAGTCAATATTTGCAGCGCAGTCGGTGTCAATAACGCTGGTGTTGGCCATGCGATTGTTTGCGGGCTTCCTTTTCAAGTGCAAATTTCATGCCGGGAGGGAAATACATGACCTAAGTTATGCACAAATATCCATCCATTGCTGACAAATGGTAGATGTGTATGCTTATTTGACCGGTTATTATGACATGTTCTGTTGATCAGCATTGGATATTGCGATGATTTTGAGTTGTTGATATTTTTGTGCATACTTATATTAGGTTGATTGTTATGATCGACCTTTCTTTAGTTTGAAATTACTTTTATTATACACCATGAACTTGAAAGATATGTGACGTATAAAGAGACCAACTTTTGTGACACATTTTTTATTCTGCCCATAACGTATAAGCTCCCGTGAGGGTGCTTGTTTTCAATGCTGGACAGCTGTGATACTGGATTGGTCTGGTCCCACACTCGGGAGTGTTTACCTGATCTTTCTTGGGCCAACCTTTTGCGGTTTCAGGTGTTACTGTTAGTAGTTTCTATATTAGTTTTTTTTTAATTTTCAAAGTTCTTTCCTAACCTGTATATGATAACTTAGCCTACTATGTACATCTACCCAGATGACATACAGGCATGCAGGAGAAGATCCCGCCCCATTGTGGTTTGTTACAGCATCCTTTCACCCACACCCTGTCCTTAGATAGTACAACAGTGTGCCAAAACACCCCTGGACCCTCCAGGACTGCGACTAGGTGGGATGGTTGTGTTGTATGGTTAGCCATTTTGTATTTCAGGGTGAAAATTTACACATTCACACCATACATGTAGCCAAGCTTGTTTTCAACTTATTGTTCAACTCTTTTCTTGTAAGTCCTAACCTTGTCTGCTTAACAGTAATCAATAAAATCTTGTTTTGCTATGTTGTATATGAGCGGCAGTCCAGTAATGAAAGCAGTCTTTGTCGCATCGTGACCAACAGCATGATGATGATATGTTAAAAGGAGGTTCTGGATGTGTCTTTGCTTTTCATGTTACACAAGTGATATTAATGTATTGCTCAATTTGTATAAGATCTAATTCAAAAAGTGAAATTTTCAACTCTGACATAGGCACAACATCCAAACATTCACGGGACATTGGATTAGGCTATTATTTGGAAGGATTTTTGCTATTATTTGGAAGGTTTTCACTTTTGGTTTCCATGTCACACTTTTGTGCCCAGTTTTATAGAATGACGCATATACATTCGAGATGCAGGATCAAATCTAGGTGAGCGTTATGGTTTAGAAAATTTGATGTTTTCATCGGACAATGGAGCTTTAATCAGGGTAAAGTTCAATTATCGATAATGGGTCTTCCTAATTGTATTGCTCCTTTCAGAATCCTAATAATGCTGATAGCTAGGCTGTTTTGCAACAAGCATCAATTTGTTACTCATCGTTTGACTCTGCCAGGGTTTGAACCCGGGGTCCTAGCCCCCCCCCCCCCACCTCCAACATATGAAGTGGGTGATCAGCGTATTTGGTAATGTCGTCGCAATTAAACACAAACAAATAAAATCTGTATCATTCATATGCCCAAATAATGTATGGAGCTGAATTCTACCGTTGGAAAGCAATGACTTAAACAATTAGACTTGCAACTACCTAGCCTGGCACTCGGCATTCCTAGGATAGGGACTAAACGGGATGACTGAATGAGTTTAGCATCCGTCTCCCGTTTAGGTAGATCGTGGGATTTAAAAAAGTAAGGGTCAGCGCAGTTCGGACTGTCGCCATGTGGTAGAGAGGCTCATTTGAGACTACTACAACATGATATGAACCCATTACCAACCTTCATGTACCCTAATATGTTAATCATTAACAACTATTCTGAGCTATATAGGGCACACACATGGCCCCTCATTACTCCTACCCCCACACCCCGACATGGCCCACCCTCTAGGGATGGTGGAAGTAGCACTGTAACCCCCAACCCCCCAAGTTTTATAGTAAGTGGTATCTGTCCTCGTGACATTATAAGCATAGCGCGACGCCAGCATCCAAGTGGCCTATATCCTGCATACCCGTATACATGACAGCCTATTAGAAGATTACAGGATCAAGGGATGGCTGAATGAGTTGAGCGTCCGTCTTCCACTTAAGTAGGTCATGGTAGGCGAAACCATGGGTTTGAAAATCTGGTTGACATAACCTATGACTTAAAAATTGATACTCGTCGCGACCTAACCCTGATGCTCGGAATTGCTAGGATACGTCAATGTGCAGTCGAATGAGGAAGACCAATTTGTTGTTGATCGAAATTTCCTATGCTTACTCAATTAATGTACAAAAATAAAGTAGGTAAGGATCATGTGACGTAGGCCTATTACCCGACAATGGATATATTAATTATTCTGCTTGGAATTGTTTGCGAAATAGGAGGAAGGAAAAGCACAAATATATAATAATAATAATAGTAACAGTTGGAAAATAGTCTAAATCATCATCACTACAGCAACAATAGTTCCCCTCTGGGAGTAGCTATTTGGACTATCTGTTATTATTAGGTCTTTACCCAGTGAATTGCAAACACATATGCCAATCAAAGAACATAGGCAAATTATTACAATAGTTCCCCTTTGGAAGTATCCACTTGGAATGTGTGTTATTAGGACTTTCCCCGATGAATTGCAAGCACACATGTCAATCAGACTAATCAGTACTCAACACGATGAGTCAGCAGCGTCCGGGCGGTAGCAGCGGTAGGCAGTGCGCATGCGTAATGTGTGAGCGTGGGCAGGGGGTGGGGGGGGGGGGTTATTACAGTAGAATTGCAGTTATGTGAGATATTTAAAATGTGACCCAGGAAGCCTAGTGTGGGTGAGGTGGTGTGGACTCGTGGAACAGGCGAGCGGCTCGTTGCGGTGTTGGTTAACAAAGCGTGACAGGCGGTTACCGGTTCTGGCACGGCAGTGGGCAGCCGGCTAAAACACAGACGCTGTTCTATTTCCCGTGCCCTTTCCGAGAACCTTTCTTTTTTTCCCGTTCCCTCTTTTTCGCTATCACTCCCGTTCCCTCTTTTTCGCCTTCTTTCTCGCCTTCTTTCTCGCCTTCATTCTCACCTTCTTTTTCACCTTCTTTTACACCTTCTTTTATTTCCTTCTTTCTCACCTTCTTTCTCAGCTTCTCTCACACCTTCTATTTTCCCTTCTTTCTCACCATCTTTCTCACCATCCTTCTCGCCATCTTTCTCCCCTTCTTGTTCACCTGCTTTGTCACCTTCTTTCTTTCCTTCTTTCTCACCTTCTTTCTCGCCTTCTTTCTTACCTTCTTTCTCGCCTACATTCTCACCATCTTTCTCACCTTATTTATCACCTTCTTTCTCACCTTCTTTCTAGCCTTCTTTCTCACCTTCTTTCTCACCTTCTTTCTCACCTTCTATTTTCCCTTCTTTCTCACTATATTTCTCACCATCCTTCTCACCATATTTCTCGCCCTCATTCTCACCTTCTTTCTCGCCTTCTTTCTCACCTTCTTTCTCGCTTTTCTCGCCTTATTTTTAGTTTTTTTTCTCACCTTCTTTCTCGTGTGCTTTCTCGCCTTCTTTCTCGTGTGCTTTCTCGCCTTCTTTCTCGTCTGCTTTCTCACCCTCTTTCCACCATCCCTCCTTCACCCCTCTACCACCTTCTCTCATACCCGCTCTACCATACTCTCCTTCACCATCTCTACCGCACTTTCCCACACTAGTCCACCCTCCCCCACTATCCTACTGCCCTGAAGTGACTCTAACACAAACATTGACTGTTATGGCATCCTATTTTGCTATATATATTCATACAACCACTGTATCGATCAAATTGAGAAGTGGTGAGGAACAATTACCAGGTGAAATATTGACATTCACTTGAGGTAATGAGATTCCTAAATACCTGCTTTATTTGTAGATTAGAACAATGGCGTTTATTTTGGATCAGCTGCCACGGTACCATCAATAAATGTCAAACATAGCTGGTCTTTAACGTATCAGTAAGTAAATGAGCATACTACCCCCATCTCCTCCCAACTACCTTTCAGTCCACCTCCACTCCACCTCCATTCATTCTCCAACCCATCCCCATCCCCTCCCAACTACCCTGCACTCCACCTCCACCCACCTCCATGCCATCTCCAACACACTCCCAACCAAACTCCAACCCATCTGCACGCCCTTCCGCCCAACTTCCACCCCACCTCAACCTCACCACCACCCTACCTCCACTCCACCTTTACCCCAGCTCCAACCACCCCAAACTCAAACCACCCTCCCACCATCTACAACCCACCACCCACCACCACTCCATCTCCAACCCACTCCCATCCCACCTCCAACCACCCTCCCCCACACCCATCCAACCATCCACCACCCCACCTCCAACCCGCCTCCCCACCTCCCTCCCACATCTACTCCACCTCAACCACCCTCCCCCACACACACATCCAACCATCCACTGCCCCACCTCCAACCCGCCTCTATCCCACCCTCACCCCACCTCCATCCCACATCTACTCCACCTCCAACCACCCTCCCCCACACACATCCAACCACCCTCCCCGTAAACCTCCAACCATCCTTCCCCACTTCCAACCAACCACCACCCCACTCCCACCCTACCTCCACCCACCCAACCCTCAGCATACTCACAGTGCATGTTTCGCTGGTCTTCATGAACTCTGACCAAGGCCCGCCGGGTAAATGTCTGGCAAATGGCGCTGCTTCCTGACGAGTTGCTCGGCGTCATGCCATAGCACGCTGGTCCCGGCGTGAACACGCCATTTCAAGCAAGCCCAGTTTGATACAACATGCATCAGTGTATCTTTAACTACCAGCACCGATAGTGATTTGAATAATGCACAGGGTTACTCACATATAAATACTGTCTGCTAGGCTTACAGGAATATAATCATATATACAGAAAAAACCCGTTAAACCGAGCTCGGTTAAACCAAACGATCAGTTAATCCAAACATTTTTCGGCGGCCTGGCAAATTACTACCATTTATCATATAAAAAGAGTTGGTTAAGCCGAATTCGGTTAATCCAAAGTATTGGTTAATTCAAACAAAATTGTCGGCATCAGGCCACTTCCGGTACACTTAAACCAAACTTTCATGTGGTTTTAAGGTCATCTGAAACTTGTGTATATGATAAATGATAGTATTTTGCCAGGTCGCCGAAAAAAGTTTGGATTAATCCATCATTTGATTTAACCGAGGATGGTTTAATGGGGTTAAACTGTATATACATAAAAAACAATAATCATAGTGTCCACATACATTGTACATTCATAATGCACCCCCGTTTTTGCCAAAGCCAAGTCAAAGTCAAAGCTTGGTTAAACCAATGATTGCTTAATCCAAACACATTTCTAGGGTCCCTTCAAGTATGGTTTCACGGGGTTATACTGTGTATAGTGTCCACTGTGTTTCCCGCAATACATCTGCTAGAAGTTTTGCTGGCCCCTTAGGAAGTACTGAAGCTGTGACCCGGCAGGCTGGGTCACAGCTTCAGCTTGTGTGGTGGAAGGTCGAGGAAGGGGATGAAAACACATACAAAAACTGGGATGTTATCTAATGTCAAATATCGGATATGACACTTTTACTTTTACCTATATTAGAAACAAACTGTATAACTAGAATCCGACAACGTTTGATCAGCAGTAGGTGCAAATTAAGTTACAAATATAGGGTATGTTGTGAAGTATGAACATTGGAGTTAAGATTACTGTTATAGAATTCCCTAAGCATAGTATCACAACACATACTTTGACTAATATTGAATTTAAAACATTGTGGCTATGCCTTATAACATATTTAATTTCACCTGTCCATTACCTGCATTACATCACAGAATGGACTACGTCAGTTGCAACTGACTGATCTGTCTGCAACCGTGTACTCTGAGTATCCCAAGGATATTGGCTCGGGGGTTCGAACCCTGGTCGAGTCAAACCGATGACTTAAAATTGTATACTTGTGGCTTCCTAGCCTGGCGCTCGGCATTATTAGGATAGGGCGAGGAGCAGTGGAATGAGGAAGACCAATCGGCCATAATCGAAATTTCTCCTGCTTAAACAACTAATGTACCCCCAAAACAGATTCTTATCAGTTCTAAGTGCATTGCAGGTAATATTCCTAAAATGGTACCACTTTGTTTAGAGAGTGAATATCCCTGCAAAAAATCGATCCATGTTAGAATCAGCTGATCAAATTTTAACTGTGGAGGCTATTTTTCGATGGGTGTTCTGTATTCAAACTATTCTCATTTAGGTACATGTTTATATCATGACAAGACAGGCTGGCTGAATCTGTAGGAGCCCTGCGTGGCTTCCATTGTGGGCGAACTTGGGTTTACCCCACCAGTGGGTTGTTTACCAAAGTCAAGGAAAGGACTTACAAACTTGATACTTGTCACTACCTAGCTTGGCGCTCAGCATTAATAGGATCAGGCAGGAACTGGCTTGGTTATTGGTTAAGGCCCTGTCACACCTCACCGGGTTGGGGGAAATGGACAGAAAACAAACAAAGTCTGTTTTGTGTCCATAGCAGTTTTTAACATGCACAAAACTAGGAACGGATGCTGCCGGATTGACGTCTATAGTTCTTGTCCGGTTTGAGTTTGTTCCGTGTGTTGGCTATCCATTTCATGTCCGTTTCATGTCCGTTTCATGTCCATTTCATGTCCGTTTCATGTCCTTTTAATGTCTGTTTCATGTCCATTCATCCAGCGGCCATTGACTCGATAGCACAACATTTTGACACATTTTAATACATTTTGATACTTATCACCACTGGACTAGACAATTCTGTCCGCTGCTCAATCCGGCGAGGTGTTACAGCCACTTTACAATCAGCATATGGTGCCAGACGGAGATATCGGGTCATGGTACTGGCGGGACAGTTTTCCAGTGGGGCACCACTATGAAGACATTTCAACATTTATTATTCACAATTTCGATACATAATTCCACAAACATAAACTATTCATTTAACAATAGAACTTGCATGAAAAGTGTAACAATTAATGTAACCATGAAGTCGCCATGAGTGTGCATTGTCGCAAGTCAGCACGTTTCCTGATAGGATCTGAAATGTGGCTAGGAAGTACATCACCAGAAAACAATAAGCAAAAGCTTCTATCCGCTTCTACATGTATACATGTATATATAATTTGGTTTGTTCTGGTGATTCACCATATACTAAAGTATAAACAGAAGGTGTGGGGAGACGCGGTAGGGTGAGGGCGTGGAGGGGGGGAAGAATGTTTCAAGGTGAGTATGCATACCAGATGTAAATTACATGAAGTTATTTCCAGAATTGGGTTTAACACTCGTAGCAACATCTGAGGTAATCCCTGGACGAGCTTAGTAACTTGGGATAGTGCACATTTCATCGTTGGTGGCTACGATATCACTCAGTGACATTATACCAATTTGACCCTGCTGATTCTATGAGCCAGGAATTGGGCAGTGGAGTGAGTGGCATCTACCAAATGTTGTAAATGTTTTTGTTTGACTCAGCCAGGGATCGAACTCACCACCAACTGTGTAGGAATCAAACCCTCTATCACTGAGCAATCATCCCAAGTTGAACTACGTAGAGCCTGAGTGCGATAAGGTAAATATCAAGATCATCAACGTTTCTTTCTTTCTTAGTCAATAGCAGATTTTCTGGTAAGAAAAGTGGTATGACTTAATTACTTGCGCATTGTCTTTAATGCTATAGATCTTAGATGAGACCTTTTTCCACCTGGTGTGTGCATACATTCATATTTACGCTGTCCACGTTGCACAATGAATTGTTATACCCCTGTCACACTACGACGTAACGAGTGAACATGAGCCTAACGTGGTGATTTTTCGTCATTACGTTGATGTACGTTGGATTACGTTATGATGATGTCAGAATAACGTTAGACTGACGTCGAGCTATGTCACATTATGTCGTGTTACATCGAGTTACGTCGAGGTTTTGGACATGTTCAAAACTTTCGACGTAGCTCAAACATAAGGGTTTACGTTTGCCGTAAGTTCTGTTCACGTTCAGCGAACGTCAATGACATTAAACGGATGTTAGGCAAACGCTGCTCACTATGTTCAACTACGTTCCACTACATTGACCCACATTAAACCGGGTGGAAATGCCCACGCAGCGTAATGGGAACGTCAGGAGAACGTCAGGAGAACATACATTCAACATACGTTCAACGTGTCATGACGTATGTAACGTCATGTAACGTTCTTCTGGCGATGGAATAACATTCATAACGTTCTGTGAGCGTAATGACGTTGTCCTCTCTCATTGAATGACGGTATCACTACATTTTATCGACGTTATGCTCTCGTCCACTATGCTGCATCCACGTTCAACTTGTGCCCAAATTTGCATACTACGCCAAGAAGTTCAACGTTCTTCATGTTCTCCCTACATTGATGTCGTTACATCGTAGTGTGACAGGGCCTTTAACTAGAACATTAGGTTGGTTGTTGGAGTTTTACGTCTGGGCAACATCTAAGGTCATATCAGGAAGGAGAAGATTAGGTATTTTACAGCTGACAGAGGGCAGGTTGGTGATGGAAATCTCTTCTTAGCACTTGTCCACAGGATATACTGCACAATAAGGTGCTACCCAGAACGTTAGTTATTTCATAGCCGACAGAGGGCGGGTTGATGGTGGAAACCCTCGTGTAAGGCCTTTTCCACAAGACATGGTGCACAATGGAATATTACTTCTTTCCCTACCGCAAGTTGACAGGTTTTGTTGTGTTTTTTTTTCCTTGAAGATTTATACTGCCTATCATGGATAAATCTGAATAGACTTGTTTTCAACATTAGACAGTTTGTCGATAGAAAGCCCGACCCTACACTTTTACCGATCCAAGGGATATTTAACCTCCCACACAGCATAGACATGGTAAGAGAGCAACTACCCTTTGATGACGCTGTAAGTTATCCACAGCGGTGGAAATCCAAATTGACAGAGGTGGGGGCACAGGGAATCGAACCACTGACCTTCACATGAGGAGTTCGCCTAGAAAAAAGGCAGACACTCTAACCACTCTGCCACAGAGAACACCACAATTGGTTGAAGACGCATAATGTGCAGGTAGGTCTCTGACAAATCCCTAGAACTGCACCATCTCAGAAGACGCCTTACCCATTTAATACAGATGTGTTTGGTTTCTACATTCTGGGTTGAGGGATAAGGGCGACAGCAAAGTTTTTGAGGAGAAATAAGATACGCCATCTGGTGGTTAATTTTAGCATAAGTTGTCTCCGTGCATTATTACCCACAAATAACACCTGACTATCAATACATGTATTCTGTATAATCTCATTAATAATAATATATTAGTTCCCACATATTATTGCCAGAAGACCAGTGTTACAGTGCTGACACTGTATTTTAGCCGCCGAATAAATGGCTTTATGTTTTGGGCAAAACGGAATAATGTTGCAAGGCATCCTATCCTATATGACTGACCCCAGTCTCGGCGCACCCCCTTCTCCATACAAATAGGTCAATTCAAACCAATGATTTAAAAATTGATATTTGTCACTAGTTAGCCAGGCGCCCGCGCATTATTACGATTGGGGAAGGGCTGGTTGGCTCAGTGTCAGGATAATGTGACTGAGTGGGATATTAGGTCATAATGCTGGTGGGCTAATCCCCCCAGTGGGGCAATCCTATAAAGTCGCAATGAGTGTGCACTATCACAAGTCGGTACCCGTCCTGATAGTGATATGACCTGATATGGTGCTAGGACGTAAATACTCCAACAACTAAACTCTTCCATATGTCCAGCGTTAGTTCTTGCTGTTCCACATGTTGTATGATGAGCGAAGCGTGTGACCAGCTCAAGGTGGCGCTTCTTTGATGGAGTGAGCAACTCATACTGTGCAGCCCTTCTACATTAGCCCGGCACCTGTATCGCAAAACAATTACACAGGTGCATTTGTACGTGTAGCACTGGGTGTGTTACACAGACCGCCGCTGGGCAGACAACGAGAACACAAGTTGGGTGCTTGTTGTTGTTTGGTGTCCTAGCAACATCTAAGATTATATCAGGATGGGTACCGACTTTTGACAGTGCGCACTCATGGCATCGTTATAGTGCTGCTCCCTTGGGAGATCAGGCTGCTTGCAGCATAACCCGATATCCCACTCAGTCGCATTATCCTGACACTGAGCCGAGTATTATCTTGACATTGAGCGATATGTCGAAGGGGTTGGGGTGATGATCCCACAGGGTGAAATTTAACAAATTAGATAGAGATTAAGATGTCATTTCTGGGACACTTTCAGATTATCTGGATGAGATGGGGTCAGCTGCCTCCACTCTCAGGGAGGCTAGCGTGGGATTTTCAGGTGGTATGCAGACATTTACAGCGATGGAATACAACCCTATAGGACATATAGCATACACCCGTTTACATCACATATTCTATTAATAAATATTGGTAATAGCAGGTGATAGGCAGCTGCGTATCTGCCTATATGGAAGCTATACGGGTGGTTCTAATACTTAATAAGTATTCTTTCTTTCTTTGTCATTGCAGGTATGTATCGGTCTACTCACGCCATTAACTCAACCACACATGCACCGTCCCCACAACATCAGCTACTCCTAAATGCATCCTTAAGCCTGACTGATGCATATGTGCAAGAATTCAGGTAAATGTGCATAGAGCTCTGTTTGTTTAGTTGGTTTACGTTCTAGCAACATCTATGGTCATATCAGGACGGGTACCGCCTTGTGAAAGTGCGCACTCATGGCGACTTTATAGTGCTGCCCCACTGGAAGATCAGGCCACCAGCACCATGACATGATATCCCACTCACTCATATTATCCTGACACTGAAGCGACCAGTCCTTGTCCTATCCTATTAAATGCTGAGCGCCAGGCTAGGAAGCGACACGTATCAATTTTTAAGTCATTGGTTTGACTCCACCAGGGTTCGAACCCACGACCCCACGATCTATCAACACGGGAGACGGATGCTCAAACTCATTCGGCCATTCCGTCTGGTCTGCATAGAGCTCCATATGTTGTTGATTGTTGGAGTGTTAAGTCACCGGCAACATCTAAGGTCATACCAGGGGTCATATGCATGGGTTGGTGCTACGCATTAATATCGGTTCGAATTTAGGGTTAAATGGATAAAATTTCACTTATTGCGTATGTAATTCTGTTAAAGATGATAGCATTGAATAGATTTGGGCCTAATATATTGCCGCCGGTGCGGCAGCAGCGGCGGCGATCTGTTTTGTTGATATTCGACAGTATGGATATCGACGTCGATGCGGCGGAGGCGGCGGCGATTTGTTTAGCATACATTCATCGATTTGACAATATTAATATCGCCGCCAGAGCGGCGGCGGCGTTAATATCAGTTCGGTTTTAGGGTTAATTTGATCAAATATCACTGTTAGAGTATGAAATTGTGTCAAATATGATAGCATTGAATAGATTGACATGACTGCCTCACACTAACCGGTCCGGGTAGCCCGTTACCCCTGCTCTGAAAGTAGTTTAGCTTAGCCTAGGCTATGGTCGGCGGCTAGCGCTGGCACCGGTTGATGCATATGGATTTTCCACCGTTAGCCGTGTGGTGCCAGCCAAACCACGTTTAGGGCCCTAACATAGGTTCCTGCATACGGCCCCAGGACAGTGCTCCATATGTAATTTACTTAAGAGCTGCATAGTCCAATGAAGCGTTACATTTTCAAAATCCAAGCAATTATTTAGATCGGATTCTACATATTTATCTTAGATATTGGATGCATTTATTACTGTATCCTCGTGGATTAACACCCTGGGCGTTTAAATCAGCAAATCACTGAAGTGGGGGGTGGGTGTTTACCCACACATCGGCATTTAAGCGATGGGCATTCACAAAATATTGGCCAAGTGGGGGGGGGGGGGGGTGTTAACCCACACAGGAATTAACCCGCGAGAATACGGTAAGTATCTGTTGCTGAATAGAAGGGAAGATTGGGTCAATTTAATAGAACCTTTTTTTTTGTTGGAGCCTATTGACCCATAGCTTCAACATGCACAGCAACCTTACTTTGCAGTATTTGAACTTCACATTTCTTAAATGTTAGTCATTTAAAAGAAACATTACTTTAAACTAAAGTAGCGTAGATAATAACAAGCGACCTGGCATGTTTATCTAAAAGAATTACAGAAACCCCAAACCATCGGAACATACCTCTTTGAACTTTCATTGTCTGGTGGATTTGATTTTCTGTCAGTTTCTTTAGACAATAATATTCGCTAGATCTTTTTAAAATCGTTATATAAATTACCTTCAATCAATCAATCAATGGGTGCAATCAATCAATCAATGGGTGCCATCTTCTCGAAGAAGGTTGGCTGCAATGGACCTACATCTCTTCCTGTCATTTGTTCCTCTCACGCATTCCGTATAGCTCATTGCTGTCCACTCAGTGATGTTGTCCATCCATGTTGTTCTCCTTCTCCCTCTTGGTCTTTTCCCTTCTATCTTCCCTTCCAGTATTCTTCTCTGTGATTCCTGGTGTTGTATCATGTGGGCAAAGTATTTAATTTTTCTGTTTTTGATCGTTTGTATTATCTTACAATATATGTTATTGAACATTTAGTAAAGGGGAATACCAACTCAATTTATTAAAACCGTTGGCGTCCATTATTTTGACATTCATGCCCACATCTATCGTTAATTGCAAACATCTCCAACATTCCCCATTCTTAATAAAGGTGGCTTCAAATTAAATAACTAAATTATCACAATTAACCTAAGCTATTGATATAAACAAAAATTGCCGAAACTCAAAAACCATCTGAATGTGCAACTTTAACCAATTTCTGCGGTTTCAGTTTTGTACTGGAACCAATTACCGTATTTATCTCGCGAACCAGCCCCCTCCTTCCTCCCTCCCTCCCTCCATCCCTCCAAAGACCCTATAATACTAAGACGGCTCACTCAGCCTGGACTGTGTAATCAAAATGATCAAACCCACCACTTGGTGCGCTGGCTGTTCTCTTGGTTAAACAGTTGCTATAGTATATGTATAAATGTATATATGAATGTGACAGATGTGTGATGATGGTGATGATGATGATGATGCTGATGATGATGTGTATTTGTTCATATGAATGGGGAACATCTGATTTTTTAGTTCAAATTCCCGCCGTTGGTGTCGCCACTGAACTAGTGGGCCTAAAGGCGGACGGACCGACCATCAACCGAACACGTACCGGACTGTAAATATATTACACCCCACCACATCCCTAAACCCCCACCACATCCCTAAACCCCGACCACATCCCTAAACCCCCACCACACACCTACACCCCCCACCACATCCCTAAACCCCCACCACACACCTACACCCCCAACGACACACACCTACACCCCCACCACATCCCTAAAACCCCCACCACACAGCTACACCCCGACCACATCCCTAAGCCCCCACCACACAGCTACACCCTGACTACACCCCTAAACCCCCACCAGACACCTACCCTTTGTATACCACACACCTACATTTTGAATAAAATTAACGTTTTGAACTGCGCGTATCGGCAAACTCAATGCATTGTCAATAGCGTTTAGGCCCACTAGTACCAACGCGCCACCAAGTGTCGGAAACATTAACTACGCCAAATGTCCCCCATTTCATATTGATGTGTATTCATACTTACCTATCTCATGTATAATATAATTGTATGTGTTTATATATGAAACACCAACCAGCAGTCGGGCTGATCAAACCCACCACAAGGTGGCAGTGCAAGATTTACCATGGGAGACATAGGGAGTGAGCCTTCTTAGTATTATAGGGTCTTTGCTCCCTCCCTCCCTCCCTACGACTAATCACAACTAACCCCAACTAACCCCAAAAAGCACTGACTGTCACGGCCCCTTGGTGTAGGCTAATGAATCGATGTGGCTGTGTGATCATTTGGGACAGGTGGCGCCACCATTTAAAGACCCACGAAATCGGGCCAAGTCTGAACAACATATTTAAAGCACGCCATTAAAGTTGTATAATCCGACAGGGATGAAAGATCTCCGCGAGTTCGCGGATTTCCGCGATTTTTACTGTATTGCAACCCCACAGCACTATCAGAGTATGCCAACACGTTGTTCAAATGCTTTTTTGTTTGTTTGTTGTTGTTTTACATCCTAGCAACATCTAAGGTCATATCAGGACGGGTACCGACTTTTGACAGTGCACACTCATGGCACCTTTATAGTGCTGCCCACTGGAAGACCAGGCACCATCACCATGACCTGATATCCCACTCAGTCACATTATCCTGACACTGAGCCAACAAATCCTTGCCCTATCCTAATAATGCCGAGTGCCAGGCTAGGAAGTGACAAGTATCAATGTTTAAGTCATTGGTTTGACTCGACCAGGGTTCGAACCCACAACCCCACGATCTACCAACATGGGAGACGGACGCTCTAACTCATGTCAGCGTGTGCCCGTTAGTTTAATTGCCTTCAGATCAAGTGCATGAGTAATCCCTTCTATGTGACGACAAATGTTTAATAAGTGCACCAGTATCTAAGTTAGATATGTAGAATAAAATCAGGATTTTGTTAGTATTTTGAAAATTTCTTGTTTTCATCGTAATATGCAGCTGTAAAGGATCCATGGCGGTGAATCGGCAATCAGTACTCAGTTTAAAAAAGAAGTTCATGTCCCTTTAAGTAATATTTAAATGGTAATTAGCCCTCTTTCTTAACCAGCAGAATTGAAGTAATCTTTTAATAGTTATGATTCTGACACCGTAGGCTTCAATAGTAACATGTTCTATAAAATTGAATTATTTCCCCTTCTATACACCAATATCTACTGCATAGACCGATGAAAACATAAAATTTTCAAAACCAAATTAATTATCTAGATTTGCTTCTATATAGCTAACTTAGATGCTGATGCACTTATTAAACATTTGTCGTCACATATAAGGGGATACTGAGTCAATTAATATAACCTGTTACTGCAGAAGCCTATGGTGTTAGAGCTTTGGTAAGCTTGCCAACATTAATTTAGCATGTTTCCATTTCAAATATCTCAAAAGTTAGCGATTTAAAATAAAAGTTACTTCAAACTAAAGTAAGGTGGATTATAATGAACAACCTAATATCTTTATCTCAGAAAATGAGAGAAACTCAAAACCATCGGACTATGCAAGTTTAAGAGATGTATCAGAACCTAAGTTAAGGCCCTGTCACACTACGACGTAATGACGTCAACGTAGGGAGAACGTGAAGAACGTTGAACTTCTCGGCGTAGTATGCAAATTTGTGCACAAGTTGAACGTGGATGCAGCGTAGTGGACAAGATCGTAACGTCGGTAAAGCGTAGTGATACCGTCATTCAACGAGAGAGGTCAACTTCATTACGTTCACGGAACGTTATGAACGTTATTCCATCGCCAGAACTGCGTTACCTGATGGCGAAACGTTGAACTGACGTTCTCCTGACGTTCTCATGACGTTCTCCTGACGTTATCCTGACGTTATCCTGACGTTATCCTGACGTTATCCTGACGTTCCCATTATGCCGCGTGGACGTTTCCACCGGGTTTAATGTGGGTCAACGTAGTGCAACGTAGTTGAACGTAGTGACTAACGTTTTAATAACGTCCGTTTAACGTCATTGACGTTCACTGAACGTGAACAGAACGTACTGCGAACGTAAACCCTTACGTTCAAGCTACGTCGAAAGTTTTGAACATGTCCAAAACCTTGACGTAGCTCGACGTAACACGACGTAATGTGACGTAGCTCGACGTCATTCTGACGTCATCATGACGTAACCCAACGTCATGACGAAAAATGACCACGTTAGCCTCACGTTGGCTTGTTACGTCGTAGTGTGACAGGGGTATTAGATATATTACGATGAAATCTAGGTAAATATTTTGGTTTAGAAATTCTGATAATTTCATCGGATTATTCAGCGTGAAGGTACTGCCTGACCACTAATTGTTTAGCTGTTGGCAAGGCAACTAGCAAAGCTGCACTGCTCACGCTTCTCTGACATATAGGTAGATAAAGGATTCACCCTGTACTCGCAGTACCCGGGTGAACGACAATGTAGTATAAATACAGGCAAAAATAGTTCTAGTATGGAACAGGAAGTAGAATGCCTGTCTCCAGTATCAAATGGGTACTTATATCGGCACAGAGTTGGTGAAATGGGAGAGAATGCAAAAAGACAGGATGGGAGCCATCGATGTCACCTTTAAATTCTATTAAACTATATGTTTTATTATATTTTTCAACTCAAAGGTGGTGGGAAAATATGAAGACATATAAAAAGAATAATTGTTGCTTCTTAGATTGTGAAATTAGGCTCTCATTTCATTTCCCCGCTTTTTAGACAGCTTTTATATAGGGTTGGTATTCACCTGTGTTCTGCTGGTTTATCGCTGTCACGGTAATTGCTCGCTGATGATAGCTGGCACCAAACTGGTCCCTGAACCTTTTTCAACAGACCATTTTGCAAGCAGCACCATGAGCCCCCCCCCCCCACACACACACACCCGCCCCCATCCCGACCATGAGCATTATTTATTTGTCGCCAATTTATTTAGTAATTTAAAGTTGCATAGTCCGATGGTTTTCGGATGAATTATTTTTTTCAGAGATAAATATATTAAATTGATTGTTATATTCGACCTCATTTTAGGTGTTGGAAGTAATTTTTATTTTAAATTAGGTCTTCTAACTTTTTAGATATTTCAAGTGCAAACAAGCAAAGTTAATTTGGAAAAGAATGCCAAAACTGTGACACCATAGACCTCTGCAGTAATATGTTCTATTAAATTAACTCTGTATTCCTTTCTATGTGGCAAAAATGCTTAATATGTAGTCCTACACCAGTGTCTTAAGTTAAATACTCTCATCGGGGTGATGAAAATGGGTAATATTGCGCCTAGAGCGGGACTCAAACCCACATCTCTTTGCATTCCGGGCCAGTGTGCTAACCATTACACCACCTAGGGTCCCTGATCTCAACACACTACCAATGCTTACCTGTCTATGCGGCTCCTTGCCTGAGAGGTCAGTGCAGACCACTACACTCGTCCCCCGGGAATTGTAAGTCTTGTAATGCTTACAATTACATACATATAGGCAATACACTTACACATACATACACAGGGTAGGTTCAATAATCATACAGCGCGTAACCTGTACAGGATCATGATCACGGCAACCAGTGTCATGGGGGTGATGAAAATGGGAAATATTGCGCCGAGAGCGGGACTGGAATCCACATCTCTTTGCATTCTGGGCCAGTGTGCTAACCATTACACCACCTAGGCTCCCTGATCTGCACATATTACCCATGCCTACCTGTCTATGCGGCTCCTTGCCTGAGAGGTCAGTGCAGACCACTACAATGCATAGAATCAAATCTAGGGGAGTGTTTTGTTTTTGGAAATGTGATGCTTCATCGAACTGTCTAGCTTCCATAACCTGAGTGTGAGGCGAGGGACAGTTGCTTCATCCGTTTCAGCTTAGCAATACTCCACGATGAGGTGATTATCAAGGAATCTGATGTGATGGTAGGCCTATTGATCGATGAATAAAAGCGTTAATGGTGTCTGGACACGTGGATATATACTACCGTGTCGATGCTACTTATGCCATGTCTATATATAGAGAGAGAGCGGGATGTCTAGCTGGCAGTTTCAGCACTATAACTATAAGACACCACCAGCTCAACACCAATGCGCCCACCCACATCAGGCTGGCGGGATTAACTGGAAAATGTCATCTCCAGGGGTTGCTATGGAAACAACACTATTCTGTTGATGGGCGGAGGGTGGTGACAGTGAGGCAGCGAGGCAAGCCGCCCCTTGAGAGCCTCCCCTCCCCCACTCCTCCTATCCACTCCAGCCCATCCACCCACCCCCACAGAGGCACACACCGCACACACATCACCCTTCTCTCCACACACACACACGAACAATCTCCCACCCACCGGCCTTTGGGAGTCGGTAACCATGGAAATGGGAGCTGCTCATGTGTAGCAGTTGCCGGTGAGATAGAGCATCTCATGAGGATTGTTTGTGTGAGGAGACTGGAAGAAGGTGTTTGTGAGTGTGAGTGTGTGTGTGAGGGGGGCGGGGCGGCGGGTGGCTAGAAGACAATGCGCATGGACATGGTGTAAATTGAAGGAAGGAGGAGTGTTGATTGGAGAATTTCAACTATCTATTTCCTTGAGTAGTAAACTCTCGTGATGCTGACTGTCATTTCCCTTCTAATTCGACCACTATGTTTTCAGTACATTAGTTGATTATGCAGGGGAAATTTTAATCTGGGACAAACTATTGATCTTCCTCATTCCACTGATCCTTTGCCCTATCCTAGTAATGCCTAGCCATACGCTTGGCACTAAATGTATTATGATAGGGCAAGGACTGGTTGGTTCAGTGTCAGGAAAATGTGACTGAGTGGAATATTAGGTCCTGGTCCTGGCGATCTGATCTCCCAGTGGAGCATCACTATAAAGTCACCATGAGTGTGCACTGTTACAAGTTGGTACCCGTCCTGATATGACTTTAGATGTTGCCAGGAAGTAAAACCAACGAACCTCCAGCCATGCTTGTTGCGCAAGCGTGAGGTGGATCGACTATTGCGCCAACAATACATTCAAGTTTCAAATCAATGCAGATTTGGTTAGGACCAGACAGGATGGCCGAATGAGTTAGAGCGTCCGTCTCCCGTGCTGGTAGATCGTGGGGTCGTGGGTTCGAGTCCCGGTCGAGTCAAACCAATGACTTTAAAATTGATACTTGTCACTTCCTAGCCAGGCGCTCGGCATTATTAGGATAGGGCAAGGACTGGTGCGCTCAGTGTCAGGATAATGTGACTGAGTGGGATACCAGGTCATGGTGCCGGCGGCCTGGTTTCCCAGTGGGACAGCACTATAAAGTCGCCATGAGTGTGCACTGTCACAAGTCGGTACCCGTCCTGATATGACCTTAGATGTTGCTAGGACGTAAAACAACAACAAACAAACAAACAAAACAGATTTGGTTAATTCGGACTACAAAGCTACCTGCTTCGTATACATCACAGTTTGCGTGTGTGATAAAAAACAACCAGAGACGGACTGAGAATTAATATGTTACAGTTCAGGATGACGTGAAGAAAAACACTATTGTTCATGAAGATAGCAGATTAGTAGTATAGAGAGGACCGATATGGGTCCATATTATATCGGTCCTCTCTATACTACTCAGATGCCCAATTCAGGGGAATAGAATGGATGTTGATTGTTGCGTGTGTTTCCCTTGCCTCACAACAAGGTAGAAGCGTATGCCTCTCTTAATCAATTTGAGTATCATCGGTGATTGACTTGGTGTGTTGTTTTAACACCCAACACAGAACTACAAGACAATAGTGTCAATATATTTATTGGTTTTAATGGGTTAACATCATTTGTTTCAGAGGAGTATAGGAGAGAGGGGCGCGAGGGGCAAGGGAGGCTGAAGTCAGATGGGAACGGGGTTGGTAGGAGGGTAAGGATAGAAATAGGAAGGTAAAGGAGGAGAGGTAGGAGGGGTAGGGGAGTTCTAGTTTCTGTTTGTGGTGTTAGGTCCAAGCAGCAGTTAAGGGTATTACCATGGGTGTCATCAATTCCAACTGACCCAGTCAGTATGTCATCAGCCGGCGGGAAAATAACTCTGACTGTGGGGGTATAGACCTTTTCAACGCAACATACACACCGATCAACATTAGCTCTTCCGTTGTCATCATAGGGTGCTGGAAATCCTCTGTAAGACCCTTCGGACAGGGATCCTGAAGAGTTAGGGTAGGTTGGTTTTGAAATTCGTCAATATACCTTTTCTGCAGAACATGCTACACACAGACCTGTAATTCATAGCATTTTACTACTGTCATCATACTGACGGTTTGTTGTGGAAATCACCTATAATAAGATGTTATTACTTAGTTATTGTGTCAGTGTTAACAGAGAGCAAGGCGGTGGTGGAAGTTACCAATATGGCTTTTCCACGGAGCATGCGCAGTAACCTGTCACCTACATCAGTGTAGAAAGCTTATGGGATTTCCATCACCAGAGAGAAAGTTGGTGGTGGGAATCCCATATAAACCTTTCTCCATAAAAAATGCTGCACATTGAATATTGATCTGCTACCCATAACATCTTCCCACTGCCATCAGATAGTGGGTCGGTGGTGGGTATCGTCTATTGACAAGCCACGAAGGTGTGTCCGTAGTGTCATTTCCCGCCGGTGAGGGTGCTGCTGCCTGCTGGCTGCTTGCTGTTTGCCGGTTCCAGCTCACACGCGCCATTAGACGCCATAGTTCACGCTGCGTCGCCCCGCTCGCAGGGCACCAGCAGGGCTCCCGCCAAAGAGGTGGATGCCCGGATGCATCGATCGTCTGCTCTGGTTTAGTTAGCGCTCCGCGAAGCGGGCCGGAAGACGCAGCCTCCCATTGTGGTATACACACGATGTCGGGTTGTGTGGTGGTGTGCTATGGTGGGGTGGCATTGTAGTGTGGTACTGTGGTGTGGCATTGTGGTGTGTTGTTGTGGGGTGGCATTGTAGTGGAACATCGTGGTGTGGTGTCGAGTGTGGTGTGGTGCTTTGTGGTGTGGTGCTTTGTATTAACTATTATGGTGCTTTGTGGTGTGGCTCTTTGCGCTTTGGCTTTGTGGTGCAGCATTGTGGTGTGGCTTTGTGGTGTGGCTTTGTGGTGTGGTTTTGTGGTATGGCTTTGTGTTGTGTGGCATTTAGTGTTGTGGTATTTTGTGGTGTGGCTGTGTGTTGTCGTGTGAAGCTTTGTGGTGTGGTGCTTTGTGGTGTGGTGCTTTGTATTAACTATTATGGTGCTTTGTGGTGTGGCTCTTTGCGCTTTGGCTTTGTGGTGCAGCATTGTGGTGTGGCTTTGTGGTGTGGTTTTGTGGTGTGGCTTTGTGTTGTGTGGCATTTAGTGTTGTGGTATTTTGTGGTGTGGCTTTGTGTTGTCGTGTGAAGCTTTGTGGTGTGGTGCTTTGTAGTGTGGTGCTTTGTGTTGTTGTGGCATTGTGGTGTGGCATCCTGGTGTGGTGCTTTGTGGTGTGGCATTCTGGTGTGGCATTGTAGTGTGGTGCTTTGTGGTGTTGCGATTGGTGGTGTGGTGCTTCGTGGTGTGGTGCATTGCATGGTGGTCCTTTTTGGTGTGGCTTTGCGGTGTGACTTTGCGGTGTGGTGCTTGGTGATGTGGTGCTTTGTGGTGTAGTACTTTGTGGTGTAGTTGTTGGCGGTATGGTTCTTGGTGGTGTGCCGCTTGGTGGTGTGGTGCTTGGTGATGTGGTTCATTGTGGTGTTTTGTTGTGTTGTGATGTGGTGTGGCGCTTTGTGTTGGGGCGCTTTCTGGTGTATTGCTCTGTGGTATATGGTTGTGTTGTGGTCTGGTGTGGTGCTTTGTGGTGTTGCACTTTGTGGTGAGATGATTTGTGGTGTGGCGTTTTGTGGTGTGGCGCTTTGTGGTGTAGTGCTATGTGGTGTATCTTTGTGGTGTAGCGCTATGTGGTGTGGGTTTGTGGTGTATCTTTATGGTGTGGTATGGTGTGGCGCTTTGTGGTATGGTTCTGTGGTGTTTTTTTGTGATGTGGTGTCATGCATTGTGGTGTGGCTTTGTGGTTTGTCTTTGTGTTGTGGTATGGCACTTTGTGGTGTGGATTTGTGGTGTGTTTTGTGATGTGGTGTGACGCGTTGGTGTGGCGGTGTGGTGTGTCTTTGTGTTGTGGTATCGCAGTTTGTGGTGTGGCTTTGTGGTGTGTTTATGTGATGTGATGTGGCACGTTGTGGTGTGGCTTTGTGATGTGTTTTTGTGCTGTTGTGTGGTGCATTGTGTTGTGGTATGGTACTTTGTGGTGTGGCTTTGTGGTGGGTTTTTGGGATGTGGTGTGGCGCATTGGTGTGGCTTTGTCGTGTGTTTTTGTGTTGTGGTGTGGTGTGGCACTTTGTGGTGTGGCTTTGTGGTGTGTTGTTGTGATGTGGTGTGGCGCGTTGGTGTGGCTTTGTCGTGTGTTTTTGTGTTGTGGTGTGGTGTGGCACTTTGTGGTGTGGCTTTGTGGTGCATTGTTGTGATGTGGTGTGGCACGGTGGTGTGGCTTTGTCATGTGTTTTTGTGTTGTGGTGTGGTGTGGCGTTTTGTGATGTGGTGCTTTGTTGTGTGGCGATGTGTGGTGTTTTTGTGTGGTGTGGCGCTTTGTGCTGATTTTTGTGTGGTGTGGATCTGCGTGGTGTAGTGCTTTGTGGTGTGGCTTTGTGATGTGGCTTTGTCGTGTGGCTTTATGGTCTGGCTGTATGGTCACGGCTGATGTTGTGTCATACAGTGTCTGAAAGAGGGTGTATGCCTATGGATGTGTGTGGGGGCTTTTGGGTTGTATGAATGTGGGGATTTTGGATTTTGGGCACATGGGGTTGTATAGATATTGGGTATGTGCATGTAGGGTTGTATGGATGTGGGGTTGTCTGGATGTGGGGTTGGATGAATGTGGGGTTGTATGGATGTGTGTGTGTATGTATGCAGGGTTGTATAGATGTGGGGCTACATGCATGTGGGGTTGTATGGATGTGGGAGTTGTCTGGATGTGGGGTTGGCTGAATATGGGGTTGTATGGATGTGGGGTTGTATGTATGCGTGGTTGTATAGATGTGGGCTTGCTTGTATGTATGCGGGGTTGTAGATATGCTGCTGTATGTATCTCGGATTGTATGGATGTGCGATGTGGAGCTCTGGGGATATGTGATATGGAATGGAGGATAGGGGTCAGAGGTTTCAGGTTGGATGTTGGATGTTGGAGGATAAGGTCATGACCCTATCGAGTGGCGACCTCTGGTGGGTGGTGGGCGAAGATAGGGCTCTGAACATATATACACAGCGCAGCACACATTGTCGCCTTACATCTAGTATTTCCCATCGAGTTATATATGTATATATATACATATATATATATATATATATATATGTATATATATACATATATATATAAATAAATATAAATATGCACTGGATGTCAAAGACAAGAAAACAAGATCGAGGTGGGGTCAGAATATATTATCCATGATATGAGGTTAATAATGCTCAGGCTTAACTGTTGAATTATCTTCCGGACATTTATACTCGCATAATACATTATGCATCACATAATTATGAATTGTGTGCACATTTGTGAAATCACTTTACAACTTCGTCCCATCTTTACTCTGTAAGAGAATGACTAAATACAATATGTTCCGTTTAATATATGCCTAACTGATTATTCCACGTTCAATGCTTGATTATGTAAGATGGATTCATGTAAATAGGTGGCAAATTGACAGAAATATAACATGCATAATTATATGCTTCTACAGTGTGGACCCAAGCCTTCTTATTTCATTGAAGTCAGTTTTCTAATTTCCTAGCCTCAATCTAATATCGCTTCATGTTTCTTATGTCTCAAATCTCTTTCATATATCATATTATTTGCTAACAAAAACAGCGCCCCAGAATGTTCACAGTGCACACACTTGGTGGTTTTATAGTGCAGCCACAGCAATATACCGTGTTATATTTCAGCTTGTTGAGATATAACACACAGTAACATTATCAACTCACTGAGCAAATCAGTCCTTACTCTCGCTTAGTGATGTTAATTGTTATGCAATTCGTAAGGGCGTGCTACGGATAACTATTATTGCAAGATGTTATTACTTGCTATTACAACACCACTAATTAGGAACAACGCGAACACACTAACTATATTTATGGCTCTTTAATTAAATCTTCTTAATCAATGTCTGTTATTACAAATTTTCATTTCACAAATGCTTAATCGAGGCTAGAGGCGCTATGACCCCTATGACCCTTACCTCCATACATTGTGGGGTGGGTGGGATGGCAATTTTAGTCAGTTAAAGTCTCCAGGCTCCTTAGTTCGTCATACCCCTGTCACACTATGACGTAACGAGCGAAAGTGAGCCTAACATGGTGACTTTTCGTCATTACGTTGATGTACGTTGGATTATGTTAGGATGACATCATAATGACATTAGACTGACGTCGAGCTATGTCACATTACGTCGCGTTACGTTGAGTTATGTCGAGGTTTTGGACATGTTAAACAATTTTGATGTAGCTCGAACGTAAAGGTTTACATTCGCTGTACGTTCTGTTCACGTTCAGCGAACGTCAATGAGGTTAAACGGATGTTAGGCAAATGCTGCTCACTACGTTCAACTACGTTCGACTATGTTGACCCACATTAAACCATGTGGAAATGCCCACGCGGCGTAATGGGAATGTCAGGAGAATGTCAGGAGAATGTCAGGAGAACATACATTCAACGTACGTTCAACGTCTCATGATGTATGTAACATCACGTAACATTCTTCTGGCGATGGAATAACGTTCATAACGTTCCGTGAGCATAATGACGTTATCCTCTCTCGTTGAATGACGGTATCACTACGCTTTACCGAAGTTCTGCTCTCGTCCACTACGCTGCATCCACGTTCAACTTGTGCCCAAATTTGCATACTACGCCGAGAAGTTCAACGTTCTTCACGTTCTCCCTACATTGACGTTGTTACGTCATAGTGTGACAGGGCCATTATGAGCAAATCCGGAGCGCAACGTTGCTTTTATAGCAAATGTCTTCTTCCCGAGAGGGGTCACATGGACTATTTAAAAAAAGCTGCAATAGGTGATACATCATTCGCATTGTTTACGCCCGGCTGCCAGTGTAGTTCAGCAATACCCGCTAATCGGCATTTCAGGTTAATAAAGTAATGTTATCAAAGTCTGCTAGTTGGCGACACAATCAATGTGTCCTTACTACTGGCATGCGGCTGAGCTGTATTCGCGCTCCCAATTACCCGCAACGCTACAGCATTACGGACAATGGTACCCACCACCGCTGAGACAGTGAGTGCATGTCTTATACCCCTGTCACACTATGACGTAACGAGCCAACGTGAGCCTAACGTGATGATTTTTCGTCATTACGTTGCCGTACGTTGGGTCACGTTATGATGACGTCATAATGACGTTAGAGTGACGTCGAGCTACGTCATGTTACGTCGTATTACGTCGGCGCGCGTCGAGGTTTTGAACCTGTTCAAAACTGTCAACGTATCTCAACGTGAAGCCGTTACGTTGGGATGACGTGACAATGACGTTAGGTTGACGTTCCGCGATCGTTATAGCAGCGTAAATGACGTTAGAGTCACGTTATGTCACGTCAGACCGACGGCCCGGGTGGGAGCAAGTGTGGGCGGCGTTTTGCACGTTACGGTCACGTTACGGTCACGTTACGGTCACGTTACGGTCACGTTACGGTCACGTTACGGTCAAGTTACGGTCACGTTACGTTCACGTCACACCCGTTACGGCGACGTTACGCTCACGTTACACTAACGCCCGGTCACGTCGCCAATTACCCCTCCCCTCTAACGTTGTCACGTTACAGCTAACGTCACGACGTACACCCACGTTACTTTCACGTTACGCTCACGTCAACTACGTTGCATTCACGTCCACAATTTGCATATTACGCCGATAACTTCGACGTGATATCATTATTTTCACGTTGTGGTTACGCTGACGTAGTCACGTCGTAGTGTGACAGGGCCATTACCACTAGCCCTGCCATCTAGTCGACACATCTAGCCTTTGAAAGCATCGTTATTCATTAACTAAAGTATTTTGCAAACGCCAGCTCATTGGTACATCGGAAATGTGACAATAATTATTTTAAATATCTCTATATGTAGACCGATATTTCAATCAATGGGCTTGATTATGAGTTGAACAAATGACAATAAACCAACTTTTAATCAAGTTATTTACTCAATTGTCAATTTAATTAAAAGCTTAGTCTTAGCGAAAAGAAATAATGGTTATTTTACTTAAGCATTGCAGCTGTACAGTTAGGACTGCAATTTTACTAAGTTTACAACTGCCCTCTGTAATCGTAAATAAGCAAACTGGAGACAAAAGGGAGACAACAGAGAACAAAAGGACAAGTCCAAAGGGCCAGGATAAGAAGATCTGGCCTTTGTAAGGACCTAGCTTTAAATGGAAATCCACGTCTCCTCCAGTATTTGGGTTCTCTGTGCCGGATCTTCTGGTTGGAGAAGCTTATTTTATTACCTACCCACATTGGTTTCATTTCCTTGCAGACGTCTGCACATGCACGCACAAACAATCAGATTTAATTTCCCCATGTTCCCCATACACATCACAACATTTTGGATCTTTATTACAAACCGGTTTATGGATTTGGTCAGATACACTTATGTGATTGGTTGTTGGAATTTTACATCCCAGCAACATCTCAGGTCATATCAGGATGGGTACTGACGTGTGACAGTGTACACTCATGGTGACTTTCAAGTGCTGTCCCACTGGGAAATCAGACTACCAGCACCATGACCCAATATCCCACTCAGCCACATTATCCTGAGACTGAGCTAGGCCTTCCTTGCACTATCATATTGATGCTGAGCGCCAGGATAGGAAGTGACAAGTATCCATTTTGTAAGTCATTGGTTTGACTCGACCAGGAATCAAACTCCTCCAGGTCTCTTGCACAAGAGGCCTGTTCCCCACCAATTTGGCCACCGCATCCGCTTACAATTATTGGAATTTTCTGAATTTAATGTACAGCAAATGCACAACAATTAACGGTACTGATAGCATTAATGCAACCATCAACAAGGGTAACCAGCGCCCCTATCGGTTTGATCACCCCATCTGATCAGGTGCTAAGCAGTATATATAATTATAATTAAAGCATAGTTAACATCCTGGCCGATTGTGACTGCGCCATGGCAGGCCTGACCACTCATCGGTGGCGCCATCGGCTAGAACAGGAACTAATACAGATTTCATTCGTTGGACACCTGGGCCGCGTTCAGGGTCCGTCTCGGAGGCGCCTCGGCGACGTCTCGGCGATGCTTTTTGGCCTATTCCCGTTCAGGGTGCGTCTCGGCGACGTCTCGGCGACGCCTCCCTTTTCAGGTTGGAGACAAAAAGCGTCTCGAAAATGGCCGCCGGGCTCAGTGGTTTCATCCAATCAGAGCGCAGCATTTCGATTGCAAATGGCCGCCGCCTATGGGGGCGGCCATTTTCGAGGCGACCAACTGCTATTGTTGTTCAGACTAGCCTGACGTCACGGGCGCCTCCGAGGCGCCTCCGAGACGGAGCCTGAACGCGGCCCTGTTATGGATACAACTGTGTGGGGAGAGTGACCTTGTTTATATTCCCATAATCTCATTACAAAACATGTCGCCTGCGCCATCGGCTAGAACAGGAACTAATACAGATTTCATTAGTTGGACACCTGTTATGGATACATCTGTGTGGGGAGAGTGACCTTGTTTATATTCCCTACTCTCATATCAAAACATGTCGGCTGTCCCATCGGCTAGAACAGGAACTAATACAGATTTCATTCGTTGGACACCTGTTATGGACACAACTGTGTGGGGAGAGTGACCTTGTTTATATTCCCATACTCTCATTACAAAGCATGTCGGCTGTGCCATCGGCTAGAACAGGAACTAATACAGATTTCATTAGTTGGACACCTGTTATGGATACAACTGTGTGGGGAGAGTGACCTTGTTTATATTCCCATACTCTCATTACAAAACATGTCGGCTGTCCCATCGGCTAGAACAGGAACTAATACAGATTTCATTCGTTGGACACCTGTTATGGATACAACTGTGTTGGGAGAGTGACCTTGTTTATATTCCCATACTCTCATTACAAAGCATGTCGGCTGTCCCATCGGCTAGAACAGGAACTAATACAGATTTCATTCGTTGGACACCTGTTATGGACACAACTGTGTGGGGAGAGTGACCTTGTTTATATTCCCATACTCTCATTACAAAGCATGTCGCCTGTGCCATCGGCTAGAACAGGAACTAATACAGATTTCATTCGTTGGACACCTGTTATGGATACAACTGTGTGGGGAGAGTGACCTTGTTTATATTCCCATACTCTCATTACAAAGAATGTCGGCTGTCCTATCGGCTAGAACAGGAACTAATACAGATTTCATTCGTTGGACACCTGTTATGGACACAACTGTGTGGGGAGAGTGACCTTGTTTATATTCCCATACTCTCATATCAAAGCATGTCGGCTGTCCCATCGGCTAGAACAGGAACTAATACAGATTTCATTAGTTGGACACCTGTTATGGACACAACTGTGTGGGGAGAGTGACCTTGTTTATATTCCCATACTCTCATATCAAAGCATGTCGGCTGTGCCATCGGCTAGAACAGGAACTAATACAGATTTCATTAGTTGGACACCTGTTATGGATACAACTGTGTGGGGAGAGTGACCTTGTTTATATTCCCATACTCTCATATCAAAGCATGTCGGCTGTCCCATCGGCTAGAACAGGAACTAATACAGATTTCATTCGTTGGACACCTGTTATGGATACAACTGTGTGGGGAGAGTGACCTTGTTTATATTCCCATACTCTCATATCAAAGCATGTCGGCTGTCCCATCGGCTAGAACAGGAACTAATACAGATTTCATTCGTTGGACACCTGTTATGGATACAACTGTGTGGGGAGAGTGACCTTGTTTATATTCCCATAATCTCATTACAAAGCATGTCGGCTGTCCCATCGGCTAGAACAGGAACTAATACAGATTTCATTCGTTGGACACCTGTTATGGACACAACTGTGTTGGGAGAGTGACCTTGTTTATATTCCCATAATCTCATATCAAAGCATGTCGGCTGTGCCATCGGCTAGAACAGGAACTAATACAGATTTCATTAGTTGGACACCTGTTATGGATACAACTGTGTGGGGAGAGTGACCTTGTTTATATTCCCATAATCTCATTACAAAGCATATTTACAGTAAAAGATCTCTAACCGACCACCTCCACAGATAGACCACTCCCCTATATCGATCGATTTATTTAAGTCCCAAACGATCACCCATACAATACCATTGTACCTCCCTAAACCGGCCACCTCCCTAAATGGACCATTTACAGTCGGTCCCATGATCGGTCTATATTTAGAGAGGTGTTTCTGTAATTATATATGTGATGTATACTAATTATACAAGTATAATAATGCATATATATGAGTGTGTATATTTATATGTATATATATGAGTCAGCCTCATGAAAACGGGCCAATCGATGGTCAAGTGAAGATGTCAACGTCACAATTCTTAAAAGTGTAGTGCATTTCTTTGTTTCATATTAAATTATCCTAGAAACAAATAAGGTTGTTGTATTTTCTCGACCTTTACATTCAGGATAAATTTAAAGACTTTCCAACACCTCTGTCAATGCTAAAATATAATTATACCGATCGACGCCGACATCCATGCTCGACGCCAACAACTTCCACTAATTGGCCTCTTTTTGTGATCTTGACCCATATATATATATGTGTATATATATAACAGTGGACGTCTGAAATAGTTAATGAATAGTGTAAGTAGATAACACTAATTAAACCAAGTATTGACATACACAGGAACAGGTGCATAATAAACCCGGCCTAGAGGTTCATTCCACTATGAGTGCGGTACTTAATCGACTGCTGTAAGCGGTTACGTAACCTGGTGATTGTTCCATTTAGTGCCGCTAGGAGAGGAGCGTAAGTACACCACTCTTCCCCCTCACTACGAATCAAGGTTCTATTCAGGCTGTATTCCCAACAAGTACATCCCACTCGCCCACATATCAACTCACCCACTCACACATACACCAACACACACCACATATGCATTCACACCGCTAAGATTTATGGGAATACAATTATTTCACCTCTCCTTCTGGAGGCAGCGGATCTCATTGTGCTCCCTGAATCGTTGGTTGGTTGTTGGCTTTTTATGTCCTGGCAACATCTAAGGTCATATCAGGACGGGTACTGACTTGTGACAGTGTGCACTCATGAGAACTTTATAGTGCTGCCCCACTGGGAGACTAGGCCACCAGTGCCATGACCTGATATCCCACTTAGTTACATTATCTTGACACTGAGCCAACAAGTCCTTGCCCTATCCTAATAATGCAGAACACCTACCTAAGAACCGACAAATATCAATTTTGTAAGTCATTGGTTTGACTCGACCATGAATTGAACTCCAGACCTTCCACACGGGAGGCCTGCGCTCTACCGATTCGGGCACCGCGTCCGGTCCCTGAATAGTTCATTGAAGGAGTAGGAGAAGGCAATAATATGCCCTTTATCCCTGAACATGCACAGTGAACTACTACCACCTACTATGACCAGACGGGATGGCCGAATGAGTTAGAGCGTCCGTCTCCCGTGCTGGTAGATCATGGGATCGTGGGTTCGAGTCCCGGTCGAGTCAAACCAATGACTTTAAAATTGATACTTGTCGCTTCCTAGCCAGGCACTCGGCATTATTAGGATAGGGCAAGGACTGGTGTGCTCAGTGTCAGGATAATGTGACTCAATGGGATACCAGATCATGGTGCCGGCGGCCTGGTTTCCCAGTGGGACAGCACTATAAAGTTGCCATGAGTGCACACTGTCACAAGTCGGTACCTGTCCTGATATGACCTTAGATGTTGCTAGGATGCAAAACAACAACAAACAAACAAACAAACAAACTACCACCAATAGAATTAGTTCATGCCGTCAGCAAAAGAGGGAAGGTTGGTGGTGGAAAGTTGCTATAATATATTTTCCCCAAACCATGATGTGCATTAGTTCTTTCTACTCTTGTTAGAGGGCGTGTTGGGCGTCGAAATCCTCTACAGGAAGTCACTTTCATTCCAAAAGTAGATAGTCTCGGACCGCTTGAGGGTGTCTGAAATGTTTGACATAAACATACAGTGGATGGCGAATAGGTATTTTCAATAAAGCGCATGCACAACTCAATACAATAGTTTGTTCCACCGCCTTTAGAGGACGTGTTGGTGGTGGGAATTCTCTATATTTGTTTACAATAAATTGTTATATACACACATATATATATATATATACATGTATATGCATATATACACATATACACGTATGCATAATTTCCAGTGTGCAAGTGACAGTATACGCGCAGTGGTAGCGGTGGGTGGTGGTGGCGCCACATGTCCCACCATGAAGAGGGGGTCACCCATACAGTAGTACACAACATTAAGGTTGCCAAATAAGGAATCTTCCCTTATGCGCCTTTATACTCGCATAAGTAATGCATTACAGATATACAGATATATATATATATATATACATAATTATATATACATATGACACATATGAACAGTTAGGCAACACCTGAACTCTATATTTAGATTTATTCATATATATATATATATATATATATATATATATATATATGAGCATGTCTCAAAAGGTGATAACTTTTCTTTTTTTTGTCCATTGTAACGATTGGCACAAAACAGCACAGAAACGGTTACACTGAAAACACAAGGACATTTGCTTCAAATCAATATGCATTCTATTGGGATTATGAAACGCCATGTAAAATAACAAATCAGTTTATCCTGAGCAAATGCATAAGCAGATGCTATGTTGATCGTTACAAAGGACAAATGTTTGTCCCATATTGCTTAGCACCTTTTGAGACAGTCTCATATATATATACATATATAGTATGCTGCACACGGCGCTATTGACCATATTATTAGATCTTCCATTGCTGTCAGAGGACAAAACCTCTTACTCTTCATTCGAGACACAGTGTCCCCACAAAGCATGCCTGCAAACGTGGTCTCCAAACGGCTTAATTAAATTCAACTGGAGCTCGCGTCAGGCGAGCACTTTGTTATATTTTAACAAAGGGGAAGTACCATGGCAACCGGGTTAAAGGAGGGGACCACACACACACACACACACACATATATATATATATATATGTATATATATTTCACAGCACCACGCTGGACAATCAATTCACCTGCAATGTGCACTGTGGTAGAGAAGTAGTGGGTTGGGAGAAGGGGAGATGGAGGGAGGCAGAGAAAGAAGGGAGGTTGTGGAAGGGGCTGTACCAGTATTGCGTTTCCATGGAGATTCTACTCCGGTGCCAATTGAATGTTTATTTACCACTGCGATCCAACGCAGGGGTTGATTTGTTTGGTTGTATGTTAGGGCATTACACACTAGCAACGTTTAAGGTAATATTATGACGGGTAGCAAATCGTGACAGTGCGGACTGGTGGTGGCGACTTTATAGTGCTGAATTACAGGGATACCGCGCCACCGGTGTAGTAAGTTCAAAACACTCCCCCACAACAATACCCCCCACAACTTAGTTAAAGGGAGGTTCAAAACACTACCATGACCACGCTCAAAACACTATCCTTAAGTTTGAAACACTCCCTTTAAGTTTAAAACACTACTCTCATGGTGCTGGCAGCCTGGTCTCCCAGTGGGGCAGCACTATAAAGTCGCCATGAGTGTGCACTGTCACAAGTCAGTACCCATTCTGAGATGACCATACATGTTGTAGGATGTAAAATAACAAGAAAACAAACAATCAAACACCGCAGCACCATCAGCAGTCTAATACGTGGTGCAGTTGCCACAGCACCATCAGAGTATACTAATAGTAATACGTGGTGCAGAAGCCACAGTGCTATCAGTGTACTATCAGTGTATACTACTAATAATACCTGCCAAAATCGCCTCAGCACCATCATCGAATACTAATATGTGGTGCAGACACTGCAGTGCTATCAGCGTATACTTCCCAGGACTTAAAACTCCCAATAACCAAACTAGGTTATATTTTGCGACATTACACTTACACTTTACAGCCCCCACTGCTGTGTTATGATATCGTTTTGAACTTGGGTAGTGTTTTGGACATACGTAGCGGTAGTGTTTTGAACTTAACAGAAGTGTTTTGAACTTAAGTTGAAAACACTACCGTAGTGTTTTCGACGGGGTAGTGTTTTGAACGTCCTACACCGGCGCCATAAACCTTTGCATCCCACTCAGTCATGGTTTTTTGGGTTTTTTTTTGTTTGTAAATATCTTTATTCATCCGAATACATATTTTGTCAGCGCCGGGGCACCGGTCTTCCAGCCGTCGGAGTGGTCGCATTTCATCTGTACATAGTGGAAGTGGAATGTGTTGCATTGTGTGCAGCACAACCCATTCTCTAGTCAGTTCCCCCGCAGCACTGTCTCCAGTACAGAGCTACTAAATGTTCATGAGAAAAAGCACCGGGAAGCTGGGTTATGGATATTGCACATGAACTTGCAATCTAATATGCTAAATATATTGTTCAAAATGCATGTCTATCATAGCCCACGACGTTTGCGGTGAAAACCTGATTTTCTTTTTGTTGTTGTTGAAGATTTATACTGCCTATCATGGATAAGCCTGAATAGGCTTGTTTTCACCATTAGACAGTTTGTCGATAGAAAGCCCAAGCCTACACTTTTACCGACCCAATGGATTTTTAACCTCCCACACCACAGACATGGTATGAGAGCAACTGGCCTTTGATGACGCTGTAAGTTATACACCACAGTGGAAATCCAAATTGGCAGAGCTGGGGGCACAGGGAATCGAACCACCGACCTTCAGATTAGGAGTCCGACCTAGAAAAAAGTCAGACACTCTAACCACTCCGCCACAGAGAATTAATAAATCGTGTGGATTAATTGACTTCAAAGTGAGAGCTTTCTATGGCCGCCATCTTGTTGTGTGTCTTTTCTCTTTGTTTCTTTTCATTCTCTCCCAATTTCTCAACGTTAACCGAATATAGATTAACACTGCAGACTGGAACCACCAGCAGTTAATTCCTACTGACGTAGCTTTTGTTCTGATTTAAACAGGGTTGTCATTCATCCCTATATGCTCGATAGCGGTGATTCTTTTATGCATTGCAGACCAAGCCTTTGTCTCATATCTGAGCTAGCCGCGAGAGGTATCATTTGTGGAATTCTTTTGGGTTGGCTATCCGGGGGTTTCAACCCACGTCCTCCCAGCGTAGGAAGCCGGTGCTCTTACACACTATGCCGTCCAGACTGGTCTGTGTGCCGGTGATGGATGAAGACGTAGGAGCTGCTAAAGGGGACAAGGTAAACACATGAGGCCACCTCTCCTCCGGACTGCAGGTCGTTAGGAAAACCTACGTCCAATTTGCAAGACAAATACCTCGCCTGTGGCTTCACCCCCCCCCCCACGAAATGACCGAAACCGATCTCTTGTTGGCAACTTATATATATATATATATATATATATATATATATATATATATATATATATATATAAATGTATATACATATATATATATATATATATATTCACACACATGCCATTGTGAATAGTAGTCTGAACTCACCTCTCAGACAATGAGCCACAGATACAGGTCGGGGTGCATAGGGTGATGACATCAGGGAGCATAGGTGGTATAATGGTTAGCACAGTAGCCTAGAATGCAAGAGGTGTGATTTCGAAACCTGCTCTAGGCGTAATATTTCCCATTGTTATCACCTCCATGATATTACGTACTATATAATTTATTATGTGGATATAAATAATGGCAGCCCTTCAATGTGTCTTTCTAACCACCTTAACTTCCATGTTATCCACTGCAGAGCGGGCATTCGCTCCTCCACGCTCCTCTACACCATGAGCCAACCGTGAGAGAATGAACTCAACCCAAACCAAGTATTTTCTTCTCATTCGCGAAAAAACTATATCCATATATATATATATCCATATATATCCCAAAATGCATACACATATATACACGTTATATATATATTCTATACATATATATATATATACATATATTTACCTGGTATACAACCCCGACTGTATACATATGTAGAGGACGGCACGGTGATTTACCCTGCTGTCTAGTAGGCTATGTATCCACTACTATTGTGTTGCGTGGGTTCGACAGTGAATAGAAGGGACTAGAACTGAACATAAGTGAAGAGAAATAAATAGAAATGAATAGAAGTGAAGAGAAGTGAAGAAAAATAAAGAGCAGTGAAGAGAAGTAAAGAGCAATGAGTATAAGTGAGTATTAAGAGAAGTAGACGATGGCGTGTACATATCGGTTCTTCATACACTACCACAAAGAGCCTTCATGATTTATACCACAGTGTATGCACCGTTACTAATCGAATCAATAAAAGGAGGTGCCCTTAGGGGTAGAATTCGAGAGAATAGAACCCTGTCTCTAGTTAGTAGGGGAACACCCCTCCCGGCATTCCTCTTTCATCCAGTTGATGACTGATGGTCTTTGCAGACAAAGGAAGGCAGTTAATTAAGTGCAGCTTAACTTAGGAGGCGTGTATATGCATCCCGAATAGGGCGCAGAGCATGCATGAGTGATTTCAACAAAGGGCACTTGATTATATTTCATTACTGAAACTCCATCTGTCTATTAATATCACCAATACTTGGATATAGGATTATATACTATCAAATTGCAAGTGCAAATATATTAGTGAGAGGCTTAGAAATCTCAAGAATAATCTGATCGATTGGTGCTGATTTCATACCGTTTATGTAGAACATCCCCATTATTGTGCTGAGAAATGAATATAATTGATACTATCACTATGACTGTAGTGAAAATCGGTCCATCACATTTTAATATTAACATAGAGAAATTCATACGTGTCAATTCATGGTAAAGATTACCATGTGAAGGTACTTAAAAATAAAGTGACCTAAGTTATAATGATCAACCTGATCAAAGCATCGGACTAAAGATATGTTGACCAGTGACGTCACTATCACGTGACTCACACCCAGAATGGCTCTGGTTGGCAAGACAAATCAGATGGGTGTTATTCTGAATAGAAACTAATAGTGTAATATTCCAATTGAATTGACCTTTTTTTTAATAATTTTGAACCGGCAACAAACTATCAAAGGCATTGAATTTCAGCCATTATGATGTTGGCATTGCGTGCGCCTTCCCAGTGCTTTCTAATGCAGATCCAGTTTTTGTCATTGGGAGGGTATATTATATATGACTTCGCTATTGTGCCTATATGTTCAATTATTCCAAGACAATGCGAATGAATGACACAGGACCATTAACTAGAACCCAACGACTAGTATCAGCTGAGTATTATCGACTATGGCTACCAATCACTTCCGCCAACCGTCCGAAACCCCTATGCGGGAGATCTCAGATGTACACAGCAACACTCAACGTATACGTGTGTATACAACTTCAATCAACAAGTGATGTTGCTTCCCATTACAACCATACCGCAGGAACCTAACTTAATTGACATAGGTCAGGTGGGACCAGGTTAGTTTGTGTTAAATACTTTTGGGGTGTTCCCAGTTATCTCTAGCAGCTGTAGAAGTAGTTCATCAGAGTAAAGGAAACTGTTCAGGCTAAATTGTGTGGTACTATATTAGCGGTGGTGCCTGAGGCAGATACGAGGGTCGTAGCTAGCTAGTTATACGTTTGTTTATTTGTTGTTGTTTTACCTCCTAGCAACATATAAGGTCATATCAGGACGGGTACTGACTTGTGACAGTGCACACTCATGGTGACTTTATAGTGCTGCACAACTGGAAGACCAGGCCACCAGCACCATGACCTGATATCCCACTCAGTCACATTATCCTGAAACTGAGCCAACCAGTCCTTGCCCTATCCTAATAATGCCGAGCACCAGGCTAGGAACAACAAGTATCAATTTTTAAGTCATTGGTTTGACTCGACCGGGGTTCGAACCCACGAGCCCACGATCTACCAACACGTGAGACAAACGCTCTAACTCATTCGGCCATCCCATCTGGTTCGCCATAGATAGCGGGGTGAGGGATAACAGGACCGGGGCTCACGGGGTGCAGGGATGCCAGGGCCGTGGCTAGCAGGGTGGACGGATGCGAGAACCTTAGCTCGCGGGGGTAGGGATGCCAGGGCCGTACCTAGCTGTAAAATATTCCGATATTCGGCATATGGGAGAATGCGAATGTTCTATTACTGATCCGTGTACGTGACCAGGTGCATGTATGTATATAGATAGATATGTATGGGTTGGTGGTGCCTGACTGTGATGTAAATAGACATACTGGTGCTGCAGGTATGGGTGTGGGTGCATTCATGGCCTACACCCTCTGCTGGGATAGGGATCACCACACGCAAAAGGTCAAGGTTGGTGGTGGCCATGGGGCCATACAGCTTGTGGTGGTGGGAAGACCAGTGGTATCTATCAGGACTAGGAATGCTGGATCCCTATTGGTAGGGGAGAATTCTTGATTCCCATTGGGGGGAAAGAGGTGGGGTGATACGCTACAATGAACCCCTGTAACTATATAAGCAATACACCAGAGACCTGGACTCTCTGTTCTTCTTTACACTTTATACTCTTCCTTTCTTTAACAAGTAGAAACTTGCTGGCGGATGCTTGTTTGGTACGTTGTGTAGGTAGTGTTTTTTCTGCTATTTTTTTTACTCTGTGGGAGTTTGAAATTTCTTTGGAATTTGGTTTGTCGACGGTTATTTCTGACAATATCACTATTTTGGAAGGTCTGCTAGACTGTATTGATGGTGGTATGTCTGAAACGTGCCATCATTGAAGCCTTGCGGCGCCAGTCAAATATATTTTTTTACAGGACTACTTTCAGCTTTTCTTTAACGTTGACATGGAGGGGGGAGTGTAGTATTACACTACGTCATTTTTTTAAAACTATTTCTTACAGACATATCTACACTTGGATTCAATTCTGCTAAATCTTTTCTACCACCTCATCCAACAGCAGCTTGAAGATCCCGCTCACACGCGCAAAGGAGGAATTGTTGCATGACTAGTTTCAACTATGGTTTCAAGGTCAGTGTACACTGGGAAATTATTCTGCTGAAATGGGAGCGTTGGAAGCATGGTCTAAATTTATGGCACTTAGGTTAGATTTTCTTAATGAAGAACAGGAGGAGCATTTATCTGATACGGAGGATCAAGAAAAATACAGGGAAGTGTGTGAACTTTTACAGGTTGAGCACAGGCAGAGAGAGGTACAAAATAGATCATTAAAAGCATACATCAAGTCTGTTCCCCTATTAGACGGGTCAGTCAGAGGGGCATTATGTAATTGCATTGACTTGATCAAACGTATCGGGACTCTTCCAGATGTTTTAGACCTAGACATTATTCACTTTGCTTTGTCAAATGCAACAGGAACGCTGCATGAGGTTATTTTCACCACTTTTCAGCATGGAAATGCTAGGTCCTGAAAAGATATTAAGGAAGTGATAGCATCTACTCTTTTGACAGCGGATGAACATAGTTATTTGAATGGGGTAGTAATGGCTATGAAACAAGAAGAAGGGGAAACACTAGCTGCATACTATCAGCGGTTTAAGACTGCTGCAGCAAAAGGTTGGGATCTTCCAATTGCAGTTTTTAGGAGTGATACCTTTGAGATACTCCTTTTGAGATTTCTCAACAACTTACTTGATGATAATACCATGTGGTATGTAGAAACAAACCAACAAAAAACTCTTAAAGAAGCCTTTGAAATGTCTATTCTCAGTGATAGGACTGTTATTAGGCAGCAGAGACATGCTAAATCACGTCTTGGTAATTTAGCTATTTGTGAGGAAATAGATAGTCTAAATGGTACTTCTTTGGATTTTTCCAAGTCTTTCTCTTCTCACAGAGTTTCTAAATCCTCTGGTTCACATAGTCAGGTCCTGAAGACTATTCAAGGTGAGATAAAGTCTCATGGGACGTGCATAGGTAACTTGTCATTTAGCAGTGCTGTTTCTGAGCATTCAGCGATTCATGCTGTGAACACTGCAATGCCTTCTCATGTCAGTTCTTACAACCAAGGCATATGTGGTGGATTGTCACATGTAAACCTAGGGAAGACGGTCGGGGTAGAAAATGCTGCTGTAATTACGCACACTCCAGTCGGGGCATGCACTGTCAATGCAACAGCAGGGGAACAATGGACATTTTCCGCCCATTGCACAGATGCAAACATTAACTGTAGGTATGACTCACACGTATCCGCAGTCGCGGAAAAGCAATGCTTTTAGGCAAAAAAAAGCATAGTACAGCGCCAAAGCATACAATATCTTGTTACTTATGCAATGAAGCACACATGATGCATGATTGTCCATATGAAATAAAATACTTTCAGGTAACGCTAACATGAGCGGTACTACACCGACGGGAAACTAGAACGCGCACTTGATGGATTTAATTTATCTGGTCTTGTAGACACAGGTGCGGCTAAGAGTTTGATACATTTGTCTGTTTTCCAATTTTTAATTGACATCAGTGTATCTGGTGGGAAATTGTATCGGTTAGTAGATTGAGATCTCTGTCAGGACATCTAATTCCTACTCTAGGTTAGATTCTACAAACTGGCGACCACAACCAGGGAGGTAGGTAGCGAGAAGAGGGATTCCAGGGCCATTGATAGCGGGGGTAGTGATACCAGGGATGTGGGGAGCAGGGAAAGGAGAGTTTCAGAGCCAGAGATACCACGGAAAGTGATACCAGGGTCGTAGCTAGCCGGGTGGAGGGATGCCAGGGTGGAGCTACCGGGGTGCGGGATACCAGGGCCGTAGCAAGTGGGGAGAGGGGTTCCAGGGCTGTAGATACCGGGGTAAGGGAAACGGGTAGCGTTATTTTCTCACCCCGCCCCCCCCCAACAAAAATCCCACAACAATAACAATTACCAAACACAGAAAAGCGGGATGTAAACTCCCGGAAATTGGATTTCAGCGCGTCTAGATGACAAAAATGTCCTGTGACTGCACCCCCCCACCCAAATCTCCTAGTGCCTCGTCCCTTCGGGCCTCGTCCCTTCGGAACTCATTCCTTCCAATAATTTACCTGCCCCCCCCCCCCCCACCCCCAACGATCTGACCCACTAAACGATGCATTATACAGTTTGTTTGGTATTTGTTGGGATTTCACGTCCTAGCAATATCTAAGGCTTTATGGGGATGTGTTCCACAATAACATGTTCCGAAACTGCATATAGGCATAGACAGTGTACGCTTATTCGGGGGGGTAGCAAGTGTAATATATGATAGCGTGTTGAGGTATGTTCATAACGACCTGTGTTGGATGTTTATATGTATATAAATATATATATATATATATAGCCTCGAAGTGAACCAAGGACAGCTAATTACCAGCTTCCCCTGTTGTAGGGAGGGCCTACGTACCCACCCGTCCACGTAATTACATGGCATCGGTTTCACATGATCAGTGGTCGATGTTCAACCCCTAAAGGCCCTGTCACATTACAAAGCATCTCGCAAGCGCGTGGCCAACACGTAAAGTCACAATCTTTACCTCAAAAAGCATCAAACTTTTCGGGGCGGGGGGCAAAGTTGGACGTATATATATACCGTATACATAGTGTATGGCCAAAGTGTGACCAACGTATAGCTAACGTGCTTCCGGGCGAAAAACGCTCAAATTATGCTCACAGGACGTCGCACAATGCCACTGAATGTTATATATGTCAATCGATCGCCAGAACTATGCCTCATGCGTTACATATATCAAGAGACGCTAGAGAAATGTTAAACATATGTTAGACATACGTTAGACATATGTTATCCATACGTTGTCAGTACGCAGACTGTACGTTTCCACTGCCTTTAATGTAGGTCAACGTAGTGCAATGTAGTGAATGTTTGTCTAACGTATGTCTAACATATATTGACGTACGCCTAACGTATACATAACGTACAACTGACGTAAAATCCACGTTGTCATACATCGAAAGTTTTGTGCATGCACAAAACTTTGCCAACCCCCAACAAGCGCTCAATGCATGCGTACTGCATAACAATGTATCCCGACCAGCTGTCAAAAATCACAGCCCCTTAAACTCTCTCCGATCCCATGGCATCGCGTATGTTCCCAAACAAAACAGAAAGGGATACATATAACAAAAGAAAGGAAAAGCTTGGCATACGTGAATATGTGTGACTCATCAAACTTGAAAAGGCCCGGTTGAGAAATAATAACTCTATATATATAGTTGCTTGTTGGAGTTTTACATCCTACCACCATCTAAGGTCATATCAGAACGGGTACCGACTTATGACAGTGTGCAGTCATGGCAACTTTATAGTGTTTTCCCACTTGGAGACCAGGTATCTGGTACTTATGATCTGATATCCACCTCACATTATCCTTACACTGAGCTAACCAGTCCTTGCCTTATCCTAATCATGCCGACCGCCAAGCTACAAAGTGACAAGTATCAATTTTGTAAGTCATTCCTTTGACTCTACCCCAGAAATCAAACTACCGGCATTCCACATGGGAAGTCTACACAGTACCGATTTAGCCACAACATCTGTTATATATATTTAAATCATTATATTCAAGAATATAACAAAAATACAATGCCAAGAGGGCCCAAAAAAGTAACATATGCTACTAAACATACCAACAGACTATCTATCTGCTACTGAAATGCAGACAATCAAATAACTTATCAGCAGCTACTGTCTGGTAAGACAACACCAACACTACATCTGGCCAGCATTGAAAACAAGCCTGGGTACCCAGGCTTACATGCTATGGATAGAATAAATACAGCCTCAAAAAAAAAAAAAAATAATAATTCAGGTGGATCACATATATGTATACATATTCATATATATATACATATATTTGTCTATAAAACTACAATGGATGTGTGGTTAGTCAGCAGTAGGAAGTACCAGATACATAATAATGGTAGATTATATCCATTATTTATATTAGCATAATAAAATACACAGCATATACATAAACATCCAAATACAGTATAACCCCATTAAACCAAGCTCGGATAAACCAAACGATCGGTTAATCCACTTTTTTCGGCGGCCCGGCAAAATACTACCATTTATCATATAAAAAAGTTGGTTAAACCAAAGTTGGTTAATCCAAATTATCGGTTAATCCAAACAAAATTGTCGGACCCCTGGCCACTCCGGTATGGTTAAACCAAACTGTCATGTGATTATAAGGTCATCTGAGACCCCACTGACATTTATATATTATAAATGGTATTATTTTGCCGGGCCGCCGAAAAAGTTTAGATTAACCGATCGGTTGGTTTAACCGAGCTTGTTTTAACGGGGATATACTGTACATAAATAAAAAACAATAATCAGTGTCCACATACATTGTATATTAAATGTGAAATACACGCTTAGTCAAAGTCAAAGCCTAAGCTTGGTTAAACCAATGATCGGTTAATCCAAATAAATTTCTAGGGTCCCTTCAAGTTTGGTTTAACAGGGTTATACTGTATATGCATGGATGTATATTATATAAGATATATGCCTACATATATGTGTGTGTGTAGAGCCCGAGTCCAATAGTTGCAAAGAACACATTACAGTGCATATCGCTGGCTGCTGAAAACGTATGGATGGAAACACATGACACTTCAAGCAACATCATATATATGATCTATCCAAGTAGGGCAGCCAGCCACAATCCCAATTGCTGAGCACTAATTTACCAGTGACCAGACAAAATAGAAATTGAATATATATGTGCATAAATATATATATATATATATATATATATATATACATACAGGGGCGTAGCTAGACCTTTAACGATGTGTACTCCTAATTTTGCCAGGGGGTTTAGGGGGCCGCTTAAGCTTAAGCTGGCGGATTTTACACATTTTAGACTTGAGTTTTCGACACTCCTGACTACTACATGCCTCCTCTCTCTCTCTCTTTATTATTTTTTAATTAGATTTTTTTTTGACAAAACGATGTGGACGTTTTGGCATACGCGCATACGCCTAGCTACGCCCCTGATATATATGCATATATGTGTATATATATATATGTGTGTCTGTGTGTGATTGAGCCGATATTTAAAACAATAAGTTATAGTTATGCAAAAATAAATCTGTAGAAGCAAGATACACTAACTCTGATTTTCATGAAGTTCCCGCGCCCAGTGTTAGTCAGTGTACAGTAGGCCCTTACCACTTGCACAGCTCTGTAAATTAAAATTACGCCAGGGGGCGCGCGCAGTGCCCAAGGCACATGTCAAGCGCTGGAGGTGTGTTTTTCACCATGGGTGGGGACCTCCCATGACCTCCGCACACACCTCAATGACCTTGACATTGGGAAGGTCATCAGCCTACGCCTGCTCTGTGATCTGTAGACATTCGTGTATGTGATTTTCTCCCCCACACCAACCCAGGGGCTACACACGTTAGGGCTCGTTAAAGTCATCGCATTTGTAATGTAGCGCAGAAAGGAAAGTATGTGGCTTGCAATGTTGACTGCAGATAACCTGGGGTGAAATACACCGAAGGCCAAACAATGTGTATAGGGATACCTCCAGTGATTGATTGGTTTGGGGGGGGGGGGTTATGTCCTGATTGATTGATTGGTGGTTTCTTTACGCTGTGTCGGCAGCATAGGCCATATTCACGGCGAGAATTGTTTGTTTTTATTCAACCATCGCCTTTACATATAATGTAAAAGCATACAATCAGTTAGGTGTCAATAGACACTCATTAATGTTATGTCCTGAGAATATATCAATGTCATTTCGACCATAAAGAAACTTGGGAACATTTTTCATTTCTGATAGCTTTATAGTGTTGCCCCGACTAACTTACCATGCCTCTGCCATTATTAGAGACAGTATCATATTCAGTCATATTCTCATAACGATGAACCAGTCCGTGGCCAGCTCTTCACTGCCAAGGTCAAGTTTGGGATTGGATCCACAACTTCAGGCGCAGAAAGCCCAGATTTGACTTGCCATTATATGAAGCAAATAAAATAAAGCTAATGAAAGCCCAATGAAAGCATCATATTTTCTAAATCAAAACACTTAGATTTTTCAAGATAGAGCTTAGATACTATTACTAGTTGTCGTTGTACCAAGTGGAACACTAGATGTATTAGTTTATTTCTGATGCAGCCAATTCTGTACGATAGTGCAAGGACTGGTTAGCTTAGTATCAGGATAATGTGACTGAGTAAGAAATTAGGACATGGTGTCAGCGGCCTGGTCTCTCAATGGGGCAACCCTATAAAGTCACCAGAACCACGCGATGTCACAAATTGGTACCCGACCTGATGTGACCTTAACCATTGCCCGAATGTAAAGCCCCCAACAAACAAGAGCAAACAAAGCACTTTCCTCCCACGCATACTCCATGAGGATATTTACATGGTGTCTGCCTCAAGCCTGAGGGTACTATCGGAAGTTCAAAGGTAGCACCCTGAAGGGATGAGTTTAGCACCTTCTATAAAGTGCTCGCTTTCTTTTGTTGTCAAATAGATGCTTGTAGCATATATTGAATCGCAAGAAAGGAGGTGCAGAGGTGAATGGTGGTGGAGTCAAGCTTATTACCACAGTAGGAAGGACGTGGATGAAGGTACAAAGCGTTAGGAAGATAGAAATGAATGAGGCAAGTACAGTTACAAGACAAGTCAAGTGGGATGGTAGACGGGAAAAAAGTCAGTGTAGTTGCTCTGGAACAGGAGCAGGATTGCAGGATAGTATCATTGTGTGTTTGTAGTTTTACATCCTGGCAATATCTAGTCAAAGCAGGTTAGGTACCTTGTTGGTCCAGTGTACACGCATATCAACTTTATAGTGCTGCTGCACTGGGAGGCCAGGCAAAGGGCACCATGACCCAATATCCAATTATTCTGATGCCGAGCTAAACAGTCTTTGCTCGATCCTAGTAATGCTGAGAGCCAGGCGACACTTTTGTAAGCCATTGTTTTCGATTCGGCCAGGATTAAAACTCCCGACTTTCTACATGCAAAACCTGCGCTCTTACCGATTCGGCCACTACATCCAGTGGCTCAGTAGGACGTTCGCCGAGTCTCTCCAGGGGCGTAATCGATTAATCAATGGTGGTTTTTGGGTGGTTGTGGGTTGTGTGTTTTTGGGGTGGGGTGGTTTTTTTTTTTTTTCAATATAAGTACAGCAAAATAGATTTAAAGTATTTTAGGATCGTTAAGCTGACAATCTGGGTTATTTAAAAAAAAGCATTAAAACAACTTGTAGTGGTAGCTGTTTTGTGTGGGTTTGGGGTGGTTTGGGTGGGTTTTTGGTGTTTTTGTGTTGGGTGTTGTTTGTTTGGTGGGTGGGTGGGGTGTGTTTGTTGGTGAGGGCCCTAGGGTGGTGCGTGCTGATTGGTTGAGATGTGGAGTTACGGAAGTCTAGTTCAGTGCGAAGGTATGGCTGTTAGAAACGCTGGAGGTGTACCTCCTCCCCTCAGTAAATCAAATACATTTCTGACATGTTACGCACCGATTTGAATAAATAAGTTCATAGGTGATATATCACATATGCAACTTGTACATAAAGCTGTGCATGTATGGATATGTTTATTTATGGCATCCGCCTCCCTCCCTCTCTCTCCAGCAGTGGAGAGGGCAAAAAGACTATAGTCAACTACATACCTTCAGAATCCAATCTTAAGCTGCATGTAATAATGATCTTTTCAGTAATTTTAAACTACATATACGTAGAAGTCACCATGTTAAGTTATAATAAATAATTAAAACATTGATAGCAGATGAAGCTAGAAGAAGCTCCAGTCAAGTTGTGGTAAAGTATGTACTTATTGATATGAGGTAATAACAGTACCACGTTTTGAGTTGTAAAAAGACTCTTTAATATATTATAAGTAATCGCTCAAAACTTAGAATAGATATATCGCTATGATACATGCTTCGCTGTATCTTCTAGTGTAATCTGGGAACATCTAATTAGCAGATGTGATGATTTGAAGAGCAAAACTTGAATTAGTGATAATTCAAATTAAGGTTATGATATTTTGTATATATATTATTATATTTTAGTGTCAGTACTGTTATGTAATATATCAATTATATTAAGAGTAGATATAGATATATGGCACATATTTCATTTAAGCAGTTTTTTCGTGTTCCTCAATTTTCCGCTACGTGAGTCTGGTGAGCCACTACAAATATGAAATAAAACAAGAAATAATTAATATATTTAGTTTAAAACAAATATATTTAATTGCACTGTCACTCGAAAGACAGCGATGAAACAAAAGTCTACTGAATACTTCTTATAGATAGCTTTCCTAGCAATTCAACAATTCAGGAATGCTTGCAAATACAATCGATTATTATTACATTACATAAGGAACACAAGACAGGAAGTTGGATCGAGCCAATTACTCTGGCTGGCCACCTAAAGAGACCTACCGCATAGTTTATTTGAGCAAAAATAGGAGGTGGAGTGGGCAGAAGGAGGGGGAGAAGGAGGCCACCTGGAGGGAAGGCGGGGGAGTAGGGCTGCTTGGAGCAGCTAACCTGCCCTCCAGGCCGCACACCAACCACCAGCTCCACCTACCCAACACACTAAACTTATACAAGTTGTCCAGGAGTTGGGGAGAAGACAAGTTGAGAAGGATAATAGGATAATTACATTGCATGAATAATATACGCATAAGAGTTTATACATAACATATCATATTTATATTTCCCAAATACAATAGCATGTTCTACATGAAACCATAATTAAGCAGTGTTTACTGTCAACCAAAACGGAATTAGATTTGCAAACATTGAGATGTAGACACAAATGTTAAGGATAGTCAGGATATGGATGTATATGTTTACTAGATCTTGCAAACAACATATATGTCAGAGTCTATAACGACCTTGAGTTTTAATTTAAAGTCGCATAGTCTGATTGTTTTGAGTTTCTGTCATTTTTCAGAGATAAATATATTGAACTGATCATAATAATGTAACTTTCTTTAGATTCAAGTACTGCTTATTCTAAAGGCCTAAGTTTTGAGATATTTGAAGTGCAAACATGTCAAATTAGTTTTGGCAAGAACACCAACACTCTGACACCATGGGCTTTAGCATCAACAAGTTCTATTAACTTGCTTCAGTATATTCACTTTGTATGTGGCAAGAAATGCTTAATAAATGCATCAGTATCTAAGGTAGATATGTAGAATCAATTCTAGATAATTGTTGTGGTTTTGAAAATGTGTTGCTTTATCAGACTATGCAGCCTTAAGCTTTGTCTTGCGAGTTCAATTTTGATGCTAATTAACCCAATTTTATCCCCTTCAAAATTGCATCTGAGATCTACTTAGCTGTGATTTGGCAGCCCATTTGTTAAGTTCATTTAAATGTTATGGTAAATATATAATGCGGTTGAAACCTCTGGAATACATATCCACATTTGATTCACCACAAACAATATTTATTACAAAGGGTCCTTTGGGCAAATACCCTTGTACCGATTAAATTTAATCCGGTTAATATTTTCTTGTATACACTTACTGCCTTTGATTTCCGATGGAGGGCAAATGAAATTGATCCATCTCTGAAATGTTAGAGAAGAACATGCAAGGAGAAAAATAATGAACAGTTTTAACAATATTTTGCCACGTGTTCTTTGTAAGTTGAAGAACGTCAATGCATTTATATCTAATAGAGATATATGCACTTCTATCAATAATCTCTTCAAATTTAAATTACTTTCTTCCGATCTTTGGAGATTATTTAATCAGTGATAAATATAACCTTGGGACATGGAACTTTATTTCATGTTTTGTTGGTACATTAGTTGATTAAACAGGGGACATTTTAATCACGGACATTTGGTCTTCCCACTTCCACTGCTCTCTGCCCTAACCTAGTAATTTTGAGAGCCAGGCTAGGTGGTGACATGGGTCCATCTTTCATTCTTTGGTTTGACTCGGTCAGGGTTCGAACCTTGGGGTTCGAATGTCACGATCTACCAAAAACAGGAGGCGGACACTCAACTCATTTGGCCACCCTATCTGACTAACTATACAACGCCATTGCTATCTCATTTACTCAGATACCCTAGGACAGATGGCGAAAGCATGTGAAGCATATTTTCCCTCTGTATTGCTGTATACGTTAGCCAACTGCTTGAAATGTGTGCAAGTTCTGTCCAGTTGTTCATAGTTGATGGATTATCTTGTTAGAATGTGAGGCAATACACGGCAATGGAAACTATGCATTTATTGAACAAAGACAAAGTTAATCCTCTAATCCCCTCTTCTAACTGAACTGGTGTTCTCTGTGGCAGAGTGGTTAGAGTGTCTGACATTTTTCTAGGTCGCACTCCTAATCTGAAGGTCAGTGGTTCGATTCCACGTGCCCCCACCTCTGCCTATTTGGATTTCCACCGCTGTGTATAACTTACAGCATCATCAAAGGCCAGTTGCTCTCATACCATGTCTATGTGGTGTGGGAGGTTAAAAATCCCTTGGGTCGGTAAAAGTGTAGACTCGGGCTTTCTATCGACAAACTGTCTAATGGTGAAAACAAGCCTATTCAGGCTTATCCATGATAGGCAGTATACATCTTCAACAACAACAACAACATGAGGAGTAAATACCCTGCCCCTACACCAGCCCCCTCCTGCCTGGTTGTGTCGCTTAACACCGCCTCAGTCAGTCAATCCTAATACCCTTCCAATGCAACAGCAGAATGATGACAATGTGCAATTTGCTTACCAACAAATGTAAGAACAGCTAAAATAAATGCGATTGATATTAACTAGCAGTACACAATTTCTAATTGTAAATGATTCGGCGGGAATTGTATGACCCTTTCCCTACTCTCTGCCACTGCTTGGACATTTCCACACGCTGCACTAACAAGCAACAACCACCCTAGTGCCCCCTAGATAGACTCACTCAGGTGGACCTGCTACTAGCCATCAGACACGGTGGTGAATTGGTCAGAGCGCAGGCTCCACATGTGGGAAGTCAGGAGTTTGAATCCTGGTTGAGTCAAATCAATTACTTACAAAACTGACAGTTGTCACTACATAGCCTGGCACTCAGCATTACTAGAATAGGGTAAGGACTGGGTAACTGAGTATCAGGAAAATGTGACTGAGTGGGGAATCAGGTTAAGGTGCCAGCGGCCTAGTGAGGCAGCACTGTACAGTCACAATGAGTGCGCATTGTCACAAGACGGTAGTCGTCCTGATATTACCTTAATTGTTGCCAGGGCATAAAACCACAAGAAACAAAAATACCAAACTGGTGATTCACTTATATTAATTCTAGTGGACCTTGTGTGTGAGGATCCATTCTACCACATAAATTGCTCATGTTATCCAAAACATGGGTAATTTAGCGCTTGGGGCCAGCAGTTATATATTCAATAATATCTATTCGCCCAACTTAATTAGCCAAGGCTCTGTACTGAGCCCCTACCCCACCTGGAGGGTCACGCATACACTATTACGCATATATCACATCGGCTGATTATGACGCCAACTAGCGGAATTGCTGATACACTTTTAGAACTGCTCCTGCAGCCGCCACGATTAATGTGGACGCCTAGCTGACCTAATTAAGTCATACCATTTCAGATTTGAATCATTGTACCCTACCAGCTGAACCAGACAACACATATCGACACGGTGCCGGGTTTTTGAGTCTCCCACCCACCCCAAACTCCAGATTAGACCTAAGGGTTGAGAGCCTGTTAGCCTATATTAAGACTATATATTCATTTCTATTCGCTGTTACCATTATCAGCTTTAAAATAAATGCCACTTTAAACCTATGTCGATCTCATGTTGCTTAATTGTGGTGTACCTGGGTGTCCATTTCATGGCTTGAGTATCAAGGTTAGGGTAACCTGGAGCCAATTGTTCTTGCGACCCAAATATTACTGTTATTAATATAAGACTTCATCTATTTTAGTTAAAAGATCTAGCCACTTGATTTGACTATGTATGCCTTACTTAAATAATCTGTAGGCCTATATATGAATTAAATATCACCCTATGAATGGGATATTTGTGCTGACAACCAGTAGGGGATGGAATGGTCTGCCGAGCACTATTAGACTGAGTACGCCAGGGTTATTAGTAGTAGTTATGTGACGTCACACAGGGAAGGGTCGACTTACATAGGTTATAACAGATTTTCAAAAAGCTTCAACTCTACTTTAAGTGACATAGTGTTTGCACTACTTTCCAAGTATCGAGTATGCCTATGTCAATCATTAGGGCTGATTGACATGAATAGCCAAAGCTTGACCACATAGACCCTCAGACCATGGTTAGATCATAGACAAAATTATATCGAGTAAATTATATCAAGTTATCCAAATTAAGACTAGTCATATTTAATCAAAATAATTATGAACCAGTAAAGTTGTGTTGTTCATCTTATAGGTACTTTAGTGGAGTAATTATTCCGGAATAACTGTATATATATTCCTTTCAAACTGTAAGAATCGGAAAGAGTGCATGTTTCTTATGCAGAAGGTTGGGATCTCAAATCCCAGCTAAGTCAAAGCGATGACTCTACACATGAATACTTGTTGCTACCTTGCCTGGCACTTGCCGTTACTATGATAGGACAAGGACTGGTTATCCCAATATCAAGATAACGTGAACTAAGTGGGAAATTGGGTCATGCACTGGCAGTGCACTCTCCGAGTGGGGAGGTACTAATGAAGTCGCCATGAGTGTGCACTGTCACAATCCTGTAGCTCTCCTGATATGACCTTAGATGTTGACAGGATATAAATCAAACAAGCTGCCGAAGGTTAGGGAGTTTGGTTCCCGGTCAAATCAAACCAATGACTTTAAAATTGATACTTGTTGCTTCCTAGCCTGGCACTCGGCATTAATAGGATAGGGCAAGGACTGGTTAGCTCAGTGTCAGGATAATGTGTCTGAGTGGGATATCAGGTCATGGTGCTGGCAGCCTGATTTCCCAGTGGGGCAGCACTATAAAACAACCATGAGTGCACACTGTCACAAGTCGGCACCAGTCCTGATATGATCATAGATGTTGCTAGGACGTAAAACAACAACAAACAAACAAACAGCTGTTGAGCTAGCTTACCATTATCTTCGTCAAGGCTGCAGAGGAGATGGGTGACAGGCTTGATGCAGCAAGTGTTGTCCTTGGGTATGCGCATTGTAGGGAGTGAGATCGGGGGTGCCTTTGGGTGGTCAAGGGTGTAGACACGCTCCACTAGCTGGTCAAAAGGCCAGTTAGTCTTGGAGACAAACGTCATCGGAGAAACCCTGTTGTTCTTCCAACTTCGGCGGCATGTGATAGAGTTGGCGATTCCAATTGCGTAGCGCCTGGCATACCTCAGCTGCTTAAGAGCCCATATAACTACACTGGAAAAAAACACCCCAAAAGTTGGTTTGTTGAAGAACGACTAACTAGATTTGATTATATATATCTAACTTAGATACTGATGCACTTATTAAGTACTTGTCGCCACATAGAAGGGAATACTGAGCCAATGTAATAGAACGTGTTACTGCAGAATCCTCTGGTGTCAGAGTTTTGGTTTGCTTGCCAAAACTAATTTGACATCTTTTCACTTCAAATATCTAAAAAGTTAGCCATTTAAAATAAAAGTTAGTTCAAATTAAAGTGAGGTAGATCATAATATATCAATTCAATATAATTATCCCAGAGAAAATGACAGAGCCTCAAAACTATCGGATTATGCAACTTTAAGCGACCATCCAAAGGTTTCAACAAAACCTTTGACTGAGGGGTCGGGGTGGGGTGTCAGTCAAGTACAACTTTTATGATTTAATAAAATGTTGGTATTTAAACCGTTTATACTCTTGTTATTACGTTTAGAGTAAAATGTTCATGTGCACCACCTTGCGCTGATGGGAGGTAAAGGGGTCTGGAAAAATGATATGCTTTGTATGGCTGAACATGTTGACAACTTTGAATAGCACTTCAAAGTTGGCATTTGGCGAGCAGACCCAAACAGAATGGTGGAGGGTGGACTGGCTTGTCACTTTGTCCCAAATCAAGCAACATTTGCTAATTGAAACCATTTACCGTGGAACTGTATACAAATGATTTGACACTATAGGAGTATAGCTAAACAATACAATAGAAAGCACCGCCGTATCAATCTATCAGATGTAATCGGAATCACATGCAATTTGTTAATTGAATCCAATGTAACTTGTAAGAGACATGGAATTAATAAAGACGTGTACGCCATAGGCCTATGCATATGCTTGTGACATGCATCAGGGCAATAAGACACACAGTAATTTGCAAGAATGAACTATTAAACAAGCATTATTATTAATAATAAAACGGAAAATTTAACATCGGTGATCTTGATGGTAATTATTTCACGTCGGGGCACTGTGAACTTGCAACAAAATTACTCAACAAAACTGTAATATATGAAATACCTAGGATAAATCATGTCGAAATATTGTGACATCAGCTGCTATAATTATTAAATGGATACGGAAACATTTTGATAATTAGGGCCTACATTTTATAATAGTTAGTACCCAAATGGCTTTCCTGTCTAATGGTGTAATCAGTTGCAAGTCCTAAATAGGTTGTTAATGTTAACTTCCAGTTGTCGACCAACTCTGTTCGAACCTCTGACTCCATTTTTGTTCCGTTCCGAGGCAAAAATCAGTGTAAATTTCACTTATTAGAACTGGAAGTGGATTTTTTTTTTTTTGAAGGTTGACAAAAAAATGTGTTTTAGCACAAACAAAAACTACCTACCGACCCAAAAGATGTCCCCATGCAACCGAAAAGATGAACATTTTTCTTTTTGGCCTAAATTACATGGGTTCCACTTTAAGAGGCAATACGGTCTAGTCGTCCTCAGGAACCTTAACATTTGTTCACGCGTTACATTGGTAATTAACAGGTTTTGGAACATTTGATTTTTTTTTATTGTTGTTAGGAACAGGGCCATAACATGCACATAACGGAATCAGGGGAGAAGAACTGAGATCTATATCACGTGAGGCATACTTAATATAAATAGATTAACATGGCCGATACATACGTTAGTTTTATGAATGGGATAGCTGCTATACACGATGTATATAAATATGTAGATCTATATAATGTGTATATTCCTCATAGCATACATAACAGTAGGAAGCATAGAAGGGTGTGTAAATAATTAAAGATATCAATATTCTTACATTTCACCAGCTCCGCTGGGTTCGAAAAGTCCTTTATACATTTTTTAGATTTTTCTGGAAAGGAAGAAAACACACTTAATATGAGAAGACTCGTGCTAGATATGACTTACCCGGACATAGGTCATTCAGCTCCAAACTAAAACTAAGGCCAACAAAAAAAAAGAAAAATGGTGATCGTCCTTTTGAAATAAAAATCCGGATGTGGCGGGCGGTTTCAATTTAAATCTTTAAAATGTTTTAAGAAGACGTAATTCAAGTGGAATTCAAACTAATGACTTCAATCCCTGCCGAGTCATATCGATGACTTACACAAGTATATAAACATTGAATTTATGGTAGCATGACATGTTTTTAAGTTAACACAAATATATTCAGGGGCGGCCGATTTTTCCGCCACGGACGGGGACGATCACCAATTTCTTTGTTATTTGGACTGATATAGAACGCGCTGACAAAAAGACAGATGCAGGTGAGCTGGTAGTATCCCTTTAAAAAGAACATTCGCTAAAACAATGTAATTGACTCTACTCTGAATAGTCGATTGTGCTAAATAGTAGCCAATGCAAATCAAATGTCGATATGTATGGGCACAAATATGTATTCTAAAAGTCTACAGCTAGTATTCTGTCAAATACTTAGAATTACATATACATACATTAGTGGGAGGTGAGAGAAGTTAGTTATAGCCTATTATTGGCCTATGCATTGGGAACTGATAAAAGTAATCAGGCAACCTTAAGCATATTGGTGTTAAACATTTGAAAAAAACAAGACAAACATAGCCTAAACACCACCAACACAGTGAAAATGATACGGAAAATTAAAATTACATAGGCCTATGCATACAATATTAGGGAAATACATAATTCTATATTAAGTAGGGCCTACACATTTTGTTTCCATTGGAGTGCCAAAATATGATTGTTGGGGTAGGCAGGTCGAATATATAATACATCAAATCTGATTAGGCATACTGGGAAATTAATTCACCCGATGGCTGTAAAATGTTATCAGTATGCCTACTACTACTAGTACTAGTACTATAGTCTATACAACTGTAGGCTATGGCCTACTTCAAAACGATGCAGATAACACTGAGACTCTCAGTGAGAGTTAAACTGTCACAATTTACTCAATCCCTGTCCTAGCCTCCGACACAGTATAGGCCCTACTACTGCTAGTACTAGTAGTAATATGCCACAGTAAATTAGCCTGTGACTATTAACTACTAGTACTAATACTAGTACTAGGCCTACTACTAGTAGTACTAGTACTAGTGGCAGTGTGGAAAATTGTCTAGTTTAGTATTTATACATCACGCTAAGCTAAGCCTAAGTTAAGACGTCCTATCGATAAAACGTCATATGACGTATACTCAACTAGACAAATAATTACTCACAATTCCCATATATCTGTGATTAGCGATAACACATTTTCTAATGTGTGATTCTCTTACAAAGACTACAACTTAACAGTAGGACTATATTCTCGGGCAGGAACAAGACAACCCTTCCGAAGATGCTAGCTGATTCAATTCTGAATTCACTGTCTTCGTTGTTGATATAACTTTTTTTATAAGTGTTAGTAATATCTAGACTAACCTTCATATTAACGGTGACTGACACCAACCAATGTGCCGAATATGGTTTGACGTACGATAGAGTATGTAAATACTCCCAGTGGCAGTAATAGTCTCTGTACAGACTCAAATTAATCATTGTCATTTTCAATGTCAATAAGAAAGTCGCCTATATAAATAACCGTCCTTAGCAACCTCTTGTCTTTATGTAGAAATCCACTGGCCACCTAGTGAGAACCATCTTCTCTAACAAGTGACTATTCATCGCGCGGCATTCAATCATACAACAGCGAGAAGACCGATTTCATAGTCATCCGATATTATCGTCCACTTTTACTCGGGCTTTTCTCGCTTTTCTCAGCGCTCACATCGGAATAGTGGGTTGCTGGTAGAGAATAAGTGTCTTGTAGGCTATACATTGTAATATGAATAAGCAATGCTTAGGACCGACCCCCCGATATAACTACAGTAAAGTATTTTATGATTGCTCGTGTATTTTGTTACTCCACTCATGGTGTTCGATTTGAAATTCTAGCAACTCGGATGACCCGAGTCGCGGTCGTGATAATCGAATACGGCCGTCCTTTCCGTGGAATAAAATATTAATATTGCCTTTGTGCACCCATGTTTATGCCAAATTGTTACCAATAGCTGTCGTCCACCCTGCTTCCTGCGGACCAAAATTCGACGAGCGATTTCCGTTTCCGTTTGCTGGATTTCTCGGTTTCTCGGTACGAGTTTACAAATGGCAGCGCCCATACAGAGCTATTTCCGTTACCGTTTGCTGGATTTTGTCGATGTCACGCACAGTAAAAGTATTGTTTATGTGTATATCTACATGCGTTAGTCTTAAGCCTCCCCGTGGGTGGGTCGGTATAATAATAATATAATAATACCTGCGGAACTAATATCTTTAATGTGGCCCACATACTCGCCTCATGTGGCGCCGTCGACAGATCTGCCATCAGCGACTTCATGGAGGGTGCTGACCGCCAACTCAGCGACAATAGGGCCGCTCTGGCTATCCTCTCCAGGATTTCCAAGTCATCCTGGAACGCACTTGCTCGCTTCTATCGCCAGAATACAGACATCATCAACACTGTCGGTCGCCCAGTTCATGACATCGGGGACTAGCAGGCCCCACCTCATCGGCATAGCTGACTTGAGCCGTGTTTACACGGGGAATTGTGAAACGATCTAGACAAGGCGATTTATATGAGGCGTTTTTGAGGTGCGTTTACACGGGCAGAGTTTTAAAAGTGTTTTGGCGCCGGGAACCAGCAGCCTGTGGCGGCCTGTAGCCGGCAAGCACTGCTAGGTGTATAGTTTACTGCCGGGAACCAGCTGAATCGCTTCATCTATACTACCTCGCGAGGTGGTATAGATGAGGCGTTTCATATGAAGCGATTCAGCCCTAAAACGCCTCAGAGTCGCGTTTACACGGCAAATGTGTGTCGATCTAGGCAAGGCGTTTTATATGTGGCGTTTTAAATCGCCCGTGTAAACACGGCTTTGGTGCCACTACTAACTAACCACTAATTTTCACTGCAACAAACAGGTAACCCCACCCTCTGCCTAACTAATCCCATCCTCACTTCACTTCTTCCTCTGGCCTTGGCCGGACTTACGGTGCATACCGGTGAATCTGGAGGGACTGAAGTTTGGATCCTGGTCGAGTCAAACCAATGACTTATAAAATGGGTACCTGTTGCTGCTCGGCGCTTGGCGTTATGAAATCAGGACAGGGACTGGGCGCACAGTGTCAGGATAATGTGACTGTGTGGGACATCAGGTCATGGCGCCGGCGGCCTGATTTCCCTGTGGGGCAGCACTATAAAGTTGCCATGAGTGCACGCTGTTACAAGTCGGTGCACATCCTGGTATGGCCTAGGGTCTTACTGGGGTGCAAAACTACACCAACCACCCAGCCTCCCCCAGCCCTCTCAGAGAACTGTGGTTGGACTCTTAGGCTGCCTTTTTCCTTCCTCCCCCCTCCCCCCTACCCCTCAATTCCTCTGATCACTACACACCGGAAGCCAACTCCCGACCACATGGGACTGCATTCAGTGGTGCCCATTCAGTGCTACAGATTTGCAGCCTTCAGCGCACCAATGCGACTGAAAAATCCCCAAAACAACAACAACACAAGTTTACAAATGGCGGCACCCATAGAGGGCTATTTCCGTTTCCGTTTGCTGGATTTTGGTGAAGTACAGGTATTGTTTAAGCATATGTTAGTCATTAGCCTCCCCGTGGGTGGGTCGGTATGAATGAGCAATGCTTAGGACCGACCCCCCGATATAACTACAGCAAAGTATTTTATTTTTTTACTCCACTCGCAGTGTTCGATTTGAAATTCTAGCAACTTGGGTGACCTGAGTCTCATTTGTGATAATCGAATACGGCTGTTGTTTCCGCGGAATAAACTCCATGTTTATGCCAAATTGTTCTTTATTTCTTTAATTTTGAATAAAATCAAAGATTTGAACTGCGCATATCGGCAAATTCTATGGCAGGGGGCATTTGTTTTGATATATTATTAAGCAATCGGTACAGCTGCACTGCAGAGTAGCTTGGAGGAATGGCTACACTGGTCCCAGTGACATCATCACACCATATATGGAAGGTCTGTAGCGAGGGACCAGTGTAATTGTTCCTTGATTCGGCATGCGCTACTCTGTGGTGGCGTATTGTCAAGGCATTAAGCCCATAGTCTATTATTAACCAATCACTGTCGTCCATACTGCTTGCTCCGTACCGAAGTTTGACCAGTGATTTCCGTTTCCGTTTGCTGGATTTGGATTATTCTGTTATTCAACACTAGTTTACAAATGGTGGCGCCCATAGAGGCTTATTTCCGTTTCCGGTTGCTGGATTTTGGCGAAATCCTCTGTGGGTATTGTTTATGTATATATATATATCTATACGCGTGTTAGTCCTAAGCCTCCCCAGAGGATGGGTCGGTATTATTATGCATATGACAACGCGGACATTCCGTGATATTATGGACGTTCCACATTAACAAATTGACTGTAATATGAATAAGCTATGCTTAGGACCGACCCCCGATATAACTACAGCAAAGTATTTTATGACTGCGCATGTATTTTTTTACTCCACTCGCGGTGTTCGATTTGAAATTCTAGCAACTCGGGTGACCCGAGTAGCGGTCTTGATAATCAAATACGGCTGTCTTTTCCGCCAAATTGTTCTATATTTCTTTTAATTTTGAATAATATCAAAGTTTTGAACTGCGCATATCGGCAAATTCTATGGCAGCGGGCATTTGTTTTGATATATTATTAACCAATCGCTGACCCCGAATACCGTAAATTGGGCCTATGAACTTAATGCCTTGACAGCCTCGCTGCAGAGTAGTGCAGAGGAACAGGTACACTGGTCCCAGTGATATCATCAAATCATATATGGAAGGTCTGTAGCGAGGGACCAGTGTACTTGTTCCTTGATTCGGCGTGTGTTACTCTGCGGCGGGGCACCGTCAAGGTATTAAGACCATAGGATATCTTTAACCAATCGCTGTCGTCCATCCTGCTTGCTCTGTACCAAAGTTTGACGAGTGATTTCCGTTTCCGTTTGCTGGATTTGGATTATCATGTTATTCAACATGAGTTTACAAATGGCGGCGCCCATACAGTGCTATTTCCATTTCCGTTTGCTGGATTTTGGTGGTTTCATTTTCTACCTCAATAGCCCCGTTCACACGGGCGATTTAATCCGCCTCATATAAATCGCTTTGCCTAGTTCGCCTCACATTTGCCGTGTGAACGCGACGTCAAGGCGGATTAGGGCTGAATCGATTCATATGATTCGCTTTATATAAACCACCTCTGTAGGTGGTTTATATGAACCAAATTTTATGATTCGACTTATATCGCCCGTGTGAACGCAACCGACTTACTTGAGGCGGATTAATGACGTGACAGTCAAGCCCTGAGTGTGTTGACTTTCCGGTAAATTTGGTCTATGAACCTGCTAGAGGTGCACAGATATTTTTTTCATGATTTATTTTTAGGGTTTGACTGCCCAGCAGAAGTTTTGACTGTTCCAAACCAATAGGATTCAGTCCATATATATCTAGGTCGAACCCAGACTCTCTCGTGCCGACGTCAATGAACCCATACTGGCGCTGGTTAGTCTGGACTTGCTCATGCGCAGATATCCACTTCAGACTTAAACCGACTCAAAGCACTGCCCGTGTGAACACGAAACACTTTCAAACTAAATCGATTCATATGATTCGCCTAAATCGCTTTGCATTTTGCCCGTGTGAACACGGCTATGAGTAGGAGTATTGCTTATGTGTATATATCTACATGCGTTAGTCCTAAGCCTCCCCAGAGGGTGGGTCGGTATCAAGTTTTGCTATAAGCATATAAGGCCTATTTGTTAACTCAAGCAAAGCCAGACATGTTCTTTCAAAATTAAATATTAGTTTAATAGCTAATGATCTACTTTTTTACATAATGCGCTAGTGTGACAGTAATCTAGTCGGACTACTCGACATTTGGTTTAGGAATTGCTAATATTCAGTGATCAGCATTGTCCTTAGATTTCGCATAGCAATACAAATACATCAAAAGAAAACCAAGCATAGGCCCCCCTATAAGACTACTAGAACTGCCAGAACGAGCAAGTGAGATATATTGGACATATCTAGAAGCCTAACGTTAGGCCTAATAACCTAATTATGTGAACTGTGTGCCCTACATGGAACTCTAAGCTGTGGACTTTGCGACCAAGCTGGCACAGTTATAATATGCATTTTGTTGTTGGTACACTTCAGTCGCGAACAATTGGTCCCCATATTGATAACGCCTCATTTTCCCAGCCTAGTAGCTAAAGAGAGAGTGCCATGCTAGGTAGCGACAATAAAAGGGGCCAACACAAGTTTTCAAGTTATTTCGCACCTACTCGAGGGTGGAGATATTTGCCCAAAAGAAATTTCACGTTTGTTGGTTTGTCTATCAGGGCCTATTTTTGTTAAAGTATATAATGCCTAGAGATCCACTTAATACGCATATGTTACTGCATAGAGGGAATATTGAATACATTTAATAGAACCTGTTAATACTTCTGAAGCCTATGATGTCAGTATTGACAGGTTTGCCAACATTCATAGTTTCAAAGGTAGCCATGTTAAATTAAAGTTACTTCCAACTAAAGTAAAGGATATTATGACTGATATAATTATCTCAATATAATGACAGAAACTAAAATCATTAGAGTATGCAACTATAACTATTTCACCCTATCATAAATATATGCATAACATATTGTTTTATAATAAGAATAATAATGTCTCTTTGTGTTGTGTTCCCTCTCAATCGCAATGCTAAGTCTGTTAATAGTAGGCCTACATATTTCTGAAGTCACAATGCCTTGGTAGAAATGATGCCCCTGACGAGGTAGAAATGAATAACCTTACAAGTGCTACGGGTAGAGCTACGGGTGCTTTGTTTGTTTGTTGTTGTTCTATGTCCTAACAGCATCGCAGGTCATATCAGGACGGCTACCGACGTGTGACAGTCCACACCCATGGCAACTTCATAGTGCTGCCCCACTGGGGACCAGGCTGCCAGCACCATGACCTGATATCCTACTCAGTAACAGTATCCTGATATTGAGCCAACCAGTTCCTGCCCTGTCTTAATAATGCTGAGTGACTGGCTAGGAAGCGACATGTAGGCTATCAATTGCTAAGTCATTGGGTGCTGTGGGTGCAGGTTCACTACTGCCGTTCCATACACACCAGTTATACCTGGTACCACGGTGGAAGTGCTAATTAACACCTGTTATATATTTAAGAGAGCTGTGAAGCCACAGTTTAGTCAAGATATACCACAGTCACACTACGGGTTATCACAGCTTGCGACCACAAAAAAAGGTTGGTCGCAATTAAGAAGTCGCAAGTGGTCACAACATGGTCGCAAAGTAGTTGCAAAATGGACCTCAGTCTTTGCCGACTTTCTTGTGACCTTTCTGGTCGCAAGGAGCTTGCAGCTACTGCATTAAATACCACCTTGTGGCCAAATGGTCACCCAGGCGCCATCGACCCTTGTTTTGGTTGCAAGGAGGTCACCAGTGACTGGGTTCTTTGGCCCAAAGTGGTTGCTAGCGATCGCAAGCCATCGTGTGACTGGGATTTTAGCAAAGCTTTCCACTGGGGCAAACCTTGTACGAAACTGTGCCATACATATCGAGGTCAGTTCACGACTAAAGACCTGACCTGTCATGGGGAAATAAAACACTTGAACCAGAACTCTGGTGTTTGCAATTTTTCATTTCCGTCCTGAGGTTCCAGTAGAAGAGAATTATGTTTCAGTGAAAGATCTCACTGAATGACATGTACAAATGCATCACAGAGTAATGGCCGGTACACACCTACCGTTTGTGCGCGCACACCTCCCGTTTCGCGCACAAAAATCGCTAGGTGTGCGCCCCCCGCGCACACCTAGCGATTGCGATTCGCGCATAAAACTAAGTTTTTAGTGCTAAAGGCGGCCGTTTACGATTGCGATTTGCGATTCGAAAAACGAATCGGCCCGTTTTCAGTTTTAAGCGGGTCGGGTCGAGTCGTAAACGGTAGGTGTGCACCGGCCATAATGCTAAGAATGTGTGTGCGGCATGTGGCATGCCATTTTCGGTTTATCTACGTATCTTACTCCAAAGTTGGTAAGGAAAGTCAAATGGAGCAGTATTCACATCTAGACATATGGAAGCACCACTGTGCATTTACATGCTTTTCCATTTTTTGTTGCATTCACATTTGCATACCACATATCGCGGACATGGAATCTTAGTTTAAGTGTTTTTAAAATATGTCGATTCTCACGAGCAGTAGGCCTAAGTAGTTCATCATAAATGCCTCAGGCATTAGTCAGCGCTTATTTTAATGCAGCCTGCCCTGGAGGTGCCTGTAGTATCAGCGAAGTTCATTAGCACCAGCCTGTGGCTAATTAGGCAGGATGTGTCCATCAGGAGTCGGTTCCTCATCCATATGGAGTTCAATTAGTGACCTGTGTGTCGACTGTTGGGTACAGAAAGTCCCCATTGGTTGCACCCGTTCAGATAATATTCATGGGGAACCTGCTTAAGGGGCCTTTTAAATTTAATTTAATGGTATTTGTATGTCAAATTTAGATTATGTATGTAAAATTGATACATGTTTCAAGTGTGACTGAAATCGGCTGCACGTGCAGTCCTCAATTGTGTGTTTGTAATGGTTGGTTGGTTGTTGGAGTTTTAAGACCTGGCAACATCATCTAAGGTCATATCAGGACGGGTACCGACTTGTGAGAGTGCACAGTCATGGCAACTTTATAATGCTACCCCACTGGGAGACCAGACTGCCATCCCCATAACCTGATATCTCACTCAGGCAACCAGTTCATGCCCTCTCCTAATAATGTCGAGCACCTGGCTAGGACGCGACAAGTATCAATTTTGGAAGTCATTGGTTTGACTCGACCGGGAATTGAATTCCTGATTTTCCGCACAGGAAAGTCAGCACTCTACTGATTCGGCCACTGTGTCCAGTCAGATGTAATGATATGGTGATGTGCGTGAATAAATAGATACATAGGAGATGCTGGTCAGGACATAGATACTTATTTGCACTGAAAGAAAACAAAGGCACATGTAAATACCCACCACAAATAACAATTTAATCTAGGGAAATAGTTTGGTTTGATACAGTTTGCAAATTCCCGTGAACCATTTAGTTATAGTTATTGTGATTGGATTACTACCCGTCCTAATAAACAAACATAAGACCCCTTGTTAATTCCCAATCAATCTAGGGCACGACCCTTGTTTATTGCTGCCAGTGGAAATATTGTGTTTCACTGCATATCCAGGTAGGCCTACTCATATACCCTCTAGCAAGCGGCGCCCACTCCTCTGGTGTGTACTAGTCCAGGTCCAAGGGCCCAGTTTAGCATGTTGCTACATGTTAGGGCTTCTGGGAGGACAAGAGTCAGAGAGAGGGGCTACCAGAATGTGGTAGTGGGGCTAATAAGTCTTATCTATTATAGATTTAAAATGATGTAGCCATAAACCACTTGAATACCTTGTCAATCAATTCAATGATACACCGACCTAAGCAAGCAATGAGGTACATAACCAGGTAAGTGTGGGTAGGTTGTTCGTACCAAATAGCCTGGATAGTCGAATGGTTAAAACACCAGCCTCGAAATGGCAGAGATATGGGTATCAAGTCCCATTCTAAGTGACCATTTATTGGCAAGACTAATGTGCACGTGGCAGTGTGAAACGGCTACGGTAGAAGGATAAATGATATCAATAGTGGAAGAAATAATTTAGAATAGCTACATGTCTATATTCACATAATATATTATAATACATATATATATATGTGTGTATTTACATTATATACATATATAAATGCATACATGTGACATGTTACGAAACTCGGGTGATAACGACATGCACATTCCTCATCCCCTCCATTTATATGGAATTTTAGCATTATTCCTTAAGTAGAGACTACATGCATTTAGCAATTTGTCGCTTGCAATAAATTGTTTCTTACTATGCAGTTTGTAAGGAAGGCTTGGGGGAATGCAAGGTGTGGGGAGGGCAGAGAGGGCAGCTTATGAATTATGCTAATTCCAGCCTGCCGGATATGTGGATAACTGGTCGTAAGTGTCCTGCTGTAATGAATTAATCATTTACAGTGGCCAAGCATCATCTACGCTGATACGCATCCATGTACAACCTGAGATTACCTATATAATATAATATCTGCAGTATAAGCATTATACAAATATTATTTAATATAGAACCCATCGTGTAGTAATTGTCTCGGTTAGATTCGAACCTGCGACCCTCTCGCCGGCACGCCGGTTATGTGGGTACAGCAGCCTGGCGTCTGGCCAGCTGCTTAATCCAGGGGTTGTTTGGCGCGCTTTCCCCAGCTTCCAGCGGAGGTGGTTGATGTTGATATTTCAGATGTGGGTGGTCAGGAGGAGCGGGCCGAGATGGCGGCCATTGATGTCAGCCACGTGGTAGGCGCGGCGGGTGCGGTGAGACAGGACCATCCGGGCTTAGTCAATGGCAACGGAGACTGGCTGAGGGTGGTCGGCCCGGTGGTCTCCTGTTGTATTAACCTGTAATAACTAAATAATACAAATATTATGTATATACTCCTTTAAAATTAAAACATTTGATGTGCTATGCCAGCCTGCTTTATTCCAATATTATTTTATTGCATCTGCATACAACCTGGAAATCCCAAGCTAGGCTCCTGACTTTACGTAGGCCTACCACTTCAATCTTCTACTAGTTCTAGAATAGCAATACGCCTGACACATCTCTTTCATTAATACAAGAGGATGTATTTGGGACCAAGCAAATGTAAAAGTGAAGAATCTTAATCCACTGATTGGTCATTACTTTCAGCATAGTATAAATCATTATTCAAGACTGTGTAAAATTTCCCGATATTTAGACATTGGAGGATGGTGTGAACTAGTCTATAGTAATTACAATTGTAGATAAAAAGGTAAATGGTATATAAAGCCACAGGCATTAAGGTATTATGTGGTGCTGGTAATCCTTTACTGAGTTGATATAAGCATTGTGTAGTTATAGATAGTGTGAGAGGGGCACTACTTTTAGTGTGACAAAGCCTTGGGAGCTCTGCTCACATACCTCCTCCCCCCTCCCAAGTGTTATTTACGGATCACTGCACACCCAGACACAACAGGGCACTGTAGCCATAAACAACCAAGGCTTGGATACAGGCAGGTTGGAAGTTCATTGGTGGGTTGAAGAATGCCTAGTGCTGATTGGAGGAGCTGATCAGGTGTCACAGCCATCTTGGATTCATGAGACTATATAATAATAAAACAAGCAAGCTCCTTCTGGTTCCTTCTGCACACTCTATACTCTGCCTTTCTTCTACTTGCCTGTAGTGATTTCTTATTTAGCCTACCTACACCACCACAGCTGCCGGCCGTCGACTTTACAACAGGACAACTGGAAAAGCCTTCTAGCCCACTGCTGGACTGTTTTAGGAAACTGTGATCCTTTCATTAAGGATCACCCTGATGGTTTGTTATGCAGTTGATTGCTACTTTATTTTCCTCTATAATTAGCGACCCATGAGTTTTAAGCATGTTTCAGTTCTATTCCATCATCATCATCATTCTGTCGGTTGCGATGCGACAAAGACTGCTTTCATTACTTGACCGCCACTCTCCATTTAGCTCTCTGCTGTGAGAGTTGCTTCCATGAGTTGGTATTAATGTCTCTCCGCTTCAGGTTTCTCTTGATGGTATGTTTTAAGCATGTTTCAGTTCTATTCCATAGAGGAATCCAATCAAACAATGTAACTATTCCCTGCTCTATGTCACTCTATCAGCTGACAATTGATACCAGACAGGATGGCAAAATGAGTTAGAGTGTCTGTCTCTCATGTTGGTAGACCATGGGGTCGTGGGTTTGAACCCTGATCGAGTCAAACCGATGACTTAAAAATTGATACTTGTTCCTTCCTAGCCAGACGCTCGACATTATTAGTACAGGATAAGGAGCAGTCGAATTAGGAAGACCAATTGTCCGCGATTGAAATTTCTCCTGCTTAAACAACTAATTTACAACAAAAAATATGATTTGGGCTAATTGACCCCAGCAGTCAAATCTTGAACGCACAGATCTTCAAATAACGATTGAAGTACTCCAAATACTTCACAAAGCTGGTTAGTTTTAAAATACACAGACAATGAATGGGTATATTAGATCATGATATTGCTGAATATCCAAAGTTGTATCATTCATGGTCCTTTAAGTGCTTGCCATTTTAAATAACCATGCACGTTGGCCGAATCGGTAGAGCGTGGGCCTCGCGTGCAGGAGATCGGGAGTTCAGTTCCTAGTTGAGTCAAACCGATGGCTTAACAAATTGATACTTGTTGTTTCCTAGCCTGGCGCTCGGCATTAAAGGATAGGGCAAGGACTGGTTAGCTAAGTGTCAGGATAATGTGAGTGAGTGGGATATCGGGCCATGTTGGCAGCGGCCTGATTTCCCAGTGAGACAGCTCTATAAAGTCGCCATGAGTGGCACAAGTTGGTACCCATCCTAATATGACCTTTGATGTTGCACGGATGTAAAACTCCAACAACCAACTAACCATTTTAAATTACCCGCATAGCATCATGAACTTAAAATGTTACAGGTGTATTTGACGATCACTATCAGATTTTATGGCTGACAAGCACACTGATTTATTGATGCATTAAGTTGGAACATGTAATTGATCAAACTACAAGAGATTAATTGATATGTGGCGATGGTAGCTAAATTAATTGAGCTTCTTCACTAACATCCCCCTGCCCCATCTCTACCCTTCTAGCACACGTGTAATGCAATACGGCGATACCAGACGGGATGGCCAAATGAGTTGAGCGTTCGTCTCCCGTTTTGGTGGATTGCGGGATTTTGAACCCTGGTCGATTCAAACCAATTGTAAAGTCGACTGCCGGCAGCTGTGGTTGTGTAGGCAGGTTAAATAGGAAATCACTACAGGCAAGTATAGACAAGGAAGGCAAGATATAGAGTGTGTAGAAGGAACCAGAAGGAGCTTGCTTAGTTTATTATATATACAGGTTTTAGAATCCAAGATGGCTGTACCCACCTGATTAATCCCTTCAATCACCAACAGGCATTCCTATTCAACCAATGAACATTCAATATCCTTGTAACCAAGGCATGGTTCTGTATGGCTACAGCTACAGTGCCCTGTTGTGTCTGATGTGCAGTGATCCGTAAATAACACTTGGGGGGTGGGGGGGGGGGGGAGAGGTATGTGAGGAGAGTTCCAAAGAAGTGACCTTCTCTCAGGACAAGAAGTGACCCTCTCTCACTATCTATATTGATATACAATTTCTATCTTTAACTAGTAATGGATCACCAACTCCACATATACCTTATATGCCTTTGGTTTTACATACCATCTACCATTATAGACAATTTGCAATTTATTATAGAGTAGTTCTCCATAGCCCATATCTCAAATATCAGTAAGTTTTACACAATGACTTAAAAATTGATACTTGTTGTTTCCCAGCCAGGCGTTCCACATTATAATAATAAAATAGGGCAAGGACTGGTTGGCTCAGTGTCAGGGTAATACCATTACACGGTAAACCATTCAGTCATATTATCCTGGTAGTGAGCATACCAGTATTTGCCCTATCCCAGAAATGTTGAGTTCCAGACAGGCTAGTAGCTAATATCAGTTTTGTATGTTGGTAGTTTGACTCGGCCGGGGTTCCAACCCATGACCCTCTGCACAGAAATCTAGCCAGGCCTCTTACTCAATTCAGGAAATCCTGGTGTAAAACAGGTTTCTGTTTGCAGCCAGACCATGACACTCTCTAGACATGGTTGTTGCAGTTTCACCTCCTGGCAATATCTAAGGTCATATCAGGATGTGCACCGATTTGTGGCAGTGCACACTCATTGTGACTTCATAGTGTTGTCCAGCCGGGAAGTCAGGCTGACAGTACCATGACATGATATCCGACGTAATCAATGACTTAAAAATTGATACTTGTTGCTTCCTACCCAGCCACTCGGCATTATTAGGACAGGACAAGGACTGGTGTGCTCAGTGTCAGGATAATGTGACTGAATGGGATACCTGGTCATGGTGCTGGCGGCCTGGTTTCCCAGTGGGACAGCACTATAAAGTCACCATGAGTGCACACTGTCACAAGTCGGTACCCATCCTGATATAACCTTAGATGTTGCTAGAACGTAAAACAACAACAAACAAACATAAACTCCTAACATTGAATGGTGTACGTTTCATTGATTTCTGTCTATCCTTTATAGTTTGATAGATGCGTAATTCCACAAGGTTCCACATATTTAGTTATGTGCACTTAATAAATCAACACTTCAACTTCCAGTATTTAATAAAGATACTATTTTGCCTGTGCTTCCAGGTGTCACCCATTACTAAACAGAGAAGCAGTAAGGTTGCATAGGCCGATGGTTTCAGTAATAACAGGTTCTATTAAATTGACTTAGTTGTCCCTTCTGTGAAGGAAGAAATGCTTAATAAGTGCATTAGTTTGATACATCGAATCATATCTAGATAAGGTTGTTTGTTTGTTGTTTTTTTACGTCCTAGCAACATCTAAGGTCATATCAGGACGGGATCTAGATAAGTGTTTTGCTTTCACAAATGTGATGCTTCATCAGAGTATGCACCTTCATGCAGAGAGGGTGGAAGGGGCATATTGGCAAGACGATAACAGTGTAAGCGGATCGTACCAACCATAAATTGCTTACAAAGAAAGCTTTGCTGCTGATTGCTTTGCCACAAGAAGAAGGTTGACTTAGCAGGGAGGTGGTAACTCGTGAGGGAGACAAAAAAAAGACAGCCAGATTCGCAATTAATACTTGATGAAATGTTCCACTAGTATCTGATAGTCGCCACCGGCAAGGTAAAGCAGAGCATTAGCCATTACATCGGTGCCTCATTCCATCTCTCACCATCTCGGTATCCTTCAAGCTCTCGGTATCTCCCAGTATCTCATTCCCTCGCGCACCAGACACGGGGCCGAACCGGTAGAGTGCGGAACGTCGGTAGTTCAATTTCCCATCGAGTCAAACCAATGACTTATACAATTGATACTTGTCCTTTCCTACCGACGGGCTCGGCATTATTAGGACTGGTTGGCTTGGTGCCAGGATAATGTGACTGAGTGGGATATCAGGTCCTGGTCCTGGCAGCCATGGTCTCCCAGGGGCAACATTATGAAGTTGCGTTGAGTGCACACTGTCACAAGTTGGTACCCATCATGATATGACCTTAGATGTTGCCAATACGTACACCTCCAACAACCAACCAACCAACCTATCTCTCAGTATCTCAATATTTGTTGGAATGTCTGCCGTGTCTTTCGGCGCATCGCAAGTTCCCAGAATCTCTCTAACTCTTGGAATGTAAGGATCTTTCAGAATCTCAGTGCCTTACAGCATCTCAATATATGTCGGCAGTTCAGTATATTTCAGCAGATTACTAGCTCTCAGCATCATTCTAGCTCTTGGGATGTCAGGATCTTTCATCATCTCATTTCAATATCTATTCACATCTCAGAATCTCTCAGGATCTATGTATTGCCAAGCATCTCAGAATCTTTTAGCATTTTAGTCTCTTTGGGAATACAGTACACCCCCGTTAACCCAAGCTCGGTTAAACCAAACGATCGGTTAATCCAAACTTTTTTCGGCGGCTCGGCAAAATACTACCATTTATCATATAAAAAAGTTGGTTAAACCAAAGTCGGTTAATCCAAAGTATCGGTTAATCCAAACAAAATTATCGTCCCCAAGCCACTTCCGGTACAGTTATACCAAACTTTCATGTGGTTTTAAGGTCATCTGATACTTTTGTATATGATAAATATTAGTATTTTGCCAGGTCGCCGAAAAAAGTTTGGATTAACCGATCGTTTGATTTAACCTAGGTTGGTTTAATGGGATTAAACTGTATATACATAAAAAACAATAATCATAGTGTCCACATACATTGTACATTCATAATGCACCCCAGTGTTTGCCAAAGCCAAGTCAAAGTCAAAGCTCGCTTAAACCAATGATCGGTTAATCCAAACACATTTCTAGGGTCCTTTCAGGTTTGGTTTAACAGGGTTATACTGTATCTGTGGCATCTTTGACCATCTCAGTATCTTTTCGCACCACATTAGCTCCTCGTCCCGAGTCGTCGCGTTTCGTCGTGTCTCGTCGCATCTCGTCTTATAGCATTTCATCTCTTCGGATAGCATATCATCGTATCTCGTCGTACCTCGTCGTATCGCATATCGTCAGGTCTCCCCACAACACTATCTGCCGAATCTTATTGTTGCGTTCTAACGCAACAAGTATCATCGTCTGTCGGGTTGCATCGCGTCGCAACTGATCGTCCCGCATCGGAGTATGTGGCAACCGATCGCGTCGGGTCTTACCGCGACGATTTGGATCATCTCGTAGCACCATGGTCTTGTGTCCGATCGGTGTGCATCGTAAGGTTCAATAGGTCACTGCATTGGCTCTCACAGTCTCAGATGTTCTCACTAGAACTCCCCCAACGGATAGACCGTGTAATTTACCTACCACGTGACCACCCACCGTGCACCTACACCCTCCGCACCCCTCCACCCTCCCCGCATGTAGAACCAGTGATAACCTCCCCACCCTATCGTTGCCCCTTCAGCTAACCCACCTCCCCATGACCAGATGGGATGGCCCAATGAGTTAGAGCGTCCGTCTCCCGTGTTGGTAGGTTGTGGGATCGTGGGTTCGAATCCTGGTTGAGTCAAACCAATGACTTAAACATTGATACTTGTCACTTCCTAGCCAGACGCTCGGCACTAGTAGGATAGGGCAAGGAGCAGTGGAATGAGTAAGACCAGTCGTCTGTGACTGACATTTCACCCGCTTAAAGAACTAATGTACCCAAAAAAAAACCACAAAAATACTGGAAAAAGTGGCTGGTGCAACCACATCTCATTCTCCATTTATCCTGTGTCTAGATGGTGTATAACCATGGTTTAAATGGGGCATATGAGCGTATCAGAGGCCCGTTAGGCCTCGCGTTTCCCATTTAAAAAATGTTTTAAGACATAATAAAATGAGCACTAAATACTTCCAATTATGTAGCCTTATATTATTAGCTCACCACATTTCAGCATGCCTAATGCCTTTGTTGTCATCATGACGGAATATGGTGATCAATCATGTCACTTGATATATATCTGCTTGAAAGCTTCCTAAATACATTTATTTTCTGAGCATCCAATTATAAAATCCGCATCATTTCAATCCAGTGTGTCTCGATATAATGACTTCTATACACAAAAGAAAAGCGGTATCAATGAGATATACATATATACATACATACATACATGTGCCATCGATACCAGCATAACAATGACAATTTATAATTAGTACTGATTCCATGTTTGTTTGTTTGTATTTTACATCCTAACAACATATCTGGTCATATCAGGACGGGTGCAGTCTTGTCACATTGCACACTCGTAGCAATGTTATGCTGATGCCCCACTGAGAGATCAGACACAATGACCCGATATACCATTCAGTCACATTATCCTGATACTGACTTAACCAGTTCTTGTCCTATGCTATAATGCCCAGTCCCAGGCTAGGTAACAACAAGAATCAATTTTGTATGTCGATGGTTTGACTCGGCCAGAATTTCCAAGCCCATCATTTCAAATAGGAAGTCTGCGCTCTACCGATAGGGCCACTACGCCCTGTATGCTTGATTGCTGGTGTAACTATTGAACAAAAAAGAGCCCGCCTTCATACACCATTGATTCATTTAATATATTGCCATGGTGGTTAATAATTTAATGCTTTGTATGAAATCTACATCAGAAACAAATGTATGGCAATAATCTTACCCAGTTTGGTTATCAGGCAGCATATGGTTATACTTATACTTATACTTTTAGGTGCCAAGTCAGTTTAGAATAGAGGTTCAACAGTGAAGGATAGGAATGGGAGGATGACCATACCTGCATTTTGCTGTGTAAGTTGTAATCACAACTCAGCATGCTGGGTCACAGCTTCAGTCACAGAGAGACAAGCGAAACTCGGAATACCCATACTACCCCTGGCTTTATACTCCTCCGTATGGCTACAGCTTGGCCACTGGGGTTCACGGATCAGCGTTGCCATAGCAACCATACTATGAAGGGGATAGGATCGCCCCGGATCATAAGGACGCCTAGATGTGCCTAATCGAATTATGGGGACATTCCGGTAATTGATTTATGGACGTGATTGGTTTTTAGAGAAGGGAGGTTTGGAGGTCAGGGAGGAGGGAGGGGGGATATGTGCATACTTGTTGGATGTGACACACAGAGAGCCAGAAGAAGTGCAAATATAACCATTACCAGCATCGTCGTAATTAGTGATAAGAGTCTTCATATTGCAATATTGTGTTTTATTCTTTCCTCAAGGACAAACACAACAAATAGCCTGAGGGTATCACCCATTGAGTTGAACGCGTGCTCTCTGTGTGACAGGTCGTGGGTTCGAACCAGGCCTGAGGCCATTAGTCGATGAGTACAATTATATTAGCAACACCTTTATCAGTAAAAGGAATTTCAGATTCAGGTGTAATGAAGTGGTATACCATCTAATTAACAACAACTACTGAGAACATGAAAAGGTCAGGGGTTACCATTCAGAATGATGTTATATCTATGTGTTGTGCTCGAGAAGTAGGCATATCTCATGTTTATTTCACGTATATTATCTTATATGTGTAGTATTATTCAGTACACAAACCAAAGAGAATTACCAATATAGGTATCGATTCTCTGGTTGGTCAAACCAAACAGTCATCTTTTATTTAAAGCAAAATTCAGTGGTAGCTTGCTCCGCACGGCTATGGTTGGCTGGTTTATAAACTCCTCACAGCCAGCAACCGCAATAAAGTCGCCATGGGTGTGCACTGTGACAAGTGAGTACCCATCCTGATATGACCCTAGAAGTTATCAGGAAGTAAGACTCCAACAACCAACGAACCAACCATCCTTCGGGCATGTTGTGTCACTGCTCTGGCTAGCGCTATGTAGATGTGTGTGTTGAACCTTGTAATGCTCTGTGCCTACTGATTAATGGCCGGCCTGAGTGGCCACCAATCCCGGTGGGTGCTCCTTTTAAAGTGCCTCCTCTAGTGTTTCTGCACCAGCGCCATTTATGTACAGATTTCCCCGCCCACCCTCCTCCTAAATCACTGTAGATACATTACGGCTCTGTCACATATCACCGGATTGGGGAAATGGAAAGAAACCAAACAAAGTCCGTTTATATCCGGCAAATTCCGGTTTGTGTCTGTTGCATATCCATTGCATATCCGTTGATATCCCATGATATCCGGCCTGATCCATTACAAGTTTAGAGCATGCACAAAACTTGTAATGGATTGCACCGGACTGACCTATGCCGTTCTTATTCATTACCATCCATTCCCAGTCCGTTCACATCCATTCCCGTCCGTTCCCATCCGTTCCCGTCCATTATCGTCCGTTTCATATCCATTACACATCCATTACCCATCCGTTACCCATCCGTTACCCATCAGTTACCCATCAGTTACCCATCAGTTACCCATCAGTTACCCATCTGTTATCCATCCGTTGCCAATCCGTTACCTGTCCGTTACCCGTCCGTTACCCGTCCGTTACATAATCGATACATTTCAAGTCCTAATAACACCGGACTAGAATATTCTTTTTCCGGTTCTGTCCATTGCTCAATCCGCCATAGTGTGACAGGCACTTTACAGACAATGTATGCCTCCAACCTTCTCCCTGGTGGCACTGCCGATAACTACATCGGGTAGTAGTAACGAACTGTGCTGCAGCATGCGCTGTGGGAAAATGTTTAATAGAGGATATCGGTTGGTTGGTTGTTGGAGTTTTATATCCTGGCAGCATCTAAGGTAATATCACTATGGGTACCGATGTTTTACACTGCACACTCATGGCAACTTTATAGTGCTTCCCCAGAGGGAGATCAGGCCACCAGCACCATGACCTGATATCCCACTGATTCACATTATCGTGACACTGAGTCAACCAGTCCTTGCCCTGTCCCAATAATGCCGAGCGTCTGGTTAGGCAGCAACGTTTATCAAATATTTAGTCATTGGTCTGACTCGACCAGAATTCGAACCGATGTCAGAGAATGCCCAGCACTAATATATCCTTACATGGCTCAGGTTATTTGTTTGTTGGGGTTTAACGTCCTGATGACAAAATAATGCTGCCAAAATGTGCCTGCAATAAATCATACATGTTTCGTTATATCATTCCATGTTGTAAAAACTAACAATCTCCGTTAATTAATGGACCAACTCCAGATGGCTCAATAGACGTGTGTGATATGTACATGACCCTTATCAAGGTGGTTCATTGCACTTTGATGATATTTATATTAAGTGAACCTAATCAAGATGGTTGAGGACACTTACCTGAAATTCGTATTTAAATGAAGCTAATTACTGTGGTTCATTGCACGTTGGTAACATTCTTATTTATAAATGAACCTAATAAGTATGGTTCATGGCACTTGTGTGGTATTTATATTTACATGAAATTAATCAACATGTTTTTTTTCCCTTTTCAGGTAAGTCCCCTAACAGACAGACCGACAGATTATCCTGTCCGCATCCCTAAGCCGCAACTATGGTCGTAAGTAGGATCATTAGCAAATTTCAAGAAAGAAGAGGAGCAGTTCGATGCTGTCTATATATATATATATATATATATATATATATATATATATATAAGTTGACCTAGATAATGAATAAGAGCAAGACATGATAGGGAATTCTCGGCGTTAAGTGAGTAGGACAGTGAGCAGGCGAGCGGTGGCGCCACCATCGGAGTTTAAGCCTGAGCAGTAGATGAGTAGTCCGAGTCTCAACCACCCGATTACTGGTGGGTGGGTGTTAGGATAGTATAGAATTCCAGGTTATTATACTTGTATAATTCTTATACAGCATATGTATACAATTACATATATATATATATACGTACATAACGCATTGCAATATATAGCATAGGATCATGTACGTATGACGTATAGATCATTATCCGAATATAAATAGCGGATATTTCGAATTTGAATTCTTAGTATTTCATGTTATTTACTTCAATGTATATACTAATATATAGAAGAGAACTGATAAATGGTAGTGTCCTTGGTTATATTCCCATAATAGATTATAGAGCATATATATATATATTCCTATATGGGATAGTTCTTCAGAGGATCTCTCTGGATGCGACGACACCATTTACGGCGGTATGTGTAACTAATACAAGGGCTGTTCATTTTCACCCCACATGATAATAGGTACAATAGGCAATTAATCCTAGGCCACAGATACACAACTTCATATTGCAGTATCTTTTCTTGATGTAATTATACATACGTGATGTATAAGAATTCCAATCGCGCCGCAGTCGCGCCCCACTCGCGCCCCACTCGCGCCCCAGTCGCCTCCCTCTCGGGCTCATCCCCTTCCTCACTTGAGCACCACTCACCACAACCCCAGCTACCCCACATGCTACCCCACTCTTGTCTGCCCCACTCGCTCCAACCCGCCCCCATCTCACTCGCACTTCCCACTCCAACCTCCCACTTCCACCCACTTGTACCTCACTCACCCCACACACTCACATACCACCACCCCCCACCCCTCACTCACATACCACCACCCCCCACCCCCACTGCCACCTCCCACTCACCCACATCCAGGGTGTACTTGTACCTCACTCACCCCACACACTCACATAGCACCACTCCCCACTCCCACTCCCATCACCCACTCACCCACTTCCAACCACTTGTACCTCACTCACCCCACATACTCACTTACCACAACCACCCCACCACCCCATCACCCTCACTCACCCCACATACTCACATACCACCACTCCTCACTCCCACTCCCACCTCCCACTCACCCACTTTCACCTACTTGTACCTCACTCACCCCACACACTCACATACCACCACCCACCACTCCCACTCCCACCTCCCACTCACCCACTTGTACTTCACTCACCCCACATACTCACTTACTACGACCACCCCCCACTCCCACCTCCCACTCACCCACTTCCAGCCACTTGTAACTCACTCACTCCACATACTCACATACCACCACCCCCACTCCTACCACCCACTCACCCCCACTTATACCTCACTCACCCCACACACTCACCTCCCGCCAGCCCCCACTCTACTGCCCGCTATTCACCTCACGGCTACCATCAACGCCCATCTCTAGACTAAAATCGGTCACATTACCGAGAGTGTTTTCATCCCCGATGACAATGCTTAACGCATACAGTCAATTAGCCAAACAGCCTTGACCTTTCACCCCTGAACCGTCCACAAAGGGCACCTGGCCACCCACTCCCACCCCTCCACTTTTGTCCAACCCCCATTTCGCTTATCGGTCTTTTCCTCCCTCTATATCTATCTCTTCTCATCCTTGAGATAGATAATTCAATGGTGATTACATTTAGAGCGGGCAATCCTTTATCTGTCGAAAGGTGTTAGTTGGTCCGGATGTTTTCGGCCGATTTGCTTCTGAATTAATTCACACCTGGCTGGTGTGATGTATTCACCCACTTAGCTCATTTCGAACTTACCGTCTATTTACTTCCGCCTCTTGCCATTTACAACCACAGTGACCTCTGTGCACTGTGAATATCTAGGCCCTCATTACTTAGAGACAGTAATTGTAAATATGTTATGTTTTTTGGTGGTTTTTTTGGGGTACATTAGTTGTTTAAGCAGGGGAAATTTCAGTTGTAGATGACTGGTTTTCCTCATTCCACTGCTCCTTGCCCTCTCCTAGTAATGCGAGTCTGGCTAGGAAGCGACAAATATCAATTTTTAACTCATTGGTTTGACTCGACTAGGATTCAAACCCACGATCTACCAACACGGGAGACAGACGCTCTTACTCATTCGGCCATCCTGTCTGGGATAATACCAATTATGTCAATTGGTATTATTTTAAAAGTTGTGTCTGCACTAACCTATCAGGCACGGAGGCACATACGCAGATAGGCATTGATAAGTTGATTGCATCAGGGAGCCTAGGTAGTGTAACGCTTACCACGCTAGCCCTCAAATGACAAAACGTGTGGGTTCGAATCCTCATGTTCATCAGGCCTACAATACTCTTATTTCCCTTTTTATGGAGTTGAACTACTTTTTTGTACAAACATATATATATTCAATTGCCTGCACAGTCAAATACCTAGTGCTGTCGGTTGGTGAATACAAAGAATGAATCTTAATATGGAATGGCCCAATCAGTTGGGCGCCCGCTTCTTGTGTAGAAAGGCTCTGGGATTCAACACCTGCCGAGTCAAACCAATGACTGAACAATTGAGACTTATCACTTTATAGCCGAGCGACCGGACGCTTTATCCGAAGCAGTAATAGCGCAGGTTTCCCGGAAGGTTGGGAGTTCCAATCCGGGACGAGTCAAACCAATGGCTTACAACATGTATACCTGCCATTACATAACCCAGGTCGCACTCGGCATTAGTAGACCAAGAGAACGAAATAATAGCTGAAATGCTCCGCTATTTTGGTGTGAAACAGGTCAGTTCTGACTAAAAGGACGGCAACTTGGTAGTACGACAGGGCCAACACGTGGAATTGGGAGAAGGAAGAGGTTCAGGGGAAGTCTAGGATAAAGAATCTTTTATCCATAGCAATTAAGAACATGTTTACGTTGTTTATGCTGTCTGTGCGCCATGGAAACGAGTAGTATTACCGCTGCATCCATACATGAATGTATGTATATATATATATATATACACATAATCATTGGCCCGGCTGAAATTAGGGAGTAGGTGGACAAATGACGGCGTATCCGGTGACTTGTATTGGGACTAAGTGGGACTAATACCCCTGTCACACTACGACGTAACGAGCCAACGTGAGCCTAACGTGATGATTTTTCGTCATTACGTTGCCGTACGTTGGGTTACGTTATGATGACGTCATAATGACGTTAGAGTGACGTCGAGCTAGTCATGTTACGTCGTGTTACGTCGGCGCCGTCGAGGTTTTGAACCTGTTCAAACTTTCGACGTATCTCGACGTGAAGCCGTCACGTCGGGATGACGTGACATGACGTTAGGTAGACGTTCCGCGATCGTTTAGCAGCGTAATGACGTTAGAGTCGTTCACGTCAGACCGACGGCCCGGGTGGGAGCACGTGTGGGCAGCGTTTTGCACGTTACGGTCACGTTACGGTCACGTTACGGTCACGTTACGGTCACGTTACGGTCATTGTCGTTACGGTCACGTTACGGTCACATCACGGTCACATTACGGTCACGTTACGGTCACGTTACGGTCACGTTACGGTCACGTTACGGTCACGTTACGGTCACTTACGGTCACGTCACACCCGTTACGGCGACGTTACGCTCACGTTACACTAACGCCCTGTCACGTCGCCAATTACCCCTCCCCTCTAACGTTGTCACGTTACAGCTAACGTCACGACGTTACTTTCACGTTACGCTCACGTCAACTACGCGGCATTCACGTCCACAATTTGCATATTACGCCGATAACTTCGACGTGATATCATTATTTTCACGTTGTGGTTACGCTGACGTAGTCACGTCGTAGTGTGACAGGGCCATTAGGAGGCAACAGATAGCATACATACACATACTACTAATAATAATAAGAAGAAGAAGAACACTTCCCTATCTTGCCTCTATGCTCGCGTAATGTGCTATACATAACATATGTATAACATATACTTATATGATGTGTAGCGATTCATGTGAGTATAAATAATAGAAGCTCCTAGATACCATCAATTATTACGGACGATTTTGTAAGTTATTGGTTTTACTCGGTCACGGTTCAAACGCACGTCCTACCATCCAGGAATCCAGCGAACGCTTTTACCGATTCGGCTATTGCATCTGCTACGTATATAATGAGACTGTCTCAAAAGGTGCTAAGCAATATGGGACAAAACTGTGTCCATTGTAACAATCAACATGCTCAGGATAAACTGATTTGTTTTTTACATGGTGTTTCATAATCCCAATAGAATACATATTGATTTGAAGCAAATGTCCTTCTGTTTTCAGTGTAACCGTTTCTGTGCTGTTTCGTGTCAATCGTTACAATGGACAAACAAAAAAAAGAAAAGTTATCACCTTTTGAGACAGGATTATTATATATATTTCTATCGTTTTTTGTTATCGTTTTCTATGTTTTTTGTTGTATTGACAATTACATACAAGAAAATACATCGGCTCCATTTACCATGAACATACCCATAGTATATATATATGTTTGTGTTTTGTGTTTTTTTTGTGTGTTTTTTTGGGGGGGAGAGTACATTAGTTATTTAGGCATAGGAAATTTCAATTGCAGACAATTGGTCTTCCTCATTCCACTGCTCCTTGCCATATCCTAATAATTCAGAGTGCCTGGCTAGGAAGCGACACGTATACATTTCTAAGTCATCAGTTTGACTCGACCAGGGTTCTAACCCATGATCTACCAACTCAGGATTTGGACACTTTAACTCATTCATAACCTTGCCAATAGTCTTCGGACTATTGCTACATTAAAGACCATGCTAATTGCAGAGAGCCGCAAACAATTTAATCAACTACACAAGCTTTAATCTACAATGTCTTCGTAAGTTTATGCTATTCCTACAGTCCGTGAAGACACACATGTTCACCAATCACACACATTGTCCACAATGTTTGACTTTGCATTAGTTTAACCACAGGCACACTTTGTAAAACACAGTCGCATAACAGATGGCACCACCGTCGGGAGGGGGGCTTGGCGCGAGGGCAAAGGGCAGAGGTCAAGTGAAGAGGTCAAGGCCAGATGTCCTGGGCATTCGCCCTGAAAGGCTCGCGCCCATTAAGGCATGACGTCACAAGCTGGCCTGTCGTTGGTCTGCCCTTATTGGAATACTAAGTCTGTGTTTGCTTTATGCATGCGCTGTGGTAAGGATTACTGTATGTATTACGCAACTATTGTCCGATATGGGGATTGATATCATTAAAAATAAGTAATTAATTATCACCATCGTAATGTGGCACCAGCCGAATGAGTTGAGCGTCCTCATCCCGTGTTGGTAGATCGTGGGATTCGAACCCACGGGTTCGAAACCTAGTCGAGTCAAACCAATGACTTATAAAATTGATACTTGTCGCTTCCTAGCCTGGCGCTCGCCATTAATATGATAGGGCAAGGACTGGTTAGCTCAGTGTCAGGGTAATGCGACTGAGAGGGATATCAGGTCATGGTGCCGGTGGTCTGATTTCCCAGTGGGACAGCACTATAAAGTAGCCATGAGAGAACTGTCACAAGTCGGTACCCGTCCTAATATGACATGACCATAGATGTTGCCAGGACGTTAAACTCCAACAACCAATATACTTTTAAAAAAAGGGTAGTAGTGGTAATGGCCCATTCTCGTGCTTTGACCCCGCCCATTCCGTCGTATAATTTCCTGCCAGGCCAATAGGCTTGAAGTGGACCGATGTGCTGTTTTTGTTTTTGTTTCGAGAGGAGACGGCAATCAATCAGGACTGCCTGTCAGGAAGGTCAACCGAAAGACCCACTGATTCCTAAATCAGAGCATATGCCATGTTCACCCCTTGGGCATGTGACATTTAGGTGCAATGTGATATTTGGAGGACCACCCGCCGACTCTCTCTATGTCTCTCTGTCTCTCTCTCTGTCTCTCTCTCTGTCTCTCTCTATTGTTTCTCTTTCTCTCTTTCTCTGGTTGCACACTTTTAATATCGATTTGTGGAGTGGGTAGTTCCAATTCCTAAGTGGGCGATAATATGAGGCAATTGAAGTAGTTGACAATAGCTAATATGAGGATAACATAGGGATTGCGCACTTTATCTGGAAATGTTAGAGTTTTAATTTTTTTAATTTGTTAAATTTTAATTTCTTTTATTGAGGCGGTATTTATTCTGTCCATAGCATATAAGCCCGGGTACCCAGGCTTGTTTTCAATGCTGGCCAGTTGTAGTGTTGGGGTTATCTTACCACACAGCAGCTGCTGATAAGTTATTTGATTGCCTGCATTTCAGTAGCAGATAGTTGTACTTGTATATTCTCATAGATCATACTGGAACTTAAACTGTAGAGCTCCTTAGAATGGTTCCGGTCATTAAGGGCATTATCTTATTACTACATTATTATTATTGTTATTATTGTTGGTGTTGATAGTTATCTAAATTCCAGGGATCTTAACAATTAACGGCGCGTCGGTACATGTCGGTACACGTTGAGTGATAGCAACGTGTGAATGGACACGTCGCCGCGTGTCGCCGCGCGTCGCCGCGCGTCGACGCGCGTCGACGCGCATCACCACACGTTGGGTCGGGCCAATCGTTTTGTCCTTGCACAAAACTTTCGGTGCGCCCCGACATGCGCCGACGCGTTGGAGGGGGCGTTATGGACGTGCCACCAACACGCTACTAGCACGCTGCAACCCGTCAAATTTTCTCCCACAACGCCGAAAAGTTGGATCTGTCTCGAGCCCTTGCAAATATCTTGCACGTTGGTGGCGCGCCGGGAGAAACGTCGTAGTGTGACAGGGCCTTAAGTCCTAGATGGCAATAGAGAACAGGGTAACCTGAGAAAAGTGGAGAAAACTGGTTTCAAAGTCACCGCTGGTGCACCAACATCCATCACTGTTAAAGGGGTTATTATTACTGATAATGATGATATTACTAGGACTAGGAGCAAAGACTATTAACTAGATAAGGAATTAGGTACTTTTATTTTAGGAGGGGTCCTACTTTCATTTATTAATCTATTGATATTATGGTCATACTACAATGCCTTAGCTACTACTAATAAAACAAGGTTCACCAATTTAAGCACATTAATAAGCTCCTTCTTCCTTGTCAGGACAACTATTGTTTTTCTCTCCAGAATACAACATTTCTATTCATGTATGGGAGGGGGGCGTTTAATTAGTATTCATCTATTCATTATCAACTACATTAATGTAATTCTTCACGTGGCCTAGTTTCCAGACTCCACCCCTGCATCCCACCACCCCCAACCCCAGCACTGCCTCCATCACCTCCCACCAGAAATGGAATTGGTATCATGTTGATGATATTAATTGAATTGATGACATTGACATAGTGCAAAAGGCTGGCCTAAGGCGTTCATTTGCACAATATAATCATCCGTCGAAAGATTCCAATCAAAGAAATTGCATAGACTAACAACAAGGAAATGAATAAATAGTTGTTCAGTATGTTATTGAAAGTCCATGCAAATAGGCATGAGTTGATATTTGTTCCACTGGCTCTTTTATTCCATTACATTAACTCCACGGACGATGACTGTGGGAGGGCAGAGCAACTTGGTGCGAATTATATACATGAGTCAGTCTCACGAAAATCGGCAAATCGGGGAAAGTTGTTGGCGTGGAGCATTGGATGTCGGCGTTGAATGGCATAGTTATAGTTTAGCATTGACAGAGGTGTTGGAAAGTTCTAAAATTTATCCTGAATGTAAAGGTAGAGAAAATACAACAACCTTGTTTGTTTCTAGGTTAATTTAATATGAAACAAAGAAATGCAATACACTGTAACAATTGAGATGCCAACATCTGTTAAAGATGTCAGTGTTGACTATTGGATGTTGGCGTTGAATGGCATAATTATAGTTTAGCATTGACAGAGGTGTTGGACGGTTCTTACATATATACTGAATCTAAAGGTAGAGAAAATACAACAACCCTATTTGTTTCGAGGATAATTTAATATGAAACCAAGAAATGCACTACACTTTAACAATTGCGAAGCTGACATCTTAAATTGACCACCAATTAACCTTGTGGTTATATCATGACGGGTACTGACTTGTGACAGTGCGCATTCATGGTGACTTTATAGAGCTGCTCCAGCAGGAGATCAGGTCGCCGGCACCATGACTTGATATTATCCTGATACTGACCTAACCATTCTTTTTCCCTTTCCTAGTTATGCCGAGTGCCAGTATAGGAAGTGACAAGAATACATTTTGTAAGTCATTGGTTTGACTCGGCTGGGATTCGAACTCCCACCTTCCACACGGGAAGCCTGTGCTCTACTGATTGGATCACCGAGTCTGTTGTGTAAAAAAAAGAAGTTTGTTTTACTTAACGATGCCTCTAGAGCGCATTGATTTTTATTATCGGCTATTGGACGTCAAACATATGGTCATTCTGACATATTTCTTTGGAGGAAACATGCTGCCACTACATAGTCTACTCTTTTCGACAAGCAGCAAGGGGTATTTTATATGCACTTTCCGACAGATAGGACAACACATACCACAACCTTTGATGAACCAGTTGTGGACCATTGGTTGGAACAGAAAATAACCCAAACTGCAAATGGCCAGCACTGAGCAGGGTCGAACGAATGACCCACACCTTCAGAGGTGGACACTCTACTGCCTGAACTAAGTACGTCCCGCTCCCCTAGTGTGTTGTGTATACATATGTGTACTCTATTCATATATATATACATTTATATATATGGGTCATATATTTATTATATATATAAATATGCAATGTACTCCCCACACCGCATCACTAATGGAGGCATAGTGTGTCTGCCATGCATCACTTCCGATACACCAGGCTTGGTTCCCACCCATCCATTAGTCAGGTACATGGCCATGCTATTTTGAGGTGAAGGACGCTGTAAAACAGCACATATATGATTACCGACGTAGTTCCACCGTAAAAGGCTTAAGGAAGAAGCCTATTTGCTGACTGATATCAAACTTGACGAGGCTTCACAACATATATGTCTATATTGATATCCATCTTCGATAGGATAAGTCCTATCATGGTAAAGCTGGAAGGAACAGGTTAAGTATTTCTTACTCCATTTTAATAGTATGTTCATTATTAGTCAATAGTACTGTACTAGTCTACAATGAGCTGTCAGGCAAGGAAGCACATAGACATATAGGCGTGGATAGGGTGACTAAATCAGGGAGCCTAGGTAGCATAATGGTTAAAACACTGGCCTTGGAATGGTAACAAGTCCAGGTTCAAATATTGATATAGGTGGAATATATTTCCTTTTTTGTTCAACCTTTCTAGATTGGTGGTAAGCATCTAATTTGTAATATTTTACTTTGGATTTATACTGTAAATTGAAAGAAGAAGAGGACTTAGTTTCTGAAAGTCTGGGATACCAGCCCTATCACTCGTTATCCTACTCAGTGTAATTATCATAATACTGAGCGAACAAGTCTTGGAGGCTCTTATTATATTAATGTAGAGTACCAGGCTAGGTGGCGAAGAATAGAATTTTCTTTGTAAGTCATTGGTGTACCTGAGCCGGGGTTCGAGCCAACAATCTCCCACAGAAAAGGACCTATTCAGCAGACTAAATATCTTTTAAAGTTGCCGGGTATACCTCACGCAGATACAAACGAATCCAGCATCAAAAGCTCTCCAAACATACCTTTGCTTAGTTTGCCACTGAACATGTGGGAGGAGAGTTGAGGTCTCTGATGTACAAATGGCATCATAGGTGGGATTCCCTCATCACATGACCTACAGAGGTTCCCCACACACAGGGGAAGCCATGGCAACCACCAAGATGGCAGCCACAGAAAGCTCTCAATTCAACTTTTAAAGTCTATTAATCTACATGATTTAATCAATTATTCAGATGATGCTACGGTGAAATCGGCGTACTAGATGATCGGCTAACACAGTAGAAAATACCCCATGCTGCTAATCAAACTAGGAATGAATCCACATAACCATGCACCCCATGGTGATAGCAGACGGATGCCACTGCTATTGTATTTTAATTACCCACAATGCATCGTTAATGCCAGTGCATTAGGAGATAATGAAATCACCCGCGCCACGCATGCGCACTCTTCCATCAGTGGGCAACTCTTTAAAATCACCCGACATGCAATGCGGTTCTGGTCAACGAAACCAGCTCTATTCTGGGGTGCTGCAAAATGTGTGGTATATACCTATTTTATACGACATCAGCATAGGTATCGAGGTCAGTGCGCATGCCTTTTGGCTGCAGGACGACACACTGTCACACTGCAAACTCAGTGGGTATGAGCAATCTTCATACAGAAAAAGTTAAATATCTCTAAAACCACATCACCTAGACATAAACCGCTTGGAACACATATAGAAAACATGTTTACCAAAAAGATTTGATTAAATTGATAAGGTTATGGTTCTGCATTTCTATTAATCTTGAATAGAACTGACGTTTTGCACTGCACATAACGGCACACTCAATGCATTGTCCATGGCCGTGGGCAATCTTCATACAGAAAATGGTAAATAATTCTCAAAGCACACGACCTAGACACAAACCACTTGGAACACATATAGAAAACATCTTTAACAAAGACATTATACTAAATTTATGCGGTTAGGATGCTGCATTTCTACTAATTTTGAATAAAACTGAGGTTTTTCACTGCGCGTATCGGCAAACTCAATGGCAGTGTGCCTTCGTTCTGCAGCCAAGCTGCGCATGCATATACAATGTTTATAAACATTGAAAGGGGTCTATTGCGGACAGTGACTAATTGTCATACTCTAATGTGCGGGTATAGTCTCTCAGCGCAGCTTTTAGTCTAGGATCTCTTCTTTTTTTTCTTTCTTTTTTGAAAACTTGAACTACGGCAACAAATTGTTGCTGTTGCATTGTCTGTTGTTGCTAGCTGATCCGGGGTTGGATGCACGTGGTTGTGCCGAGTACCAGCGACCCGGTAATAAGCACTCTGAATAGAGGTGTAAAATATTCCCATATACGGTATAGGGGGAATGCAAATGTTCTATTACTGATCGGTGTACGTGACCAGGTGCTTGTATAAATATATATATGTAAGAGCTGCTGGTGCCTGAGTGGGATGTAAATAGACATAGTGGTGTTGGCAGGTCTGGGTGTGAGGGCACTCAGGGCCTACCCCCTCTGTTGGGATAGTGATCACCACACTCAAAGGTCATGGTTGGTGGTGGCCATGGGGCCATACAGCTTGGTGGTGTTGGGCAGACCACTGGTAGCGATGGGGACCAGGAATGCTGGATCCCTATTGGTAGGGCCAAGAATGTTTGTTTCCCATTGGGCGAAAGGGCTGGGGTGATACTCTACAATGAACGCATGTAACCATGCAAATAATAAACCAGAGGGCTTGACTCTCTCTTCGTCTTTACACTTTATACTCTTCCTTTCTCTTTGTCTGTATTGATTTCACTATAGCCTCTCTACAGACCCACATATTCGAGCTTTAGCCATTTTACACAGGGTTTCTGCATAGTTTCCATTCTGCATGATTATGCTGCCAATGAGTGTTTAAAGCTGTATAGTCCAATAAAAACATCAACATTTAAAAGCATAATCATTTACCTAGAAGTGATCCTGCATACATATCCACCTTAGGTACCGGCACACTAATTGCACATGTGTTGCTGCGCATAAGGGGACAATATTTTATTACCCACCTGAGATACCCACACACTTACTGTATATGTGTTTCTACACAGAGGGGGACAAGACACCAACACACTTATTAAGCATTTGTTGCAGCACAGAAGGGACACCAAGCCAATGTAATAGGAGCTGCAACTGCTGATACCTTTGGTGTCCTAATTTTCCTATACATTTTGGCATTTTTTCACTTTAACCGTCACCAAAGTTAGCCACTTAAAATAAAAGTTATTTCAAACTAAACTAACGTAAATTGGATTGGGCACCCCTCCCTGGCAAGTGTTTCCACACTGACAAGCCTTCCCACACTGACAAGCGTTCCAATGTTAACAAGACCAGTGTTCCCACAAGGACAAGTGTTTCCTTGCTGATAAGTAGTCAGTGGTTGAAATAGATGTATTATATGGCTATCAAGTGTTCCCTGACTGATTAGTGTTCCCTGACTGGCAAGTGTTCCGCGATTCCCCGATTGTCAAGTGTTCCTTGACTTACAAGTGTTCCCAGAGTCCCTGATTGTCAAGTTTCCCTGACTGATAAGTGCCACCTTGCTTACAAGTGTTCCCTTGCTGAGAAGTGTTCCCTTGCTAGTAAAATGTCCCTAGTTGACACGTGTTCCTTGCTGGCCAATGTTTGTTTGTTGCCAATTATTTGCTGCCAACTAGTCACTGTTCATTGGCTGATAATTAACAAGAGTTACTAAGCCAGCAAGTATTAATCTAAAAACACATTTTCAGCTTATAACTGTCCCCTGATAAATGCTCTCATGCTCTATCCAATAACGGGTATCTGCATGCCAATTGATCACATGGCACTCAGTATTCACCCTACAAGTGTTCACCTATTGGCAACTGTTCACCGCCTGATAAGATGTCAACAACTGGCGAACAGTAATCTACTGACCAGTGTACAAAAACAACCGTGCTCATACATGGAACTTTCCAGCAGGGCTTCGAACAAAAAAACAAACAATTTAAATAAAGATTTAAGAGGAAGTGGGTGTTGTGGGCGACATGGAACAGAATGGGTCCTATTTACCAAAAATAAATCCCGATGAAAATTGCCTCGGCAAAAATTAAGCAAACAGCAACATATCAGGACACCCCCGTAGGTTCTGTTACAGATGCCGTCAATGGATACAGTTCGCAGCTGTGTTTATTGAGGTGAGGTAAAGCTGGGATTGCCTCTTCAATTAACGCCACAGGTCCGTCACACGAACTCGCCCCCGTTGCCGGTGAATTGTTAGTACTGGCGCGAAGCGATCATTACTCGACTCCCCGCCAGGTGTCGGGCCTCGTTCCCGTGCGAGGATGATTATGGGATAGATTAAGAGACCGGCGGGGTATCTTCAGGCCTAATTAGAAGTCATAATCACGTGTGCATGCCGCGGTGTAGGGGCCGAGAGTGGTTGGGAGTCGGGTCGGGTCGGGTTGGGTCGGGTCGGGTCGGCGGAGGGTCGGCGGAGGGGTGGACCAGTGGGGTGGTACAGAGGACATGTTGGGGCTTGGGTGGTAGGGAGGACAGGTTGAGGGTTGGGGGTTGGGCTTGTAGGGCGGAGAGGTAAGGGTGGTACAGAGTAGACGTGGGGGTGGTAAAGAGGAGAGGTTGGAGGTCGGGGTGATAGGGAGGAGAGGTGGGGGTGGTAGAGAGGGTGGGTGATGGGGTGGCAACGAGGAGAGGGGAGGGGTGGAAGAGAGAGGTGGCGGTGGTAGGGAGGAGAGCTGGGGATGGTAGGGAGTGGAGATGGGGAATTGGGGATGGTCTCGGGTGGTGGACGTTAAAGTTGCATGGTCCGATGGTTTTGAGGTTCTCTCATTTTCTGAGATAAGCATATTAGGTTGATTGTTATAATCTACCTCAGTTTACTTTCAAGTAAGTTTTATTTGAAATGGCAAACTTTTGAGATATTTGAAGTGCAAATGTGCTAAATTAATTTTGGCAAGCACGCCAAAACTCTAACACCATAGGCTTCTGCAGTACCAGGTTCAATTCAATTGCCTCAATGTTCCCTTATAGGTGATGACAAATGTTTAATAAGTGCACCGGTATCGAAGTTAGATATGTAGAATCAAATCTAGATAATTGTTTTTGTTTTGAAAATGTTATGTTGTCACCGGACCATGCAGCTTTAATTATGGGAGGAAACGCCACTCAACCTTCTGTTAGTGTTACTCTGTGGTAGAAAGTCAATAGCATAATATGTACACCAGTCTGATGCCTTCCAATAATGTATTTAGCAGTACCATTCTGTAAAAGAAACGCATTGAACATGTGAATATTTAATATGTGCATACCATTAAATAGAGGCTATTCAATAAAGAGTGAGATCAGAAATGTTGCCCTGATCAAATATGTATTAATTCTCATTAAAACCGCATAGTCCGACGAACGCATCAAATTTCCCAAACCAAAACTCTTACCTAAATTTGATCATACGTATATATCAAACGCAGATATTGGTACATTTATTAATCGTGTGTTCCTGCATAAAAGGAAATACTAACCCAATTTAACTAACTGAAATTGAAAGCCTCATTACTTTGATGCGCTTGCCAAATTGAATAATTGTACATGAATTATGGAAATTGAGAAGAACCAAGATAATTATAAAGGTGCATAACTAATATGATTAGGATAATGGAATACAATTTCAATTTGTTTAGTGCCACCGAATTTTGCATTATGCAAGCCTTTACATGGGCCATCATCACATCAGTAAATGCGTTGCCATGTGAGACAATTGTGAACTGATATTTTTCTTCCCATGCTAGGGGCGTAGCTAGGCGTATGCGCATACGCCAAAACGTCCACATCGTTTTGTCAACAACAAAATTAAATTAAAAAATAATAAAGAGAGAGAGAGAGAGGGGGGAGGTTACTTAGATATGATTTTATATTCGGAAGGGTGTGACGCCGTAAGCGGCCCCCTAACTAAATCCCCTGCCAAAATTAGGAGGACACATCGTTAAAGGTCTAGCTACGCCCCTGCATGCAGATAAGTGATTACTCTGTACTGCAGTGTGACCTTGATTCAAACCTTTCTATATCTGAAATGCCCTTAGTGTATAATTGTATCTGCTTCCAGGAACTGGAATAATATAACCTTTATAATTGCGCTCCCAATATTTCCATTCAAACTAATCACCGATATTTGAACAAAGACAATGTTAGCTGATGCAAGATTGCAAAGCGCTCCCAGATGTAATATGGGAGAGACGTTTTTGTGTGTAAATGTATTATAACACAGCTAACAGGAATTTACTTTAATACAGTGTACCATGAAATTGGATGAATACAGATTACTGTAGCGTGTCCCCTAAATAGGAGACCACGCCACATTGGTTATTAAACTGAATTCAGCGCTCAGTAACAGTTACCTGGTGGAAGAGTCCACTCGCAGGTGGCGCCACCGTGGCAGAATTGGGAAGTATGGTATTACATTTTAAGCCAATTGTAGATCAGACCAAAATAAAGCAAGTCTCGGTGAATATTATCAGTAATTATATTCTCACATCTCTCTTATATAGCACGTATATATATGATGTATACACATTATACACGTATACATAATGGAAGTTGGATATATCTCACTGACCATTAAATCTAGCTTGTCAAAACCTCATTAGAAATGTCCCTAAATCTGACTGGTGGTGTCTCCATCATTCACCAATCTCACTGAGCGCTCCCCATTGATTGCCTTAACTTAAAGTTGCCAAGTCCGATGCCTTCGAACTTCTGGAATGTTCTCAGATAAATACATAATAATGATTTCTATAATATGATTTAATTTAGTTTAAGCTAAAGTAGGGTAATGTTTATTTTACATTGCGAACTTTAGAGGTATTTTAAATGAAAATATGTCCAATAAATCTTAGCAAGCACATAGAAATTCTGACACCATAGGCTTCACCAGTAGCTGGTTCTATGTAGCTATGGTTCAATGTAATGACCGAAAGTGATCTATGCCAGGCTTACGTTGGCTCTTACGTCGTAGTGTGATAGGGCTTTTAGGCAAACGGTGTGTAATAATGTCCTTAAATGTACTTAAATTCTTCAAATAAGATCTCCAAAATAAGGTGTTTCCGGTTGCGCGACCGACCATCTAAAAAAAATCGCCGACCATAATTGGTTTTGCTTTGATGAAAATTGTCTGACAATTTGCATACGGTCAAGGGATTCATAGTAAAAAAAACACAAACAAAAACTCCCTTCCTACCTATCCTATTTTGTTGTTGCCTGCAATGTGCTACTTTCTTTAGCTAGAAGTGATAAGCAATTCGGCTGACAGATATTGCACTGACACTGACATTAAGTCATTGGCGTTAGTGATCGATGGTGGATGGATATGGGGGTTAATTAACATTACTTATTGATAACGTGAGCATGGCCAAATTTAGACATAATCTCTAAAACAATTGGATGACTCAGTAACCCTTTTATGTAGTAACACATGCTTAATGTTGCATGATCCGATGAAACCTTTCTTTTTTTCAAAACCAAAGCACTTACCTAGATTTGATTCTATATATCTAACTTAGGAACTGGTGCATTAACTAAGGCTTTTGGGCAGCATATACCGAATAATCAGTAAATTTATGACCCTATCCCTTTGGACACCTAGTTTGAAGCAGCCGTTATGCAGGGAGGCAAGAAACCAATTAGCTCAATCTCATGACCTTATTCATCTTGCCCTCATTCCCAGTACCATACATGGCATCAGTCAGGTTCAAGAATACCTACACATTAATATGTCATTCCTCATCACGTGACCATCGCGAGATCTAAATCTGGGCCACAACAATAAGACTTTTTACAAGCTTGCTGAAATGATTTTTGATTCTTTCAGCTCAAATTGCTCCAAAATTGGGCATTTTTCATGCACATGACCCCGGAATAATGAATAGTAGGGAATAATAGTCAACCTGATATATTTATATAAAACATTGTGAAAAGATTTGAACGTCATCGAACTATGGAACTTTAAATAAGTGCACCATTATCTAAGTCAGATATGTATGATCGAATCTAGTGCTGATTATTTTTTATTCTAAAATTGGAGGCTTTCATCCTAATATGTAGCTTTAATCTCAGTATATATCTCAGCATTGCTACCAGTGACTGCTTCCAGGCTACCTCAGTAGTTCCGTGAGTCCCCGCTAGCCGGAACTGGCGCTGCCCCTCTCCTATTTCATCCCAGTGGGTCAACTAGGCAGCGGTCGCCACTGCCGCCTGTGTTCTGCCCTCTCCGACCTAGCACCAGTTGCTAGGTTGTTATAGTTACCAGCATTTACACCAGTGTGAGCTGCAGGCAGAATTACAAAGCCAGTCGGGAAGGGAGTGTCAGGGTGGCGCCCCCTGCGGCAAAAATGCCTGATTAGTTTCAGTGGGAGGCGCCGGTTGTTATTAATTAAGACATAAATAACTACTAGGAAAGGGAGCTCTATGTTTCCTGTAGTTGATTGCTTGTTGGAGTTTTACGTCTGGCAACATCTAAGGTCATATCAGGATGGGTACCGACAGTGACAGTGCACACTCGTGGCGACTTCATAGTGCTGCCCCATTGGGAGACCAGGCCACCAGCACCATGACCTAATAACCGATCCAGTCACATTATCCTGACACTGAGCCAACCATTCCTTGCCCTATCCTAATAATGCCGAGCGCCAGGGTAGGAAGCAACAAGTATCCATTTTTAAGTCATCGGTTTCCCTCGACCACGGGTCAAAGTTTCCACTAGTAAATAATATATATATCAGTGATATATATATATATATATCAATATATATATTATGAAACCTAGTGCCCAGCAATACAGAGTAATATATGTTGGCATAACAGGTAACACAATTACCTCGTCTCTTGAAAATTGCAAAATGTGTTCTCAATTAATTACCGCTCGAGATTTAAAGGTTGGTTTTCAGGTAAATCAAATGCCTGCATCTTTCGAGATTTCAAAGCATTCTACACTTGATCTTTGTAAATGTATGTATGGTGTAATTATAGATGTAGTACTACTATGTAATTTATACTGTGTTAGGATCGATGGTGGATGGATATGGGGGTGAATTTAAATTACTTATTGATAACGTGAGCATGGCCAAATTTAGACATCATCTCTAAAACAATTGGATGACTTGTACAATTGATACTTGTCGTTTCCTCGCCTGGCGCTCGGCATTAATAGAATAGGGCAAGGACTGGTTAGCTCAGTGTCAGGATAATGTGACTGAGTGGGATATTGGGTCATGGTGTGAGTGGTCTGATTTTCCAGTGGGGCAGCCCTATAAAGTCTCAATGAGTGTGCACTGCCGCAAGTCGGTATGTGTACTGATATTACCTTAGATGTTGCAAGGACGTAAAACTCCAACAACCAACCAAATAAAACAATTGGATTACCTCAACTAATGCATTATCTGATCATGAGTCAAATACATGTGCAGGCTATGATATTGGATTTGTGATCATATTTGATTAGTTATTTACCATGGTTTTGCAATTACTCGCAGCAATATCAACCGTTTGTGTGATATGGTTTTAAGTCCTAGTAACAGCTAAGGTCATATCAGCAAGTTTATCCTACACCGTTGTGCGATAGGGCCACTAGCACCATGACCTGATATGCTTATCCTGATAGGTTTGTACTGAGAAAGTCCTTTCCCTGTTCTATAACAACCAAGTCGATAGTGACAAGTATCAATGTTGTGAGTTTGGGGTTTGACTCAGTCGGGATTCAAATACACAGCCTGCCACAGAGGAATCCAGCTGGTGCTCTTACTGATTAGGCCATCCCATCCGGTAGGCATTAAGCAAGATGTGTGTTTGTGTGTTGGATTTTTACATCCTGGCAACATCTAAGGTCATATCAGGACGGGTACCGACTTGTGATAGTACGCAGCACTATAAAGTCGCCATGAGTGTGCATGGTCACAAGTCGGTCCTCATCCTGATATGAGGTCAGATGTTACTAGGGCGTAAAACAACAACAAACAAATCAATCGAGGTGAGGTTGCAGACGTGTGTTTGGTTGTTGTTGTTTTACATCCTAGCAACATCTAAGGACATATCAGGACGGGCAGTTGGACATTGTTTATCATGCAAAGTAGCGCAATATGTCCAAATTTAGGCGATCATTATAAAAGTTCTTCCCGACTCTAATATAGACTGGGTCCTCAGTGTCAACCTGATGTATTTATCTCAAAAACCATTGTAAAGGGACGGTGTGGGCGAGGGAGGGTCACATGGTACTATTATTAATTGTACTGTACTTTGCAAGCGGCCATGCTCCTTTTAAATTCTATTATGTGACCAGCCCCCCCCCCACCCCCACTCCTCTGTCACCCTCCTACCCTTCCCAGGTAGCTCGGCCTTGGAAGTCTTGCCCCTCCCTCGAAGACAGTTTGCCCCCTCCTACCTTGTGACCTCTGACCTGGCCTCTGCTGGGTATTCAGCCCTGCTCTAGTCCTTAGTTTATAAAGAACTGGCGCCCTTTATATTAAACCAGCAAAAATAGACAAGACACCGAGGGTGTGGCAATTCTTAGGTGTCGGTTGTTCTTAGAGTTGCATAGTCCGAGTCTTATGAATAGCTGTACATTTTCTGTTGGGAGGAGGGGGGGGGGGAAACTAGATTATGTAGATGTATATAATCTACGGTAGAGCGCATGCCTCCCGTGCTGAAGGTCGGGAGAGTTCAATTCCCCATTGAGTCAAACCAATGATTTACTAAATTGATCCTTGTCGGTTCCTAGCCTGGCACTCGGCATTATTAGGATAATGTGACTGACTGGGATATCAGGTCATTGTGTTGGTGGTTTGGTTTCCCAGTGGGGCAGCACTATAAAGTCACCATGAGTGCGCGCTGTCACAAGTCGGTACCGGTCCGGATATGACCTTAGATGTAGCCAGGACGTAAAACTCCAACAACCAACCAACCAACCATATGCACCAAAGAGCAGCTGTCTAATTTAAACAGCGCTCTCCACACGTGACACATTGGGCTAATTATATCCTAATAGGGTCTAGGGGAGGTGTGACTTTCCTGACCTCCCACTGTCACCCATTATTACCTGGGAACAATCGGCCGGTGTCGCAGTTTGAGCGCCCTGCCAGTTTGAGCTGACTGTCAGTTTCATGTGCATGCATCAACATCTGACAGCATTGTCACTAACCTTATGAATTTAATATAATGTTTTTGGTAAAGATGGTTTCTATATGTGTACCAAGCGATTTGTTTCTAGGTGGTGTGCTTTTAGAGATATTTCACTTTTCCTGTATGAAGATTGCTTACGACCATTGACAATGTCTTGAGTTTGATGGTACGCGCTGTGCAAAACATTAGTTTTATTCAAAATAAATAGAAATCAAGAACCCTAACCTTAAAAAATTAATATAATCTTTTTGGTAAAGATGTTTTCTATATGTGTACTAAGCGATTTGTTAATAGGTGGTGTGGTTTTAGAGATATTTCACTTCTTCTGTATTTTCTGTATGAAGATTGCTCACGACCATTGACAATGCCTTGAGTTTGAGTGTATACAGTCAGCTCAAACTGGCAGGGCGCTCAAACTGCGACACCGGACTGCACTCACAATTACTGCGATGTCGACCAGCCAGCCAGCCGGCGACTTGTCGGACATTGTCGCTGTGTTCTGCTGCACTGGTTTAGTCAAAGCACTGTAGTAATGTGTGATTCTTCAACGCCATGGGTGTGGGCGGGAATGGGTCATGCCCTCATGCAGAATTAAGGCCATGTTTGGTGCAGCTGGGGGTCATGTCTGGGTGTCGGAAGGGGTGGTTATTGCGTCGTCGCAGGGGTCATGTTGGGTGTTGCAGTGATCGTGTATGAGTGGTTGCAAATATCATCTGTGGCTGTTCAAATGGGCATGTGTAGATGTTTTAGGGATCATGTTTACGTGTTGCAGGCGCTCATGTGTGAGTCATGTATTGGTTTGTTGTTTGTTGTTTGTTTGTTGTTGTTTTACGTCCTAGCAACATCTAAGGTCATATCAGGATGGGTACCGACTTGTGACAGTGTGCACTCATGGCAACTTTATAGTGCTGTCCCACTGGGAAATCAGGCTGCCGGCACCATGACCTGGTATCCCACTCAGTCACATTATCCTGACACTGAGCACACCAGTCCTTGCCCTATCCTAATAATGCCGAGCGCCGAGCTAGGAAGCGATTGGTATCAATTTTAAAGTCATTGGTTTGACTCGACCGGGACTCGAACCCACGACCCCACGATCTACCAGCAAAGGAGATGGACGCTCTAACTCATTTAGCCATCCCGTCTGGTCATGTATTGGTGCTGCACCACTTATCATATGGGTGTTGCAGGAGTCATATGTGGGTGTCAGATTGACAGTGATGTATAAGTGTCACATGGGTAATATCTGGTTGTCACATGGGTAACGCGGATGTGTCATGTAGGCAATGCTTTAAGCCCCGTCACATCTCGCCGGATTGAGCAACGGACAGAATTTTCTAGTGTGGTGGTGTGTGGGTGTGATAAGTATCAAAATCTATTAAAATGTGTCAAAATGTTGCAATATCAGGTCAAGGCCACTGGACGAATGGACATGAAATGGATATGAAACGGACATGAAACGGACATGAAATGGAAATGAATGGATAGCCAAGGGACGGTAAGCGGACTAAATGGACTCAAACTGGACAAGAACCATAGACATCAATCCGGTGGCATTCATTCCAAGTTTTGTGCATGTTCAAAACTTGTATGGACACAAACCGGACTTTGCCGGATATCAACAGACTTTGTCTGGTTTCTCTCTGTTTCCCCCATTCCGGTGATGTGTGACAGGACCTTTAGGTTTGCATGATTTAGGTTTGAGTGTCACATCGGCAATGTATGGGTGTCACATTGTAATGTATGGATGTGACATGGACAATGTTTGGATGTCACATGAACAATGTTTGGGTGTCACATGGACCATCTCTGAATGTCATGTGGATCATTCCTCGATATCGCATGGCTAATGGTTTGGTGTCACACCGGTAATGTATGTGTGTCACATAGGTAGTATATGTATATCACATGGGTAATGTATGTGTCACATGGGCAATGTGTGTGTGTCCCATGGGTAATATATGGGTGACACGTGGATAGTGGATGTAACATGGCTAATGTATTTAAATCACAGGGGCAATGTATGGCTATCACATGGGTAATGCAGGTGTGTAAAATGGGTTCTGTCTAAGTGTAGGACAGGTGCTGCCTGAGCTGCACGTGAGTGATGGCTGTTTGCTGTTAAATCGGTGCTGTCTGGGTGTCACATGGGTGATGTCACCTGGGTCCTGTCCGAGTGTTACGTGGGCAATGGATGCCACATGGTTGGTATATGACTGGCATTTGGGTAATGGTTCAGTGTCACTTGGGTAATGGCTGTCACATGGGTAATGTCGGAGTGTCATGTGGGCACTTTCGGAGTGTCACATAGGTAATGTTGGAGTGTCACATGGGTAATGTATGAGTGTCCCACGGGTAATAGCTGTGACATAGGTGTAGTCTGGTTAGTACATGCGTGCTGTCTCTGGTGTCACATGGGTAATGTCTGAGTGTCACATGGGTAATGTCTGAGTGTCACATGGGTAATGTAGGAGTGTCCCGTGGGTAGTGGTTTTGACATGGGTGGTGTATGGTTGTCACATGGGTGATGTCTCTGGTGGCACATGGGTAATGTTAGATAAAAGATTCACCCGGTACTTCTGTAGTACACGGGTGAAGGACAACGTAGTCTAAATACGGGCGAACATAGCTTTAGTATGGGATATGAACTAGAAACTGAGTAAATGTTGGTTCTTAGATTGTGAAATTAGGCTCTCATTTCATTAACCTACTTTTTCGACCGTTTTTATATAGGGTTGGTATTCACCCGTGTACTGTGGGTACCGGGTGAATCCTTTATCTTGGGTAATGTATGAGTGTCACTTTGGTAATATTTGAGTTTCCTGTGGGTAATGTCTGTGTGTCACATGGGTAATGTACGAGTGTCCCATGGGTAATTGCTGTAACATTGGTGTTGTCTGGTTATCACATGGGTGCTGTCTCTGGTGTCACATGTGTAATGTATGAGTGTCACTTTGGTAATGTTTGAGTGGCACATGAGTGATGTACTAGTGTCCTATGGGTAATGGTGGTGACATAGGTGGTGTCTCATTGTTACGTGGGTGCAGTCTCTGGTGTCATGTGGGTAATGTCTGAATGTCACTTGGGTAATATCTGAGTTTCACATGGGTAATGTCTGAATTGCACATGGGTAATATCTGAGTGTCACTTGGGTAATGTCTGAGTGTCACGTGGGCAATGTCTGAGTGTCACGTGGTTAATGTCTGAGTGTCACGTGGGTAATGTCTGAGTGTCACGTGGGTAATGTCTGAGTGTCACGTGGTTAATGCCTGAGTGTCACGTGGGTAATGACTGCGTGTCAGGTGGGTAATGTCTGAGTGTCACGTGGGTAACAGCGATCACACGGGTGCAGGCTGGGTGCTGTCCGGGCCTTCCCGGCCGAGTCCCGGGCTGGACGAGTAGGTCAGCCGGGCGTCACTCTTGTTCCTCACAGTTAGTGCTACAGGGCGGACATAATGGCGCAGACAGGGTGTCAAGTCCTGCATTTGTCCTTCCATGACAGAGTTAATGGTCACCCGCTGGGTGGGTGGGCATGGAGAGCCGCCTAGCGGGATGTGCCTGAGGCATGTGTAAAGGGGTTGTCACATTACGATATATAGCCTTAGCGTATGCCTACGTATGTGATTTTCGACCAACATGTCGGCGTACATCCTCATACAGTATGTATCCATTGTGTGTAGGTCAGGTATGCTCCGGGTACATTGTTATACATCATCTTACGTCGCCATGCATCGAGGCTCTGAAAAAATGTTGCGCATGCTCAAAATTTCCAACGTGTGTCAAGATGTGCCTCGTACATTGAACGTACACTGTGTGTATGTTCAGGATACATCGGCGTACATTGGGAGTACATTAGGGATACATTGGAATATGTTGCTGCAAGTTAGCCCTATGTTCACCCGGTGGGAATGTGCATTAGGTGTATAGTCCGCATACTGCCAATGGATGCATAACATACTCCTAACATTCGAAAGTATGCCTGCTGTATCTCCAGTGTACTTACCGTATATGCCATACTTCTAGTGATGGAGTAATGTAGGTAACATTGGTCAGCGTACTGTGAGTGTATGCAAGCGTTTTGCAAATGTTTTGCGAGGCACATGAATGTTCTCATACACTAGCAATACGTCAGAGATATGTTCTGCATACATTACGTATGTTGTGTGTACTTTGTGTGTATATTGTGTGTATACCCATTTTTATCCCCCGCCACTGAAAAGTTTGATGAATGCCAACATACTGGCAAATTTTCAAACGTTCAGCACGTGCTGACGCCGTACATCGTAGTGTGACAGCCCCATAAGGGTAGGCAGGTAGGCTGGTCCCAAGACCCGAGGGAAGATATATGAAGATCTAAGGTTAGGGCGGAGTGGTAGGGTGACTCCGTCTAGTGGTAGTTGAATAACATCAGCAGCACATCAGTATATCCACATTACAACCAGGGCGGTGGTGTTTAATTTGACTCGGGACTCTTAATAGTCCGATGAAAGCAGGACATTTTCAAAACTAAAATAATTATCCTGATTTGCTTCCACAAATCCAGCTCAGGGTGGAGTACTGATGCACATATATGGCATACTTCTAGTGATGAAGTAACATACGTAACTTTGGTAAGGGTACCGTGAGCATATGCGATAGGTCAGAGATACGTTCTTCATACGTTATGAATGATGTGGGTACGTTGTGTGTACATTGTGTGTACGCCCAATTTTATCCCCCACCCCTGCAAAGTTTGACGAATGCCAACGTACTGACAAATTGTTGTATGTTAGGCACACGCTAACGCCATACCTTGTTGTGTGACAGGGCCTTAGGCATTCGTTGCTGCCTAGCTGAGTCAATTTGATGATGCCCGTTACTGCAGAAATCTATGGTGGTAGTGTTTGAACGAGCTTAGCAAAATTAATTTAGCATGTTTACACGTTAAATATCTTATAAGAGAGCATTAAAAATATAAGCTATTTCAAACTAAAGTAAGGTAGATAATAACTATGAATGTTATAGGAAAATGGTGGAAACTGAAAACCACCGGTCTCTGCAACTTTAGTACCTGAGAAACAGCTCAAACTGAATTAGGTTAGCATGAAGATGGGGTTTTCTCTTCTATGCACACACAAATACCCCAATCGCTCCCAAGAAGGCATACATACCACAATGTCGCAAACTGAACCGACAAAACCAGTAACTATCATATTCCAGAAGATACATATGGTAAGAAGAAGACACAGTGTCCAGACCTTTGGTATATCCTTGGAACCTGTTCTGCTTCTCTATTATCATACTGATACTCGCATTATCCGGATAGGAAGACAAACCCCAACATAAAGCGGAAATAAGGTGGTGCTTGGGGATCAATAATTCATTGGCAGAGGAGTTTAGTTGCGTCTCCTGAAATGTGCCATACACATCACGCCGCTGTGGGTGGCCAATATCCTATCATCGTGCACACAACCGAAAATGGTCATTCGTTGGTGGATTTGATTTAACATGGTATTCAAAACGAGCCCAGCTTATATCTGGACAAGGGCATTCACACGTATTGGTGATAGAAATAGAAATGGGGACGCTAGTTTGTTTGTTGTTGTATTACGACCTAGCAACATCTAAACTCATATCAGGACGGGCACTGACTTGTGACAGTGCACACTCATGTCAACTTTATAGTGCTGCATTATAGGTAGACCAGGCCGCCAGTGCCATGACTTGTTATCACACTCAGTCATGTTATCCTGACACTGAGCCAAACCGTCCTTGCCCTGTCCTAATAATGCCGAGCGGCAGACTAGGAAGCGACAAGTATACATTTTTAAGTCATTGGTTTGATTTGATCAGAGTTCAAACTCACAAACTCATGGGTTCGGATCTCCCGATATCCCAAAACAGGATACGGATGCTCAACTCATTTGGCAATCCCATCTGGAGTGGGGACGCTAGTGTTTGTTTGTAAGTAAGTGGTTTAACTCGACTGGGTTTCAAACTCATGACCTTCCACAACCTATTCAACTGGAATAACAATTTTTACAAAAAAGACAAACAAACCCACCCGAATTTAGGCTACTTAAGGAATACTTACATTCTTAGAACTTTGGTGAACAGGTATGAAATTCCGTATTTGCGGGTCCCCATATACTATATATGCGGGCATTTAAATGCTATCGATGGCCGTTCCCATTAGGCGGTACATGTAGGTTATGGCTACTTTCATTATGTTCACTCATGTTATTAGCTATACTGCTCAACAAGGCTGGAATGCCCTAATAACCTGTCTAAGGCATCCAGCATAAGGCTTAATATCCGGCATAAGGTGTACGATGCAAAGTTCCCCTTTTCATATCTGTACTAGATAAATTACATGCTAGAGCTTACCCCATAGTAGAGACACACACATGACACAACACACAATCCGCGTTCAGTACCAGCAGAAGAGTAGATACATGATAGGCTGATTGCTTAGTTTTATTCACTATATATTGTTTTCAGATACATACAACAGTGGATGGAAGATACCTTTTCATTGGCTATTACACTCATGCACACCAGTCACTCCTCTCCCGCATGATCACTCCCTAACACAGCTCACCATTGGCTGCCTTCAGGACTCACCCCCTCCCACCCAGCTCTGGCCACCACCTAGTTATCTGGGATTACATGGTGACTGTGTGGCTGGGTGAGATAAGGGGGAGGGATTGTGCTTAAAGGGGCATTGCTTCCCTCCCCCGGTATGAGCATTAGAAAGGGAGTACTGTTTCTTATTTAGCCATCTCAATATTCAATATACACTTAATCGGAGAATTTTACACAGGCACTGTTAGACCGGAAACGGGTGTCAGTGCGTCGTAGAGAGCTGATTTGGCAGTCAGCCAACATCAATATTGTTTTTAGATGGCTGATGACAATGACAAAGCGAACAGAGTTTTTTTGCTTAATACATCTTTTTCTTTTGCTTCACTGGTGGAAGCGTTGAGATATCTCCCCTGTGATCAATGCTTCGAAGTAGAGTTATTTCTGTTAAGCGAAGGGAGTAAAGTGGATGCATGCTGTTGGAAAATCTGGTCGTGTCATTTCTACAAGTGCTGCTTTAAAAAAGAAATATTCGCTATATATTATAAAAACTATGCATATTCTAGAAATGTCAACAATATTTCAGTTAAAGATGTTAAGATTAAGAATAAACGTGGAGTACTTGGTGTAATGACGCTGCAAAAAGCACTTCCCACAGGGTTGGAATTCAAATAGTCTATTGTGCGATGTCATATAATGAACGTATATTTGTTTTTTCTTTACGATTTATACTGGCTGTTATGGATAAAGCTAAGATTCCTTACACGCGGTATGCAGTATGCGAATGCGAATGTGGCAAAAAATCAAAACGCCTTGAAGTCAATGTGCTACAGTCCTTTTACGCGGTATGCGAATGTGAATGCGGCAACTCGATCGGTCCCTGTAGCAATCGGTGCGGCATGCGGTATGCGAATAGAAACCTCAGTCGCACGTGTCCATTAGTTTTAGACGAGGAGAGGTGACTGATCATTACAGAACGGTCACACACAGGGGTGCGGAGGGGAAACATATGGTAGTGGTGGTGGTGGGGAGACGGACGGTAATGGGTTGGGAAAAATGCTACCATATCCACAGAAATATGAATAGTTATCTATAATTTGCTAATTATAAAGGTAGGAACCCCCATGTGACGTACCAAGAGGTACATAGATATAAATGCCATATTAGGTCATATACAGTGCAGTATGGAGTATACTTGTTTATTTTTACTTTTAAATATAGCCAGTCGTGTGCCACATGCCGCATGCCACATACCGTGTAGAAGGAATCCTCCCATTTGCATACCGCATGCCACATACCGCATACCACATATAAGGAATCTTAGCTTTAGTCTGAATAGACTGGTTTTCAACATTAGGCAGTTTCTCGATAGAAAGCCCGAGCCAAGGGATTTTTAACCTCCCACACCACATAGACATGATATGAGAGCAGCATGCCTCTGATGACGCTGTAAGTTATATACAGTGGTGGAAATCCAAATTTGCAGAGGTGGGGGCATGGGGAATTGAACCACCAACCTTCAGATTAGGAGTCCGACCTAGAAAGAAGTCTGACACTCTAACCACTCCGCCACAGAGAACACCACATATAGGACTTATATAGGTTATATACAACAGTCAAAGAGTTTTCTATTCATTATTACCCGAAATATGATTTGTGTTATGTCCCAACCAAATCTTTCTTTATTGTTATTAGTGACTCTTGAGTCAAAACATTTAGTATGTCTGCATCATAAATAACGCCTATCTAATGGTGTACTTCTCACCTGGCATACATTACTCTAACAGATGAGGAAGGTCATTCAGAGTGAAACACTGAATGTCCCTCATAGTCACAGCTTGACCATGTCCTTGTGCAAAGTCTAAGTAACTACTAGATACAAGGTTATTTCAGCATATATACAAACTATGCCTTAGTCATATTTGAAGTAAAGTGAAGTCATGTAAGTCATAGGCAATTTAGCATATACACAAACCATGCCGTAGTTATATTTGAAGTAAAGTGAAGTTATGTAAGTCATAGCTTATTTTAGCATATATACAAACTATATTTGAAGTAAAGTGAAGTTATGTAAGTCATAGCTTATTTTAGCATATATACAAACTACACCTTAGTCATATTTGAAGTAAAGTGAAGTTATGTAAGTCATAGGTTATTTTAGCATATATACAAACAATGCCTTAGTCATATTTGAAGTAAAGTGAAGTTATGTAAGTCATAGGTTATTTTAGCATATACACAAACAATGCCTTAGTCATATTTGAAGTAAAGTGAAGTTATGTAAGTCATAGGTAATTTAGCATATATACAAACCATGCCTTAGTCATATTTGAAGTAAAGTGAAGTTATGTAAGTCATAGGTTATTTTAGCATATATACAAACTATGCCTTAGTCATATTTGAAGAAGTAAAGTGAAGTTATGTAAGTCATAGGTTATTTTAGCATATATACAAACAATGCCTTAGTCATATTTGAAGTAAAGTGAAGTTATGTAAGTCATAGCTTATTTTAGCATATATACAAACTATGCCTTAGTCATATTTGAAGAAGTAAACTGAAGTTATGTAAGGCATAGATTATTTTAGCATATATACAAACTACATGTGTATATAGGTGTGTAAGAACTTGTTTAGCATCATAATGTGCCATACAAGAATTACTCCATGATAACCCAGAAAACGAGATAACAGAATCCACAGAGAAGAAAATAACAGTCGTTAAGCCATGCATAATCTGGTTTTTAAGCTCCTCCAGCAAGTCCGGTCGTGCTGCGTTTGCCAGCCCTTCCTTATCAGACCCTGGAGCGTTTCCTTTTTATACCCTCACAGATAATGGCAGTTGATCGACCTGCTGGGCTGCCAAGCACATCACAAGTGCTGGTGTCTACCCAGATAATTGATCCCTTGCGCGCACGGATTCCTACATAACATCCCACATATTAAGTGATCGGTGTATTGGGGTTTTGCATACTAGGAACATCAGAGCGACAATAAACTGAAACAAAGACAATTTCTGGATTTAGAAATCTATCCACATATGGTAGAGGTTCGCCGATCATGGAGGTCATTGAATACAAGTACTACCTTATATACCAGGGCATCATCAGACCTCTTTAATTGATTCATGATTGCAAAATGTGGGAGGAAGCTGGCAGAGCCGCACCTCCTACTCCCGTCATCACCACCCCCCCCCCCCAACCGCATCCCCTCCCCTGCCCTCTTCATTCCAGCATCTTCCCTTCCATATCCTCCCCGTCTCCTCCCCTCAAATCCCCTGTCCTCCCCTCACCGCCCCGCAACTCCCCTCCCCTCCTCCCACCTCCTATACCCCTTCTCTCCACTCCCGTCCCGATCCCCACCCCCCTCCTGCCATCTCCCCTCCCCTCCTAGACCCACCTCTCCCCTCCCCCTCTCCCCAGCTCCCCTCCAGTCCCTCACCTCCCCTCCGTCTTCCCCTCCCCATCACTCACTTCCCTCCGCCCCCTTCCCCCCCGCCCCCCTTCCCCTCCACTGCCTCTGAGACTCACACGTATGTCAACACCTTCATTGCAGATTTCTCACCTCACTTTTTACACACTGTCGCTTCCTTCATGTCATCTCTGCTTCCATTTCCTCATTCTGCTGGTACAGGCTTCCACACCACCCTGACCTCAACTCCTCTCCAGCCTTCACCCCCACTCACCACCCTCCCACACATACACTATTTTTAACCTTAGAAAGCGCATACCGGAATCCTTTCAGACCCTGGAGTGACCTGCTTCTAACCTCCATTCTGAACTACTAGCCTTCCCGGTAGCTAAATGTGGCCTTCACCTTTATTTCTTCTATCCTGATTAACCCTTCCAAGCCCCTCAGTTCTCTCGTCTTCTCCCGGATCAGCGCATGTCTGTCCACTGTACACCAAAGACTCTATAACACTAAGATAGCTCACTCCCTGTCTCTCCCATGGTAATGTACATTTTGCAGTGCCACCTTGTGGTGGGTTTGATCAGCCCGGCTGCTGGTTAGTGTTTCACATGTGAACACATACAATTAATTTATACATGAGATAGGTAAGTATGAATACACATCAATATGAAATTGCTATGAACAAATACACATCATCAGCATCATCATCATCATCGCCATCATCACACATCTTTCACATTCATATATACATTTATACATATAATATAGCAACTGTTTAACCAAGAGAACAGCCAGCCCACCAAGTGGTGGGTCTGATCATTTTGATTAGACAGTACAGGCTGAGTGAGCCGTCTTAGTATAATAGGGTCTTTGTGTACACTGAGCATGGCAACATTGGCAATACGCCATATAATTAGTCTGCAACCAGTATGTGTGATGGTTCGCATAGTGGGCGCAGAATATGTTGTGGGTATTAAACTTGGGAATCCCAGAGTATTGTATGAACGGACATTTGTTGGTCGTTTTTATATGACAGGATGGGGGGGGGGGGGGGGGGGGGCTGGTTAGGTTATTGATGTGAGGGAATTAAACCCGTTGTTGACGGTTCCCAGCAGGAGGGAAGCAGAGAGTGGCCGGTTACAGGGGTGGTTTGCAGTGAAGCAGGGGTATTGGTAGCTGAGGTGTCCGGATATATAAATGCATATATACATGTATATTTGGATGCATGTATCCATGGATTCATAGATACATGACTACATTTATATATATATATATATATATATATATATATATTATTATATATATTATATATATGTACATATTATATATATATATATATATGTGTGTATGTACATACTTATGCGTATATATGTACATATCTATGTTTGTATGTATATTTGTGCCTTTGTACATACATGTATATATGAAATAGTTGTGGTTCCCTCCAGGTATGCATACATGTATACATACATGGATAATATATAAATGCATCATATATGCACATACACGTATACACACATACACTTGCATACATTTATCTATACATATACACACATATACACGCCTATATATGTGTCATGGGTGTGATGAAAATGGGAAATATTGCGCCTAGAGTGGGACTCGAACCCACATCTCTTTGCATTCCGGGCCAGTGTGCTAACCAGTACACCACCTAGGCTCCCTGATATCAACACACTACCCACGCCTACCTGTCTATGTGGTTACTTGCCTGAGAGGTCAGTGCAGACCACTACATATGCATACACACGTACACAAAAACAGATACAATTGCACACGTATTCAGACAAATACAGTACACATATGGCTATGTGTATGCACACACTGTGCCCTGTATTCACATTGCATAATGATCAGGTTGGTGTGACGTATGAACGGGGGTCCATGACGTAGAGGACACCTTCTCTGCTGTACACCTCTAGAATGACGTATTGCTTCACTGCCGGCAGCTTTTACCGCGCGACACCCTCTTCTCTGCCGACTTCCGGTTGCGGGCGTCAAGTCATTATTGTGGGCTCGACAAAGACACAATAAGTGCGGACAGTCTCAACGTGTTTACTACTACTAGTATCCATACAGACATATACACACCTATATATGCATACAAACAGACACAAAAACAGATAAATTTGCACACATATTCAGACAAATACAGTACACATATGGCTATGTGTATGCACACACTGTGCCCTTTATTCACATTGCATAATGATCAGGTTGGTGTGACGTATAAACGCGGGTCCATGACGTACAGGACACCTTCTCTGCTATACACCTCTAGAATGACGTATTGCTTCACTGCCGGCAGCTTTTACCGCGCGACACCCTCTTCTCTGCTGACTTCCGGTTGCGGGCGTCAAGTCATTATTGTGGGCTCGACAAAGACACAGTAAGAGCAGACAGTCTCAACGTGTTTACTACTACTAGTTACCAGACGGGGTGGGGGAGGCGAATAAGTTGAGCGGCTGTCTCCCGCTTTGGTAGATCGTGGGATTCAAACCCACGGGTTTGAACCGTGTTGGAATCAAACTGATGATTTAAAATTGTATACTGTTCTCTTCATAGCCAGGAGTTCGACATTATTAGGATAGTGCAAGTATTGGTTGGTTCAGTGTCAGGCTAATGTGTCTAAGTGGGACATCAGATCATGGTGCCGGCAGCCTGGTTTCACAGTGGGGAAGTCACCATGATTGTGCACTGTCACAAGTCAGTACCCGTCCTAATATGACCTTAGATGTTGCCAGGATATAAGACTCCAACAAGCAACAACCGTATGCCTATGTTTAAATTGATGTGTATTTATACATGGTTTTTGATGTAAATTTATATATATATATATATATTTAAATATATATATATATACACATAGATAAAAACGTATCTATGTATATATGAATGTACGGACATTGTATATATGCATAAATGTCATGTATATATGCACATATACATTCATGTATTACATACACATATATATTTGTTGAAGATTTAGACTGACTATCATGGATAAGCCTGAATAGGGTTGTTTTCACCATTAGACAGTTTGTCGAAAGAAAGCCCGAGCATACACTTTTACCGACCCAAGGGATTTTTAACCTCCCACACCGCATAGACATGGTATGAGAGCAACCAGCCTTTGATGACGATGTAAGTTATACACAGCGGTGGAAATCCAAATTGGCAGAGGTGGGAGGCACAGGAAATCGAACCACTGACCTTCAGATTAGGAGTCCGACCTAGAGAAAAGTCAGACACTCTAACCACTCCGCCACAGAGAACACCACAAGCCTGTAGTTATACATGTACATATGTATATTTCTGTAAATATATAAATATGTATGTACATATGTATATATATATCATTATATGTTTAGATGTGTGAATCTGTAAAGGTACATATATACACAATATATTAATATCGTTAATATATTAATATACGTATATATAGATGTGTGCATAGGTCAATGCATAAATATACATATATTATATGTATATGTCATTGCCCAACCACCAGTGCCACCTTCCCAGCTACTTCCGCTGTTTCATTATCACTGCCTCCTGAATCGACCCCCCCCCCCCCCACCCTGACCACCCACTCACTCATTTGCTTGTAGAAATGGCACTAATTCACATGTTGCCACGGGTAAGCATCCCAAGCTCTCCCTAACATTGCAAGCTTAAATAATATATTGGGTTGTCAGTCCAGTTGTCAGCCGACTCCAATTACCCACCCCCACGCTCCATTATTTAATCACTGATTTATTCACCTCTCCCAATACTACCGCACCACCACCACCACATCACACATATTGCTAATGCATGAGTCGTAAGTATGATGTCGCCTGAATGATGCCACGTATTGGTTTAGTTCCTCTTGATGGTAATTACTGTATCACGATCAGTGTTGTTGGTTGGTTGATTGTTGAAGTTCTACCTTCATGCAACATATAAGGTCATATCAGGATGGGTACCGACTTGTGATAATACGCGCTCCTAGTAACTTTATAGTGCTGCCCCACTGAGGCACCAGACTGCCAGCGCGATGACCTGATATCCCATTCAGTAACATTATCCTGACACTGAACCAACGAGTCCTTGCCCTCTTCTATTAATGCCGAGTGCCTTGCTAGGAAGCGACGAATATACATTTTAAAATTATTGGTTTGACTCGATCAGGGCTCGAATCCTACGATCTACCAACATGGGAGACGGACGCTCATCTAATTCGGCCATCCCGTCTGGTCACTGCATCAGTGGTGTCATTTAGTGAGACTATGTCAGAAGAGCTCTGACTGCACTAACCTCGTTTACTCGGAGGTACATATAGATTCCCTTATCAAGCAGCATTCACATCAAGAAGCATCTCTGCATAGAGTAATATCATTAAGAGAAGAGTAAAATCTTATGTTTCCGGTCAAAGGATAGTCAATACTAACAGATCATATGCCAAAGTTGGTGTCTGAAGTAAATATATGAAAATAATATTTGTTGCTGTTCACGAGCGACATATAGATATGATGTGTGCTATTAGCAGATGACATTAACCAATGACAAATGATATATCCCTAGCATATGACATGTCAATATCAGACGTGTTGATAACATGCATGTCAATAGGGGACATGTATATTGCTGACTTCGATAGTGGGCATGTCAATAACATGCATGTCAATAACATACATGTTGATATCAGAAATGTTGATATCAAGCATGTCAATAGCAGACACGTTGATATCAGACATATCGCTAACACTTTAACAGGCATGTCAATAGCAGACATGAAAATAACATACATGTTAATATCAGGCATGTTGCTAACATACATGTCACTAGCAGATACGTCGATAACAGACATGTTGATAGCAGTAATTGCAGAACACACTTTAACAGGCATGTCAATAGCAGATATTGAAATAGCATACATGTTAATAGCAGGCATGTTGCTAACATACATGTCACTAGCAGATACATGGATAACAGAGAAGTAGATAGCAGTAATCGCAGACATGTTGCTAACAGACGATGTCGATATTCAAATCCAATTTCTTTCGCAGAAACAAATACATCTTCTATATAATGCATTCTCCAAAATACAATTCACAGATTTATATGTAAAGCACAACATCACATTATATTTTACAGTGAACAACTAAAATTGTTGTGTTCGTACTTGCGCCTGAACTCTTCATATACATATATATATATGTAATTCAATAGAGGTTGGAACTTACATCAAGAAATCACGCCCATAACCGACTCGTAGAATCCAAAGCCCTTGTTATCTAATCTTGCTTCCGCGTCGATCTTTCGGGCGAGAAGAGCCCGACTCTAGAGCACCCTGCGCATCCCAGTACCTTCGCTCCCCCACCACCGTCGACCCCCCCCCCCCCCCTCCCCCGTCGCTATAACCACCCTACCCGCCCCCACCAGTCTGCCCACTGCGAGACCGCCCTGGGAACCGCCTGAGGCGAACCAGCACCCGAGCTGCTACTGGGCGGACATCTACACTGGCCGCCCTGCTGCGCCGCGACGCGCTGCCTCAGAGGACAGTGTAGAGCTGGCAGTGGGTGCTGGCCAGAGTGGAGTAACGCAGGGGTACAGTTGTGGCTGCCCAGAGGCGCGCTTGGCCGGCTGGCCGACTCGGCTGCGACTGAGGCTAATGCTGGGGCTGGGACTAGGGCTGGGGTTGGGGCTAGGGCTCGGGGCGGGGACAGGGACAGGGAGTGGGACTGGGACTGGGACTGGGACTGGGGCTGGGACTGGGACTGGGGCTGGGACTGGGACTGGGATAATTTGGGGCTGGGGCTGGGACTGGGACTGGAACTGGAACTGGAACTGGGACTGGGGCAGGGACTGGGGCTCGGGCTCGGGCTGGGCTTGGGGTGGGTGTGGGATGGGGGATGGGAGTCAATGGTGGACATATATGTGAGTGTTGGGTTGAGGGGATTGAGGAGGCAGAGGAAGAGGGAGAGTGGAGAGGAATTGGGTATGTGCTTGGGGATGAGTGTGTGAGTGTAGGTGTTGGTGTGGGTGAGTGGTAGAGTGGGGATGTGAGTCGGGTGGGGGAGGGGTTTGAGAAGGCATACACAGAGGGGAGAGGACGGGAGGTAGGTATGTTGATGTGGAAGCAGCCGTGGGTGTGGGTGTGGGTGTGGGTGTGGGTGTGGGTGTGGGTGTGGGTGTGGGTGTGGGTGTGGGTGTGGGTGTGGGGGGACAAGGGACAGGAGAGGGAGTGGAAGTGAGGGAGTGGTGGGTATTAATGTGATTGGGCGGGTAGGGTGGAGGGGGTTGAGAAGGCAGAGGAAGAGGAGGAGGGGTGGAAGGGAGGTTGAGATGTGCATGAGGAAGAGTGCGGGGATGTGGGTGTTGGTGTGGGAGGGACGGGGGACAAAGAACATTGGTAGGGTGAATGGGAGGGTTAGTGCGGAGTGGAACGATGAGGGCGAGGGAAAGAGGGCTGGAGAGGAGAATGGGAGCGGGAGAGAGGCGGGCTATGAGGAGGTGGGTGCGGAAGAGGGTGATGGTCAGGACATGGCATTTAGTGCCAGGGGTGAGGGCGGGTGTGACTGTGGGTGGGTAGTGGGTGGGGGGTTGGAGGGGTAGGGGGCCACGGGTCAATGTTAGTGCGGGTGAGACTGAGACGAGGGTGAGGGGTGAAGGTGAGGAGAGGGGACGGTGGAGGGGAGAGAAGCAGCGTATGAGTGGGTGCAGAGGTGTAGGGGGAGTGGGGAGGTGGGAAGTGTTGCTGGTGTCCTGAGCAGAACGTCGCTGGCTGGCATGGATTCGCTCAGAGTGGGTCGTGTTGGGGAGTCAGCAGCTAACGTCAGTATCGATCCGTCCTTCAGCCCTGGAAAGACCACGTGAAATTAAGCCCCGCCGCCCGCCGCCTGCCGCCCGCCGCCCGCCGCCCGCCGCCCGCCGCCTACAACCCACTTCCCGTTCTCTATCTCTCTTCCTCTATCCACTTTCCTTGCTTCATTCTCCTCCTGCCCCTGTTCCCTTCTGCCCTTCCTCTACCACTCCTCCACCATCCCACCATCAACCAGTTCCGCTCCTCCAGCACCCCTCATCATCCACACGCCCACATCCCCTTTTGCACCAGCCATGTCTGGATGGCGACCCAGCCACCACAAGCAGCGCACCTCAGTGTATGCGTCATTAGCAAGTAACAGGCACACCCTCCCGCCGCCACCCCTTCCCACCCCACTCTCTCCAACCTACCACTCCTATATATCCCCACTCCTACTCCCTACCCGAGCCCATCCATCCATCACTCGTGTATCCTGTCCATATCCCCACTCCCCCAATCCTACCCCTCCCTCCAATCACCTAACCCGGCCATAACACCCCTCCCAAGCCCCTTTCCCAACCCAATCCCCAAGCCACCTCCCCTCCCCCATGGCCCCCTCCCTCCCACCCACACCTCCATCCCATCCACACCTCCCTCCCACGTAGACCTGCCAGCCTCCCCCACTCCCATTCTCCAAATACCAGGCGCTGTCTCAGAGCTGTATTTGCCTACGCCATTGTTATGTGTGGTTCCTTCCCCTTTCTTTCAAGTTTGCCTCTGTCGGTCTTAGCAGAGTCTTACATAAATACTATATATATAATGTATTTATTCATGATATCCTACGGGAGGGGGATGTAATGATTATACTGAAGCGGCAAATATTTCATATGTATGTAGTGTTATTTATATATATATAACTTTTCATATATATATATATATTTATATATATATGAGGAGTTCAGGCGCAAAACCAAGTAAGTCCATTTTCATGAAAAGTGAGATAACCAATGGAGACACCACTTCTTAGTACCTATTAGTATTACCCAATGAGCAAATCAGTTTTGTTTCAAAACCTGGTAAGTCCTATGTTAAATTGGCCTTAAAATAGGGTTTGGTTGCAAAACCTTGTAAGCACCATTCGAGTTTTTCTGCAAAACCATGTAAGATGTAGCTGGCCAATCAGTGAGGCAAGAGTGCTACAGATTTCTAAAAAAAAGTTGGGGTTCAAAAGTGCATTTGCTGGGGAATATTGTCAACACTCCCTACTAAAAAGGGGGAAAAAGTGGGCACAGTTCAATCCTTCACTACTCGCTGACATTAACTGCGTGAAAGAGGCTAAGAAGCAGGATGTCATGAAGCTGCTGAAACAGTTGGATGTAAATCAAGAGGTTCGGGGTTACTATGAGAATGCCCTCTCTCATGATGGTGATCAGAACATTGTGCAGGACCTTGAGGATAGTGGTGATGATGAGTAAGCTTATGGTGGAAATTGTGTGTTCTTTGATTCTGCAAGATTTCCATAAGATTAGTCTTTGACAATGGACTTACATGGTTTTGCAAACAAACCGAAAGTGGACTTACTTGGTTTTGCAGAAAAATCAATAAAAGTTGATTAATTAATGCGTTTTGGAATAAAGGTTCATTTATCACTTTCATAGTATTTTGTTCATTGCCCATAACCCTATAAATAATACAAAGAAAAGTGGAATTACTGAGAATTATATTTATGGGCATATACAAATCTTGATTTTAAAACAAAAGAGGTCGGGTGGACTTACTTGGTTTTGCGCCTGAACTCCTCATATATATATATATATATATATATATATATATATAAATATATATATGTATACACTGTGAAATATCTATCTATGGTTGTCAAAGGTATACATATAATTAAGATATATATTTGATGGTTCTCAAAAGGTAGCTTCAGTCTGACGATGACAAGATCCCCAGTGGGCTATCACGAATCCTAGAGCATAGCTGCTTCACACTGCTAATATTAATATTAATAATACCATAATGAAGTATACCTTTATTATATAATGTATACCAAATATAATACCTGGGATTTGTAGGTAAATTAGGGTTGCTGATAGGCGATACAGGCACATTGTTGCTCTGTGATAATGCCTTCAGAAGGTCACCACACCATCACCCTGCCGTCACCACACCATCAACATGCCATCACCACATCGTCACTCTGCCATCACGACGCCGTCACCATCCCATCATCAGCCCGCCATCAACACACCACCACCATGCCGTCACTACGCTGGCACCACCCCGTCATCAGCACGTCACTACACCATGACCACACTGTCACTACGCTGTCACCATGGTGACACCACACCATCACCATGCCGTCACCACACCATCACCATGCTGTCACTATGCCGTCCCCATGCCGTCACCACCCCATCATCAGCCACCTTCAGAAGCTCACCACACCGACACCATGTCGTCACCATGGTCTCACCACACCATCACCATGCCGTCACCACACCATCAACATGCCATCACTACGCTGTCACCATCCCTTCATCAGCCTCTCATCATCACATCACTAAACCATCACCCTGCCATCACCATGCCATCACCGAACCATCAACATGCTGTCACTTCGCTGTCACCACCCCATAATCATCCCCCATCAGCACGTCACCACACCGTCACCATGCCGTCACCATGCCATCACTAAGCCATCACCACTCCGTTACCACCCCATCATCATCCCCCATCAGCATGTCACCACACTGTCACCATGCCACCACCATGACGTCACTAAGCCATCACCACGCCGTTACCACCCCATCATCATCCGCCATCAGAAGGTCACCAAACCAGCACCATGCTGTCACCATGGCATGGTGCTACCACACCACCTACATGCCGTCACCACACCATCACTCAGCCGTCACCATCCCATCATCAGCCCGTTATCAGCATTTCTCCACAGCATCACCATCCCATCACCATACGGTCACTACACCGTCCCCACACCGTCCCCACACCGTCACCATGCCCTCGCCACACCGTCATCACACTATCAACATGCCTTCAGCACTCCACCACCAATCCCTCACCACCCATCACCACCTCCTCACCACACCCATATCACCCCGTCCCCTCCCCTCACCATCCCACCCCGACCCAATTACCATCTCTTCACCCATTCCCTCACCACCGAACACCCCATCAACCTCTTATTCCCTTAACCCAACCATGGCATCCAGCACCACAGCCATTACCGCCCATCCCTCACCGACACATCACCCTTTATCGCCCATCACCCGTCACTCCCTTACTCCCCACCCCTTCCCCACCCTACCCTACCGCACTCCGGCACCACTCCTCAGCCCCCACTTGTCCTATAATGACCCGCACCCCTCGTCTATGATCCGGAATCTCAATTACTGCCAACCGGTGCAGCCTCACGTGACGAATGGTTAGTGGTGGTGGTGTGCCCAGATTAATGATCCCGTCGAGTGTTCGCCGCAGTGCGGATCGGCTCACAGGTACCAAGAGCAGCTCGGCCAAGAGCAGCAAGCAGTCCCTGCTCCACCGACCACAGCGCAGCCCTGGTGGCGGAGCTGGGAGATATCCAATCCAGCTGCAGCTATACTAAATTCGTTCTGATATCCCACTCAGTAACATGATCATGATCAAAGTATTGATTTAAGAAAAACACAATTATTGCTTAGACTCACCCAGGGATCCAATCCAGCTCCAGCGAAACTGTTGGACACTTTATAGTGCCGCCACACTGGAAGACCTTGCCTCCGAAAACATGTAATATAGCTCGGTATCACACTCAGTTGGAGTATCCTGGTTCTGAGCCAAAATAATGTCTTGCCCTCCTACCCTAGTAGTTCCCCAGCGTTAGCCAAAGTGACCATTAGGTTACTTTTTATAATTCAATAGTTTCATTACACTCATTGACAGTTTTCTAGGATTGAGCCAAACTGAGTCATCACCATCAGTCCCTTAATTGCAAGGGACGTTGGGGAACCACAAAGGACTTTGCGACCAGTTTTCCCTGTTTTCCACTGCCCTCTGGGACGTGCTACCCTCCATGCCTATCGATTCCCTTGTGTTCTCTTCCCGACTATTCATTTCTATGCCTTGTATTATTCCTCAGTACCCGCCCTCGGATCCCAATAGTGTTGTACATTAGGCAAGGTCGCGACTAAGATTATTTTGTTGAGTTTGAACCCACCAGTTCAAAGATAGGAAGAGAGCATGGGTTTGGTGTGTTGATGCCACTGGGTGCAGTCTATGTATCTATGTATGTAAGTATATGTATACCATATATGTCACAATAGAAGCATGCTACCCAATAGAAGCACACCCACGATTTCAAGATTGAAAGAATGCATACATTTGTGATATATTCAGACTGAATGCACATAAAATAAAACAATCCAACTTTATTTCAGAGGCACAACAAAAACAAATACATGAAATTCTTTAACTTTGAATAGACACACATCTGTGTGTCTGCACTCGTGCAGTGTTCGTCTATTGGGACATATACTGTATATGTGTAGGCCTATATATGTAATTGTATGTGATGCAAACCATATTATGCCGGTATAAAGATAAGTAACGGAATTATTAATATATTGTCATACTACATAAGACCCGTAAGACCTGTATCAGTGGCGCCACCTTCGGTTTGCCTCACCTCCATCGGTTGTTGACCAATATAAGTCGCACCATAGGATATTGGTTGGTTGTTTTACATCCTGGCAACAATGACGGTCATAGCAGGATGGGTACTGACTTGTGACAGTGTGCACACATGACAACTTTATAGTGCTGTCCCACTGGAAGACCAGCACCATTACCTGATATCCCACACAATGACATTATCCTGATACTGAGCCAAACAGTCTCTCCCATATCCTAATAATGCCAAATGCCTGACTAGGAAGCAACAAATAACAATGTTTAAGTCATTGGTTTGACTGGACCAGGTTTTGAACCCATGGTTTCGAATCCCACGAGACGGACGCTCCACTCATTCTGCTATCCCGTCTATTCCGCACTGGAGGATTATTTGTCACATTACTATACTGTAGGTGTGTTTGTATATATATATATATATATATATATACTGGCTGATGTCGTCCCATTTGCGTCGGACCTGCGCAGTCAGTGCTTAAGGGGCTCCCAGTGGACCGGAAGCTCATTCTGTAATAATCATGACACTCTGCACCCAGCGGAAACACCTCCCGCGGTATCAGAAGTGGGTGGCTGAGGAGATAACTGAAATTGGTCTGTTTACTTCGACATTAAGGGCATGTCACACTATGAAGTATAGCCTTAGCATATGCCGATATATGTGATTTTCGACCAACATGTCGGCTTACGTTGTCATACGTTATGTGTACTTTGGGCATGCAGTGTATATGTTCTGAATATGTCGGTATATGTCATCTTGGGTCGATGCGCGTCAAGGCTCCGAAAAAATTGTGTGCATGCTCAAAATTGTCAACGTGTGTCGATGTGTGGCTTGTACGTTGAACGTAAGCTGCGTGTACGTTCGGGATAGGTTGGCATATGTTGGGAGTATGTTAGGGATACATTAGTATACGTTGCTGCACGTTCAGCCAGTGGGAATGTGCAGTCTGCTTACAGTCCACGTACTGCCAATGGATGTGTTAAATACTCATAATGTACTTCGAATGTACGCCTGCCTTACATGCAGCATATTTAATGTATACGCCATACTTCTAGCGATGGAGTAACATATATAACATTGGTCAGTGTTCCGTGAGCGTATGTGAGCATTTTGCGAACATTTTGCGAACATTTTGCAAGGCACATGAATGCTCTCATATGCTAGCAATGCATCAGAGATATGTTCTGCTGAAAAGTTTTACGAATGCCGATGTACTGGCAAATTTTCTAATGTTGAACACGCACTGGCGCCGTATCTCCTAGTGTGGCAGGGCCTTAAGTAACGCTACTAGTGGTGCTTAAATGTGCCTAATGTAAAGCTTACACTTGGGTTTGTTTGTTCTTGGCTGCCCTTCCTATGTGTGTGTCGTGTTACAAGAAAGGTCTAATTATTACTGGGTGCGAGTGAAGTACCTTCCCGCGTCTCCCGATATGACCTTCGACCGCTGCGACGCCAACACTCCATCAGTTTTCACAGACGGTTCTGTACCAGCAGCTGAGCTTAACGCTCATATTTTACCACCCACCCAACAAACAATAAAGAGGGTGAATAGGCTGCCAATATCCTTCGCAGGTCCACATGCCTTCTACCCCTCTGAGGGTTCATCTAACATAATAATAAAGTGGAGTCTAATAACATTGGCTCTTGTACGATGGACTATACCAAATTGTCTTCTTTGAATATAAAGTTGAATTAGCCTAAATTATGTCTAAATGCGCGGATTATTTTTAGGTAATTAATTTGGGAACTCTTCTGTTAAATGGAAATGAATTTCAATTATTTTATTAAATCCTTAAGTACGTGCCCACCCTTGGCAAAGCACTGTGTTGGCATATCAGTCATGCACCCCCCACCCTCGCTGCCACTACGTGAATCTGCCGACACAGAGCGAGACAGTAGGCAGGAGGCAAGGGATCCAGGAGGCTCAGGCTGCCGGCCGCCACAGGCTCAGGGTCCCAGTAGTGGGAGGCCAGAGTACCAGTGGGAGGAAACTAAGTTCTGGCAGGGTGCCGCCACCGAATATATCACATGTTCTACGATCTGTTATTGCAGTACACATTTGAAATTACCTTACAGTATTTAGAGATGACGGTATCACATTTCCCATTGTAACCCTCCATTTGCACCTGACAAATTGACCCCTGTGTACTGGGTGTCTTCAGATATATATGCATGTCTTTCATGGGGATAAACTGTGAGAACTTCACACTCAGTCTATGACTGGAAGCTGTCACATTGCACTTATTGACAGCTGAGATCGGTGACAACTTTAGTTGGACTTAGCTGATCACTTGATAGCTAGCTATATCTGCATATATATATATATTATCACTCACTACCTTATAAGGCGTGAGGGCTTTTCATCACCTCCTACCGTCTCTCCCTTAACCTCCACTCACGCCTCCGAATCTCCCATCACGAGAATCTAAACTGGAAACATTTTGGTGTGCATGCTAGCTTGATCATGGGCACAAACCACACTGATACAATCTGCGGTTAGACTGTTTCGGCTATGAATATTGTCGGTTGGTTGTTTGTTGGAGTTTTACGTCCTGGCAACATCTAAGGTCATATCAGGACGGGATGAATATTGTAAATCAATAGTGAAAGGTTTAGCCATTTTCCCATGTCTTTTATATATTTAAAATTGATGTCTCTAGTGGGAGGTGTGTGTTGTATGTCCATGCCTATAGTGTGGTTTCATGTGTACAGGTCCCTGCTGGTGGTATTGAACAGAACAACATTCTGTACTGCAGGTTTCCTATACTCAGCAGAACCTTGCTATTGGAGGAAATGATGAATGGGTTTGCTATTTGAGAAAATATGAATCAACGTGGATTTTGTTCATAGGATTAACCTTTAATATTATATTGTATTTCAGGAGTAGTGATGTCTTATTTGGTTCGGCGAACAGGGTGGCTGAATTGGTAGAGCGCAGACTTCCAATGCAGAGGATTAGGCGTTCAAATTCGAGCTGAGTCAAACAAATGACTTATAAAATTGATACTTATCGCTAGTCAGTCTGGCACTCAGCATTACTAGAATAGGAATAGGACTGGTTCACAGAGTATCAGGATAATGTGACTGTCTGCGATATCGGGTCACAGTGCCAGCAGTCTAGTCTCCCAGTGGGGCAGCACTATGAACTCGCCATGAGTGCACACTGTCGCAAGTCGGTACCAGTTCTGATATGGCTTTAGATGTTGCTAGGACATAAAACAACAACAAACAATGGAAACAAAGAGATCTTATGTTTTTGTGTTGAACTTGTTTAATTACACAGCTCCAATTCCATTAAGAGTAGCTTTATTTCTCCTATTAAATGTTGCAACCATTGTTGACCCACCATGGGGAAAACCTACCTCGGCATCGCAATCCTGCTCTGGAGAAAAACATGATTTAAATGTCCCACAACCACTATTTTGAATCCCAATCACGATTTTAATGTTATAAAACAGTAACGGATGGCTACATTTGTATCAACAGAACTACTAATCCCTGAAATTAGAAGGTTAAGACTATAATAATACATTTTCAAAACGGTGATTATAACGGCCATTTTCCACCAGCGGTTACATTTCTGGGAAATCTAATTGATTTCTAGGAAATTTAATTACATCAGATGATCTTTTAGCATCATTGCCTGCAATTCCGATCTATGCACGTCAGGTGGATTTACGGTGGTTAGTGTTTTGTGCAATAACAATGGCGTTCTCTGTGGCGGAGTGGTTAGAGTGTCTGACTTTTTTCTCTATGTCAGACTCCTAATCTGAGGGTCGGCGGTTTGATTCCCCGTGCCCCCAGCTCTGCCAATTTGGATTTCCACTGCTGTGTATAACTTGCAGCGTCATCAAAGGCTGGTTGCTCTCATACCATGTCTATGTGGTGTGGGAGGTTAAAAATCCCTTGGGTCGGTAAAAGTGTAGGCTCAGGCTTTCTATCGACCAGCAGTGGAATGAGGAAGACCAGTCATCTATGACTGAAATTTCCCCTGCTTAAACAACTAATGGACCAAAACAAAAAAATAGCTGATTCTGCTACCAACTTGTGGTAGTGTGCACTCCTAATGAACAGACCAGACGGAATGGCCGAATGAGTTGAGCGTCTCCCTCCCGTTCTGGTAGGTCATGGGATTCGAATCCCCGGGTTCAAACCCTGGCTGAGTCAAAGGAATGACTTAAAAATATGAATCTTATCACTATCCAGCACTGCGCTTGGCTTTACTAGGATAGGACAAGGAGCAGTGGAAAGAAGAAGACCAATTTTCATCGATTGAAATTTCCCTTACTTATTAAAATAATCCACAACCAAAAAAGTATAGTGCTGCACAATTATCATCAATTCTGTCAGTTCTCAGCAATAGTATCTTACTCAGCCACAATATTGGACACTGAGGTAAGGATTGTTAGATTTGATTCTAAATAATGTCAAGTGCCGAGGAAGGGTGGACATATTTGTACTAAATTCATTTGAATCTTTAACATGCCTCAAAGACCCATCCAATTTTGTTGCCAGGACTCATAGGTGCATAATAGTAGCATCCCTAGAGCGGCTTGGAAAGTGCAGCGAGGTACACATATTTAAACAAAAGTAATCTAAAGTAAGATATTTCATGTAACATGATATTCACGTTGCTTGCATCAGTTTGGCCTTCTTGCTTTTCAAAATTGGTAGGTTAGTCTCTCATGCTCAGAGTCAGGAAGAATCTCACTGAATCTAGGCAGATGGCAGCAAGTGAAATTTAAATTCCAGCCAATTGGTCGTCCTCATTCCGCTGTTCCTTGCTCTATCCTACTAATGCAGAATACCAGGCTAGATAACAATAACTATAATTTCTTTTGAAGTCATTGGTTTGACTCGGCCTGGGTTTGAACATCACATGATTGAATGCCACGACCGGCCACATGAAAGCAAACACTCACCTCGTTCGGTTATCTCATCTGGTTTTGTGAACAAGTAATACAAAATTGGGTGTGGGCGATAATAGCGGAGATGCTATGCTGTTTCATTACATCGGTTTGTTTTGCTTTGTTGGGGTTGTACGTCGTAGGACCATGCAAGATCAGATCAGGACAGGTTTGGGAAGATGGTGCCATCGTAGCCAGTCGTGGTAGTTCGGATATGCGATGGGTGGTGGCGCTGCTCTTAATGCTGGAAGCGAGGCTCTTAGGGAGGGCACAAATACTGAGTCGCTGGTGAAAATTGCAACCAGAGCTAGCCCTTTGAATTAGTCCGATGTGCTTCCGGATCTGACCTAACAACATCCAAGGCCATATCAGGACGGGTTTGGGAACCTGGCAGCATTGAAGCCAATTGTAGTAGGTCGAATATCCGATGGGTGGTGGCGCTGCTGTTGATTGCGGAAGTGAGGCTCTTGGGAAGGGCATAAATACCGAGTCGCTGGTGAAAATTGCGACCGGAGCTAGCTCTGTGAATTATTGAGGATGCGCTTCCAGATCTGATTTGGGCAGGGTGGGGGGAGGGGGAGGGGAAGAATGATGAATTTAGGGAAAGTTCTCGATGCAGACAGATGTGTGGGTGTGTAACTGTCCAGACAGAACGGCCAAAAGAGTTGAGTGGGCGCTGTCCATGTGGCACGCTGTGGGGTTTGAATCTCGAGTTTCAACCTCAGCCGAGTTAAACAAATGACTGGTTTTGATGACTCGACAGGGGATCGAACCCACAACCCCATGATCTACCAGTCGTCTCCCGTGCTGGTAGATCGTGGGGTATTGGGTTCGAACCCCGGGCGAGTCAAACCAATGACTCAAAAATTGATACTTATCGCTTCATAGCCAGGCGCTCGGCATTATTAGGACAGGGCAAGGACTGGTGTGCTCAGTGTCAGGATAATGTGACTGGTGTGGGATACCAGGTCATGGTGCCGGCAGCCTGGTTTCCCAGTGGGACAGCACTATAAAGTCACCATGAGTGCGCGCTGTCACAAGTCTTTACTCGTCCTGATATGACCTTAGATGTTGCTAGGACGTAAAACAACAACACACAAACAACAAACAAACGATTACTAGGCTGTCGATTACTAGGTTAGGGCAAGGAGCAGTAAAATGAGAAAGGCACATTGTTTGCACTTGAAATGTGTCCAACTTAATTGACAAAAGTCTTATAAATGAAGGTCTCTATGAGGAAATAAAGGTGAAAGGAACATTCATTAATTGATTTGTGATTCAAGATATTTCTCATTAAATAACTGACGAATGAGTTGTACTTTCAGTCTGGACACAGAAAGCTAATTACAAAGAATCCCATAATGCATTGGGATGAAGTGCCTTACCAACATCTCCGGTAGGTGTTGAGAATGCTATGTTTTCATCGGTGTATGCAGCTTTATGTATTTAGCTTAACTCGGCCTAGGATTGAACCCACTACTTTCCTAATATTGAGTGGATTCTGTAATATTTACATCTGTCACCCTGTAGTAGATTTATAGAAGATTGTCTCCATCACACTAACGGTGAAGTTGATGAAGCGATCTGCTCTGTTCGTGTTTGAGTTTTACTACCTGGCAACATATCGGGTATTATCAGAACGGCTACTTACTTGTGACAGGGTGCACTCATGGATACTTTATAGTGCTGCCCCACTGGGAGACCAGGCTACCAGCACCATGACCCGATTTCCCACTCAGTCACATTATCCTGATACTAAGCTAACTAGTCCTTGCTGAATCATAATAATGCATAGTGCCAGGCTAGGAAGTATCAATTTTCTAAGTCATTGATTTGAATCGACCGGGAATTGAACTCCCGATCTTCCTCACGAGACCAGATGGGATGGCCGAATGAGTTGAGCGTCCCTCTCCCGATTTGGAAGATTGGTGGATCCGAACCGATGGGATCGTGGATTCGAATCCTGGTGGAGTCAAACCAATGACTTAAAAATTGATAGTTCTTGCTTCCTAGCTGGGCCCTCGGCATTAATAGGACAGGTCAAGGACTGGTTGGCTCAGTGTCAGGAAAATTGACTGAGTCGGATATCAGGTCATGGTGCTGGCGGGCTGGTCTCCCAGTGGGGCAGCGTATAAAATCGCCATGAGTGTGCACTGTCACAAGTCGGTTCCCGTCCTGATATGACCTTAGATGTTGCTAGGACGTAAAACAACAAACCTTCCTCACGGGAACAATCCAGTAGCTTGTTTACATACGATGGGTGCCGAAAGCCCAGCCGACAGAAACTTGGAACACCCGTATTGGCTGACATCTATACAGCCAAAATATTACCTATACTCACTGAGGTTTAGATTCCTCGGAACATCCAAGGTCACAGCATGTGACACACTGGCTTTTCAGAATGCAGATTTTCAGTGCTGCCTCAATGAGATACTGATGCAATACCCTACTCAGTCCCATCGTCCTCACACTGATCCAACCAGGTAGTTTTAGCCCACTATCCAAGAAATGCTAAGTGCCGGTGTAGCGCGTTCAAAACACTCCCTGTTCGAAACACTACGGTAGTGTTTTGAACCTAAGTTCTGGGTGCAAGAACTGGTTGGCTCAGTTTCAGGATAATGTGACTGAGTGGGATATCGGGTCATGGTGCTGTCGGCCTGGTTTCCCAGTGGGGCAGCACTATAAAGCCACAATGAGTGTGCAATCACAAGTCGGTATCTGTCCTGATATGACCTTAGATGTTGCTAGGACATAAAACAGCAACCAACAACAACAACCCCTACTGCCCCACCTTACTACATACTGCCCACCCTACTGCATACATCCCCACCTTACTGCATACTGCCCCACCTTACTGCATACTACCCCAGACTACTGCATACTGCCTCACTCTACTGTACACTTCCCCATCCTACTGCATAATGCCCCACCCTACTGCATACTGCCTCACCCTACTAGAAATGAAAATGAATATGCAGCAATTATACTAAAACATTTAGAGTAGTGTTTTGAACTTAAAGGTAGTGTTTTGAATTTAAGGATAGTGTTTTCAGCATGGCCACAGTAGTGTTTTGAACCTACCTTAAACTAGGTTGAAAACACTACAGTAGTGTTTTTAAACCTTGGTTGAACCGTAGTGTTTTTGTAGGGGAGTGTTTTGAACTTACTACACCGCGCAAGTAAGTGACGAGTATCGAGTTTCTAAGTCTCCAGTTTGACTCAACTGCGGGCTTATCTCATAAAAAAAACGCGGGAATCGGATACACTATTCAGTTCCTCACTGCGCCCAGTTCTAACCTGTTTATTGACATCCAAAAAGGTTCCCACCATGTTGGAGAAGTCAAGTTAACTTTCCAGTGTAACTGAAAAAAACATTGCTGCCATTTCCGACTTTGGGTGAAATGTGCTTTCTGTTTGAAAGTGTGCATTTTGTTCGCAGGTTATTTTCCTTTACATCTACTGTTAGCTGTCCAGCGTTGCAAAAACAAGCACCCTCGCGGGAGCTTATATGTTATGGGCAGATTAAATACCTTGTCAATAAAAAATTTAAAACATTAAACAAAACAAACCATACAGGAAGCAGAAGCTTAGTCCCAACTTCCCCATCCATAAATAAATGGAATTATTTGTTGTTGGGGCTGTTACATCTTAGCCACATTTAAGGTCATATCATAGCAGCTACCAACTTGTGACAGTGTGCACTCATGGCAATATACCATAGTGTCACATTATCCTGATACTGTCATCACCAGTCCTTGTTAATCCAGAGGGTCAGGCGAGGTAGTGACACTTTTCAAATGTTCAAGTCATTGGTTTAATAGAGACGCATTACAACCCATGTCTTTCCCAATGGGAGACCAATACTCTAACTGAAGCTGTGTCTGGTGATAGATGAGAAAACGGTGCTGTATATTGACACACTGGGCATATCAAATATACATCCATAACTGAAGCTAGAGCGAAAGCTAGAACTAGAAACAAAATAAAAACTTGTCCGCAATTACATGGGCTGCTCTAGACAAACGGTCACGTTGTCCATGCTCAAAAAGAAAGGACGAGGCACACAGTCATTGGCAAAGGGCATGAAATTCCTCATTCAGCGTTAACCCATTCACAGCGCCCCCTGTCGAACAAGTGTGCAACTGAATATTGCCCAATCTGATCCAGGACCCAGTTCTAACACAATGCAGTAATTTCATCTGTGTATCTTTTTGTTGCGTTTTTTTATTGTTCACAAGACAATTGTTTTCTTCTCCTCATATTTTATACACTCATTATTTAAACAGAGAGAAGTCCATTTCTGTATATTGATATATATGCTTAGTGTGCAAATATACAACATCATTTTCCCCTGTGTCACTGGATCCAGATTTGCAGACCGTTGGATCCCTATCTGAAAAGACATGGATTCGAATGCATCTCAGTGAACTGTGCAGGCAAATCCATAATTCATAATTCCGCTGCTCGTGTACGAGCATAGTTTGTGCAACACATACACTTTTAACTTATTGTTATGACTGATGTGGGGTTTGAAAGCATCAGTTGGATTCCGCGATTAGCGGAACACCAAGAAGGGCATCAACTCCTTTGACCTCTTAAGTTCATGTTGTAGTAGATTGCAATTACCTAACAGGCAAGGGACCACATAGACATGTAGGAGTGGATAGGGTGATTGCACCAGGGATTCTACATAGCCTAATGATTAAGGTGGTAGCCGCAAAATGGCAAGAAGTCTCGTTTTGAATCCTATTCTAGGCACAATACTTCCCATTTGCATCACCCCTCCCCCATGACACTGGTTGCCATGACCTGGATCCTGGACAAGCTATGGGTTGCATGGTTGACAAGCCTATCCTGTAAATGCATGATAAGTACATTCCCTGTATGCATCTTAGACTTCCAAGGGGATGAGTGTAGTAGTCAGCACTAACCTCACAGGTAAAGCCTGGTACACACCTCCCGTATAAAACCTAAAAATGGCCGTTTCGCGACTAAAGTTTGGTTTTTCGTCGGTTTCAGTCTTTAGGTGTGTGACCCCCTATCACACCAGAGCATTGCGATTGCGACTTAAAACTCAGTTTTAGGGCTTAAGAATAAGATTCGAAAAATGAATCGGGCCATTCGAGAAATGGTATATGTGAGCACCCCAATCCTTAGCAGTCGGGATATGTGTATTGTCCCCTGTTTCAACTTTAGTCGGCAATCAGGTCGGGTCGGGTCGGGTCGGGTCGCGTCGGGCAGTGAGTTTTAGCGTGTGAATCATATACGGGAGGTGTGTACCAGGCTTAAGGAGCCACATAGACAGGTAGGCGTGGATCGGGTTATGTCAGCAGGGAACCTAGAGCGATTAAATGTTAGCACGCTAGCCTTGGAATGGCAAGAAGCATGGGTTTGAATCCTACGCTAGTCACACTAATTCACATTGTCATCACCCGCACTACAATTTCAAATCCGAGTTATTTCAGATCATTGCGTGGTGCCTGAGGATGCTTGTACCTTAAACCTATGGCTTGCATTACAGACTGTGAGACAGGTAAACTATATAAGGAAGCTAGACACCCATAGCTAGGATAAGTGAATAAGTTGAGTCATTGAACCCTATTTGAAGGCCTGCCTAGTAAAATCGATGACTTATAAATTGAGTACATGCCACCACCTAGTCTGGCGGGTAACGTTAAAAAGATAGGAAAAGGAGTAGTGTGATGAGGTGTATATGTATGTACAGTAGGCCCGCTATGTGTAGTAGAATCTTTGATGATACTGACAAAGCCTTACAAGTCATAACAAACATCCAACAGAGCTTCTATTTGGCGAACATTGATGTCGACCTTGTTAGGTACCCACTCACCACCACTACCACTCCTCTGTACCCCAGACAGCCTCCATGCTATCCGACAATGATGTGTAATAAGGCAGACAATGGCCGGCCAGCATATCGTGGTCATGTGCTGAGTTATCAGGGCCCCATTATCGCCCAGCATAGCGTCTGGTCACGGAGCTTTGATACTATATTTTGCCGCACCACCACACTGAGCGCCCTGACCACGTTTAATTTCGCGGTTTCTGTTGTTGTTATGTCCTAGCAACATCTAAGGTCATATCCAGACATTTACCGACTTGTGACACTGCGCACTCATGGTGAATGTATAGTTCTGCCCCACTGAGAGACCAGACTGCCATCGCCATGAACTGATATCTCACAGTCACATTATCCTAATACTGTACTAACCAGTCTTTGTCCTATCCTATTAATGCCGAGTGCTAGGCTAGGTAGCGACACATATCCATTTTATAAACCATTGGTTTTACTCGACCGGGAATCGAACTCCCGACCTTCAGCACGTGAAGCTTGTGGGCTACCGATTCGGTCATTGTTCATGTTGGCCACAACATGGGTAATTTAGCGCGCGGGGGCGGGCAGTTATATATTCAATAATATCTATTCACCTGACTTAATTAGTCTTGGCTCTGTAATGTATCTCTACCCCACCTGGAGGGTCATGCATACACTATTACGTATATATCACATCAGCCGAATATTGCGCCGACTAGCAACTCTGTTTGGGATCGACCCCCAATAGCCGATGTATATAGGTAGTTACGTGCATTGCACCTCGTCGGCCCTAGTCCTCGAATCGCAGACATTTTCGTTCAACTAACACTCCACGATATATTTATATCCACATATATGTATATATGTATTATAATTAAATTATAATAATATAAATAACGGAGCTCACATATAGGTTTTATTATATTTATTATTGTTCGTACATATTATTACTCTATTAGGAGTCGCGCGCCAACCGCCTTCAGCACACGCGCGAATGGAGCACCACCTGTATTGCGCCATATTTGATTCACTTCTCACTGAATTTCAATTTTTGTAGGTGGGCATATTTATCAGTCCTGCCAGAGATTAATAAAACTAGTACTCAGCCCAACTCGTGTATTGTTACCTTTCTGTCGCAGTGACCTTTATATATATATATATATAAATATATACATATGTATATATATGTATTTAGATATACACATATATATATATACATATAATATAGCATTATATATATCCTCATGCATTTTAATAGGTTAGTAGTTATCAGTTACAAGAAGAAAATCAGAATGGAACCTTAGCCTTGTATTGCATCAAACCATACTGTACCTGAGTATATATATAAACACCCTACATATATTCCATGAAGCGGCTTTTGTGACGAAAAGTAGAGGTGTAGATGATGCTGTTTAATATTCTCTCACACTTCCCCATGTCCTTGATTTTCACTTTAATATATGCCTAATTATGTTCCTTTTCTATTTCTTGCAGGTAAGTTGACCCGGTCCATGAACATTGTCGTGATGGTGTCCGCAGCCAGCATCAGGGTAGGAAAGGACACAGTGAACCAAGCTAACATCACGGATCAACTTCCCAATCACACACTTGATACTTTGAACCTGGGGTCCTTTCTGCTTTATACAATGGTCCTACAATGTAGTGTGAAGTCAATAGCAGATAATTCAATAACAGATAATAAAATATATCAGTACCATCATCATCATCATGCTATCGGTCGCGATGCGACAAAGACTGCTTTCAGTACTTGACTCTTGCTCTCCATTTAGCTCTCTGCTGTGAGAGTGATGTCCATGAGTCGGTCTTAATGTCTCTCAGCTTCAGGTTTCTCTTGATGGTACATTTCATGAAAGCTGCCTGCAAAAGTGTTGAAGTGCTGCTGGCTTTTGCAAGGTACCAGTGGCACTCTCTCGGGGAGCAAATAGAGGTCTCACACCGGCAAGAACATGTCCAGACAGGAGCAAAACTATTTCTCCTTGCAGTGGCTGGTCGGGAGATGTTGGGAGTTCCATACATCAAGTACCCTTGATGCTGCCACAGTGACATGGTTTTCTGTTTAGGGTTTGCTCCCATAGCCTTCCGTTCTGTCAAGAACCTGTACCACAAGGCAGTGGTTTACAACTCTGCAGGGCAGGGCGTCAAACTCCCTGAGGTATTGCAATACCTACATAACTAGCAGTGAAAGTACCACAACAAGCAAAAATGATGCAGGGGTATTAAACCTTGGTATATCCTTATATATCCTTAACTATTATTTTCACTGGCTATGTTTTAAGTGAAAGCATGCACATTTATGCTAGCATGCAGGTCCTAGTGCTGGCCATTGTAGAAAGCAATGTAATAGAAGCTGTTATTACTGATGAAAGCAAGAAATGCTTACCAATTCAAAGGTGGGTATGTGTTATGAAATCCCATATTTACGGGCTCCACCACGATATATGCGGGCCACAGCATGCTATTGATGGCCAATCCCGTTAGGTGGTACACGGAGGTTATGGTTCCTGTCATTATGTTCTCTCATGTCATTAGCTGTACTGCTCAACAAGGCTATACTGCCCTGATATCCTATGTAATGCGTTTTGTTCATAGCTCCCCTTTTCTCCTCCGTATTATATGAATTATATATCAGAGCTTACCCCATAGTAGATACACCACACAACGCAACACGCTATCCAAGTTCAGCACCAGCAGAAGTGTAGATAATAGATGATGAATACTTAGTTGTATTCATGTAGATAATTGTTTTCAGATAAATACAACAGTGGATGTTATAGACCTCCTTATTGGATATTACACTCATGCACACCAGTCATTCCTCTCCCGCATGATCTCTCCCTAAAATAGTTCACCATTGGCTGCCTTAAGGACTCACCCCCCTCCCACCCAACCCCGGCCACCACCTAGCCATCATGGGATTACCACATAACATGCCGGTGACCGTGTGGCTGGGCGAGATAAGGGGGAGGGATTCTGCTTAACGGGGCACTTCTTCCCTCCCCGAGTGTGAGCATTATAAAGGGAGTACTGTTTCCCATTTAGCCATCTTGATACTCAATACATACTTAATCGGAGAATTTTACAGTGTGATCAAATCTAGGTGAGTGGTACGGTTAGGACAATTTGATGCTTTCCTCTGGGAATGCAGATTTAGACAAATACAGATAAGAATCCTGTGAGATTTAGCCCAGGGAGTTGACGCCCATCCACTGGTGGGAGATCAAGGCTCATCTGTAGGCGCTCATCTAGTGCATTGCGGTGTCGCCAAGGCGCCAGCCGGCGAGTGACATACACTTCTGCTGCCAGGGGCAGCACCAGTACTAGCGACCGTGGAGCGAGAGGAGCTTGGGAGGGTGGTTGGAGAGGTAAGGGGAAGGGGGAAGGGGGGGTGGGGGGGAGGGAGCAGTAGGCTGAGAGAAAGGATGGGGGGGGGGGGGGCAGAGGATGAACAGGTAGGTGGAGGGAAGGGAGGGTGAAATAGATGGATGGGGGACAGGAAGGGACGGTATGGAGAGGCAGGTCGAGGAAGGGAAGGGAGGGTGGAGAGAGGGCGGAGAGGGAGATATAGATGGGGAGGGAAGGCAAGGGCTGGAGAGCTAGAACGAGGGAGGATGTGAGGGTGTGACAGCAGCAGGGGCTAGAGGGGGAGGGAGAGTATGGAGAAGAAGGGGAGGGAGGAAGGGACGGGGCGAGATAGGGAAGGGACAGGGCGAGGGGGAGGGAAACAGCCGGGAGAGAGGTATACAGAGCGACGAAGGGAGCATTGGAGGAAGGGATGTGGGAGATACAGGGGGAGGGTAGGCATGGGTTGGAGAAGTAGGTCGAGGAAGGGAATGGAGGGTGGGAGAGAGGAAGGAAAGGGGGATATAGATGGGGAGTGAAGGGAAGGGGTGGAGAGGTAGCACGAGGGAGGAAGGGAGGGTGCCAGAGATGGAGGGGAGGGGAGTGAGAGGGGGGATCAGAGGATGGAGAGGTAGTTCGAGGGAGGGTGGGAGAGAAGAAAGGGAGGGGGAGATAGAGGGGAAGGGAAGAGGTGAAAAGGTAGAACGAGGGAGGAAGGGAGGGTGGGAGGAATGGAGGGGAGGTGAGAGAGGGGGGAAGCAGAGGATGGAGACAAAGACAAAACCAATACCCGTTTCTTCCTGCTTGCAATTGGTCATATGACCCGGTTTCCAGGGTGGTTAAAAGAAAGAAAATACAATAGACAATAAATAAAAATATTGAAAGACTGTGGTTGTCATGGTTACGTGGCATCGCTGGGATGGAGAGACGAGAATTCACTCGCGCCCCTCTGTGGAGGCGGTGTGAAGGATTGCGCAGTGGATTGTAAAAATTGCCGCTCTGATTTAAGGACGCAGGAGCCAGCGTCGCGGGGGTGTTGCACGAAAACTATGCCGACAATTATTTAGTGAAGGAGTGAGGGAAGTTAATGGGGGTGGGGGGGGGGGCAAAAAGAGAATGGAATGCACTCACATGAAAGAGGCTACAATCTCAGTCCATTCTAGTAGGGTTATAGTCCTCGACTGACTGGGAATATCTTATGTATTTATTTGTTAAGTATCCACTTTCTTTCGTTCTTTACATTCCTGTTTGATTAGTTGACAAACCTGAACCATGTTAATATGGAATCATTATGTTTAAGTCGATGTGTTATTAAACTGGGTCACAAACTGGAACACTCATTAGGTTACCTGGGATAGATGGGATGAGAGCTCCCTGGCCCCCCCCCCCCCCCACACACACACACACCACACCCCACCCCACCCCCATGTGCCTTCACTCAGCAGGCGTCCTCTCATCAGGGTGTAAAAATATACGGTCTTTCGATCGTGATAGATGAGCTTGGAATCATATCAATATCTCGGACGATGGAGTTGGAGACCATTGTTATGTAATAGTGAATAGTGATGGTGTAATAGTGATGCAATGTGTGCCCATTCACTGTGTGACATATAAATAACTATGTGGAAATGTTATCGCATGCAGTGCCTGGGATTGCGGTATGATGTCCAGATATTAAGATACGGTTATTAATTACAGAAAGGTTCCCTCCATGCACCAGGAAGAGTGCAATTGGAGTGGGGACACATGTTAATGTGTAGTGGAACTGTACGGTGAGTACTTGTTACCACAGGACTGCTGGGTAAGCACACCTAGCCATTCTGCATATAATATGGACACCACCTGCACTGGGGTTGAGTGACAGGAGTCCCTCTTGGCCGCTGCACTCCCAGGCTGCAGAAGTGTCTGATTGGCTGCCTGTGTGAGCCCAGTCACCTTGTACTCCTTGCACTTGCTATGCACACACATTACCTCTAGAGATCCCAAAGGAAGCAGTTCACGACTGAGCTGGGTGTAACACCCATGAGACTTAGGATCAATAGGATGTAAGCACTGATTAGACTGAACAAGCAGGAACCATGTGGGTCTGTGTAGCAGGTTGTAAGTGAGTCAGGGTTTCAGGTCACTAGTAGGTGTAGCAATAAAGCTCAACCTTATCATTGTAAGTCTTGCGTGACTTGTCTTCCTTTCTTTTTTATGAGTTGTTGCTGGTATTGTATAGGTAGATACTGGCAGACAGTTGCAAGGATCTGCCTGATAATCGTGAGTAAGATGAGTAACTGAGAAGGCCAAACCAGTTATTCTTCAAGGGTGTCAGTTCAAATTTAAAGGAGGGAAAAACAGTTTTCACATTGCAGATTTGTTCGCTTGTGTTTTGGGGTTGTAGGTCCTGGCAACATATCATGACGGTATTTGCTTAACAGATGACAGTGGGTCACCAGTCACAGTGGTAGCTGAAGGACCGATACTAGATTCACACATGTGGTTTAATCAATAGAGAATACATAGAGCAAATAAATATTTGATAATGTAGTACAGCAACGCAACAATTTAGTCCAATGTTACTGCCAATGTTTAAAGTTGCTTAATTCAAAGAAAGCATCAAATTTTCGAAACAATGCTTTTTACCTAGGTTTGAGCAGATATATCGAACTTTAATAAGTTCCACTTAATCCACGCATATTTACTACAAAGATATAGTATTGAGTCAACATTTCCGAGACAACAATTATTACTTAGGTTTGAGTGGACAAATCGAAGTGAAATAACATTGCACTTATACCACATGTATTTATTGAAAAATAACTAGTGCTAAATCCCAATTTTGAAACAACAATTCTTACGTAGATTTGATCTGATATATCGAACTTAAATAAGGTTCCACATATTCCACATGAATTTACTGCAATAAAGCAGTATGGAATAAATTCAATAAAGGATTTCACGGTTGCAGCATATGCGCTCCAGCATTTGGATCTGCATACACATATTTCAGTTCAAGTATCTCCAAAGTTAATGGCTTAACCCTTTCAAATAAACTGTACTTCAAACTAAGTCAATTTAAGTTACTTGTTATGATCAACGTGATTTGTTTTTGCATCTGTTTAGACACAAATATCAAATCTTCAACGCCAAAACACTACCTGCATTTGATCCTTCATTTGGTTCACAGAAAACCTTCAGTCAGCAGGAATAGGAATGGTGTAGCATAGCTCAGTTGAATCCTAAACATGGAATGGAACCACGCCTGCGTGTATGTACATGCATGATCATGTGCCTCGACATGTTTGTGTGAAACCTTTCATGTCAGCCCCCACACAGTCATCAATGAAACAACCCCCTTTGGTGCTTTATTTTATTGGGTACTGTCCGTTATAACGTCGTGCTAACTTGAATTATAATATAAACATTATATTTATATATGCTTTGTTTCACAGTTAGTGCATGATGGGAATGTGAAATATGACCATATTTCACATTCATCTGATGTCACCAAAACCATATTGCAAGGCACAGTCAAAGGGGGAAGAGGAGATGGTGGGCTAAGGGTTTGGTTGATTAATGGAGTTTTGGATCCTGGCAACACTTAAGGTCATATCAGGATATCTACATACTTGTGACAGTGCACACTAATGGGGACTTTATCCCACTTAGTTCCATTAGCATGACGCTGAGCTGACCATTCCTTTCCTTATGCTATTAATGACGAGTGCCAGAGGGGCAAAGGAAGAGGTGGTAAGACGCCATTAAGGAGATCCTATTGTAATGGACAAGTTCACGTTAACCAGGTCTGGTTAAAACCATCTGGCAAGGCACAGTCAAAGGGGGGGGGGGAGAGTAAGACAAGATAGACATAGCAAGAGGTAGGAAGAGAACATCAGGGAATGGACAGGCTTGGAGTTCGGCAAATTCCAGAGGGTAAGGGAGAAAACTGCTTGCACAGTGATATATGGTGTTCAGATAACCCTCACGTTAACGGAATAATTATGATGATGATGATGACGATGAATACAGACAGCATACAAATATGCTTTGTTTTACCAATCTCTCACCTTATAAGATATCATGAGAAGACGAAGCATAGGAATCCACATAAAACATCATTGCATCACCAATCTAATTCAATAAGGCTGCACTGTTGAGGTTCTGTTTAGCAAAATTATATATTTATCTTTTAGTGAATGTAATTGTATTAGCCAGGTAATACACTTCATCAGTACTGAACCACAGGTGTTCTAACCATGAAACAAAGCATACCATTACCGTAAATAGAGGTTTGATAACAAATAATGGTAAATGGTTTCGTGTAACTAGACGATCAGCAAATACAATTGCAACAGAATTAATTACTCACGAAGGATTGCAAAACAAAAATTGTTAAAGGAACTGTAGTTTGTGTTTCACTTCGCTGTCGATGTTATGGTGGGGTTACGCTGGTGAGACATGATGAGTTACTAAATAGCGCGTAAAACCACAGTACTGTACATTCCAATAACATGAAAGATGACCAATTCTGATGTTGTTTGTAGGGGTTTTAATTCCTGACTACATCTAAGGTCACATCAGGATCGGTACCAATTTATGACAGTGCACACTCATGGCAATATTATAGTGCTGCCTCAGTGGCAGACCAGGCCGCTGGCAATATGATGCGATATCCCACTCAGTCATATTATCCTGATGCTGAGCTAACCATTCCTTGCCCTGTCGTTAGAAGTACTGAGTGGAAGGATAGGTAGCGACAAGTATCACTTTCGTAAGTTATTGATTTGACTCAGGCGGGATTTGAATTCCCACCATTCCGCAATGGAAAAGCTTTGCTACCGATTTGGCCACCGCTTCCCGTTAGTGCATCTGACTATCTTATCTAGGATAGCATTGATGCTTTTGTAGAGTTGTTGTTGTCATCTTTTTGTTGTGCCGGTTGTCAATCACTTGTCTCGGTGAGATGAATTCCACATGAGCCATTTCCGGGATTAATGCCCACGTGAGATTCACGGCATTCAACACTGACAAGCCAAGGATAAGAAGCCAATAACGCGGAATGGTGCTTCAATGATTAATAAGGGCGTCATGGTGACAACAGATAGCGGTTTGCTGAACACCTGATCTGAAAGTACCCATTAATCTCTGCTCCCTAAAGCCCCAGTCACACATAGCCGGACGAGCCCCGGATTTTGAGCCGGACCACCCATGGACCAATGGCCCGGACTGTCCTGGACCGCCCCGGATAAAATCACTGTTTTCGTCGATTTTTGCCTCGCAGTCACACTTTCCCGGACGAGCCCGACACCAAAGGTTGGACCACCCTGGACCGCCCCAGACCACACCAGACCGCCCCGTACCACCCCCAGACTGCCCCCGGAATGGCCCCGGATGAGCCCGGACTGGGCCGGACCAGCCCCTGACTAACCCGGACGAGGCTGGACCACCTCCGGACTGCCCCGGACCACCCCCGGACTATCCCAGACCACCCCCGGACTATCCCGGACCACCCCCGGACCACCCCCGGACCACCCCCGGACCACCCCCGGCTGTCCGGCAGTGGTCCATGGCTAGGCTGGGGGTAGTCCGGGAATGGTCCGGGTCAAACCGTCAAAATGACCCCGGACCACCCCCGGACAGGCCCGGTCCACCCCGGACCACCCCCGGAATAGCCGGATCACCCCTAGACCACCCCCGGACCACCCCCGGGTCAGGCTGGACCAGGCCGGATTGAGCCCGGATCGCAAAATCCCCTGGACCGCCCCGGATGTTTTAAACATTTTAAAACATCCTGGGCCGAGCCCGGACGGCGCCGGAAGAGCCACGGATCAGGCCGGATCGGGGGGTGTCGGCACGGATGAGCCACGGACGAGCCACGGATCACCCCGGATCGCCCCAGACCCGGATCGCCCTGGGCCAACCCGGATGGCGGTCCGGGGCTCGTCCGGCCCTTGATCCGGGTATGTGTGACTGGGGCTTAAGGTTATGGGAGTATTATAAAAGCCTACGATCAATCAACATGTGTGGATACATTTTTTTTAATATATTTTTTGTATGGGGTCTTTATGTTGTCCATAACATGTAAGTTCGGATGATCGAGCATGTTTTCACTGCTGGGCAGTTATAGTGTTGTGGATAATGAAAAGGTATTTCCTGATATGAGTGTATTGGCACTACTAAGTCTAACATGACTATTGGCGAGGTATAGTCACCGAATTCATTTATCTATTTCTCTCATATGTATATGGCATAGGGGTGATAGAAATGAGAAATATTGCACCTATAGCAGGATTCCAACCCAAACTTCTCGCCATTCTACGACTGGCATACTACGCATTTCATTACCTCGACCCCCTGACACAATCCCCTTATCCATACCTAGCTGTCTATGTGGCTCCTTGGCTGAGAGATCAGGGAAGAATACTTGGAATTCTAAATATGTTAAATGGTTTATATCCCTAAGTTGTTTAGTCCTTACAATAGAGCCCACCAGTTAAAGGGGAAAGTACCCGAATAGAGTCGTTCCAGATTATGCCGCTAGATGTCACTAGCTTAACTGGTGGGGTGATTTATTAACAGGTTATAGAAACACGAATGCTCTGCCGCTGTGAGCACCCCATGAGACTACAAAACTCTCCCCTTCATATCACCTGTGATGCCTTTAGCCTAATCAAACCAACTCATGAATCAGTACTGAAAAGAGGAATGAAAACTAGACACACAAATGAACAGTGAATAAGTTGTGCTTTATTGAGCAGCAACTCTTGTCCATTCCCCTACATGTGACCTAGCATCCTCACCCCTCACCTTCTGTCCACACTAGTTCTCATTACCACTTAGCCTGTATACTGAAAGCAGTGCCCACAGCCCATGGGACAGGAGTCCTATGGCTGTGGATACACTCAATTGGAATATCTGAATTTAGGTAGCATCAGACAGAGTGTCTGGGGTTCCTGCTCCAAAGTATGTCTGCTTCACTCCAGAGCCAGGACTAGAGTGCCGGTGTCCAGGATGCCTGGAGCATTGATCCTTCATTTACATAAAATGCGGTGCATCTCCTATATTTAGTGTGGTCAGTAAGTCAAGGCAGTGTAGGTGACTGAGCAGTCCCACCGTCAGCCACTCAGGTGGCCCCACAGCTGGGGTGGGAGCCCAAACCCCCAGTGGAGCTGGCTATGACCCTACTCAGCTGCAGGTGCCGCCCCGAGTGTATATGCAAATGAGGCTGAGGTTGGGCCTCCCTTATGGTCACAGGGGTGAACCAGCAGTTGGATACAGTTACATTCATATATATACATCCATATATAGAGACCAAGAATGTCCCTTCCTTAGTGCTGGTACATGTTTGGAGCCACACATAGGAAATTTCCATCCCTTGGCAGTTTTCCCCTAGACACAGCCCCTCCTTCCACCGCAGTGGCACATGCTAGGAACCAGCAGAGAACTCTTCCATCACCCTGAACTGGATCTTATATAACACACCTCCTCCCCAATCCTAGGCAGCATGCAGGACATATATTTCCCTACTCTATGTCATGTCATACTCTGAATATCTCATCCTTACTTGTTAGTTTACATAACATTGTCCCCACACCGTCATTTACCAATAAAGATGCTCCCTGCCAATATATAATTCTAAACCGAAAATCCGTATATTTTTACAAGGTGTAGCTAATGAACTGTGGTTAGAGCGGGACAGCGTGATCAATATAGACAACACTGTAACAAATGTGTATATACATGTAGATATATTCATTCATCATAGTTCCAATGCAATCCAAACAGCAATCCAAATTGCGTGGAACACTGCTTGTTCATCCCTCCTGACACACTCACTGAGCGTTAAGCTGGAAAGTACCCGAAAAGAGTGTTTCCAGATTATGCCGATAGATGTCACTAGCTTAAAGCTGCATAGTCCAATGAAATATCAAATTTTCAAAACCAAACCAATTATCTAGATTTGATTTTACATATCTAACTTAGATACTGATGCACTTATTAAGCATTTGTTTCTGCATAGAAGCAATACTAAGTCAATTTAACAGAACCTGTTACTGCAGAAGTCTATGGTGTCCGAGTTTTGGTAAGCATGCCAAAACTAATTTTCCATGTGTGCACTCAAAATATCTCAAAAGTTTACAATTTAAAATAAAAGTAACTTCAAACTAATGTAAAGTAGATACTAGTGATCGATCTAAAATATTTATCTCAGAAAAAATGCAGAAATTCAAAACCATCAGACTATGCAACTTTAACTGGCGTCTTAACAGTTGTAGCTGATGAACTGTGTTTAGAATGGCACAGCGTGATAAATATACCCAGCACTGTAAGAAATGTGTATATACATCATAGTTCCAATACAACCCAAACAGCCATCCAAACAGCTTGGAACACTGCTCATTCATCCCTCCTGACACACTGACTGCTAAGCTGGAAAGTACCCGAATAGAGTGTTTCCAGATTCTGCCGATAGATGTCACTAGCGTAACTGGCGAGGTCTATTGCATACATATAACTTATAAGCAATTAACTGTCATATACAGAGTAGGTTCAACAACCGTACAGATTGTACCTTAGGTAGGATCCATGTCATGGAAATCAATGTCATGGGGCTTATGAACATGGGACATATGGTGGCTGGAGCAGGATTCAAACACACACTACTTGCCATTTTGGGGCTAGCGTAACTAAGCATTAAGCTAAGATTCCATATATGCGGTATGCGGTATGCGAATGCGAATGCGAATCCGAATGCAGCAAAAAATCTAAAATCATGTAAAGTCATAGTAGTGCTTCCATGCATCCAAATGCAAATGCAAATGTGAATGCGAATGAGGCAAATGGAACGATCGGTGCGAATGTGAATGCGAATGTGAATGCGAATGCGAATGCGAATGCGAATGCGAATGCCATAGAAAAGATTAGTAACTTTGACTTTCCGTTACAAATTTGGAGCAAAAAACTCCAAAAATCGGATGGGTATCTTTTCTTATTTTCTTTGGTGTGTTTATTAACCCCAAAACACAAAAAGAAGACATCAACTATTGGAGGTCGGCGTGGGTATCTATGGCGCATACCACATTCGCATTCGCATGCCGCATACCACGTATATGGAATCTTAGCTTTATGCTTCCTGGCCTCCTTGATGCAATCACCCTATCCATGGCTACCTCTCTATTGCTGTGGATGAAAAACACAAATTTACAACTAAGCATGCATCCATAGGTGGCGTTCTCTGTGGCGGAGTGGTTAGAGTGTCTGACTTTTTTCTAGGTCAGACTCCTAATCTGAGGGTTGGCGGTTCGATTCCCCATGCCCCCAGCTCTGCCAATTTGGATTTCCACCGCTGTGTATAACTTACACCGTCATCAACGGCTGGTTGCTCTCATACCATGTCTATGTGGTGTGGGAGGTTAAAAATCCCTTGGGTCGGTAAAAGTGTAGGCTCGGGCTTTCTATCGACCAGCAGTGGAATGAGGAAGACCAGTTGTCTCTGGCTGAAATTTCCCCTGCTTAAACAACTAATGGACCAACAACAAAAAAGAAATAGGTGGGTTCCTACATAAGCTATATAAACTTCGCATAAGTTCCCTGATTGCTTGGTTGTTGGGGTTTTATATATTGGAACCATCTAAGTTCATATATGGAAGCATACCGATTTGGGACAGTGCACGCTCACGGTAACATTCTACTGCTGCTTCATGGGGAAACCAGGCCACTGGCACCATGACCCAATACCCCACTCAGTCACGTTATCCTGCTACTGATCAAACCAGTCCTTGCATTATCCTAGAAATGCTGAATGACAGGGCATGCAGCGACAAGTATCGATTTAAAAAGTGTATGGTACTACCCCATGACCTTCCGTACGGGAAGCCAGCCAGCGCTCTTTCAGATTTTGGAACCCTCTCTGGTCACTCGCTGATAAGTAAGTACTGAGAACGAGGCTGAGACACAGCCTGACAGATGGGCGGCCAAACCTCCATCTGGAACAGGAGCTGCCCCTGTGTTTCCTGCGCACGTGTAGGACTAGGCGACCCATAAGGTATGTGTGAGCAGCACATCAAAGGGATGTGCTACTTAAAGCTTTCAGCACGTGACTCTCCTCGTCCCTCTACCAAGGATTTTATATATAAAGATGTAAAAGCGAGGCTGTTTGAGGGTTTCCCAGCATGAAACCCGAAAAAGTCAGCTGCCATATTGGAAGCTTGATAATGATCGATGATAGGGGCAACATCATTTACATAGCGAGCAATATGATGTTTGAAGTTTAGACGCTCCCTCCCTCTCTTCTGCTCTTCTCCCGAATGTCACACTTTAGAAAAGGTGGTTGCAATATTCATATCTGGCTGCGTCTCTAAGGCATTATAACCCATGTCGGTTTAATACAAAATAAAACCACCAAAGAACTGTCTGTAAATGCCAGCATACTACTAGGCTATATTCATATGAATGACGTGGACAATGATCATGCTTTCATGACGTCACTTAACCATGTATCTCTGTACTATCTGTTTCTCTACTACCTACCCACAGTGTTCACTGGCAATCCACACATAGGAATAATGGCTTCGCTTGTTTGTTGTTGGTTTACGTCCTAGCAACATCTAACGTAATATCATGACAGGTACCGACTTGCATCAGTTTCCACTGATGGCGACTGTATAGTGTTCCCCACTGGGATACCAAGCCGCTGGCACCATGACCCGATATCCCACATGGTCACATTATCCATGTACTGTGCTACCCAGCCTGTTCCGATCCTAGTAATGCGAAGCGCCAGACTAGGTCGTGAGAAGTATCAATTATATAAGTCATTGATTTGACTCGGCTGGGATCCGAACTCCTGATCTTCCAGACAAGAACCCTATGCTCTACGCATTAGGCCATAGCATCAAGTGGTAATATTGACACTATCCTCAGTTCACACTGTCACTCCAGAATCCCTCCTCACACTACCCCCCCACCCACACACCCTCCACCCATCTTCCACCTATCCACCTATTCACATGGGTTGTAAATAGAAAATAGTGCATCTGAAGCACGATTTCAACCCACACTTCTTACCATTCTGGGCTAACATCTTAGCAATTACAGTACTTTGGCTACCTGATGGAATCATCCTTGGCTCCTTCCCTATGACTACTATAGTATGTACATAAATGCCTACCAATATAACCTATGCACACCGCCAGGTTATCCCAGTGTTATGTATACACATATATGTTGTATAATTTATTATGTGAATATAAATAACACATAGCATATGTGACCATTACTCATATCACGTAGGGACATGCTATACCACACCTGATTATACACCATGGACTAACCACGGTTCTGCACCAAACACCCGACGCTGGTCGCGGTGGCCGTATCGCTAGATCGCAGGCCTCCCACGACGGAGATCTGGAGTTCAATTCCAGGTCGAGTGAACCCAATGATTTACTAAATTGATTTGTGTCGCTTCCTAGATTGACGCTTGGTGTTAATGGGATAGGGCAAGAACTGGTTAGTTAAATGCCAGGATAATGTGACTGAGTGCGATATCAGGTCATGGTGCTGGCAGCCTGGTTTCCCGGGTGGGGCAGCACTATAACGTCACCATGAGTGCACACTGTCATAGGTCGGTACCAGTCCTGATATGACCTTAGATGTTGCCAGGAGTAAATTTCCAACAACCAATCAACCAAACATCCGATGCTGGCGCCACCTACGGCAGCTTTCGACACTAAACTGAATTACTCTCAGTACATCTAGAATGGTGAGTTTGGTGCCATTGGGGGTGGCAACCGCAAGGAAGAGTCCATTCTGGAATGGGGGTGGATGGTTACACTGGCCATTCCCTGTTATTCTAAGCGATAATTTCCTCACCACTCAAAATATATATATATATATATATATATGTATATATATATATATACATATACAAGTCAAACAACAGGTATGTGCCGGTCCCGTGACGTACATACACGCGCACTGGTGCCAGTTACCATGGCTACTGCATCCAGGTGAAACATGCGGAAAGGCCTCGGAGGATGCATTTGCAATAATGTCAAGGTGGAACAAGGGGTGGGGGGGTGGATATTTCATTAGAGAATCTGACTTGGTTGCCTGGGGTTTGATCTGTGTCGTGAGTCTTGGGAATCTTATTTTGGGCGGGTACTGATCGCTGCGGATGTATTATTTTTACACGATTGTTTATTATCGTCTACAAATAATCTGTGTCTGGCATCAAATTTGAATAAACTATCGTGTAGAAAAAATACATTCACACACCAATGCGTACCCACCCAAAATAAGATTCCCAAGAGTCGCGACACCGATGAACCCGTACTAAACCGAGCCAGTTTGATTGTTTAAATGTTTAGGCCAGCCCCAGACGTACTATTTTATTGGGAAAGTCAATAAAACAGTTTGTGTTCGGAAACCAGCAAAATAGTGTTACGTACCTTTAAAACTGCGTAGTCTGATGGGGAAAAAAATCAAACGCGTAAAACAGAAACATTTATCTAGATTTGATCATACCTATCGAAATTAGATATTTGCGCACATATTAAGCTTTTTCTTTCCGCATAGAAGGGGACAGACACTAAGTCAATTTAATAGAACCCGCCATTACTGAAGCCTCTGTCGGCACAATTTTGATGTGCTTGCCAAAATTAATGTGGCAGGTTTTAACCTGAAATATCCTCAAAGGTTGACATTTGAAATAAAAGTTATGTCAACGTAATGAACGGGAGATTATAATATAATGATTACTATAATATATACATACCTCAGAACATGGCAGGAATTCAACACAGTCGGATTGTGCATGTTCTGTTTCCAATTACAGTAAAACCTCTCTAAATCGACCGACCATGTGACCAACATTAAATGGTCCATTTAGGGAGGTGGTCGGTTTAGGGAGTTAGAATATCATTACAATGGTATTGTTACATATGTCAGATTCCGATAGGGGCGCGTCGGTCACCATGTTTATAGTCAAATGTTCCTACATGTTTGATGATTCCGGCCTTGATTAATGTACTTTTGCATTGGAATATTTTCATGAACTTTATATCACTGGAAAGAACATGAACTAATCACATCAAAATACCAAAATCAAAATACTTAGAGCATACAAGGCCGTACAAGTGAGGCAAGGTTCACAGTTTATTATAATGGTGAATCCAGACTAAATTTAACAATTAAGCCGACATCAGAAATGGCATAACTTTCTCCCCTATTAAGATATTTTCAAAATTACAACAGATTTGAGTTTGTGTCAGCAAGATCTGTTGAAAGAGCTTAAATGTATACTGTTTGTTGTGTTTTGAAAGTTTACCTGATCTATCTAGTATTGTATGGGCGATCGGTTGGGACACAAATAAAGCGATCGATATAGGGGAGTGGTCGATCTGTGGAGGTCGTCGATTAGAGAGGTTTTACTGTATATCTTTTGCGTTGCATTCATTGATTACAGTTGCCACATTTTTTTTTATTCATATAAGGTATAGTGGTTGTGTATAAATGACTCCACTTGAGACTGTGTTCTCATAGTTGGTTACTTTATGGTGCTGGTTCACTGAGACCGGGTCGCGAGCATCATGGCCTGATATCCCATTCACTCTCATACGCATACAGGTAGGCGTGGATAGAGTGACTACATCGAGGATACTAGATAGTGTAACGGTTGTCACGCTTGTCCCGAAATGACCAGAAGTGTACATTTGAATTCTGAGCTAGAAGCAATATTTCCCATTTTCATCACAAATATAAATAATGTAAATTATTACTTTGACTTGGGCGGGGTTTGAACTCACGACCTTTGACGTGGGACGCTAGCCCTACTACTAATTCGGCCAGCACATCGGGTACTGGCGATAAGACGGTTTGGACGGGCGAGAAGGGACACTGACGGGCAATAAAATACACTCAGACACGCGATAAGAAACTACTAAAAACAGTTAAATAGCACAAGGACCCTGTAATGGGCGATAATACATTAATTTGAGGGACGGCGCGGCGCACTCAGATGAGCGATAAAAATGCTGATGAGGGGGATGGAGGCAGCATTTTGATCGAGTGGAAAACGAATTTGAGTTCATACCAGAGAGCCATGTGATAATTGAGAGTGGGGAATTGAGATTGGGGAGCCCCTATGATCTCGGCTGTCATGTGATGTCGGACTGAGACCCATATGATGCTGGATAGAGAGCTATGTGACTTCGGGCGGAGAGCCTCGTGATGTCGGATGGAGAACGATGTGATGTCGGATAGAGAACCAGGTGATGTCGGATAGATATTCAGTTGATGTCGGATATACAGTACAACCTCTCTAAACCGACCGACCATGGGACCGACTTTAAGTGGTCCATTTAGGGAGGTGGTCGGTTTAGAGAGTTAGAATATCCTCATAATGGTATTGTGATGTGGGGCGGAGAGCCATGCGATGTCGGGCGGAGATCCATGTGATCTCGGATAGAGAACCAGGTGATGTCAGATATATATCCATTTGATGTCGAATATATAGTCATTTCATGTCGGACGGAGAGCCATGTGATGCTGGATAGAGAGCCATGTGACGTCGGGTGGAGAGCCATGCGATGTCGGTTAGAGATCCATGTGATGTCGGATGGAAAGTCGTGTGATGTCATTTTGAGAGCAATGTGGTGTCGAATGGAGATACACGTGATGTCGGATGGATTTTCTCGTGATGTCGGAGGAAAATCTATATAGCATCAGATGGATATCCATGTATTGCCGGATGAAAATCCATGTGATGTCAAATGGACTGATCTAGTGTCAGTTGGATAGTCAGGTGATGTCACTTGTCAGGTGAATAATCATGCGATGCCAACTGGAGTCAACTGATGTCGGATGAAAATCCAGCTGATGTCCGATGGAGGTCTCCATGAGGTCAGATGAATATGCATGTGATGTTGGATGGATATAGGGCGATGGAGAGAGAGCCATGTGATTTTGGTTCGGGGTGCTTAATATGTTAGTTCGGCAGCCATCATATGTTGGGTGATGATCCATATGATGTTGGCTGGACATTCATATGATGTCGAGTCAGGATCCCCATGAGGTTGGTTTTGTACACCTTAATAGCGTTGCCTCACTAGGATCGACTGGAATCCGATTATTAGAGTAAAATATTATCCTGTGACTTTGTACACATATTTTGGCTTTAGAGGGTTGGCTCACTAGGAAGACCGGATATCCATAAAGACTAGTTCAAACACAAAGGCCCACCCTAAATCCCTCCATCACCCTTTCAACACCAACGAGTATGTTACCACTAGAAAGATAATCAGTTATGCCCCCCCCCTCTACTTACCATACCAGTCTAACATAGTTACCTACCCATATATGTTTCTTTTTTTTATCTTATCTTGTTCTTTACCTGTCATTCATGTGCCAATGGTTTGCTTATTTCCCTGTAATTGTTTATCTATTTTGTTGTAGATGTGTGGAGTGGCAATTGTCATTAGGGCTGGAGGACCAGTGAATTAGCACTGACATGTTTTTCAGAGGAATAAAAACATGTGAACAAAAAAAACCAACAAATCCAATTATTAGAGCCTAATATTGTCCTGTGGCTTGGTACACCGATGTCCAATTATTGGAGTATAGTATCACCCTGCGGCTTTGTACACATTTGTCTGGTTTTGTGTTGCCTCAGTAGAATGACCTGATAGCTTGCTTGCTTGGGGTGGTTTGTAACCTTATGACGGTTACTGGTTGCAGAACTGCAACATTATAGAGAGGCTCCGATAAATCGGCCCAATCTTTGGTTGAAGATTAATCTTCAGTAGGGATGGTTGTAGAAGCTGGGGTCATCTTTACAATGTTGTAATGGCGAAGCATTGGATGGCCCCAAATCTCTTCAGTCCGGGGGTAGTTGAGCACTTGTATCCAGCAGACAGCAGCAAGGGTTTCCAGGAAGCGCGGGTAAAGATGGTTGCAGCAGTGAGAAATGAGAACAAAGCAAGAGAAACGTAAAGGTACAGGGCCCCACCCAAGCACACAACTCCCCTGGTTAAGGGGAGAAATATGGCTGGGAGAAACAGAAACGGTAGAGTCTAGGAAAGAGAAATGAGGAGAGTTGATTCAAAGGACCATGTCTATTTGCTCTATGGTGACCAACCAGCGAGCCATAAACACGGACAGAGTAAGAGTAGAAAGTGAAATGCTGGCAGGCTCCCCCTCCTGGAACTCTTTTCAGACATATCAAGGAGGAGCAAGGCCAGCGGAGAGGACATAGAGAGAGGTGTGGACAAAGTGCGGTCCGGATAGCAAGTGTGGCCTGATATCCAATTATTATTGTCTAATATTAACCTCTGGTTGTGTACACCGATGCCTGCTTCATAGTGTTGCACTGAGATGCCCTTATATTATAGTATACTAATATCCTGTAGCTTTGTACCCCATCTCTGCGTTATAGTTTGCCTCACTAGGATGACCTGATATCCAATTATTCGGATATAATATTATTATGTGGCTTTGTACACATTTGTCAGCTTAATAGTGTTACCTGAACCTAATCAGCTAATATTATCCTGCGACTTTGTACACCCATGACAGATCAATAGTGTCGCCTTACTGAGATGGCCCCGATACTGAAGTCTGGAAGAGCAGTAGATACAAACCAAGGTGATCAGATTAGAGTGGGAAGCCACCCGCTGTGACAATCTGAATTCCAAATAGTCAGACATGCTTGTAGACGCATGCCTATGACGCCTTTCAAGCAATGACTACAAATGGAGCCATACCCCCCCCCCCCCCCCCCCACACACACACACACAAATACCCTCACTCACACATGCACCACTCTATGAGGTAAACATGCACTGCGCGGGCCTCGTTACCAGCCTGGGCTGTAACTTTGTAAGGCTTCCTCGGCATCCTTCCGCCGGGTCTGAATGCGCCATAAAGATGCTGGTTAATTGTCCTGTTCCGAAGGGAGGCTCCTCTTTATTGCGCTGCAATTTAGCAAAAGGGGAGCCGCACGCGGGCAGGAAAATTATGCAGCAATCTTCTCCCTCCGTCCCTCCCCCTATCTCAATCGGATCATCCACACTGCTTACCCTGCTTCCCTCAGAACACCCACTCCTCCTTCCGGCATAACCACACCCACTCCTCTCCTTTCCCTTGCCTTCTCTCCTTCTCCCCTCCCTCCCTCCTTCCCTCCCAATACTCACCCTCTTATCCACCCACCGTTCCCCCTCCGTCAGTGTCTATCTCATCTCTTCACTGTCACATGTCAGTGACCTTCCTGATATGACCTTAGATGTTGCTGGGACATACAACAGCAACCAACAACAGCAATGCCACGGGGTTAGGCTTTGGTTTGCGTATACAATAACTATGCTAAGGAGTTCAAAGGAATGATCGACGAGAATTCTAGATTCTAATCAGCTAATATTATGTCAGATCATTTCATAATGTATAGAAAGCCAGTTGACAATACTATATGACAATGCCGCGTAAAAAGGGTCGAGCTGCAGCGGTCGGGATAGCACACGCGATACAGCGCCCACGTGATACAGTGGTCCCCTACAACCTAAATAATATGCGCAAAACTAGTTATACCATAAATATACGAGGAATATGCTAAGGTTTTCACAGGAATGATCGATTAGAATTCTACATTCTAATGTTATTTGGGATCATTTCCTGATACCCTCCAACTCGAGGATGTGTACACTCATGTCAGCTTTATAGTTCTGCCTCACCGGGATGGCCTGATATCTAGCTGACTTGTCTTATTATGAAACCCAATCATCCCGTCCTTAATATCTTGTAGCAGTGCCAGGTGTCAAGGAAGAAGAATATTTATATTATTACACGTACCCAAAACGACAGTCAATTATTTGGTTGAGCCACCTCTGATTGGACTCGGAATGGCTGCTCTATTTATTGCCATCAATATACACTATTCATACATGACCTAATTAGGCATCAGAACGAGGTTGAGTATGCGTCAAGTATTGGAGATGGCAGTAAGACACTGCTGTGTGCTGATGTGTATGAACTACTACAGAAATTAAAGGAGTACAATTTGAAGATATTCACATTTTAAACTATAATATTCATTTTTGCATACATTTTTTCTATCTTTCCTGACGATTGAGTGATGATCAGATGCATTTCAGTAGGTGATGTCAACAAAGTCGCTCACCCTGGTTGCCAATCTTTTCTTAAATTCAAAATTGCATAACTTTCTTCAAATACATATATTTTAAAATATATTTTAACTCTTTTAAAGCTTTTAATAATTTGTAATTACTACGACTCATTGTTTAACTGTGTTACGCAGATTACTATGATGACAGTGCTGCATTACATGATACCACCATAACTATGCAGACTTGAAGTTGACAGTCACATTGTAGTCAAAGAATGGGAAAATAACCATGCAAGGGTCACCCAATCTTCGTGAAAATTGGCCAATAGATAGAAAACAGGAATTCAAAGATGAATCTGGTAGTTTCAAAAATGAATACACTCAAATCTGTGTGATTTTGAGAGGTACTTGTTGACAAAAAAGTATTCACATTACTTTACATACAGTGGCACCTCGCAGATGCGTACATGGCCTCGGTATGGTTTCAACATGGCCGCAGCATGAATAGTGTCAATATACTGGGTGGTGGACAAACTGGTGGAGATGATGCCAAATGAAGCAAGGGATGGTAGGCAGCACGCAGTGGCTGAATCGGTCATTGGTAGAGCGCAGGCTTCCCAAGTGGAAGGTCAGGCGCTCAGCAATACCAGGATAGGGCAAGGATTGGTTAACTCAGTTTAAGGATAATGGGGCTGGGTGAGGAATCAGCCCATAGTGTCGGCAGCTTGGTCTCGCAGCGGGGCAGCACTATAAAGTCTCCATGAATGCACACTATCAGAAGTCGGTGCCTCGTGTTGCCAGGACGTAAATTTCTAACACATACTGGAAGACCACGTCGCCAGTACGCATAACCTGATATCCCAGGTAGTCCCATTATCCTGACAGCAACCCAATTCTCGCCCTATCCTAGTAATGCAGATCAGCAGGCTAGGTAGCAACAAGTATCCATTTTCTTAAGGAATTGGCTTGACTCGGTCGGGGATCGAACCCATGGGTTGGGCTCGTACCGAATTGGCCGCCACGTCCAATATTCAGTAGAAGGGGAGAGGTGAAATCACACCCGAGACATCCGTACCAAGATGTAGTTTACGGAAGTAAACAATCCATCCAGAGTTCTAGGAAGTGGCAACTTTCTGATGCTCCACTCCTATATGCCCGATCCTTGTGTATGTAGAAATAGGACGGACCTGTAAGCGATACAAATAGACTATATATTGGTAGTGTTCTCTGTGGCGGAGTGGTTAGAGTGTCTCACTTTTTTCTAGGTCAGACTCCTAATCTGAAGGTCAGGGATTCGATTCCTGGTGCACTCCCCACCTCTGCCAATTTGCATTTCCACCGCTGTGTATAACATACAGCATCATCAAAGGCCAGTTGCTCTAATACCATGTCTATGTGGTGTGGGAGGTTAAAAATCCCTTGGGTGGGTAAAAGTATAGGCTGGGGCTTTCTGTCGACAAACTGTCTAATGGTGAAAACAAGTCTATTCAGACTTACCCATGACAGGCAGTGTAAATCTTCAAGAAAAACAAATTATATAAATTATAATACAAAGATGAGATTTCTATGGTACCATATATACACCAACACCAGGGTACACCTACACAATGAACCACGTCTCGAATACAAAAGCGCGCCCAACACTCTGGTAGAATACTCGCATACTCAGAGTAGGATCCCTACCGACAGAACCCCATAGAAGTGACCGCCTCCCGTGCAGCCCCCTGACCCGTCCCACAATCCAGCCCACACACACAGAAAGTGACCGCCTCCCCTGCACCCCTTTGACCCCTCCCCCCACATCCCAACCCCCCACACAGATAGAAAGCGACAACCCTCCTACCCCCCCCCCCGTCCCTCCCAACACACACACTGCCCTGAACGGGCCCCTTGGGTGAACCCTGACCATCGACCAACATTGCCAGTGACGGTGAGCGATAATTGGGGGCTCAATGAAAGGCATCCTCCTCTAAAAGGCCCATGGGGGTGGGGGGAGGGGGGCGAGAGGAGCCCGGCTGGGCGGGATTGATGTATGTGTGGGACGGGAGAGACGAGGCGTGATAAAATATGTCACACTGCGCCCTCTGGAGGGCCCTCAGGGTTTGTATAGAGGAGGGCAGGGCGATGGACAGCTGACCCAGCCATGCAGCCGGCTTCAATAGCCATGTTCTGCCACAAGCATCCGTTACGTTAATGCCTGGTGGCGACTGAACGGATTAAACTACCCACAGACATTTACAACTAACCCATAAGCTTAATTGATTGATTGATTGATTGGGGTTAGGTTGGTTGGTTGGTTATTGCAGTGTTATGTCCTGGTAACATATAAGGTAATATCAGGATTGATTGGGGTTAGGTTGGTTGGTTGGTTATTGGAATGTTATATCCTGGTAACATATAAGGTAATATCAGGATGGGGCCAACTTGTGACAGTGCACACTCACCGCTGTGGAAAGTACTACCGTCGTGGATTTCTGATAACTGGATATATACTTAAAATAAATGCATGTATAAATACATATATATATTTATTCAGATAATTATATATACACATTTATAAATGTATACATACATAGTATACACACGTGTTTAAATGTATTGTGGTGTTTTCTGTGGTGGAGTGGTTAGAGTGTCTGATGTTTTTCTATGTCAGACTCCTAATCTGAAGGTTGGTGGTTCGATTCCCCGTGCCCCCACATCTGCCAATTTGGATGTCCACCGCTGTGGATAACTTACAGCATCATCAAAGGCCAGTTGCTCTCATATCATGTCTATGTGGTGTGGGAGGTTAAAAATCCCTTGGGTCGGTAAAAGTGGATGCTCGGGCTTTCTATCGACAAACTGTCTAATGGTGAAAACAAGTCTATTCAGGCTTATCCATAATAGGCAGTATACATCTTCAAGAAGAAAAAATTAATAAAAAATCTACAACAGCAACACTGTAGACATTTTGCATTGGCTAATGTGATTTTGTCATGTATTGTAATTTTATGTCCAACGAAGCATACCAGACAACATGTGAATTATACACGAAATCTAAACACCTCATGTCTGATGGGTTCGCTTGATATTCACTTTGGATTAAAATACAACAACAATCACGGAAATAATTGTACATTTTCGATTGATCCACTTTACATATCACCCACCGACATACACCACTAGATTTTATTCTACATATCACCTTAGATAAATTGATACTTGTCGCTTCCTAGCCTGCCGCTCAGCATTGATAGAGTAGGGCAAGGACTGGTTTGCTTAATGTCAGAATAATGCGACTGAGTGTGATATCAGGTCATGGTGCTGGCGGTCTGGTTTCTTAGTGGGGCAACACTATAAAGTAGCCATGAATGCGCACTGTCACAAGTCGGTGCCAGTCGTGATATGAGCTTAGCTGTTGCTAGGACGTAAAACTCCAATAAACAAGTCTACTTTAGATACTAGCAGAGAGCGTGTATATAAACAGATGAGAGGGACAACTCTCATACTAGACCGTGTAACAGCTGCCGACTGTGGCGCTCCAAGTGGTGGTTGTTGAATAGTATATGACACAGCTGTCAAACTCAAGGCATTGTCAATGGCCATGAGCAATATTCATACAGAAAAAGTGAAATATCTCTAAAACCGCACAATTTAGAAACAAACTGTTTGGCAGACCAACAGATCAAATGTTTACTAAACAGATTATATTAAATTTATATTCTTAGTATTCTGCATTTATATTAATTTTGAATAGTTGAGGATGGCTCCTCGTGAGCGGAGGACTGTGGCTAGGTGGAGGAGAAAGGAGAGCAAGTCATACCGGCGGGGCACCTCTGGGCAGAAACCATGAGCAGCCGCGAACCGTAGATAGCAACGGAGGTGAGCCCCTTTGTTCTTCCAAGTCCGAGGAGCCAGACCAGCTTGGTAGACCCGGAGGAGCCTTCGGTGATGAGTTACTGTGTAGCCTGGAACATAGAGGCAAACAACGTACTATCTTCCAGGGTACAAGATCCATTTACAGGTTGAAATCTAGCAAGTCAAGGGCAAAGGTGACTGAAATCTCAGTAATATTACGTGCTTTACACATCAGGCAAGCTTTCTCTTTAAGCGCTGGGTCGTTCCAAGACCTACTGAGGGCGTCAGCCAAGACGAGATCCGAGCCAGGCTTATAGACTATTTCAAGATTACAGTTATTACGCGCTGCTAACAGCCACAGTTGTCGAGCACAAGCACAGTTTTGCCCTGCGCTTACCGGCAAACTCAATGAATTGTCAATGGCCATGAGCAATCTTTGTACAGAGAAAGTGAAATATCTCTAAAACCACACCACATAGAAACAAACTGACTGGAAAACATATAGAAAACATATTCAATGAATAGATTATATTAAATTGATAAGGTTAGGATTCTGCATTTCTATTAATTTTGAATAAAACTAATGTTTTGCACTGCACGTACCGTCAAACTCAAAGCTTGTTCAACAATAACCGCCAGGAGCGCCACTGTAGCCTGTGTTACCTATTTTCGCGGGAGTTGTCCCTCTTATCTATATACACGCTCTCTGATACTAGTGCACTTTTTCAGTATGTATTGCTGCATTGAAGGAAATACTGAGTCAATTTAAAAAATAAGTGTTCCTGCGGAAGCTGCTAATGTCATAGTTTTGACACACATCGTATATATTTATACACACATACATCACTTGATACCCACACTCGAGCCATGAACCCAGGGCATCGCAAACTAAACCTTGTTTCACTTGATAGGTTGAACGGAATTCAGAAAGCAGTGTCACAATTTGCTTGGGGAGGAGGACTTCCGTCAGAATTCACACAAGCCACATTAACTATGCAACAAACTGTCAGTGAGAGTAATGTATAATCCTACACATGTCTCGGTGATAATGAGCTGTAGAAGCCATAGTCCCATTCATGGGCGCTACCAATGGTTTCACTATGGCAATAAACTGTGGCGCGATGGCCGCTGGTGCTTCTAGAGGCCGCGATGTAGGGCAAGTATCAAGTTGGAAACACCAATTCTCATTCGATCACCAAAGTTAATCGATCCCGGGTCTCGGCCGCACTTTGATGGGTGGCGAAGGGGGAAAATATTGGTGTTTTTTTTTAGTTTTACATCCTTGCAACATCTAAGGTCATATTAGGATGGATACCGACTTGTGACAGTGCGCACTCCTGGCGACTTTATAGTACTGACCTACTGGGAGACCAGGTCGCGAGCATCATGCCCTGATATCCCACTCAGTCAAAGTATTTTGACCGAGAGCCAACTGGTCCTCGCCCTATTGTAATAATGCAGAGTGCCTGGCGAGGAAGCGACAAGTATCAATGTGTAAGTCATTGGTTTGACTCCAGCAGAGTTCGAACCCTGCGGAAATAAGATCCAGTATACATCATGGTGCAGGCGTATGTATAGACTACCAATGGTACCAAGGCAGTGGATGATGAAGCATATTTGTAATACGTCCTAGATTCACATACAATTGAATTAAATTAAACTGTTGCAATGTTGGCTTCGCTTAACCGATTTGGCGACCACGGTCGGTCGTACATTGGAGGTATCACCTGTGGAATGTCGGGAGTTCGGATCCTGCCCGAGTCAAACCAATGACTTAGAAAATTGATACTTTTCGCTACCTACCCTGGCAATTGGTATTACTAGTGTCGTGGGGGTGATGAAAATGGAAAATATCGTGCCTAGAGCGGGACCCGAACCCACATCCCTTTGCATTCCGGGCCAGTGTGTTAACCATTACACCACCTAGGCCCCCTGATATAAACACACCACCCATGCCTACCTGTCTATGCGGCTCCTTGCCTGAGAGGTCAGTGCAGACCACTACACTCGTCCCCCTGGAATTGTAAGTCTTTTAATGCTAACAATTACATACATACAGGCAATGCAAAGCACTTACATACACAGGGTAGGTTCAACAACCATACAGCATGCAGCTTGCACAGGATCATGGTCACAGCAACCAGTGTTGTGGGGGTGATGAAAATGGGAAATATCGCACCTCGAGCGGGACCCGAACCCGAACCCACATCCCTTTGCATTCCCGGCCAGTGTGCTAACCATTACACCACCTAGGCCCCCTGATATCAACACACCACCCATGCCTTCCTGTCTATGCGCCTCCTTGCCTGAGAGGTCAGTGCAGACCACTACACTAGCATAGGGACAGGATTGGTTAGCTTAGTATCATGATTATGAGACTGACTGGGGAATCAGGCCATGGCGCAGGTGGGCTGGTCTTCCAGTGGGACTGCACTATAAAGTCGCCATGAGTGTGCACTGTCACAAATCGGTATCACTACTGATCTGACTTGAGATGTTGCCAAGATGTAACATTCCAAACAAACGAATAAAACATAGCAGATTCTTTTTGACAACACATGACCCACCCACCTCACTCCCACTGCCATGTCCTACCTTCACCATCACCTCCTCCACCCCGCCCCCACCCTAGCCCTCCTCCATTCCCTTCACCATCGACTCCCCCAGACAGGCAGACAGACTGGTGCTTTGGTGCCAGACGCTGACGTGTATTATATATTAGAGGGAAGGCCCGGTTATATTACATGCCAAACGACATGTATTATGGATTGCACACTGCTGACGCCCAATGGTAGCATGTGTGTGTCGGGGGAGGGGGGTGCAGGGGCTGCGCTATTTGTGGTGGGAGGGTGGCAGGAAGTGAGGGAGGCGGGGAAGGAGGAGGCATGGGGGAGGGGGGCATGGGGAGGGAGGCAGGGCGAGGGAGGCAGGGGTAGGCAGGGAGGGGGAAGGCAGGGGAGGCAGGCATGGGGAGGCGGGGGGAGGCAGGGAGAGGGAGGCAGGGGGGAGGGAGGGAAGACAGGAAGGGAGGGAGGCGGGGAGGTAGGCATGCAGGGGGGATGGTGACAAGGGCGCCATACACGTTTTTTTGGTAAAGTATTTATTCATCTGAATATGACATTTGTCAGTGCCGGAGCACTGGTCTTTTGGCCATCTTACTATTGGAATTGACAGTCTAAGTAATCTAAGTTTGATCAGTGCTGTAATAGTTACAGCACCAATCCTGTAGAAACTAACGGATTGGCTCCTGCTGTATAATGTACATCACCAGTCACTGTTGTTCATGCAAAAATGGGGAGCACCACCAAGTAAAAAGTGCATACTCAGGGCAACTCAAGCAATCATTGAGGGTTACATTGTTTCTCTTATAAAACATGGTAAGTTTATAGTGGATAAGACCTTTTGTATGTCTTATATAATGTTGAATATGTTTAAAACAGGTTGATAGTTGTGTAGGATGTTCGGTTTGTTGATGGTTTGTTCATGATGTTTTAAGGCCTAGTCAGACCTTAGCGGATTGAGCAACGGACATAAACAGGACAAAGAATTTTCTAGTCCGGTGGTGTTCGGTATCAAAATGTACCGAAATGTGTCGAACTGTTGCAATGGCTGCCGGATGAAATGGACACTAAACGGACAAGGAACGTACATTAACGAATATCCACCGGACGAGAAACGGATGAGAAAAGGACGAGAAACGGACGAGAACCGGATGAAAACCGAATGTCAAACGGACATACCGGATTGTTCACGGACACGCCAAAAACATATACTGACCGAATTCCCACAATACAAATAAAAATAAAAATAAAACGTCAACGGACTTGGCAGGAAGCAAACCGGAGAGGTAATGGATGGGTACCAGACATGAAACGGACAAAATGGACTAAACAGACTTAAACCGGACACCAACCATACACTTCAGTCAGGCAGTGTCCAGTACAAGTTTTGTCCATGTTCAAAACTTGTACCGGACACCGCTTGACACAACCAGACAAATAACGGACACGCCAGTTGCCAACCGTATATAAACCGTACATTGCCGTATTTCACCGGACAGTGTCCGTTTTCTGTCCGTTTCTCCAATCCGGTGAGATCTGACTGGGGCTTAAGGGTGGTGGCAGGGGAGGGGGGCCCATTGGGGTTGGTGGGTGGGTTCCGAGCAGGAACGCCAACCAGCAGAATGAGTTGAACTACGTTAATTTCATTCAGGGATTCCAGTGGCCTATGAACAAAAGAAGACAAACGGAAATGGAAATGTGTCAGTAATGTCCCCATGATTCACTGGAAGTGCTAAACTCTGAAAGACTGTCTATCTTTCATTCTTTACCTTTGCAGAAATCAATGAATAGGTGAAAATATGTCATCCTCACCGGACGAGGTGGCTGAATCGGGAGAGCGCAGACTTCCCGTGCAGAAGGTCGAGTCAAACTAATGACTTACAACATTTAAACAAATTTAATTTAATTTATTTTTTATTGAGGCTGTATTTATACTGTCCATAGCATATAAGCCCGGGTACCCAGGCTTGTTTTCAATGCTGGCCAGTTGTAGTGTTAGTGTTATCTTACTACGCAGTGGCTGCTGATAAGGTATTTGATAGCCTGCATTTCAGTAGCAGATAATTGGTTGGTATGGTTAATAGCCTATCTTAGTTTTTTTTGATTTTCGTGGCATTTATGTATTTATTTGTTCTACTCTTATTACTACAACATTGATACCTCTCGCTTCCTAGCTTGACACTCTGCAATATTAGGATAGGGTAAGGAATGGTTGGTTAAGTGTCAGGATAATGTGACTGACTGGCATATTTGGTAATGGTGCTGGCAGCTTTTTCTCGCAGTGGGGCAGAACTATTAAGTCGCCGTGAGTGTGCACTGTCGCCAGTTGGTACCCATCCTCATATGACCATAGATGCTGCCAGGATGTAACTATCCAACACTCACCCAACCTCATAGAATGACTATTTGTATCGGCCTTAACACGTGGCTTAACTATCAGATAATCGCCATACCTTCCTTGCCAGGATCACACTTTCTCTCATTTTCTCTCTTTATGTCACTCGCTCTGTGCCTCTTCCTTAAACCGGACACGGTGACTGAATTGCTAAGAGCACAGGCTCTCTATGCGAAAAGTGGGGAGTTCGAGTCAAACTTACAAATTACTTACAGCTTTAACCAGATGGGATGGATGAATGAGTTAGAGCGTCCGTCTCCCGTGTTGGTAGACCATTGCATTGTGGGTACGAACCCTGATCAAGTCAAACCAATGACTTAACAATTCATACTTGTCGCTTCCTAGCCAGGCGCTCGGCATTATTAGGATAGGGCAATGACTGGTTGGCTCAGTGTCAGGATTATGTGACTAAGTGCGATACCAGTTCATGGTGCTGGCGGCCTGGTCTCCTAGTGGGGCAGCACTATAAAGTCACCATGAGTGCACACTGTCACAAGTCGGTACCCCTCCTGATATAGTTATGACCTTAGCTGTTGCGAGGACATAAAATAAGAACAAACAAACAAACTTACAGCTTACTTGTTTGTCATCGCCACCTAACCCTGCGCTCAACATTACTAGGATAGGGCTAACACTGTCCTACTAAAAGTCAAAGCCGCAGGCACCATGGCCAGATATCCCACTCACTCAGATTATCATGATACTGTCGTGGGGGTGATGAAAATGGGAAATACTGTGCCTAGAGTGGGACTCGAACCCACATCTCTTTGCATTCCGGGCCAGTGTGCTAACCATTACACCACCTAGGCTCCCTGATATCAATACACTCCCCACACCTACCTGTCTATGTGGTTACTTGCCTGAGAGGTCAGTGCAGACCACTACACTCGTCCCCCTGGAATTGTAAGTCTTGTAATGCTTACAATTACATACATACAGGCAATGCACTAACACATACATACACAGGGTAGGTTCAACAACCATACAGCGCAAAGCTTGTACAGGATCCTGATCACGGCAACCAGTGTCGTGGGGGTGATGAAAATGGGAAATACTGTGCCTAGAGCGGGACTCGAACCCACATCTCTTTGCATTCCGGGCCAGTGTGCTAACCATTACACCACCTAGGCTCCCTGATATCAATACACTCCCCACGCCTACCTGTCTATGTGGTTACTTGCCTGAGAGGTCAGTGCATACCACTACAATACTGAGCAAACCACTAGTAAATATAGTACATAGGAATGCAATATAATAATAGTAAATCATCATCATCATGCTGTCAGTCGCGATGCGACAAAGACTGCTTTCATTACTTGACTGCCGCTCTCCTCATGAAAGCTGCCTGCAAAAGTGTTGAAGTGCTGCTCGCTTTTGCAAGTTACCAGCGGCACTCTCTCGGGGAGCAAATAGAGGTCTCACACCGGCAAGAACATGTCCAGACAGGCGCAAAACTATTTGTCCCTGCAGTGGCTGGTCGGGTGATGTTGGGAGTTCCATACATCAACCGCCCTTGATGTTGCCACAGTGACATGGTTGTCTGTTTAGGGTTTGCTCCCTTAGCCTTCGCTCCATTATTCAGTTTTCCTGTTTGCCCTTCTCCAGCCCAAACGATGATTTTGTTTGTTTGTTGTTGTTTTACGTCCTAGCAACATCGAATGTCGTATCAGGACGGCGCAAACGATGAAGAATCGGCCTAGAGAATTTAGTAGGCAAAAACAACAATATTATTGACATTATTTATGTCACTCTTCTGACTGATTGAATTTGGATTATGATATCAGGGACCCTCTGGAAGTAACAGATAAACACAGTTATAGTGTGGGATTGGAGGCTATTGGGTGCCTTGGTTCTTATTCGGACACTCACTGTTGATGCGCAATCGAGACTAGCAGTAGCACTGCTATCAGGTTCAACACTGGTTCTTATACGATCTTTGAAATCCATATTATATTCTCTTCAAGTTGCATCGATTTTACAAGGAAGTCCTAATGGTAGGACGAATCCATAGATGTACATATATATGGACATATGTACGTATTATAGTGATATTGTGTTATTGCTATATTCTTTGCTTGTTGGAGTGTTACATCCTTACAACATTTAAGGTCATACCAGGGCAGGTAGAAACTTGTGACAGTGTGCACTCATAATGAGTTTATAGTGCTGCCCCACTGGGAGACTCGGCCTCCAGCACCATGACCCACATTTCCAACTCAGTCACATTATTGTTATATTGATATAACCAGTCCTTGACCTATCCTAGTAATGCCGATCGATATGCTAGGTAGCAATAAATATATATTTAGTAAGTCATTTGCTTTATTGTGATGTCATATTGTGATTTATTGTGGGATATTATATTTATTATTTTGTTTTATTATTACTATGATATCGATAATTCATCACTCGTCATATTTACCTTTGTTCTAATATTCGTCCTTATATATTTATTCCTATGTAATCCCTGTATGGACCTCTACTTCGCTTTGTGCAATGTATGTATGTATATTCATGCAGGCGCAAATCAAATGTCCAATTTATTTGACCCCGCCAGTTAAGCTAGTGACATCTATCGGCACAATCTGGAACCACTCTATTCGGGGACTTTCCTCAAGTGGCTGTGATTTCACATGGTATATCTCCCTAAAGAATGCATGGACAAATAATAAAATATTCATAATATTCAATATAATATAATATTCATAATGCAACAAGCATCAAGCTCTTATCCTTGTAATATATAATAAAAAAATACAACTATATTGTATTTTTGTTCTGGAATTTCACCGCCATTCTGTTCATGTCTATTATACACCACCAGTTACAGTTGCATGGTCCGATGGCATTTGAATTTGTTCGTTATATATGAGATAAATAGCTGAGGTTGACCATTATATCCTAATATTCATTAGTCTCGAGTAACTTTGATGAAGAATGGCTAGTTTTGGAGCAATTTGAGCTGAATGAACCCAAAATAATTTCAATAGAATTCCTGTGGCTATGACCCAGATGGTCATCTCGCAATGACCACATGATGTGAGATGACCTGCTAATCCTGGAACCTGACAGGGCTGTAGGTAGGTATATCTGTTTGGGTTGTGAACATTCTGGGAATGGATTGATACCATAGGCCCGTGGTACTAGGGTTAACAAAAGTATTATTTTGTATGAAGGTTAATTTGATTCATATGTATCGAATTGAACAAGTAGCATCAAATTTGCATTTCTCATGTACTTATTATAGATCTAAAGCATTGCTGACGTAGATACGTGGAATTATCTCTATCATATTATATATCGTACATGTCACCGTCTCAAAATATGCTAAGCAATATGGGACAAAACTTTGTCCATTGTAACGATCAACATACTATCTGCCTATGCATTTGCTCAGGATAAATTGATTTGGTTTTTTACATGGTTTTTCATAATCCCACTAGAATACATAGTGATTTGAACCAAATGTTCTTGTGTTTTCAGTGTAACCATTTCTCTGCTGCTTTGTGTCAATCATTACAAAGAACAAAAAACAAAGAGTTATCACCTTTTGAGACAGGCTCACAACTGGCTGGTGTATCTTACATTACATGATTTCAGATAGAAGGTGATATTTTATAACTGTGGAATAGTCGCATAGTTCTTGGTGAATGATTCCCTTTTGAAATGCTTATATTGTCATAGAGGGATTGAAAATAGGACATTATATAACTCGAGCAGGATTCAAACCACATTTGTTGCCATTCCAGGGTTAGCATGCTAGCCAGGCTCCCCCTGGTACACTTCCATGTGAATCAATATAAACTTGCATTATATTCCCTCATTCCTTCACAACTTATGTGTTAGTCAATATGGAAGTGTGTTCTATTCCAACCCGCCTCTCCACTCTGCCGACTGAGTCAATTTGGAATCCAGAACAGAATGCTGCGATATTGATAGAAACCCTATCAATTGAGTTGAATTGATTCATAAGTTGAATGATAATTATTGCAGGGTCTTTTCTCTTTTGTTTTGGTACATTAGTTGATTAAGCGGGGGGACATTTTAATTGTTGATTCATTTGGCCATCCTATCTGGTTACTTCTTATGTATGGACAGGCTATGTTGCTATGGAGAGGTGGTGTTTGAGTGGAAACTTCCTATTCTACAAACCCTATTGATATAGTAGCTACACCAATGCCCTTCACCCCTATCACCCCCTCAAGCATCCATTAAACAATACTGTTCGTTCAAGCTGTTAAAGACCGGTCATTTCACATACAGATTGTGTAGATGCATAGATAAAGCAATTATTCAATATTGAAATGGTCAATAGTTCTTTGACTGAGTAGCATTCTGGTTAGCAAACTTCGAAGACTCACATCAATATGCTGATGTATGCTTCCTTCGGTGAATATCACGTCAACCCCCTATTAATATTATGCTGTATATGGACGGTGTACCCTTACAGTGACGGCCCCATCGCATCAACTTGCTTGCTTGGGGTTGTTTGCAACCTTACGATGGTTACTGGTTGCAGAACTGCAACATTATAGAGAGGCTCCGATAGATCGGCCCAATCTTTGGTTGAAGATTAATCTCCAGTAGGGGCGGTTGTAGAAGGTGGGGACAACTTTACAATGTTGTAACGGCGAAGCGTTGGGGCAGCACCAAATCTCTTCAGTCCAGCAGTAGTTGAGCACTTGTATCCAGCAGCAAGGGTTTCGAGGGAGGGCAGGTAAAGATGGGTGCAGCGGTGGTTCCAGCAACGAGAACAAAGCGAGAGAAAAGGAAATATATAGGGCCCCACCCAAGCACACAACTGCCCTGGTCAGGGCGAGAAGTATGCATGGGAGAAATCGAAAGGGTAGAGTCTAGGAAAGAGAAATGAGGAGAGTTGAGTCAAAGGACCATGTCCATTTGCTCTATGGTGACCAACCAGCGAGCGATAGACACGGACAGAGTAAGAGTAGAAAGTGAAATGCTGGCGGGCTCCCCCTCTGTGGAACTCTTTTCAGACACATCAAGGAAGAGCAAGGCCAGTAGAGGTGAGATAGAGAGAGGTGTGGACGAAGGGCGGTCCGGATAGCAAGCGCATCACATCAACCCTTCACAACCGTCTATAGAAGAAGGTTTCTTCTAGTGACGAAGGTGTTGACAGAGCCTTCACACCTATGTTCACCTATGACATTCATTTTAACTGTGCAGCCATTTTCATGCACGCGCATATATGCCATACAAAGATGTTACTGTAGTGGTCTGCACTGACCTCTCAGGTAGGGAGCCACAACGGCAGGGGGGGAGTGGATGGGGTCATGAAAGTGGCCAAATGATGTTAGGACACTAGCTTCCCATGTGTAAGGTATGCGATTTCAAACCTGGCCGAATCAAACTATTGACTTAAAAAAGTACAGGTATCACTACCTAGCCTGGCGCTCTGCATCACAAGAATAGGACAAGGACTGGTTTGCTCACTATCATGATGATGTGACTGACTGTGATATTGAATATTGATGCCGGTGACCTGGTCTCCCAGTTGGGCAAACACTATAAAAGTCGCCATGAGTGTGCACTGTCGCAAGTCAATGTATATCCAAATATGATGCTTGATGTTCCCAGAATATAAAACCCTGATGTACTTAAACAGCTGTATATACACACATATTCATATGTAAGAATATATATATATAATAGTTACCTACATAAATGAACAAGGAAGACATGATAGAAATAATTCTCAGCGGCAAGTGAGTAGGACAGTGAGCAGGCGAGCGGTGGCGCCACGTCGGAGATGAGGCATGAGCGGTCGATGAGTAGGTGAGGTTCCAGCACCCGATCACTGGTGTGTGGGTGCTAGGATAGTATAGTATTCTGTGTCATTATACTCATATAATTCTTATGCAGCATATATATCCAGTCAAGTCAAAACAATCAGTGACAAGATTGATACTTATCGCTCCCTAGCCTGGTACTCGGCATTGTTAGGACAGGGCAGGGACTGGTTCCTCAGTGTCAGGATATTAGATGTTGCCATGACATAAAGTTCCAGTAAACAGCATCTATACATATAAATAATATGTACCTGTCTAAGTATATATACACATACACCTATGTAAATATATACATGTATAGACAAATACATATACTCTATATATATATATCCTCATCCTTTTTCCATGCCAAGGCATACTTATTGTTTATTGGTGGCGTACCATTCCCAGTGTGTCCCGTATTTGCGACGTACACACACGTCATGTGGACACAGACAGGCACGCCATGACTGTTCACTGGCACTTACCCTATTATTTATGGGACGGTGTACCGGAAGTAGACGGCACATGCAAAGGACGCCAGCTCAGGCCTCTGCGCATGCACGGCCTTTCCCATTGCTGTGGCTGGTGTGAGCAACTCACACTGCGTTAAGAGCGCCTGAAGCTGTGTTTAGAAGTAATGAACAAGGCCTGCTGTGTTTACAAATGTTGAGCGACTCATATTGTGCTTAGACATACTGTGTTTAGAAGTACATGTAATGAGAATCTCATACTGTGTTTAGACATACAGTATAACCCCGTTAAACCAAGCTCCATTAAACCAAACGATCGGTTAATCCAAACTTTTTTCGGCGGCCCGGCAAAATACTACCATATATCATATAAAAAAGTTGGTTAAACTAAAGTCGGTTAATCCAAACTATCGGTTCATCCAAGCACAATTTTCGGACCCCAGGCCACTTCCAGTATGGTTAAACCAAACTCTCATGTGGTTATAAGGTCATCTGGGACCCCACCAAATTTTGTATACGATAAATGGTAGTATTTTACCAGGCCGCCGAAAAAGGTTTGGATTAGCCGATCGTTTGGGTTAACCAAGCTTGGTTTAACGGGGTTATACTGTATATACATAAAACAACAATAATCAAAGTATCCACATACATTGTATCATCATCATCATCATGCTGTCGGTCGTGATGCGACAGAGATTGCTTTCATTACTTGACTGCCGCTCTCCATTTAGCTCTCTGCTGTGAGAGCGATGTCCATGAGTCGATCTTCATTTCATGAAACCTGCCTGCAAAAGTGTTGAAGTGCTGCTGGCTTTTGCAAGTTAGCAGCGGCACTCTCTCCGGGAGCAAATAGAGGTTTCACACTGGCAAGAACATGTCAAGACAGGCGCAATACTATTTGTCCCTGCAGTGGCTGGTCGGGAGATGACATGGTTTTCTGTTTAGGGTTTGCTCCCTTAGCCTTCGGTTCTGTCATAATGCACCCACGTTTTTGCCAAAGCAAAGTCAAAGTCGAAGCCAAAGCTTTGTTAAGCCAATGATCGGTTAATCCAAACAAATTTCTAGTGTCCCTTCACGTTTGGTTTAACGGGGTTATACTGTACTGTCTTTAGACGTAATAAGAATCTCATACTGTGCTTAGACATAATGTGTTTAGAAGTAATAAGAATATCATACTGTGCTTAGTTATACTGTGTTTAGAAGTAATGAGGATATCAGACTGTGCTTAGCCACACTGAGTTTAGAAGTAATGAGTAACTTATACTGTGCTTATACATGCCATGTTTAGAAGTAATCAGAATCTCATACTGTGTGTATACATACTGTGTTTAGAGGAACAAACAAATCATGTTGTGTTTAGAAGTAATGAGCAACTCTATCATAATCACCATCACCATCAGCAGCATCAGCATCAGCATCAGCATCGCCATCTAACAGTGCCAGTCACCCCCTTCCGAGCCCCATTCTGTATGTGTGTCTGTACACACATGCGCAAATGCTCCATGGAGACGGCGTCACAGTCGGAAATCTCTACGCAACGCAAAAGCAACGCTGACTTCCGGTTCCTGAGGTCATAAACCAGGGATCAAATGGCCTGATGTGTATTCCGTTAGTGTAGATTGCTCCCACCCTCCTTCACCAGTTCCTACCCACTCCCCTACCCTCACTCCCACCTTCACTCCCTCACTCACTCCCTCACTCACTCACTCCGTCACTCACTGCTTCCCTCCCTAACTCCTTCCCTTCACCGCCTTCCTCACCACACCCACTTCCACACGCCCTCACACCCCCTTCCAACCCCACCTCCGACCATGTCTCTCAGTCACCCCTCTCACACCACCTTCGTCCCCCTCCCACACACCCCGCCCATACCCATTCCCATCCGGAGTCCCAGCTAGTATCTCACACCATTCCCATACCCATTCCCATACCCATTCCCACACACCCTCCCATACCCCTTCACATCTGGAGTCCCACCCGGTATCTCACACCATTCTCACACCCCATCACACACCTCGTCACACACCCCATCACACACATTCTCCCTCCGGTACCGTCCCCTCCCACACCCCCTTGCACACCCCTCCCATACCCCTTTCACACACCCTCCCATACCCCTTCCGATCCAGAGTCCCACCCGGTATCTCACACCATGCCCACACCCCGTCACACACCCCGTCACACACACCCTCCCTCCCTCCCGTACCGCCCCAGCCACACCCCCTCACATAGCCCTTCACACACACCCTCCCATACCCCTTCCCATCCAGAATCCCACCCGGTATCTCACACCATGCCCACACCCCATCACACACCCCGTCACACACCCCATCACACACACCCTCCTTCCCGTACCGCCCCCTCCCACACTCCCTCGCACACCCCTCCCATACCCCTTCCCACACACCCTCCCATACCCCTTCCCATCCGGAGTCCCACCCCGCATCTCACACCATTCGCACACCCCATCACACACCCAGTCACATACACCCTCCCCCGATACCGCCCCTCCTACCACACACCCTCCCACACCCCTCCCATGCCCCTTCACACACACCCTCCGATACATCCGTCAACACCCCCTCCCAGGTTCCCTCCCTTATCGCCTTCCTAACCCGCTCCCTTACCCCCTCCCTCACCCTCTCAAAACCATCCCTCCCCCCACCCTGCCTACCTTACCTCCTCCCTAACCCCCTCCCTCACACTGTTCCTCACCCCCTTACTCACCCCCTCCCTCACACCTGCCCACCACACCTACCCTCCAGACACCAGTAGACCCTGCTCCATTCAGCGACCAAACCATTGCGAGACTTCGATGCAAATAAAAATGGCACTCTAAAACAACTAACATCTCTCGAGAATATGACCACATGGTCTCGCTTCCAATAATTCCAATTAAAATAGCAATGATAACAATATTAATAATAGTACCAATAAACAGTCTTCATTTCCGGTAAGAATCCAGTCACCATAGCAACGATGTTGGCCGGTGTTGGTGGCTTGGTGCAGCATTGCGCTGGGGAGGGTGGTTTAAATTGTTGGCCATAGCGGAAGTCAGTATATTTCAGGGCATGCCATTGTCCTATTCGCGCCGTCCGCAACACTACACATATACAACGGACATGTCCAACGCACCCGGGAGTACACGAGGCTCGCCGCCGGCGTGAGCCGGCTCCAGGCGGGGGGACGGCCGGGGAGCGATGGGGTTAGGTGGGTTGTAGGGGTGGAGGTTGGGGTGGAGTATGGTTGGTGTAGGGTGATGTGGGGTGGGATTGATGGGTAGTATGGCGTGACATGGGGGTGGGGGTAGAGGGTGGCGTGTGCGGGTTTGCGTTGTGAGGTCGTGGGGTTGTGGGTTGGGAGTGGGGGGTGACGTGGGGTGGGTGAGATGGTAGAGGTTTGGGGGGTCGGTTGGGTTGGGTGGGAGAGGTGGGGTGGGATCGGGTGGGGTGAAGTGTGGTAGCTTCCGGGTGGGGTAGGGTAGCTTGTCCGGTCGGGGTCGGGTGGGGTTGGCTTGTGTGGTCAGGTGTAGGGTGAGGTGGGGTGGCAATTGGGCGAGGGGGTCGGGGTGGGGGTGGGTGGGGTGGGGTGGGTTGGGATGGGATATTGTCGTGGGTGTCGTGGGTGTGGGGTGGGGTGGGGTGGAGTATGGTCAGGGTGGGGTGTGAGGTGGGGGTGGGAGTAGAGGGTAGGGTGAGGTGGGGTGTGAGGTGGGGGTGGGAGTAGAGGGTAGGGTGAGGTGGGGGTGTGGTGGGGGGGGAGTAGAGGGTAGGGTGAGGTGGGGTGTGGGTGGGGGTGGGAGTAGAGGGTAGGGTGAGGTGGGGTGTGGGTGGGGGTGGGAGTAGAGGGTAGGGTGAGGTGGGGTGTGGGTGGGGGTGGGAGTAGAGGGTAAGGTGAGGTGGGGTGTGGGTGGGGTGGACAGCCCCGGTACTGCACAGCCCCGGTACTGCAAGGTTATGAGGCAACTTGTCATACAGACTGACTGAAGCCTGGCACCCTCTCCCTCCACCCCTACTGATATATGGCCATACCTGATAAGGTCGGCCCCTCCGCCCTTATCCCCATCTATTCGGCAGGGTTTTATTGAGTGTGAGCACGTGACACAACTCCCAGACTACTGCATATGCGTCTCGATTATGTATGTGGTGTATATTTTAAGATGCAGGCAGTATTGCCGACGAATCGGTCGGTCAATGTCTGGTTAGTTCTATGAGTCCTTACCAGTCGGCGGTTGTGGGTCTATTGCTTCACCCCCGACTTTTGCAGTTGACTATAGCCTACATGCCATTGGATTTACTCTGCCGAGATTCGAACTCCCGAGCTCTAACATGGGAAATTTGCGCTCTGGGGATTCGTTCATCACGTTATATATGTGTAAATTCATACCAAAAACTGTATATATCATAAGTATACATTATTACATGAACTATCATCATATATCCTCTTAGTGATGTTGACATTCACACATTTACATTATAGGGAACTCGGTATCGTAATATAGCCACGGACATGCTCTGTTCTCAGTTATTTCCATTCTGTCTAAATTCTATTCCCATCATTCAAATTGTCGACGGTCCAGTGAGTGTGGGCGGGGGGGGGGGGGGGCGGTAGTGGGTCTACAAACGGGTGGCACCCCCCGCTACGCCCCAATGGATCTGAGGTTGACTAGGCTGGAACAGTAGATCCAGGTTCCTCCAGTCAATAACTGAGGGAGGAGTTTGTGCTGAGGAGCAGTTAGAAGCTTCCAGACTTAGTATACTCGTATAATGCTTTAGACAGCATATATCATAGATGATATATATAATAGATATATTACATTGAATATGTATATATATACTATATAATTGCTTCTATTTTATTCACATTTAAGTACCCGCCATTGACCACTTCATGTAACTAGCATAATGTTGAGTCTGAAATCAAGTTTTGAATTGAATAAACTCACTATTTGCTGTTGTACTAACTAACCTCCACAATAAGAGTCGAAAGCAATAAAGGGTAGCATTAATGCAGGAGTGAAGCGAGTACAGCAATATAAGAAGCGCTATTGATTGTCATGGTTTACACAATAAAATACAACAATAAAACATTCTGGCACAGCGATCAACCCAATTAGAGCATCCACACTTCGCCGCTGTGGTCTGTGTACACTATGATGTCTGGCCAGTTGGAAGGATCCAGGTCAGGGATCCACTAAGCCCACCAATCGCTCATCTCACCCTGCCCACCAACCAGCCAGCGCCCACCATCAATCTACTGAGTCCACCCAATATAATGCAGCCCCGAATAATGATTCACCAACTGTCGACAGAGACAGTCGGATTATGCCGGTGGTGGTGGTGATTATCATCATAATGATGATTATCATCATCATTTTATCATCAGTTGAAATAAAGTGATTATGAACATCACTGTCGTCACCTGCCTTCTGTCAATATCACCTTCATCGTCACCATCACCATCATAGCCATCGTCGTCGCCATCATCATCATATATACTCAATTCCAAACAAGTAATTACGATCATGATCAGTATCATCATTACCATCATCATGTGATCAATTGAAGCCACGTCGAGTATATAGGTCAAACAGTTAAAGGTGTTCAAACATGACTGGTTGGTGTTTGTTTGTTGGGGTTTGATGTCCTTGTGACAGTGCACACTCATGGTAAGGTTGTAATGCTGACCGACCAGGAGACTAGGCCACCGACACCATGAGCTGATATCCCACCTCAGCCACATTATCCTGACACTGAGCTAACCAGTCCTTGCCCTATCCTAATAATGTTGAGTGCCAGGCTAGGAAGCGACAAGTGTACATTTTGTAGGTCATTGGATTGATTCGACCGGAAATCGAACTCCCGACATCCCAAAGGAGAAAGCCTGCGCTCTACCGATTCGTCCACCACATCCGATTAATATGAGTTGAGGCAGCATTATAATATAACTTATAAAAAACAACCATATATAAGAACCGTGGCAGTGAGCCTGGTTAATTTCTCAAATGGTTCATGGTCATTAGTAACATTAAATAAAGCCTTTAAGCTTACATGATCGCTTAGCTTGTTTAGATTAACATATTACGTTTGTTTGTTGTTTGTTTGTTGCTATTTTACATGTAATTTGTAATTGGAACTCTATTTGACATAACCGAAGGCTAAGGGAGCAAACCCTAAACAGAAAACCATGTCACTGTGGCAGCATCAAGGGCGGTTGATGTATGGAACTCCCAACATCTCCCGACCAGCCACTGCAGGGACAAATAGTTTTGCACCCATCTGGACATGTTCTTGCTGGTGTGAAACCTCTATTTTCTCCCCGAGAGAGTGCCGCTGGTAACTTGCAAAAGCCAGCAGCACTTAAACACTTTTGCAGGCAGCTTTCATGAAATGTACAACCACACAAAATGGAGAGCGGCAGTCAACTAATGAAAGCAGTCTTTGTCGCATCGCGACCGACAGCATGATGATGATGATTTTACATCCTAGCAACATCTAAGGTCATATCAGGACGGGTACCGACTTGTGACAGTGCGCACTCATGGCGACTTTATAGTGCTGCCCCACTGGAAGATCAGGCTGCCAGCACCATGACCTGGTATCCCACTCAGTCATATTATCCTGACACTGAGGTGACCAGTCCTTGTCCTATCCTATTAATGCCGAGCGCCAGGCTAGGAGGCGCAAGTATTAATTTTTAAGTCATCGGTTTGACTCGACCAGGCAAAATAGCGGCAAAATAGCGGCTAATACCATATGTGTAAGTTTGTCATACCTAGGACTTACCACAAAATCCACAAATAAAAAAAGCCTGTACTAAATAATGACTGGCTAATCCAATCCAGGCCAGGCTAGCCCTCAGAACTTGGAGATTACTAAGACATACAACTGCACTCACTCCCTCTGCAAACTGGTTGGGTCAGTGTCATGATAATGTGACTGAGTTGGATATCAGGTCTTGATGCTGGCGGCCTGGTTTCCCAATGAGGCTGCACTATGAAGTCACCATGAGTGTGCACTCTCACGATTCCCTACCTGTCCTACTATGACCTTAGATGTTGCCAGGACGTAGCATTCCAACAACCAACACTCCCAATGTGGTGCTAGCAGTGGACCTGAACGGTTCCCACGTCTACGTTAGTGAGTGGGCGTCAATTGAGGGGCGTTGGCCCACTTTTTATTTGCTCCGACACTGGCGCCACCCATCGGGCTGTTGTGGATAATTGCGCGACGCGCGACCCGCCATTGACACCCACGTAATGGGCGACTCTGGTGAGTGGGCGAGCCGCTCGTCAGTAAAGTCAATGGGTTTGGGGTGTGAACTGGGGCGATCACTGCTCCGATAATCTTAGTTGTCTGTTTGTTGGACTTTTACATCCTGACAACATCTAAGGTATTATCAGGACGGGTACTGAGTTGTGACAGTATGTGTAACAGTATAGCCTTCATGGTGAAACCCCATTGAGAGACCAAGTCGATGACATCAGGACTCAATTTCCAACTCAGTCACATTATCCTGATACAGAGTTAATATAACCAGTACTTGCCCTATCCTAGTAATCCTGAGCGCCAGGCTAGGTAGTGACAAGCATCAATTGTGTAAGTCATTGGTTTGACTCGATTGGGTTTTGAACTCCCAAGTTGAACTCTACAGATTCGGGGACTGTGTCCAGTGTTCGGGAAGGTAAGGTACCCTCACCACTGATCTAGGTCACTAGGTCAACTCCTGACCGACGCAAGAGCCAAGCGATGATGGACGCATTGATCAGTATCTCGGTGCTACATTTGTTGATTTAGCAGGGGGAATGTCAATAGCCAACAAGTTGGTCTTCCTCATTCTTGCATCTTGTCATGCCCTAATAATGCCATAGTGATAGGAAGCAACAGGAATCAATTTTTAAGCAATTAATTTAGCGCGTGTGGGGACCGAACCCATGCCCTGCAACTTATTCGGCCATTCCATTCCGGTCCAGATGCCATCATATACAGCTTATTGATCCACAATAATACAGAAGTGGATCTTATTGTCTGTTTTCTTAATCCAGCATTGGATTTGTAGGTCTAAATAATTGGGGGTGGTCATGAATGGACCAGGCAAGAGTACATGGCACGATCAAACATCGGAGCTAGGGAAAAGAAAGTGCTAAAATATGCGACGTTTTGGTTAAGTATGAGGTGTCGTGTGTAAATAATATCTAATAATACGTGTAAAATAATTAAATATGTGAGACTGTCTCAAAAGGTGCTAAGCAATATGGGACAACACTTTGTCCATTGTAAAGATAAACATACTATCTGCTTATGCATTTGTTCAGGATAAACTGATTTGTTTTTTACATGGTGTTTCATTAATCCCAATAGAATACATATTGATTTGAAGCAAATGTTCTTGTGTTTTCAGTGTAACCATTACTGTGCTGTATTGTGTCAATCGTTACAATGGACAACAAACAGAAGATTTATCACCTTTTGAGACAGGCTCATGTATGAATGGTTATACAGTAAAACCTCTCTATATCGACCCTCCACAGATCGACCACTCCCCTATATCGATCGCTTTATTTGGCTCCCAATACTACCATTGTTAAGATATTCTAACTCTCTAAACCGACCACCTCCCTAAATGGACCACTTAAAGTCGGGTCCATGGTCGGTCAATTTAGAGAGGTTTTACTGTACTATGACATAGACTTAAGAGACTTAAGAGAGTAATCTAACGCGCATTCTATGCAGCCACCCACCATTCTTGGTTGTGGCGCTGTGGTAGCCATTACTGGAGAGGGAGGCTGGGCGTTTGTTTGGCTAATCAGCCTAACCCAGACTCAGTATACTGTAAGTGGAAGCAAGAGTGAAACACCCTCTAGTTGGAAGCCACGCTGTGAAGTGAAGATTCTGCTGAGACCTGACAAACCTAGAAATTGGAGCTGCTACTGTAAAAGTTGAGGTACTGAAATTATTCTTGCATAGAAAGGAGAAGTATATGATAATATTGTGGGAATTGCATAGTGTTGTTATTGAGCATGTTGGCTGAGGCTAACATGTGTAATTTGCGAATGAGGCTATAGATCTTGCTGCTTTCCTCGCTTTACGTTTCACCCTGTCAAGCCACTCTCCCTTGTGGCCTCTGCCTGTACACTTCGCTTCCCCACCCTCTCACCCTCGTTCTGGGGGGGGGGGGGAGGGGTGAGCGATGATCTCTCCTCTCTTCAAGCTTCCTGACACTCTGCCCATGTCGGCACTTGATCCTTGCCCTTGAAATGATGGGTCCCAGCCATCCACTTGACAGTCTGCCTGCAGGCCCAGCTATGATTCCATTCCTGATTAAACCTTTCAAAGTTACCTTCCTGTCCTCTGTTTTCTGTGCTGAGTGAGCGAATTGGATCAGTATTGCAAGTGAAAAGAAATAATTAACTTCCTGACCAACATGTATAGTCAGTTTTTCAAAATATTGGGGAAGGGAAGGGAGGGAATATAGAACAGGTGTAGTCTGGTCAGCAGAAAGTCATAACCTACATCTACAGCCTGCATTGTAATCAGCCCACCTCAATTCGTTCTCAACTCATCAATCAACAAAGTTCATCAGGAGAATGGAGCCAAGCCCATATCCGCCATTGGTGACCCTGTCAGATGCATAGTGACCAGTGAGCGCTGCATCACACCGGTGACAATTAACCCACACTCGTAACAACTGTTAGTCTTGTTCATGAAGTGACCCGAGGACAAGGCACTGAGTGCCGGTGGTGGGGCAAGGGAGGAGGTTTGGGTATGTCAAGGGTGGGGATGGGGATGTGGGTGGGGATGGGGGTACGGGGAGTATGTGTCTGGTAGTGTGGTGGTGGGGTGTGTGAGTGGCACTGGGATTTGTGTGTGGTACTAGGATATGTTTGTAGCTGTGTGATACTAACATATGTGTGTGGTACTGGGATATGTTTATAATAGTAGGGTATGTGAAGTAGCAGGTATGTGTGTGGTAGTGGGAAATGTCTGTGGTAGTGTGAAATTTGTTTGGTAGTGGGGTATGTGTGGTAGTGGTGGTAGTGGGGTACATGTGTAGTAGCAGGTAGGTGTGTGGTATTGGAAATGTGTGTGGTAGTGGTGGTAATGGGGTATATGTGTAATAGCAGGTATGTGTGTGGCAGTCTGAAATGTGTTTAGTAGTGGGGTATGTGTGGTAGTGGAGGTGGTGGGGTATATGTGTGGTAGCGTGGTATGTGTGTATCGTGGTGTTGTATGTGTGTGGTACTGAGAAATGTGTGTGGTAGTTGGGTATATGTGTGCTAGTGAAGGTAGTTGGGTATATGTGTGGTAGTGAAGGTAGTGGGGTATATGTGTGGTACCATGGTATGTGTGTGGTAGTGGGTATGTGTGTGGTGATGATGTGTGTGTATTGTAGTGGGTTATAGGTGTGGTAATACTGGTATATCTGTGATAGTATTGTATGTGTGTGGTAGTGGTATGTGTGTGGTAGTGGTGGTAGTGGGGTATATGTGTGGTACCGTGGCATGTGTGTGGTAGTGGGTACGTCTGTGGTGATGATGTATGTGTATGGTAGTGGGTTATAGGTGTGGTAATACTGATATATGTGTGAGAGTATTGTATTTGTGTGGTAGTGGTATGTGTGTGGTAGTGCCTATGTGTGTAGTATTGGGGTATGTGTGTAGCAACATGACTTGTGTATGGTTTATGTGTTGTTGTTTTGCGTCCTAGCAACATCTATCTGATCATATCAGGATAGATCCACATTTCTGACAGTGTGCACTATTGGCAACTTTATAGTACTGCCCCAGTGGAAGACCAGGCCACCGGTACAATGACCCGATATCCCACACAGTTACATTATCCTGATACTGTGCTAATCAGTCCTGGTCCTATCCTATTAAGTCCAAGCGCCAGGTTAGGTGACACGTATCAATAAGGCGTTGGGTTGACTGGACTGGTATTCAAAGTCCAGACCTTCCAGACAGGAAGCCCACACTCTACTGATTCGGCTACCGTGTCTAGTAGCATTATATGAGGTGTTTTCAAACCCGAGAATGGCACTCAAAACATGGTAGCGCGAATCGCGATTCACTGCAACAAACTAACTTTTTAAATGCTCAGTAGCACATACATTACATTAATATACACTAATTACATTAGTGCAGAATGAACGGACACATTTTAAGCTTCAAATTGGTATATTTCTTTATTTAATATAACAACAATTGTGCATATTAGAGAAGTTTGAAAACGCCCTTTCTGTTGATGCACCGACCCAATTCCAGTGCCTCGGGTGACCTGTATTGGGATACCTAGTGGTAGTGGTGATTAGGTAGTAGCGCTGGGGATGGGGCGGGGATTATGAGGAAGGAGGAGGCGGGGGTGGAAAGGTTAGAAGCCTCAGGCGACAGGCTGAACAGAACATGCATCTATCTCATCACATAAGGGTATGAACAGTTAACTACCCGCTCGGAACATGGTGAAAAATAGCAAAATGACTCCGAAAGTAGGTGCCGTCCTGTCCTCCCCTCACCATCAACCCATGCTCTGCCAGTCACCATGGTGATATCGACTATTAGGTAGACACTAGATAGATAGGTCGCTAAGCAAAGCCGGGGGTTCTTTTACATCATATTTGTGTCGCTGGCAAACGTTATTAGATTGCTTTATTTTCTACTGCCTTTGTTATATGTGTTGTATGTTTATTGCTTAGTCCACGTTATTACAAAGAGTGTTTAGATTTAACCCCATCAATTACTTCAGTCATGGTGTTAATGATGTTGCGTGAGGAGTGATACCATCTGTTCATGTTTAGGCGGGTATTTAGATATATGAACCATAACTATTATGACAAATAGTGGTGTTATTTCTTTTGCTCGGTTTGGCAGCAAGGCAGTGTTCTAGTTATAGCACAGTTCAACGTTCAATGTGTTTGTTGGTGGGGTGTGGGGCTGGGGGAGGTACGCAATCAGTCCACTGCTGTACCACCATCGCAATAGCACTGCCTCCGCATATCCAATCCCCCTATCTATATGCGTACACATGGTATAGTTTGTTGGAGTTTTACGTACTGGCAACATCTAACGTCATAGCAGGACGGGTACTGACTTGTGACAGTGCGCACTAATAGTACATTTATAGCACTGCCCCACTTGGAGATCAGGCCACTAGCATCATGACCTGATAACTCACCCAGTCACATTATCCTGACACCCAGCCAACCAGTCCTTGTCCTATCCTAATAATGCTGAGTGCCTGGATAGGAAGCAAGAAGTATCAATTTATAAGTAATTTTTTAGAATACAAATTATTTTCAGGTAAACATTTTTTATTTAAACTACATTGTTGGATTGTCGTTTACGTGGTTTTGTGCCTGAACTCTTCAAATACACTTGTCAAGCTACATTCCTGGTGCATTCATTAAGTATTAATTGCTGAAGAGAATGGAATACTAAGTCAATTTAATAGCAACTATTACTGCCCATTTGCTTGGTTGGTTCTTGGAGTTTTACGTCCTGGCAACATATAAGGTCATATCAGGACGGGTATTACTGCGGAAACCTTTGGGGTCAGAATATCGATATGCATACCAAAATTGAATTTGCCTGTTTTCACTTCATGAATATGAAAGGTTAGCCATTTATTATCAAAGTTATTCCGAGTTAAAGTAGCATTGATATACTGATTAACATAATTTATTCATCTAAGGAAAATGACAGAAACTCAAAAGGATCAGCTGGTGTAATGTCAAAACTCAAATGTGGAAAGTGGTTGTGAGACTTCATCTACAGTCTGTGTAGATGTAGCTAATATTCCCTATTAACTTAAAATATTCATGGGGAATATTAAATATATTCCTAATATGTTCTGTTCTATCAATTATCACAGACACATCTCTAAATATAAACTTGTATGTACGGTAACAGGATGGTCGGTGGGATCATTTGCAATGTTCGTTGCAGCTTTTTAATCTGCGCAAGCTGTGCACCCTGTTTACATTGTGTGTGCTATAACTGGAAATATAGCTTGCATCTGACATATAGCGGGCATATGACGTGGTGTTCTCTGTTGCGGAGTGGTTAGAGTCTCTGACTTTTTCTAGGTCGGACTCCTAATCTGAAGGTTGGTGGTTTGATTCCCCATGCCCCCATCTCTGCCAATTTGGATTTCCACCACTGTGTATAACTTACAGTGTCATCAAAGGCCAGTTGCTGTCATACCATATCTATGTTGTGTGGGAGGTTAAAAATCCCTTGGGTCGGTAAAAGTGTAGAGTTGGTCTTTCTATCGACAAACTGTCTATTGGAGAAAACAAGTCTATTCAGACTTATCCATAATAGGCAGTATAAAGCTTCATGATAAAAAAAAGAGATATATATATATAGTATATAGAAAGTAGTGAAACAAAACCAACTGATATACGATCAATCTATGGAGACTCCCTATTTGTATTCTTCCATCTCTCACAATTTGTCATATTCTCCTTCTTTCCTAGTACATGAGATCAACATTCAAGGTAATAACATAGTATTACAAGTGCAATTGATGAGTTTGTCAGCCCCAAGTCTTGAACCCCAATTTTGGTTATACTTGCTATACAATGTACGGCTATTATATGAAATGTGTAAACAATTTGAAAGACTTACAATTTCCGGAGACAAAATAATATAGTAACCTCTCTGACATCGCTAGGAAGGTGCCATCAAGAGATGAATCGTGGAACCTAGGTAGTGTACCGATCAGCGTATTAGCCCGTAAATGGTAAAACGTGTGGGTTCGAATTCTGCTCTAGTTGCAATAATTCCTTTGATAAGCACAACAACCATTTCCCATGGTGCAGGTAGTCCTCCTGGTAGTCCTGTCCCATCCCCAGTGCTCATATATAAATATGCACATAAATATGCACAGCGTATCACATTGCCCTATTTGTATAGCGTATCGGGTAAGGCTTTGCTTACTGGACTCAGTGCATATATCGTTACTGACCTCGCCAACAGAGGGCAGGGTAACACACACAAACTTAACATTAACATAGCAACCGGACAGCGGCCAGTGTATGCATACACAACATTGGTATGTTAAATAGGCTTAAAAGGTTGGACTCTCAGTGGCAGGGCAACCTGAACAATCAAGTCTGTTTGTTGTTGTTTTATGCCCTAGCAACATCTAATGTCATATCTGGGCCCGTATGCATGAGACGGTGTTAGCTTACACTCAGTGTGTTTGTGCTAACACCGCTCCTTGCATACTGAGTTTTCGCCGCTAACCTAGAAATCCCCGCCAAAACCAGTTTTGGCTTGCTAACACCACGTCATGCATATGGGCAGGATGGGTACTGACTTGTGACAGAGCGCAATCATGGCAACTGCATAGTGCTTGATATTCCACTCAGTCACATTATCCTGACACTGAGCTAACCAGTATTTGCCCTATAGTGCCGAGCGCCTGGATAGTAAGCAACACTTATCAATTGTTAAGTCATTGGTTTGACTCGACCAGAGTTCAAACCCATGGGTTCGGATCCCCCGATCTCCCAAAACAGGAGATAGATGCTCAACTCATTCGGTCAACCGGTCTGATCAAACAATCAAGTCTCTACCCACTTACTAATTAAGTCACTGCTCTCTCCACTTAACAATTAAGTCACTAACTTTCTCCACTTTTTTTTTCTTGAAGATTTATACTGCCTATCATAGATAAGTCTGAATAGACTTGTTTTCACCTTTATACAGTTTGTCAATAGAAAGCCTGAGTCTACACTTTTACTGACCCAAGGGATTTGTAACCTCCCACACCACATTGGCATGGTATGAGAGCAACTGGGCTTTGATGAAGCTGTAAGATATACACAGCGGTGGAAATTCAAATTTGCAGAGGTGGGGGCAGGGGGAATCGAACCACCAACCTTCAGATTATGAGTCCGACCTAAATAAAAGTCAGACACTCTAACCACTCTACCACAGAGAACAATCAAGTCACCACCTCTCCCACCTTCCAACAAATTGGCCAACTCTTACCCATTACGTTACCAACGCACTATTTTACTAATTGAGTAGCCAGCACTCCCAACCTACCAATTAAGTCTCCAGCTCTCCCAACTTTAACAATTATGACACCAACACTCCCAAATTAGCATCGTCCAATTAATGTTGCATAATTGACTTCAGCAGAAACACGTTCTATTAAAGTTTCACAGTCCGATGGTTTTGAATTTCTGTATATTTTCTGAGATAAATATATTAGATCGATTACTAGTATCCACTTTACATTAGTTCAAAGTTAGTTTTATATTAAAAGGTAAACCTTTGAGATATTTTGAGTGCAAACGTGGAAAATTAGTTTTGGCATGCTTGCCAAAACTCTGACACCATAGACTTCTGCAGTAACATGTTCTGTTAAATTGACTCAGGTTTGCCTTCTATACAGAAATTTTTTTTAAATAAGTGCATCAGTATCTAAGTTAGAAATGTAGAATTCACCATTTCTAGATCTAGATAATTGGTTTGGTTTTGAAAATTTGATATTTCTTTGGACTCTGCAGCTCTAAGCTGCCTTCCTATTCCCTTGTATGCAGTAACGAATGTTTAATAAATGCAGCAGTATCTAGATTGGGTATGCAAATTCAAGTCTATAGATGAGTTTGTTGATTTAGAAAATTCGATGCCTTTATAGGATTGTTAAGCTTCAAAGTTTTAAATAGGTAACTTTGGAGATATTTGAATAATATGCTAAATTAATTTTCGTTTTCATAGCGAAATGCTAAATATAGACCTTGTTCACATATTTCCGAACATATCTGCATTATACAGGCGGCGCACTCAACTGCGGGACATATTTAACGAGTACCCTAATATAGTAATATCTAAGCTGTGTATGTAGGATCAAATGTGGCTTAGTATTTTAGTTTAGAAAAGGTAATGCTTCGCCCAGATAATGCAGCCTTAAATGATGATAGCCAACCAGACGCACTGGACGAATCGGTAGAGCGCAAGCTTCCCAGTTCAAATCCCGCCCCAGTCAAACCAATGACTTACAAAAATTATACTTGTCCCTTCCTAGCCTGGCGCTTGGCATGATTAGGATACGGCAAATACTGGTCCGCTCAGTATCAAGATAATGTGACTGGGTGGGATATTAGGTCGGTGGCCGGGTCTCCCAGTGGGAAAGCACTATGTAGTCACCATGAGTGCACACTGTTACAATTACAAGTCAGTGCCCGTCCTGATCTGACTTTAGATGTTGCTAGGACATAAACCCCAAACAAACGACGAGAGCCGAGCCGGCAATCCAACCGCCGATTCTCTAATCCCGTATCACGTGACCTAGACCACGCCCCTTAACACACTCATGCATAGGTAATGATCTGACCGCGCGGGCTTGGCCGCAGCCTGACCCCAAATATGGGCATAGCCAGAGAAGGCCGGTGAACTCTGACACCCAGTAGTCTGTGTGGCGACGGTAGTTTGGGCAGGGCAAAGTTGCTGGTTCTGAATCAACAGTGCTGGCATGGTAATGTGGTTGGTATCTGTTTGAGCTGAAGGGATTTTATTTCGGCTGCCACACAGCGGTTATTTGAATAGGGGTAGCATTTGTTTTTCTCACAACCAGTAGGTAGTATGGCCGAGTCGGTTTGTATGTAGATAACGAAGGGATGAACTCTAAAGGCCCGGTCACATACACTTAGTGGACATAGTTGAACGTAGTGGAAGCTAAGGTAGTTGAAGGGAGTTGAAGGTAGTTGAACGTACTGGCATCCATACTTCTCCTTGGTAATAACGTGGGTGAGCAGTAAGTTCCGATTTAATCTTTACACATGTCCAAAAAGAGCGCCATGTTAGAGGATCAATTTGCATCTGTGATGCTAACATACTCTAGCATACTCTAGCATACTCTAGTGTACTCTAGCCTACTCTAATGTACTCTAGCATACTCTAGTTTACTCTAGCATGCTCTAGCATAATCTAGTGTACTTGGATGAAGCCTTGGTCACATAACCATTAGTGGACGTAGGTGAAGGTAGTGGAGGCTGACGTAGTTGAAGGTACTGGCATCCATACCCTAACGTCTTTATCCATACCATAACGTATTTATCCTTACCGTAACGTATTTATCCATACCAAAACCTGCCCTACCTTAACGTATTTCAACAGAGTTGAACATACTTACACCACGTTCGGCCCACATTAGCCTCCACTACGTTCACCTACGTTCACCTACGTTGTAACTACGTCCACTAACGTGTATGTGACCGGGGCATACCGGTCAACACAGACATACCTATGGCCTCAAATCAAATACTGCAGGATTTATTAATTGGTAGCGCGAGTATATTTTACCATTTCCAGTTTATTTAATTGGTGTTCAACAAAATAACTCATAGCTATTGCCACATACATTATATGTTGTCATGGGGTGATTAAAATTGAAAGTATAGTGTCGAGAGCAGGATTAGAACCCACACCTGTTGCCATTCAAAGGATAGTGTGCTATCTATGCTCCCTGATTCACTCACACTCTCCATTCCTGTGACTCTTTGACTGCGAAGTCAAGGCAGATAATAACACTCACTCCACCTGGAAGGGTAAGCGTTTTAAATGGCTTACATCCATAGGTTCGCCAATAGCCGATGTTTCCCTTTTGTGATGGGGTTCGTTAACAAACAAACAAATCCACCTGGCTTGCTTAAACAGTTTGACTTATGTATCTTCTTTATTTCGTTGTAGGTAAGAACCACGTTTTGGAATGACTCTTGGAATGTCTGAGGTATGTATACAGGAGGAGACCAGAGATTGCAAAATATACACATCAAATGAGAAGACTAACTGGGCAGGTAGATATATATATATATAGAGAGAGAGATAGATACGTATATGAGACTATCTCAAAAGGTGCTAAGCAATATGGGACAAAACTTTGTCCATAGTAACGATCAACACACTATCTACTCATGCATTTGCTCAGGATAAACTGATTTGATTTTTACATGGTGTTTCATAATCCCAATAGAATACATATTGATTTGAAGCAAATGTCCTTGTGTTTTCAGTGTAACCGTTTCTGTGCTGTTTTGTGTCAATCGTTACTATGGACAAAAAAACGAAGAGATAGCACCTTTTGAGACAGGCTCATATATATATATATATATATATATATATATATATATATATATATATGTGTATGTAGCGTATATAGTCGAGTAAAAGTCGATCTCATGTAAAGGTCGACACGCTATGTTTGGTAAACAAATTTGCAATTGATCATAAAACTTTACGTTAAGGCCAGGCGCAGCTGGCACACAGTGCACAGGGCCGCTCACAGGGGGCGCCACCGTGGTCTATGTCATAATAACACGGTCAGCTAGATAGGATAAGTGCTAACTATTACATAGGGAACTGAGATCGGTAGTGTCCTTGTTTATATTCCCATAATGGATTATAGAGCACATAAACAGTTGGCCCAAATAAACAGAACAAGATAAGACTGATGTGGTTGAGAAGAAGATATATATTCTCTGGCGGAGATATATTAAATGCCAAGAGACCCATGGTCCCCCCAACCCCACAGTCTCAGTATAACGGCTCAGTCGCACCGGCCAGTGCCGTGGAAACCCTAATGTCGTTCATTATGCGGACGCTCAATGGCGTCTGCAGGTAGGCGAAGATGGTATCGCTCGCCCAATCACCGCGCACCCTGAGCTCTTACAGGGTGGCGCCACACAATGATAGGAAGGTACAGCCCCCCCTCCTCAAGGAGTGGGATGAGTAGTCCCCAGCGTCCAATCCCGCGACCCCACAGAAGTGCTTCAGCATCCCTTGGTATGTCGAGTATCGCAGTTCCATCGTGGCGCCCGCTGGCGTGGGGATCCGGAATGCCATGGCATCAGGCCCAGCTGGGACCTCCCTGAAGTGTCTCTCAGTCCAATAAACTGCACACAGGGAGAGGGCCGGGCACCTAGCCACAGGTATGTCGAGCATCCGCTCCGCGAATTGTATCGTCTTGGAGCGACAAACTCGCACCAACATTCCCCATGGGAGAAAGGAAAAGTCTCCCCTGAGTAGTGACGAGTCCGAGGCTGTCACCTGGCACTTCCTCAGTAGTGCCCTAAAGCTGCACAGTATGGCCGCCCGCCAGGCGGTGTGCCCCGCCGAGGTGGTCAGGGCAGCGAATATTCGCCTAAGCATGTCGGGCAGTAAGGGGGCTGCCTGCCTGGGATGGCAACCCCGCTCCCGCTTGATGCCCTTCAACGTGGATGCCAGCTCAAAGTTTTTGTAGTCGATCGGCTCTGCGCCCTCCGTCTTCAAGAAGAAGTTCAGGCCACTGAGATAGTTGCACACCGATGTGTATTTGAGAGTCCTGGCCAGCCAGACTGCATACAGTGCTGTCTGTTCCGGAGGGCACGGTGTGATGGGAAAGTGGCCCCCGAACTCCTCAATGAACTCCAGGTATCGTCTCACCTGGACCCCCCGTGTTGTGATGGAGTTTGGGGCATAGTACTTGCGTTGCACGGCCAGCTTCTCCCTCCGCAGCTCCACAACTGGAAATAGAAGGGTCAGGGGAGTTGGTGAATATGTGGTTGCAACAAAGCCTGCGTGCTCCGTCTGCGACCCGGATTCGGTCCTTACTCTCACTGGCGCTCCAACGGCTCAGGGCGTCGCAGATCGTGTTGTCAGCACTCTTTACATAAACAGACTGAACATCAAAATTGTACTGTGCCGCTATCCAGAACAGCCTGCGCACGAAGTGCATGACCCCCTTTGATTTGGACCGACCCGAGGTCAAGGCCGCTCGGACCGTCTCATTGTCCGTGACCATGACCACCGTGCTGTCCTTCCACAGGTGGCCCCAGTTCTGGGCCGCACAGAAGGCTGCCCACATCTCCAGCACGTTTATGTGGGCCCCCCTACAAGTCCCATCGGGTGTGGCGTGGTGGTGGCCCACCTCATCCCTGATCCTCCCGTCTGGTCCCTCCCCGAAGGCTCCAATCCTCCAATCGCCGGCATGGATTGTCCCGAACCCCTCCCCGGAGGCGTCGCTGTAAGTCGAGACGTATGGGGTATGGCGGCCGATTATTTTTGCCTTCCCATTGAACCGTCTGGAGAAGTCCAGCCACCATCGTCTATCCTCATGGAAACCCCCCGAGAGGCGGACCTTGAAGTGGGGTTTTGCCACTGTGTTGATCGTGTTGTACATGCGTCTGCAGAAAGTGCGGCCTCCCCGGACCACCTTCGCACAGTGCGCCAGCAAGCCAGCCAGCCGCTCCAGCTGGATCCTCCTAGCCTTCTTCCGGCCCTCCAGGGCCAGAAGCGCCATGGTCATCCTGGTCAGCTTGTCCTCAGGCAGCGACATCTCCAGGGCGATGGTGTCGATGTCGATACCCAGGCACCTTGTTTTGGTGGACGGGGAGGTGACTTTTGGGAAGCTTATGTAGAAGCCCAATCTCCGGAGGATCCCCATTAGGGTGGCCTGGGCCGTACAGCCCGCGTCGAAGTCCCGAGCTACGATACAGAAGTCGTCGAGGTAATTTACAACCTCCCCCACGCCCTCACGCACTGCACAGCGGACAACAAAATCAGACAGCTTGCTGAAGACATAAGGGCTGGAGGCCAGCCCCATGCATAGCCTGTTATCTCTTAAAAAGACCGGGTCATTCCCGAAGTCCCAGAATATGCCCTGGCGGTCCCGGTCTCGTGGGTGGATGCTCACCGCCCGGTAAGCATCATGGATGTCCACGGTCGCGAGATAGTCTCCGGCTTGCATCAGGGCGGCCACATCGTCGACACTATTGTAGGAGAATTTGGCCGTCACGCTATCCGTGTAGTTGTTGACTGACTCCCCCTCTGGTCTGCTGCAATCCACGATGCCCCTCACCCCCCCCCTCCATCCTTGGGGATGCAGAAGAGCCTATGCACACATAGCGGCCGGTCCGCCGCCCTGGTCAAAGCCCCTGCCTCGATCTCCTTCCTGAGTTTGCCAGACATGACCTCTCTGTCCTCACGGTCTCCCCCGGCGCCCTGATGGCACTCATAGCAAGCATCGCAGTCCCGGTTTATTACCATGAAGCCGAAGCAGATGCCTTTCATGATATATTCGGCATCGGGGTCAGTATCACCCCTCATGAACAGCTCTGTGAAGACCCTACATGGCTTCATCTGGGACATGACACCATCAATGCTGTGCGTGCAGCTGCACAAACCTGTCATGCAGCTCCTCCAGAGTCGGAAGTCGGTCACACAGTCGGTAACCGTCTCCCTGACGGTGATGTCGAATACATGCTCATCTCCTGTGCCGTCCTCGACGTGGAGCCACCCCGGGTCCAGGCCATCCCCCCTGCTCGTCCATACAGGGGTGCCTCTGTGGGGTGTCTCCCCCACTTGTTGGTCACCGGGGATCCCCCCCAGGGTGCCCGCCGCCGCCATCAGGGTGTCCACCTCGTCCCGCGTGTTGTTATTGTTGTTTACATCCGGGGCCTCCCGTGGCACGGGTGTCTCCACTGACCCCCGTGCTCCACTGCAACCCTCCGCAACACCACCTTGGCAGCCTCCCGCCCCCCCTGGGGCTCCCGTGTTGTCAGTCCCACCCAGGGGCGGGGCCTCCCCGCGTGCCGCGACCACAGTGTTGTTGTTGTTTACATCCGGGACCTCCCCACGTGCGGGAAGCCAGCCCTGCGGCTCGGGCATCTTCACTGACCCACATGCGCCACTGTAAACATCCATACCACGCCCTTCGGCGCCGTCAAGTAATGCATCACACCCAGTACCTCGGAGACCGGTACCGTCCCTGTCCCAGCTGCGTCCACCGCCGGGTTGTGTGTCTGCCTGGGTGTCCCAAACCCCAGTACCGCTACCGTCCCTGCCCCGGCCGCGTCCACCGCCGGGTTGTGTGGCTGCTTGAGTGCTCGCTGCGCCCCACCCCGCGCCACCGTTTTCCCGCGGTATGGCCGAATCTGGGTCATGCTCCGCGTCCCCGGTGTGGCGCGTCCCGGTGCACCGTCAGTCCCGGGTGCACTTAATGCGTTTGTGGCTGCGGCTCCCGCACTTGCTGCACCAATGCCCGAAGCTACAGTCCCCCTCCTTACTGTCACAACCCACTTCCTTGTTCCAGGGAAGCAGGCCCGCTTGCCTCCCTTTTCATAGGTCTTGAGCCCCTTTGGATTCCCGGTGGTCGCACTCTTAGTTTTGGCCCGCATGGCCTCATGCCCGTAGTGGATCAGGCTCGCCGCCGCATTCCCTGCCATGAATGCAGCGAAACCCTCCCGTTCCACCAGCTTACGCACGGCCGTGTCATATCGAACATGGGCAGTGTCTTTGAACAGCTCATGCTTAGCCTTCGATGCAATGTAAGCAAGGTGGCTGAATAGGGCTTGGCCATCTTTTAACGTCACACCGTCTAGGCTCAGGAACCACAGGCATGATGCCTCCTGTAACTCGGCCACTGATAGTTTGCGCACATCCTTCTTATCCTCAGTATATTTTTTTAAAGACCACTTACTTTTCCGTCTCCGGGACGTGCTCCTTGTCCTGCTACGTGAACTGGAGTCACTACGAGAGTGCGATCTGCGCCGCCGTGTCCGGCTCTTGCGCGATACCTCCCCGTAACTTGAGTGACCTCTTTCCGTATGGGCTGCTCCGCCCTGCTCGGCTGGTGGTGGCTTCACTGTGTCCCTGGCCGCCTTTCCCTTTACTAACACGGTCCGTCGTTCCTCCAAGTCAAACATGCGCTTGTCCCTTTCCAGCTGCCTTATTTCCTCCCTCACGCGTCGCTCCTCTTCATCAATGCACATACTCCGTACGTCTTTTGTGATATCCTCCATCACTCGCTCATCGGAGGCTTCTCCTGCTGTCGCCATCTTGACTGCCGAGAATTTGCGCGTTATGCGTATGTGGTTGCCTGCGGCGTCCTCCCGTTTCACGTCAGTAATGCACCTCGGTCCAGAATGAATTTTACCACACGGGTTGCAGAAACCCTCAGACATACCGTATCGCACAGATGAGTGTCAAGCTAGCATGATTCCAGATAGAAGGCGAGCTGGATCGGGGAGTTAAAAATTGAATGCGTTAAGGCCAGGCGCAGCTGGCATACAGTGCACAGGGCCGCTCACAGGGGGCGCCACCGTGGTCTATGTCATAATAACAGGGTCAGCTAGATAGGATAAGTGCTAACTATTACATAGGGAACTGAAGATCGGTAGTGTCCTTGTCTATATTCCCATAATGGATTATAGAGCACATATATATATATATATATATATATATATATATATGTGTATGTAGCGTATATAGTCGAGTAAAAGTCGATCTCATGTAAAGGTCGACACGCTATGTTTGGTAAACAAATTTGCAATACATTATACTCTCTGTAAAACTAAAAGTCTACCCTACTATAATATGGATAAGAGGTACACATTTATTAGTCAATATTATCCTTTATCTTACCGGTAATTAGAGTACGGCCTGAAAGCAACAATCTACCACAGCAGGTAGAATGGAGAGGCAGTAATTCTGTAGATACATATTTGATAGTTGCCATAATTATTTGTCCTTTTGTTGATAAATATTTTATAAAAAAATTGGCTGTTTTTCTACCCATTTTTTAAAGTCATAGCAAGCAGAAATGTCATCCCTTTCAAAACAGTACTTTTGTAACATTTCAACCTAAATGCACTGGGATTGGTCCGACTGCTTCACTGGTCACAGATGGTCCAGTGTATTATTAACAACCCCACCCCAACAACATAATTCATAAACTCACATAACTAGCTACATTAGAGTTACACTAGAATTTTCCTAACATACCGCTTGCCTAACTGCAACTGAACATTCAAACTTATTACAAATTTACCAACTGAATACAGAAGATAACTTCTGCTTACATTCTAAATACTATGTAGATGCTCGCATTGATCTGACTAATATTGATCTGGTTATATGACACTACTGTACCATATTGTTATGGAACTTTTGAGTTTCAGAATTTCATTGTGTTATATGGTGCAAATTGTCTATTCAACAGGTATTGTACACCTTATTCTATATACCTTTTGTGTAAATAATCCTGAATTGAAAAATGGCTGGAAGGCCAGTGCTTCAGCACTGACAAAAGACTTATTCAGCAGAATAAACATATTTACCAAAAAAAATACAAAAAAAAACCCTTAAAAAATGTCGGAGAAAGGTGGGTGGGGTGATAGAAATGTGCTGCTTGAATATGCACCACTGTAGAATACCCATCGACACAGGGAGCTAAATGTCGGCCCCATGCATTAAATTACCCATGTTGCATACTAGATGAACAAAGCGTGGTAGTGCCAAGTGTCAATTCTTAAATAATTTATTTGCACCGACCATCCTTTCTTGTGGTTATGATTTCTTATATAATAAAATGCATCCGAACAGTTCATTAAGCAAAATCAAAATAGGAATTTAAGTCCAGAATGAGTTGAGCGTCGGTGTCCTGTTTTAGTAGTTTTGGGGATTCGAACCCACGGGTTCAAATCCTGGTCGAGTCAAACCACTGACTTAGAAATTGGTACATATCGCTTCCTAGCCAGACATGCAACATAACAGTACAACACCGCTAAACCAAGCTCGGTTAAACCAAACGATCGGTTAATTCAAACTTTTTTCGGCGGCCTGGCAAAATACTACTATTTATCATATAAAAATATTGGTTAAACCAAAGTCGGTTAATCCAAATTATCGGTTAATCCAAACAAAATTGTTGGGCACCAGGACACTTCCAGTACATTAAACCAAACTTCCATGTGGTTATAAGGTCATCTGAGACCCACCTGTCGTTTTTATATGATAGCATTTTGCCGGGCCGCCGAAAAAAAGTTTGGATTAAACGATCGTTTGGTTTATTTAACGGGGTTATACTGTACATACAGAAAACACAATAATCAAAGTGTCCACATATATTGTATATTACATTCATAATTCACCCATGTTTTTGCCAAAGCCAAGTCAAAGTCGAAGCGAAAGCTTGGTTAAACCAATGATCGGTTAATCCAAACAAATTTCTAGAGTCCCTTCAAGTTTGGTTTAACGGGGTTATACTGTATTAGGGTAGGGCAGGGAGCAGTGGAATGAAGAAGACCAATCGTCCACGATTGAAATTTTTCCTGCGTAATCAGCTAATGTACAAACAAAAAAAGTCAATGGGCATAACATGGCTGTGAACTATATAACCTGGACCTAATTGAGCATAAGTAAGCACATATTTATGAATAAAGACCTTTTGTTTTTATAAATCTAAAACTTTGTCCATGCATCTATGATTTAAACATGTGGCTTCCAACATGTCCAAGAGTCAAACTTATTTCCTTTGAACTAGGCACCTGCACTTATACTTGCCGCGGATGCGTGCTTTATAGCACTCGTCATTAGGTGTCGCCCTCTGGTGGGAAGTGCTGTCTCCTCCGAGACAACATCTAACAGTAACATTGATAACACAATTCCCGCCACGTAGCGGATCCACTGAAATGTGGAAATGTCGTCTGCGCCGCTCACGATGCAGTGTGTATGTGTATGTGTGTGTATGTGTGTGTGCTTTATGCAGCGTCTACTCCATCCATATTCACAGTGCCTCGGTTATGACGTCACACGATTCACAGAAGTCGGGTTTATATGTGTCCATAAGTGATATAGCGAATGGTAGACAGGAAGTCTGAACACTTATTTGTCTCTCTTTTTTTGTTGTTGATACATTAGTTGTCCCAAGCAGGGGAAATCCCAGTCACAGATGACTGGTCTTCCCCACTCCACTGCTGGTCGATAGAAAGCCCGAGCCTACACTTTTACCGACCCAAGGGATTTTTAACCTCCCACACCACATAGACATGGTATGAGAGCAACCGGCCTTTGATGACGCTGTAAGTTATACACAGCGGTGGAAATCCAAATTGGCAGAGCTGGGGGCATGGGGAATCGAACCGCCGACCCTCAGATTAGGAGTCTGACCTAGAAAAAAGTCAGACACTCTAACCACTCCACCACAGAGAACGCCACTGGGACCCAACTGACGTTTTTATATGATAAATGGTAGCACATAAGCGCATGCGTGTGCCCGCCTAGTGAAAAACGATGCAGTTAACAGTGATACATAACTGGGTTAGGGAAGTGTAGTCTTTTCTTATGGTTCACTGGGGTTTAACGTCATAGCAACACATCAATGTCCTGCGTGTATTTGCGCAGTGTTAACCGGACGCTGTGGCCGTATCGGTAAGCATGCTGTCTTCCTGTCGGGAGAATCATGGGTTCGAATCTCGGCCGAGTCAAGCGAATGACTTACAAAATTGATACTTGTCGCTACCTAGGCTGTCTCTCAGCATTGCGAGGATAGGTCAAGGACTGGTTAGCTCAGTATCAGGATAATACGGCTGAGTGGAATATCAGGTCACGGTGCAGGCGCCCTGGTCTCCGAGTGGGAAGGTACTAAATATTAGCCATAACTGCGCGTTGTAGCCGTCCTGATGTTACCGTAAATGTTACTAGAACTTAAAACTCCAACAACTAAGCAGCAGCGCAGTGAGCAAGACAATGCGTTATGGTGATATACATGGACATAGTTTCCCGCCGTTAACACTAACACTAACAGTGGTTAATGGTTTGGTTTGGTTTATTGGGGTTTAAGGACCTAGTGTTTTGCGTAGTGAGAAACACTGCGGTCTCTGATGAGGTAAATGGACATACTTAGCGAAAATGTTGTTGCGTTATATTTGGGTTGAAGTTGGTAACACTTGGTGATGTGCATGTGTTTGCTTAGTGAAACAAAATAACAACAATGGTTAATTGTTTTGTCTTTGCGGTTGGGATTCGAACCCAGGACTGCTATTAGGGGAATGTGAGATTGTACTATTGCGGCATCTCATCCAATTTACTTTTAGTTCTAATCATCATGGATTCAAAAAACAATTCATGTTGATCATAATGTTATTTGTGTACGTCTGGTTGTAATTTGTATATTAGCAACCTATTTCCCCTATTAATTCCAGTTATGCGATAATTGTGCATGTTACGGAAAAACATGGGTAATTGAATGCATATGACCGACGTCTTACTCAGCTGGATACAAAGCATCTATTCTATTTATAGACTAAGGCCCGGCGCTGCGCCGCCCCGCCACCTAGCGTAAGAATTTCATATTAACCAAATAGCCGCCGGTTTGATTCACTTTCGCCGTGACCGCGGGTCGTTCAACATCGTCTCTTAAGCCTTTCGTTCTGAGCCATCCCACCCACCCATACTGTTATCTTTGGTGGGGTCAAGTTCTGTAAAGCCTTGAAATCATGATACTCAACTCTGACATGTGACGATAAAAACAAAGACAATAATAAATACCAATATTAAAGTCTTTCGGTCTTTCGCGTTTTCAATTATACGTTATTGTGGTCCATGCCCAAAATAATATTTACGATTATTGATTGCTGATTGCTTAATGCCATATCAGCAGTAAGGGCCAAGTTTACGGTGAAAAGTCACTGGTGTTTGTCCTGTCGGTTTTGGTAATCACATTTATATGCGTATATTGACATTTACATGCCACTCTGAAATGACCAGATTTATTTTAAATGATAACCAAGATGATCTGATGATCACAGAAAAAAACATGGCTGAATGAGTTGAGCATCCGTCTCAAGTTGTTCGTCATGTATCATGTTTTGATCTTATATTTTGTATTTTTATCTACATGTAAATGCAATGGTTTGAACAAAAAACAAACATTTCTCACCGTGAATATGGCCTGTGCTGCCGACACGGCGTAAAACAGCCACCAATCAATCAATCAATCAGTATTTTATCACAAGTATCATCGTTGTTATATCCTTATCATTTGCTGAGTGAAACCTATGTCTTAAAACTTAATATTTATCGCTAACTAGCTTGGCAGTCAGCATTACTAGGAGAGGGCAAGGAACAGTGGAATGAGGAAGACTGTGGTTGAAAATTGCGCCACATAAAACACCCAGAACACGCAGACAAAAATACAACTATATATATATATATATTTATGTGCTCCATAATCTATTATGGGAATATAAACAAGGACACTATCACTTATCAGTTCTCTCTATATTAGTTATTATCTACTGTACTACCCTCATCGGACTTTTATTACCTACTGTTCTACTCCATAGGGGTTTAGTTCCTACCTCCGCCACTAGGGTGCCACCTGTGAGTGGCTCCTGGCCACCCGGATACCAGCTGCGTCTGGTCACTACCGCTGCCAGACCCACTCGGATGGTCAGATTTTACACAGTAAAACCTCTCTAAATCGACAAACCATGGGAACGACCATAAGTAGTATATTTAGGGAGGAGGGAGGTTTAGAGAGTTAGAATATCCATACAAAGGTATTGTTGCGACCCAAATAAACCGATCGATATAGGGGAGTTGTCGATATGGGGACGGGTTGGTATAGAGCTGTTTTACTGTATATATATATATATATATTTATATATATATATGATGTAAAACGAATTATGCGAGCATAAAGATACGTAAGGGAATTATTATCATTCTTGCTATACTCTGTAAGACCCAACACTGTACCGGTGCCACCACCTGCATTCTCATCGTCTCCACCGGATGTAGACCAGCGTCAGTTTCACTCAAGGATAAATCTGACTATCAGCACAGGTCTGAAGGCAATAGCGACCAGATAAGCAGGTGGTGCCGGTTTGGCCAGATCTGTAACTAAGCCTTGGAATATTATTTAGTATCTAGTAATGCAGTGGTCAATATATAGTAGAGGGAATTGAGATGTGATAATGTCCTTCTTCATATTCCCACAATACTGGTAATAGATTATAGAGCAGACACACATCTATATATATATATATATGTGTGTATATATATATATATATATATATATATATATAGAGAGACTGTCTCAAAAGGTGAGAAGTAATATGGGTCAAAACTTTGTCCAGTGTAACGATCAACATACTATCTCTTTATGCATTTGCTCAGGATAAACTGATTTGTTTTTTACATGGTGTTTCATAATCCCAATAGAATACATCGTGATTTGAAGCAAATGTCCTTGTGTTTTCAGTGTAACCGTTTCTGTGCTGTTTTGTGTCAATGGACAAACAAAACAGAGTTATTACCTTTTGAGGCAGGATCATATACACATACACACATGCTGCTACCCCACATTTTCTTTTCACTCACAATTCCATCCTATATTTTACTTGTGCGAAAAATTTATTTTAGTTTTAGATTATATTATACATGCGACTAAATGCAATATGAAATGACTAGATAAACCTGGTGTCTTGGGAATGAAATAATAGGGTTGTTCATGGCATAACATCTCATTTACAACACCAACAACAACAAAGGGAAATACAAAATCCCCCCGAACCTCATTGGTACATAGATTACGTCTTAATGTATTCTGCTAGTAATAAAATAGCCATGGAGTGTGCATGAGCTCGTGTTATTGTTGCTTAAATCACGTAAGCCGACTTGTTATTGATGCTGTCACGTGGTACTGAGTCCAGGGGAGCTGTGGGGGGTGGGCGTGTTGGCGGTGCAATAGACTACATCACGGTTCCGACTGCGCATGCGCTGAAAACGGGGCCGGGAGCAAAGCAAAGGCGTACAGCCATTGAGTTTGCCGATACGCATATGGCAAAACTGGCATTTTATTCAAAATAAATAGAAATACATAACAATTTGGCACAAACATGGATGGAAGGATGCAATATATTATTATAATGAATATGTTTAAGATATAACTCTCCATAATTAAGCATTTTGAGCTAAGAAACATACAATTTCAGTCACTTTACCGGCTGATGTTTACATCACCATTGATTAGTTAGAAGTAATAATTGTTCTAAATATTAAAATGTGAAATGTGTCAACAAAAACTTGTTTAAAAAAAAATATAACCAATATCTGATTAACCCTACTCATTTTCTAGTTCTACATATGTAATTAACCATAGAATATAACTAAAACCTTAATAACATAAATAAAACTGACTCTGGCTATGGCTCTAACACTAGTCGGAGTGCCTAGATTTGTCTTAATCTAAATGCGCATGACATAAGATGTGCTGATTATATTGATGTAAATGCAATGCTGGATAAAAGAGCTTTGTTTTGCTCTGACGCATCCCACAATGCACCGCGCCGCTGGAACCGTGATGTAGTCTATATCACCAGCCCTTTATTGGTAGAGGTTGCCGAGGCCTCCAGCGGGTTACCCTATGGGATGCTATGGTTATTGTAATAGCCCTGTTAGCTGCCGTAATCAGATACAGGGACCGAGCAGTATAGTCATTGCACGACCCTCGCCACGGCTCGCTCAGTAAGACGATATCTTGAGGGTGGGGGTGTGGGGGTGTGGCGGGGGGGTTATCCTCATGAATAATGTCGCGGAGATTGCCACCTACCAGCACAGCTTAGAACTACGGAGTGCAGGTACCCTCCACCACAGGATCTGTACGCAGTGTTTACGTGACGGCAGAGCTGACTTAGTTGTAGCGGACAACAGATAAAATAATATAGATATAGGGATAACAGATATAATATAATTCAGAATCAAATTATGGATCATTAAAGTTATATACTACGATGCTTTATACTTTCCATAATTTTCTGAGATGAATATATTAGCTTGATCCTTATTATCTTCTTTACACTAGCATGAAGTGACTTTTGTTTAAAATTGCCAACTTCAGAGATATTTGAATTGTAAAAATGCCAAATTAAGTTTGGCGCGCTTCCCAAAACTCTTACCCCACAGCCTTCAGCAGGAACAGGTTCGATTAAATTGACTTAATATGCCCTTCTATGCAGCAACATATATTTAATAAGTCACACCATTATCTGAGTTATATATGCAGCTTCAGATATAGATAAGTGTTTCGCTTTTATCGGACTATGCCGCTTTAACAAACTTTGCTTTATAATAAGGTTGCATAGTCTGAAGGCTTTGACGTTTTTCTCATTCAGGGAGATACATATATTAGCTTGATAGCAATAATTCACAAGGCAGGGAACAACTGGTGTAAATAGCTATTTATTTAGTTTAAATGTTGAGTAACTGCTGTAACTCTATAGAGGGTATGGACTAACGTCACGCTAAATGGAATTGCGGACATTGTGGTGATACAACCACAATAACAAACCCAACAAACTCAATGTATTGTCAATGGGAGTGAGCAATCTTCATACAGAAAATGTGAAATATCTATCTAAAACAACACCACCTAGAAACAAGCCGCTTGGAACACATATAGAAAACATATTCAACGAAAAGATTATATTAAATTTATAAGGTTAGGGTTTTGCATTTCTATTCATTTTGAATAAAATAGACATTTTACACTGTGCATATCGGCAAACTCAATGCATTGTCAATGGCCGTGAGCAATCTTCATACAGAAATGGTGAAATATCTCTAAAACCACACCACCTAGAAGCAAACCAATTGGAACACGTATAGAAAACATATTCAATGAAGAGATTATATTAAATGTATAAGGTTGGGGTTCTGTATTTCTATTAATTTTGAATAAAATAGACGTTTTGCACTGCGCAGACCAACAAACTCAATGCATTGTCAATGGCCTTGAGCAATCTTCATACAGAAAAAGTGAAATATCTAAAAAAAAATACACCACTTAGAAACAACCCGCTTGGCACACATATAGAAAACAAATTCAATGAAAAGATTATATTAAATTTATAAGGTTAGAATTCTGTATTTCTATTAATTTCGAATAAAACTGAAAGAATGATCTACTATGTTACTGCAACCAGCAGGTTTTTTACTGGTTGACATCGCCACAATGGCCGCGCATCCAGTTGACGTCATGGGAATACCCTCTATTGTTCGGAATGTTCGAGTCCCGACCTCTCCTCCGCGCTCCCCCAGCTTGCCCTCTGCGACCTGTTGGGCATCACATCCCAGGCCGAACACGAACCCTCAGCCCTATTATAGTTCATCATCTGTCTGAGGTACAGCATGGTTCTCGCATGCGGGAGATTGTGAGTTTTGTTACTGGTCAAGTCAAGCCTATGACTTACAAAAACTTGGGCAGCACTATTAAGTCATGAGTGTGCACTGTCACAGGTCGGTACCCGTCCTGATATGACCTTAGATATTACCAGGACGTACAACTCCAACGACAAACTAACCAACAATCATATTTCTGAGGTGTGGGTCGGTGGGTGAAGTTGAGAGGGTGCTGGTGAGATGGCGGCTACATCAGAACCGAGCCACTGAGTCTTCCGTGGTCACGTGACTGTTTTTAGGTAGGAATGACTGGTGTCGCCACCTGATGGGTTCAATCCGATTCTCGTGAGCCCATTTTGCTAGGTGGCGCCACGAAAGTGTCCCTGGAATCTCTGAGAGTTGCCACTGGGCAACCGCCTGTGAATTACCCATTAGGCCACTACAAATCTATGGTTGCGCAATCTATGATCCATTAACGCTGAGTCACTAGTAATTATATACAAAGAAAAGGACAGATAACATAAGTGAGAGCTATTAGACATAACCATCTCCACAGCGTGTGCATTATTCTAATAAAAATGTAAATAAGTACTGCAACTACCGTATATGTGAATATAAGTCAACATCAAAATAAGTCAAGGGGTACTTTTTTTTAGAAAGAATCTGGAATTAAGCCTATCATGACTATATAATAGGTCGAGCTTCATTTTATTAAATGACAAATTAGACTTCATTCATATACATCTGCAAATATTCACCAAGATGACAACTACACTGGTCACTGAAAAAACCTCCAAAGTCACACTCGTCATCAGACTCCTCCAGTAATGTCAGTACCTGCTCATGACTAAGAGAATCACTGTAATATTCATCACCAATGTCAATGTCAATGTCCTCCGAGTGATCATCACTGACTGAGTCAGACTAATCTTGTCATAAGATGTTGTCCTTGGTGCCATCGATCGTCCCTCGGGGTGGGGGGGGGGGGTATCATGAGTATAACACAACCTCAGAATAGGAGCTTTTTTGGTGGTAAATTACCCCGAATTATAGTAGAGTATATACAGTAGTATTGTGCTGTTTACCACATGTCGCTTGGCTTATTGTGGATTTATGTAACATCACTACCTCAGTTCACACCATGGCTGATACCGGTTTGTACCGTGAGAAATTACCCCATTGAGTCACATTATCCTGGCACAAAACCAAGCAATTACTGTCCTGTCCTACTAATGCCGAGCGCCAGATGGCAATGGCGGGTAAAATCGAGGTTAGTATTTGGTCTGACTCTGGTGTGGATCGAACCGACGACCTCTAACAGTCAATGACTTATAAAATTGATATGTGTCCCTTCCTAGCCTGGTACTCGGCATTAATAGGATAGGGCAATGACCGGTTAACTCAGTGTCAGTATAATGTGACTGAGTGGGATATCGGATCATGGTGCCGGCAGCTTGATTTTGCAGTGGGGCAGGACTATGAAGTCACCATAAGTGTGCACTGTCACAAGTCGGTACACATTCTGATTTGACCTTATATGTTGCCAGCACGTAAAACTCAAACAACCAACAAACTCCCTGAACAGGAGAGACTCACTGAGATTGACATGGCTACCTAGCACATTACTCAGAAAGACTGTCTATGTTGTAGGTCAGTGGCGGAGATGCTCTGAAACACACACCACCACTTGCAATCTGGACCGCACTTTGTCCATACCTCTCTCTATCTCCTCTCTGCTGGCCATGCTCCTCCTTGATAATGTCTGAAAAGAGTTCCAAGAGGGGGAGCCCACCAGCATTTCACTTTCTACTCTTACTCTGTCTGTGTCTTTGGCTCGCCTGCTGGTCACCATAGAGCAAATAGACACAGTCCTTTGAATCAACTCTCCTCATTTCTATTTCCTATACGCTACCCTTCTTTTTCTCTCCTAGGGTTACTTCTCCCCCTGATCAAGGGAGTTGTTTGCTTGGGTGGGGCCCTTTACCTTATCGTTTCTCTCGCTTTGTTCTTGTTCCTGGAATCGCTGGACCCACCTTTACCCGTCCCTTCCTCCTAAACCCTTTCTGCTGTCGACTGGATACAAATGCTGTGCTACTGCCAGACCAGAGATATTCGGGACATCCCCAGCTTCTACAACTGCCCCACCTGAAGATTAACCAATTTATTGGGGCCTTTCTATATCGCTGCAGTTCTGCAGCAGGTAACCATCGTAAGGTTACGAACCACCCGCAAAGCACACACCACCCCACACACCCACACACCCACACACCCACACACCCACCCACACCCAGACACGCGCACACTATCAATCCCACCACCAACCACTCACTCACACACACACCCACAACATCCCGGACTTAGTGACTAATGCCATCGGTCTCGAAGACACAGATTTACTAACAATTACTCGATTGTTGGCCTTAAAAATAATGTTGTTTCTATTAAAAAACGGAGTGAACTATACAGACAATAATTAACAGTTGCTTTAATAGATGACATTGGACAAGGATGGACTTAGTTTTGTGCATAAGTAGTTGGTGGGTTTTTGGAATTTTACATCCGGGCAACATCCAAGGTCATATCAGGAAGGGTACCAACTCGTGCCACTGCACACTCATGTCTACTTTATAGTGCTGCCTCACTGGTAAACCAGGCTGCCAGCACCATGATCTGATATCCTACTGAGTCACATTATCCTGACACTGAACCAACCACTCATTGCCCTATCCTGACACTGCTGAGCACCTGGCTCGGGAGCAACAAGTATCAATTTTTAAATTGTTGGTTTGACTCGACCAGGGTTCGATGTACTAAAACGGGAGATGGTCGCTCAACTCATTTGGCCATCCTGTCTGGTTAGTGAGGTTGTCACTAACTTAGTAGACGGATTGTGGTGTTGTAGGTAGTTCTGGGACTATTTGCAAATGCTTTCCCATCTAGATTCCGCTCAGCATGTCACACATTATGTCATTGGTCATAGTGGCATTGACATAGAGCTAAGGTCAACACTGGCATAACGAGGTCTACTACAGTCTGCGACAGATATGGGATATCATCATGGCGGGCTGATAAGACAGCTAGACGGGCCTCAGTCTATATTCCGAGGACTCCTTTATCCAGCGCCATTGCATGTCCACAATTGGGCGGTTTTGCTGAGAACCGAATGGACATGTTGGACTTGTTAGTTTATTTTCATTATTATTATTATTTTATTAAGCACTACTCCAGCGGTAACTTACATTATTTATTATTACTGTTATTATTACATAGCCTAGTATATTTTTGCAAAAGCCAGCAGCATGTCAACGCTTTGCAAGCAGCTTTTATGAAATGTACAACCGCACAAAGCGGCGGTTAAGTAATGAAAGCAGTCTTTGTCGCATTGCGACTGACAGCATGATGATGATGAGTATATTTTTGAAAATTAAAGTACGAGGGGATGCTCGATTTGAAAAGAGCACTGTCTTCCTGTATGGACATTCGTGGCTTCGAATCCAGGTGTAATCAAATGAATGAAATACAAATTTGATACTTGACCGCTAACTTGGCATCACTAGGATGGAACAAAAACTGACTGATTCAGTAGCAAGGTAATATGAGGAAATGGGATGACATGATGTCATAGAGAGGGTGAGATGACAACGCAATGGGGCAATACTATAATGGTGTCAGAAGTGTGTCATGAAACAATTCATTTCCCGCCATTATATGTATGACCTTGAATCTTGCTAGGACACAAAGCCTAAACAAACAAACAAGACAGAACATGTAGCTATCTGCGCAACCATGCTGTGTTTAACTAATATCTATAACATATTCAGTATGTTACTAAGTTGGTGAAGGGGGCCCATTGTAGGAACATCCTTCTTAGTAAGACCCGCCGCCGATGTCTGATTATACCACCAGGGGGCAGGGGCAGGCGCCATGGTCACGTGATGAACGTCACTGCCGTAAAAGCACGTTAATTAGCATCGGCGCGCATGCGCCGTGGACTGACATGGCCCACAATGCAGTGCGGCCGACGTGGATGCCGTAATTATATGCTGTGGGCGATGCGTTGACGTGGCGGGAACATGCCACGACCACGTCACATGTACGTCACGTGTGACGTAATCAGGGACCTGACACTATTTGCACTATATCAGCGTGAGCATGACAAGGTCAGACATGGTGGGGAGTGCGAACATAACAGACTGGCGCTGACCCCACAGCGGATATCCTTCATAGCAAGATTAAAGTCGTATAGTCCGATGGTTTTGAGTTTTAAACATATTTTCTGAGATAAATATATTAGGTTGATCGTTATAATCTACCCAACTTTAACTTGAGGGAACTTTTACTTTAAATGGCAAACTTTCGAGATATTTGAAGTGTAAGCATGATCAATTAGTTTTGGTAAGCACGCCATGGCAAATTAATAGTGCTGCCCCACTGGGAGACCAAGCCACCTGCACCATGACCTGATATCCTACTCAGACACAATATCCTTACAATGTGCAAACCAGTCCTTGCCCTATCCTAATAATGCCGAGCTCCTGGCTAGGAAGTGACAAGTGTCACTTTTGTAAGTCATTAGTTTGACTGGACCCGGACTACGGACCTTCCGCACGAGAACCCTACGCTCTACCGCTTCGGCGCCCCTACATACGTCAGCGTGACAGAATATATACCTAAGAATCAGAAGTACACCAACGATTAGACCCGTTTCCAGGAGGCATGCACAGAGAACGGCTGATCACCCTAAAACAGCACCATCAGTTGTTCACACTTTAATCTGTAAAGTAGGTTGGCAGTGGAAATCGTCTATACGTGCTTTTCCACCAAAACATTCTTCCCTGTAATACCCGTCACACTACAACGTAATGAGCGAACGTGAGCCTAACGTGGTGATATTTCGTCATTACGTTGATGGACGTTGGATTACGTTATGATGACGTCATAATGACGTTAGAGTGACGTCGAGCTACGTCACATTACGTCGTGTAACGTCGATTAACGTCGAGGTTTTGGACATGTTCAAACGTTTCGATGTAGGACGAACGTAAGGGTTTACGTTCAACGTACGTTCTGTTCACGTTCAGCGAACGTCAATGACGTTAAACGGACGTTATTCCAACGCTCCTCACTACGTTCAACTACGTTCCACTACGTTGACCCCCATTAAACCGAGTGCAAATGCCCACGGGGCGTAATGGGAACGTCAGGAGAACGTCAGGAGAACGTCAGGAGAACGTCAGGAGAACGTGCATTCAACGTACGTTCAACGTCTCATGACATAGCTAATGTCACGTAACGTTCTTCTGGCGATGGAATAACGTTCATAACGTTCCATGAGCGTCATTACGTTGACCTCTCTCGTTGAATGACGGTATCACTACGCTTTACTGATGTTACGCTCTCGTCCACTACGCTGCATCCACGTTCAACTTCTGCCCAAATTTGCATACTATGCCGAGAAGTTCAACGTTCTTCACGTTCTCCCTACGTCGACGTCGTTACGTCGTAGTGTGACAGGGCCATAAGATGCTGCCCACATTAGTTATTCCACTCCTATCAAAGAGCGGGTTAGTGGTGGAAATTCTCTACAATAGTTAATACCCTTTGCGTATCGCACACTACACAGTGAGCTGCTGCCTACAACATTAGTGCTTCCATTGAAGTAAAAACTGTAGTGTATGATAGATGTAGACAACTCGAGTGCTTGTGTATGACTGGCTTTATTCGTCAAACCTTGGTCACTCGCCAACTCCCCCATGTGACCCGCACCTGACCGCCCGCATACCTAAAGGCCCTGTCACACTACGACATAACGACGTCAGCGTAGGGAGAACGTGAAGAACGTTGAACTTCTCGGCGTAGTATGCAAATTTGGGCACAAGTTGAATGTGGATGCAGCGTAGTTGACGAGAGCATAACATTGGTAAAGCGTAGTGATAGCATGGTTCACCGAGAGAGGACAATGTAATTACGATGACGGTACGTTATTAACGTTATTCGATTGCCAGAACTACGTTGCTTTACGTTACATGACGTTACATACGTCATGAAACGGTGGCAAAATGCTAAATGCACGTTGGACGTACGTTAGGCATACATTATCCCGACGGTTTCACTACGCGGACTGCACGTTTCCATCGGCTTTAGTGTGGGTCAACATAGTCCAACGTAGTGCAATGTAGTGACCAGTGTTTTACTAACATCCGTTTAACATCATTGACGTTCGCCGAACGTGTACAGAATGTACGGTGAACGTAAACCCTTACGTTCTAGTTACATCAAAAGTTTTAAACGGGTTCAAAACTTTGACGCGCCCCGATTGTAACACAACGTAACATGACGTAGCTCAACATCAGTCTAACGTCATTCTGACGTCATCATAACGTAACCCAACGTACGTCAACATAATGACGAAATGTGATCACATCAGGCTTACGTTTGCTCATTTAGTGTGACAGGGGTATTACATCCTCCTCCAAAAGTGGAACCAGATCTATACATGTGTTCGATCCGATGATATAGGCCATGGCTGTTTTGGCTCGGGGATTCTTATGTTCTAACAATTGTTGTATATGTCGTACTCCTTTCCCTTTGGCAGATGCTTAACAGAAATAACAATCCCAGCTTAATTCATGATTATTGTTCTTTCCATATCTGGAGCAGTGAGTCATATGCGCTGCTTTCCAATTAGGAGCAAGACGCGGTACCTCATTGGATTAATTATAATTATTGAGTGATGTATAAATATTTGATTTTCGTCCAGCTAGCGGAGATTAAGGGCAATCTCTTTAATTGGCAATAATTCCGCCATGAAAAATGTACATGATATATATATACTATATATTTATATTTATTGTATATATGTATCATGTACGAACATCCAATATTGATATATATTTTATATATATATACATATACAGTATAACCCCCTTAAACCAAACTTGAAGGGACCCTAGACATTTGTTTGGATTAACCAATCATTGGTTTAACCCAGCTTTGGCTTCAACTTAGACTTTGACTAAGAGTGTATTGCATATGTAATATACAATGTATGTCAACACTTTGATTCTCGTGTTTTATGTACACACAGTATAACCCCTTTAAACCAAGCTTGGTTAAACCAAATGATCGGTTAATCAAAAAAAATGTCTTGGGTCCGTTTGAAATACTACCATTTATCATATAAAAAGTTAGTGGGGTCTCAGATGACCTTATAACCACACACAAGTTTGGTTTAACCATACCGGAAGTGAGGTCGGATAATTTTGTTTGGATTAACCAATAATTTGGATTAACCAACTTTGGTTTAACCAACTTTTTTAGATGATAAATGGTAGTATTTTGCCAGGCCACCAAACACATTTTTGATTAACCGATCGTTTGGTTTAAACGAGCTTTGTTTAATGAGGTTATACTGTATATATATATATATATATATATATATATATATATATATATATATATACCGGGTTTTAGCTGATGTGATGGCATGACTCTGAGATACTGGGCCTAGGGGGGCGGGGTGGGGGCTGGGGGCGCGGAGGTTCGAGAGAGGGGACTGTCAGGAGAGTGATTATGTTGAATTCCAGGCTGAACGAATGGCGGGATCAACGGCCCCTGGTCAACGGAGCGCTGCCTGTGTTACGGGTGGCGCCCTCTATATGCATCACACACGTTAGTGTGGGACGCCGCCGCTAGGGTCTCCACAGAGGCGGGCAACCATTTGCCATGTTTACACATTTGTTGTTCAGACATAGGCATACCAGTTATCCGCAATTTGAATTTCCCTATTCCACTGAGTCGTGCCATATGTTAATTTTCAGTTACAAGTAGCCATTTTGCTTGGTATTTGTTTCACCTTCTGGGGACTTGAACCCATGATCGTCTGCATCGGAGCTGAATGTCCCAACCAATCGGCCTTTCCACCGCAATGTATAATCCTGTGTTCTATATTACAGGTTAGGTCGCTTTTGGCATAGGAGTGTGGCTCTGCTTATATGTATGCTTATATGCATTGCCTGAGGGAAATCAATTAATTGTAAGCACTATGCAACTCATGGATGTAAACCTTTTCAAAGATTTACCATTCCAGAGGGACAAGTGTAGTAGTCGGCACTGACCTCTCAGGCAAGGAACCATATAGACAGGATGCGTGGATAGGGTGATTTCATCAGGGAGCCTAGGTAGCGTAATCCTTAGCACACTAGTCTAGATGTGTGGGTTCGAATTCTGAACAATATCTCCCATTTTTGTAATGCATCTGAAGTGCGGACAAGATAAGAGCTAGTGACCGACTGACTTTATTCAGGCACCAGATGGGGTGGCCAAATGAGTAGAGCGTCCCGTCTCCGATTTTGGGAGATCGGGAGATCCGAGTTTGTGGGTTCGAATTCTGGTTGAGTCAAACCAATGACATAAAAATTGATACTTTTCGCTTCCTAGCCTGGCGCTCTGCGTTATTAGGAGAGGGCAAGGACGGGTTGGTTCAGTGTCAGGATAATGTGACTGAGTGGGATATCATGTCATGGTGCTGACTGCCTGGTTTCCCAGTGGGGCAGCACTATAAAGTCGCCATGAGTGCGCACTATCACAAGTCGGTACCCATCCTGATATGACCTTAAATGTTGCTAGGACATAAACACAATAACAAACAAACACTTTATTCAGGCACTACGGTCACGTGCCGCTGACGTCACCTGACCATAGTGCGATGTCACTGTCACGTGTCATTTTCTTGAAGATTTATACTGCCTATCATGGATAAGTCTGAATAGACTTGTTTACACCAATAGACAGTTTGTCGATAGAAAGCCTGATTCTACACTTTTACCGACCCAAGGGATATTTAACCTCCCACACCACATAGACATGATATTAGAGCAACTGGCCTTTGATGTCACTGTAAGTTATACACAGCGGTGGAAATCCAAATTGGCAGAGGTGGGGGAACGGGGAATCGAACCACCAACCTTCAGATTAGGAGTCCGACCTAGAAAAAAGTCAGACACTCTAACCACTCTGCCACAGAGAACACCACCGACCTTCAGATTAGGACTCTGACCATCACACCTCAGACAATAGTTAGGGCGGGTTCTTAGGAAGAAATCCACATCAGTTAGCCAAAGTGTCAGGGTTCAGTCAGTAGCGACGGCAGTAAGGGTGTGAAAAGCCGCAGAAAGGGTGTGAAAAGACAATTAACCACTCGGATGGATGGGCGGGTGGACTCAGCTATCCACATGATGATTGGTTGTCGGTTGTTGAAGGCTTATGTCCTGGCAACTTCTAAGGTCATATCAGGACGGGGACCCACTTGTGACAGCGCACACTCATGGTGACTTATTTACTGCTGTCCCACAGCGAGACCAGGCTGATGACACCATGACCTGATTGATGTGTGATATGCTACTCACTCACATTATCCTAATGCCGATCGAACCAGTAATTGCCAATTCCTATTAATGTCCCAAGCTAGGCACCGACAAGGGGTACTTTTTTCTTCTTAAATCATTGGTTTGACTCATGCAGTATTTGAATCCCCGACCTTCCGCACATAAATCAGCGCTCTTACTGATTCTGTCACCACCTCAGGTGAGCTGACTTGTTCTGCTGTCACTGTGGATTGATGACGCAGTGTTGGGATGTACTGTGGAGAGTGTTCATCTATCATGGTGTGTGTACAGTCAGAGTGCATCGCGCTACATGTCAATGCTATGCGCCTTCCTGTGTTATGGAATATACGTGGACTGGACGAGACATTCGCTTTTAGACTACTCCCTGTTCTACAGTACACTTGGTACCGCAGAGAAGACAGTAATGTATCCTTTCCTGGACTTCCCTTTATACTTGCATAATCCGCTAGTCATCATATATGTATATATGTGTATATATACATGTAAAATATTCCGATAAAACGCATTGGTGGGGAATGTGAAATGGTCTATAAAGGAATACAAATGGTCTATTATTGTAAATGATGTATAGGGCCAGGTGAATGAATGTATTTATGTAGTTGCTGGTGGCTCTTTACTTGTAGTCGATAGTCATTATGTATTAGATAGATAGCGTGAAAGGGGCACTACTGTTAGTGTGTAAGGAGCTCAAGAGCTCTACTCACTACCCCTTCTCCCCCAACTGATAGTCACGGATCACCACACGCAGACAGCAGGCAGGTGCAGGCCAATTAGCCACATTGCATGGTGGTGGTGGGTAGATCACAGTATCCATGGTGACACAAGAATGCTTACTGTTCATTGGTGGAACCAGAAATGCTTGTTGCTGATTGGAGATAATGATCAGGTGGTATGCCACATCAGATCCATGTACCACTGTATAATAATAAACCTGAGGGTGCAAGCTCTCACTCTACTTTCACTCTTTATACTCTTCCTTTCTCTTCTTGCATGCATTGATTTCATATAGCTTGCCTACACAAACCACAGCTGTCAGCCGACGACTTTACATACATATGCATGTACAGTGCGATCCTATTATGATGCAATTATTGGGGTATATACAATGTATTTGCGAAATGACCAGGGTTCTGTTAAATCAAAGTTCAGTTCACTGAATTATTTTGGAATTAAAGAAGTAAAGAACCATATATATGTGTGTATAACAGTTGGTTGATTGTTGGAGTTTTACTTCCTGACAACATCTAAGGTCATATCAGGACGGTTGTTTATAACATATATATATAGCATGCCAGGTTGAGTGTGGGAACTTGGGGAATGGCATTCCATACACTCACCCACCTCCTTCACACATCATCATCATCATCATGCTGTCGGTCGCGATGCGACAATGACTGCTTTCATTACTTGATTGCCGCCCTCCATTTAGCTCTCTGCTGTGAGAGTGATGTCCATGAGTCGGTCTTAATGGCTCTTAGCTTCAGGTTTCTCTTGATGGTATCCTTGAACCGGAGACGAGGGCACCCTCTCTTTCTGTAACCAGAAGACAGTTGAGAGTAGAGGATCTGATCTGCTTCGGTAGCCTGTCTGATGACATCCTCATGAGGTGTCCACTCCACCGGAGATTCTTTTTGATCAGAAGATCTTCCAATTCCATAGAGGGCAGCCCCGTCCGTTCGAGTATTTCCTTTGCATTTCATGAAAGCTGCCTGCAAAAGTGTTGAAGTGCTGCTGCCTTTTGCAAGTTACCAGCGGCACTCTCTCGGGGACCAAATAGAGGTTTCACACCGGAAAGAACATGTCCAGACAGGCTCAAAACTATTTGTCCCTGCATGTATGTCTGTATAATAAATATGACCTTGTTTGGTGTTTTTTTAACTTGTCCCCTGAAATTCAGGTGTCAGTGCCTGTGCCCCTGGTGGGCGTTAGCTAATTAATCACAAATGCACACTGAGACGGATGCAGGTTCTCATCTGTTAATACAGAAAGGACCGAAGCCGGGACACAGCACGCCACATAGCAATTCTCACTTAGACACCGGAAGTTGGGGGGTTTGTGCAACTCCCAGCTCTAGCCTCCATTATAGATCGCAGGCTTTAAACTTAGTTTGCGCGTATATCCACGTTCTTCCTTATAACCAAGCTACCAGACGCACTGGCAGATTCGGTAGAGTGCAGGCCTCCCGTGTGGAAGGTCGAGAGTTCAATTCACTGTCGAGTGAAATCAATGACTTACACAATTGATAGTGCTACTTGTTGCTTCCTTGTCAGGCGCTCAGCATTATTAGGATAGGGCAAGGACTGGTTGGCTCGGTCTCAGGTTAATGTGACTGAGTGGGATATCAACTATCGGTGCTAGTGGCCTGGGCTCCCAGTGGTGCAGCACTATAACGTTCATATGGGTGTGCACTGTCACAAGTCAATGTCAGTTCTGATATGGCCTTAGATGTTGGCAGGACGTAAACACCATATCAGGATGGGTATTCACTTGTGACAGTGCGCACACATGGCAACTTAATACTGCTGCCCCACTTAGAGACCAGGCCACTGGCACAATGACCTGATATCAAACTCAGTCACATTATCCTGCCACTGAGCTAACCAGTCCTTGCCTTATCTTAATAATGCCAAGCGCCAGGCTAGGAAGCAACATGTATCAATTTTGTAAGTCATTGGTTTGACTGGACCAGGAATCGAACTCCTGACCTTCCACATGGGAAACCTGCGCTCTGCAAGTTAGCGACAAGTGTCAATTGTGAAATCATTTGGTTTGAATCAGTCGGGTTTCGAACCTCGGACATCACATTTAATAATCATTAATCATCGTAGCTGGCTAAGCGAATCCTGATCGGATGTTGGAGACTACACAAAATGGTGCAGATAGATTGAACATCGAGCAGAATCAAACACGCCTCCACCATCATCCCCAGCTCTCACCCCTACCCCCACACCCCCATACAACACAACCTGTGTAGTATGCAGGAAGCAACAGCCAAACTGACTACCAACATCAACACAGATCGATCAGTCCTACCTGACTGATCAAAGTAAACTCGCCTACAGAACGTACACGGACACGTTCGCGGAATTAACACCAGACGGCCCCACGATCGGTCAATAAACCCCTTAATCAGGTGGTGGGCACGCAGTGCTGTCATTGGCCTTTTTCCGCGTGAACTGTGTGGAACTATGCCTCGAAGGCGGCGGCGGGTGGGTAGCCTTAGAAGCTTGTCATCAATCTTCCACCAGGAAGGATTGACTTCCGGTTAGAGCCCCCCCCCCACACACGCAAGGGCTTCTCCACTAATGAATTGCTGAAGGTGTACGCTATGTCATTGTTTTTAAGTCAATTGTATAATTGGATATCAGGTCAGTGCGACTGACACTGATCTACAACCGGTGGAGGGGAAGAGGCTAGGTGGAGCCACTGGTACAGTGTTGGTCTTACGGAGGCTAACAAATAATAGTGATAATTAACCCTTACGTATCTTTATACTCGCATAATTCGCTATACATCAAATATATACAGATATCTACGCATGTGTGTATGTGTACTCTAGAATCTATGATGAGAATTGAAATAAGGCACTACCTACCACCACCATTGCTTCCTCACAATCACCATGCTATGCACTCATTTATATGAAGAGTTATGTATACATGTCCACATATATGGATATATAGATAGGATAAGTATTTATCGATATATAAAGGGCGGAGCGGTCTATCCTCCGTTATTGTTTATATTATCTACTGCGCAGTAGCCGACCGCCTGCGTGCGGAATTGCATTGGTTTGGCCTAAGCCTTGGGCGCCAACGAAAAGTGAGTTGGTTTGGCCTAAGTGGGTCCCATGACTGCTTGCTACTGCAGCGCCACTTCGTGCTCGTGGCCTGCGCCCTTCTGTTTGGCCAGTGCGCACTTGCTTTTCAAACTTTTGACCGGCTGGGCAGTTGCCTAGCCATGAGACTGGTATTAAACTGTTAAACCCATATTCATGTTTGTGTTTGTGTCCAGAGCATAGCCTACTTTATATGTATATATTTTGTTATTACTGCATTTGTTGACTAGCAGTGGCAATTTCATTCATGGGCAATTGGTCTTCCTCATTCCACTGTTATATATATGTATATGTATGTATCTATATATATATATATATATCTATATATACATATATATGAGCCTGTCTCAAAAGGTGCTAACTCTTTGTTTTTTGTTCATATTAACGATCGACATAAAACAGCACAGAAATGGTTACACTGAAAACACAAGGACATTTGCTTCAAATCAATATGTATTCTATTGGGATTATGAAACACCATGTAAAAAACAAATCAGTTTACCCTGAGCAAATGCATAAGTAGATAGTATGTTGATCGTCACTATGGACAAAGTTTTGTCCCATATTGCTTAGCACCTTTTGAGACAGTCTCATATACATATTTGTGCTGTATAACATAGTATGCTTGTCTACATGTATGGAAGGTAATCTATCCTTATATATCCTTTTCATTACAAACTTATACGAAACTCTGCTCGTGGTGCCACCATCCGCTCACATCTCCTCATGCTAGGACTTACTTGGTACTTGGTAGTTGTCACTGAACAGAACAGCCAGTAATGCTCTGATGTAATGCCTCTCCCTCCCCTGCCACCACCCTTAACCATAATGAACAAACCATCAACACAGCAAACATCCTACACAACTATCAATCTGTTTAAACACATTGAACATTATATAAGACAAACAAAATGTCTTGTCAACTATAAACTTAACTTGTTTTATGAGAGGAAAAATGTAACCGGCAACGATTGTTTGAGTTGCCCTGAGTATACACCTTCTACTCGGTATTGCTCCCCATATTTCCATGAACTACAGTGACTGGTGCTGTACATTATACAGCAGGAGCCACTCCCTTAATTCTACAGGATTGGTGCTGTGACTAATACAGCACTGACCAAACTTAGATTATTTAGACTGTCAATTCCAATAGTAAGATGGCCGGAAGACCAGGGCTCTGGTGCTGACAAATGTCATATTCAGATGAATAAATATTTTACCAACAAAAAAAAGAATGTATTTCTGAGCAGGCATGTTGCCGCTACAGATGAAGACATGATTGAATTCAATGTTCAACGTGTAGATTTAATCAACTGTTGGGCATGTAAACTTCATCCATGTTGGACACTAATATTGCACCTACTCATGGCCATATAAATCACCTGTAGTTGGGCAGCTAAAATTCATCAACATTTGAAATTGACTCATTCCGATAGCGTGGATATGACCTTTGCTTCCGACAGGGCGTAGATCCTCATTAATTGAATATATTTGTGAACATACATATTTTATCCATTGCTGCATATATATTTTAATCTATTGCTAAGTATATATATATATATATGTATATATAATCCTCTTTTGAAAGTATATTTCAGTTATAAGATTGAGCACCTAATTCGGTAGAAGGTAGGCCTCCTGTCCGGAAGGTCAGCAGTTCTATTTCCGGTCGAGTCAAACCAATAACTCACAGAATAGCTTCCGAGCCAGGCGCTCGGCATTACTAGGATATGGCACGGACAGGTTGGCTCAGTGTAAGGATAATGTGACTGAGTGGGATGGGATATCAGGTCTTGGTGCTGGTGGTGTCGTCTCCCAGTGGGAATCAGTATAAAGTAGTCATGCGTTCTGGCACAAGTCTGGCCCATCCTAATCTGACCATATAGATGTTTCAGGACTCCAATAACCAACCAACCATGAATGGAGATCTGAAAATGATGATCGCCCTCCTAACACCAGATAATTGTTAGCTTACATTTCAGATTCTGTCCCATAGGGCTCATAATAAGAAGCGCCCCTGCCTGATCTGACCCCCCCCCCCTCCATAGCCCCCCTCCCCCCACACACACCCACACCCCTGGTGGCTTGTCCCCTGCAGTAACAAGCCAGGCACTATTCGGTGATAGATAACGGCGTTATGGGATGGGGGTGTAATTACAAATGGCCGCTGGGAGATGCCTGTGGCTCGACACGACTAGGGGCCGTGACGCCTGATGGACTGCACACTGGAACGGGGCAGTTTGTGCTGATGGATATGGTGTGGGCATCTGTGAACCACAGCGGCCCCTGGTGGGAGTGGGCAGAAGCAGCGACCACATGATAAACCATCCTCTGCATAGTCGCGCTTAGCGGCATATATATATATATATATGTATATATATAAATATATATATATTTATATATATATATATATACATATATATTTGTTATTTTGACCTGAGAGCAGCGAGAGCATTGGAGTCGGTTCCCAGGAAGGGGGCAGCAGAGAGTGCCCAGTTACAAGGGGGGGCTGCAGAAAATAAGGGGTGTTGGGAAGCGAGAGGTGCCCAGAAGGAGCACCAAAAACATTAGAGACTATTCGTTATTTATATTCACATAATACATTATATAGCACATACCTTAGGAAAAAGAAGAACCTCTTTCCAGACATCATTTAGGTTACATATATATATATATATGTATATAATAGCCTAATCAATGTCCTATGAAGGTTTGCATGTTGTGCATATGTCAGAGTTGAAAAAAATGAATTTCACTTTTTTAATTAGATCTTATACAAATTGAGCAATACGTTAAATATCACTCATGTAACATGAAAATCAAAGACACATCCAGAATATCATCTTAACATATACAACATAGTCAAACAAGATTTGATTGATTACTCTTAGGCAGACAAGGTCATGGCTTACAAGCAAAAAGTTGAAAAATATGTTGAAAACAGTTTGGCTACATGCATAGTGTAAATGTGTAAATTTTCACTTTTTCACATTAGCACAACATCACAAAAGTAAACTTTTCGTTCTTGGGATAGCTTCAATAAATGTACTATTGCGAACATACTTAATACACAGAGGATACAATAACTATTTTACTTGCAATCAATAAGCGAAAGAACAGATTATCAGCATCGTAATGTAGAAACCAAATACGTGGTGCCGAGTTTGAAAGAATGACCCATATATATACGTGTGCGTTTTAGTTCATCCATAATTGAAACAAATAACACGCTGCACCTTCACACAACAGCGCAGTAATTGTGGCCTACTCCTCTAACAGAGTGGACCGGTCCTACATGTCCGCACCGGGCCCGTTAACCCCGGCCGTAGTGACCCGCTCATGGGCGCCATGTCGGGGTGGGCCAGTCTGTCATGTCAGCTATCACGTGGGACTGCATCTGTCTGCCTACCGGATAAGTCTGAATAGGCTTGTTTTCACCATTAGACAGTTTGTCGATAGAAAGCCCAAGCCTACACTTTTACCGACCCAAGGGAATTTTATCCTCCCACACCACATAGACATGATATGAGAGCAACCAGCCTTTGATGATGCTGTAAGTTATACACAGCAGTGGAAATCCAAATTGGCAGAGGTGGGGGCACAGGGAATCGAACCACCAACCTTCAGATTAGGAGTCTTACCTAAAAAAAAGTCAGACACTCTAACCACTCCGCCGCAGAGAAAACCACATTATCAATTGCTGAAGGGTCTAATAGCTTACCCTACCTCCAGAGGTTTTAATATCAATATATGGGTGACTCTGGCATCCATATTTATCCAAAACAAATCCCATTTTACTGATAATGTCACACACTATGGCTCAGTTAACATCGCCTCTTTATCCAATGTCAGCTATCATTCTAGATACAATGTAAAATGGTGATCAAGTTGTTATCACGTAGAGTGCCAACCTGCCTGGGGTGCACTGATGAATGTGGTTTAGTGTTTAAAGGGCTAGTAACACGACCGACACAACCTCACATATCCACTCTCACCAATTCATATATCCATAAATGTGTTGTGGGGGGTGATGAAAATGGGAAATATTGTGCCTAGAGCGGGACTCGAACCAACATCTCTTTGCATTCTGGGCCAGTGTGCTAACCATTTCACCACCTAGGCTCCTTGATATCACCATACTACCCACGCCTACCTGTCTATGTGGTTACTTGCCTGAGAGGTCAGTGCAGACTATTACACTCGTCCCCCTGGAATTGTAAGTCTTTTAATGCTTACAATTACATACATACAGGCAATGGACTAACACATACATACACATGGTAGGTTCAACAACCATACAGTGCATAGCATGTATAGGATCCTGGTCATGGCACCATGTGTTGTGGGGGGGTGATGAAAATGGGAAATATTGCGCCTAGAGCGGGACTCAAACCCACATCTCTTTGCGTTCTGGGACAGTGTGCTAAGCATTTCACCACTTAGACTCTGTGATATCACGATACTACCCACGCCTACATGTCTATGTTGTTACTTGCCTGAGAGGTCAGTGCAGACTACTACAAATGTATGCTCCGTTTTATTTGCTTGTGTATCAAGTTGGAGTCCTTCTTGTGAGGTTTTAGGGGCACGTCGGTCAAGCTGGGAGAATTATGGTATTTCAGCCCTCCTGACCCCTCTTGGATGTTTGAGGGGGTCAAGGCCATGGACAACTCACATACATGGACAGGTATATTTCTATCTAATGGAACTGATACAATATTGGACTCATGGATCACTAAATTGTATAGACGGATACAAACCATGGCAATGAGGTGCTATCGCAATACAGTAAAACCTCTCTAACCGACCACCTCCACAGATCGACCACCCCCCTATATCGAACGCTTTATTTGGGTCCCAATAATACCATTTTAACCATATTCTAACTCTCTACACCAACCACCTCCTTAAATGGACCACTTAAAGTCGGTCCTAATGTTGGTCGATTTAGAGAGTTTTTACTGTATACTACACATCTTATACAACGACCATGTTGGTGCCAATGAGAAAGTCCATGCAAGACCCATCAGACAATTGAGTCACACAAAGATCTCCTGACAATTGTAAAGAGATGGATACTGCAGTTGTATGGCCATTTTACCTGTTGATCAGGTTTAAGCGGCTGTCACACATCACCGGATTGAGCAACGAACAGAATTGTCTAGTCGGGTGGTGTTTCGGCGTGATAAGTATACAAATGTATTAAAATGTGTCAAAATGTTGCGATATCGGGACAAGGGGGCTGGACGAACAGACATGAAACGGACATGAAACGGACATGAAATGGACATGAATGTATAACCAACAGATGGTAAGAGGACTAAATGGACTCAAACCAGACAAGAACCATAAATGTTAACCCGGCGGCATCCATTCCAAGTTTTGTGCATGTTCAAAACTTGTACCTGGTCAAGCCGGATATCAATGGATATCAATGGATATGGAATGGATATGCAACGGACACAAACCAGACTTTGCCGGATATCAACATACTTTGTTCGGTTTCTTTCCATTTCCCCAATCCGGTGATGTGTGACAGCATCTTTAATCAGAACCATATTGCAAGGCACAGTGAACGTGGGAAGAAAAGAATGCGGAACAAAGAAGGCAATTGGTCTTCCACATTCCCCGTCTCCTTGCATTATCCTAGAGAATGCCAAATGTCAGGCTAGGTAGCGACAATTATTCATTTTTAAGTTAAGGCTTTGACTCAGCCTGGGTTCTAACCTAAAGGTTTGAATCCCATACCTTACCCAAACTGCAGGTTGGTACTCGGCCATTATGTTTGGTGTTCATGTTTGCTCTATTAACTATCAAGTAAATATAAATGCAGATTCGCAACCTATTTTATCATATTATCAATATATTTATTCACTACCTCATCTAATCATGAGGGCCTATTTTTTATTTGTTTATTTTGTGACTAGCACTAGCTTGAACCATTTTTTCTCAGTAGAAGAAGCACAATCGATTTAAATATCTGGTACCCAGCACAAAGAATCTCCAGTGAACTGATCAAAAAGAATTTCCGGTGGACTGGAAACCTCATGAGGATGTCATCAGACAGGCTACCAAAGCAGATTCTCTACTCTCAACTGTCTTCTGGTTACAGAAAGTGAGGGCGCCCTCATATCCAGTTCAAGGATGGCATCAAGAGAAACCTGAAGCTGAGAGACATTAAGACCGAATCATGGACATCACTCTCACAGCAGAGAGCTAAATGGAGAGTGGCAGTCAAGTAATGAAAGCAGACTTTGTCGCATCGTGACCGACAGCATGATGATGATGATGATGATGATGACCCAGCACAACCACCAGAACCCAGGCATTTCTTTCACCCTGCTTTCACCCCCCCACCTCAGGCCCACCCCCCCTAGCGGCACCTGGAGAGAATTAATAAGAGTCCAGATGTTAACGGAGTAAACAGAATATGCAGTGTGTCGATTGATGTTGCCTCTCTCGGTAGTGGTATGTAGGGGTATTTTTTTGTGTGTGGCCTGATTATATGCTAAGAATTTATATTTCTGTACAATTAGTATTGATTGCATGATTATTCCTATTAAGAAATTCGCATATATGGAGCTATTATCTCACTGATGATGGCCTTTTCTGCTGACAGGGCGCTAAGGAGCCATCACTAACTAACTCTAGAAACCGGCTGGGGTCCGGAACTGGCCCGGATTTCTAGATTTTCTGAATTTGTTTAGACAGGCTAAATATATACTTAATATATCAAATAAAAATTGGAAAGTAAAGAAATAAATAGCGCTTAGCAAATGCAAATTAATACACTTCTACAGCAGGGTCTGTTTGATTGTTATTAATCCAGCTAAAATCCTTAAAATATATTATATGTGTACATATAGACTGTACATCACCAGCCAGCTAACCCGAATAGAGTGGTTCCAGATTCTGCCGATAGATGTCACTAGCTAGTCATAGTAAAGATAGGCTGCATATCACCGGTGGACAGCACTGTTGAAGTCATTGGTTTGACTCGGCCAGGGTTTGAATTCATTGCCTTTTGCACAAGAAGCGAGTGATGTGCCTCCTTCGCCCATCCCGTCCGGGTTGAAGTAAATATTTGTGTGTGTGAGTGTATGGATGGTATAGCGGTAACTGTGATTTGGCAGCAAACACATAGAGCACAGGAACTGGTATTTACTCTAATGTAAAATAGAAGTTAAAAACAATTGCAGTGTGATATACATTAGCAATAATAATTGTATGGAAATAATCCCATCACGTCGGGCTAACATGTTCCCCGAATCTGTTGGTTCCAAGTGAATTCAAAGAGTAGGCATTATGCTGAAGGATATGCCTTGGTTCATCAGGCCGACTCATGCTATAACCCTGACATATCACGTTTAAGCTTGCTGAGTCACTGCTTCAATAGTTTCTTAGCCGTGGACACATGTATAAAGTTAGGCCGACTTAGATAAGGTGAACTAGATGAGTCAAACTACAGCCACGTTCACACATACCAAGCTTTGAAAGTGTGTCGCGTTCAGACATGCGCATTAAACCAGCTCAGATCGATGTTTGCTTTTTGTTGTTTTACATCCTAGCAACATATAAGGTCATATCAGGATGGGTACCATACATACAAACAAACATACATACAACCATACATCCAAACGTACATACACATACATACAAACATACATACATACACAAATATATATACACATACACACACATACACACATACATAGACACATACGTATACGGATCGAGAGTGACGTGCTTAAGCCGAGTCAACTAAACCATTTGCGTTCACACACGCACCTTAGACCAACACAGGCTAAGTCATCTGATCTAATCTACCTTGCAAAGCGGTTTACTTGAGGTGAACTTGTAGAGTCAACTCAGCCCTAATTTGTCTGAGAGGAGCGTTCACACACGCGATCTGAGTCGACTTACATGAAGCGAACTAGTTTAGGCGAATTAAGGCCCGTGTGTGACCGGGACTTTAGGAACCATCAGATAGTTACTTGGAACACCTGTGTTATAGTGACTCAGTGGCAGGTACATGCATACAAAAGCTACGATTCTCGTCTACTTATTGCCTCGTCATGATGATACTAATGGTATTATGACTCACTACATGACCATAGCCTCACTGCGTGCATGAATCACATATATATATATATATAGGAATATATGTCTAGTTGTATAGTGTAAAGACTACATCACGGTTCCAGCGATGCGGTGCATTGTGGGATGTGTCAGAGCAACCCCCCCCCCCCCTGGAAGCACATGGCACATGCTCATACACTGCGTGCAGCTATTAAATGTGTTAGTTTCAGCTCATCTCAGCTCTTGTTTGAAACATAGAATACCAACTAAAAAATTATATATATAAATTAAGATATTAATCTTTTATCCAGCACTGCATGTACATCAATATATCCAGCACATCTTATGCCATGTGCATTTAGATGTATCCAAATCTAGGCACTCAGACTCGTGTTAGACCCATAGCCAGAGTCAGTTTTACTTATTTTATTCATGTTTTTATTTACATCCTATGGTTAATGACATATGTAGAAATAGAAAATGAGTAGGGTTAATCAGATATTGGGTATATATTTCTTTGAAACAAGTTTTTGTTGACACATTTGACAATTTAATATTTAGAACAAGAATTACTTCTGGCTAATCAATGGTGATGTAAACATCAGCCTGTAAAGTGACTGAAATTGTATGTTTCTTAGCTCAAAATGCTTAATTATGGAGAGTTGTGTCTTAATCATATTCATTATATTATTATATTGCATCCTTCCATCCATTTTTGTGCCAAATTGTTATGTATTTCTATTTATTTTGAATAATATGCCAGTTTTGCCCTATGCATATCGGCAAACTCAATGGCCACATGCCGTACTCAATGCATTGTCAATGGCAGTGAGCAATCTCCATACAGAAAAAGTAAAATATTGATAAAACCACACCACCTAGTCACAAACCGATTGGAACACATATAAAAAACATGTTTACCGACAAGATTATATTAAATTGATAAGGTTAGGGTTCTGGATTTCTATTAATTTTGAATAAAACTGGCGTTTTTCACTGCGAATATCGGCAAACTCAATGGCCATACGCCCTTGCTTTGCTCCCAACGCCGTTTTCAGAGCATGCACAGTTGGAACCGTGATGTAGTAGTCTATTGCACTAGCTATTTCCAGAGCCACCAATAAGGTTATTCGCAGAGCCGCGCATGCGCTGAAAACGGCATACTTAATGGCCGGACATATGTGTTTTGCTGTCAACGCCATTTTCAGTGCATGCGCAGTCGGGATTCGAACTACTCTATAGAAATACAGAATAATTTGGCATAAACATGGATGCAGGTATGCGATATAATACTATATTGAGTATATTAAAGACAATGCTAGCCTCTCTGTAAATAATAATCATTCTTGTGGTAATTCGTAGAGCAAAGCACCTGGCCATTGCGTATACACAGGTATATACACTGACTGATATACAGCATGTATAGGGTACATGGATGTTTGTAAATTTGCTCAGGAGTGTGCAGTACCAGCTGGATGTAATGCCCCAACTACTGCAGTCCCAGGGACCAGTGGACGTCGGGCTTCGGTGAATGTTGCATAATAAATATTATGGGGTGAGAAGTACATACACAGGAAGTAGCGATATTAATATATATATATATATGTATATATATATATTCATTCATGCATATACATAAGCATCTATACCTATATACATATACATGTATGCACATACAGGTATGCGTATATATTCATATATAAATATATATATATGCATTGATACATATATATATATATATATTCATATATACATATATATACATGTATGCACATACATACACATATACTGTACATAACTACTTATTGATGTAAGTATCCATATACCGCCATATATATATTTATATACACATATATTTGTCTATAAATATATTTATATTCATATACACATAAATACATATACAAATACTCTGCACATGTATTTATAATTATTATTACATACATCTACATACACAACCACATATACATGTGAGGAGTTATAACCCCAATTATCGCCCGGAGTAATTGTAGTCTGGTACCTTTCTGTACCGGTCAAACTAGGGTATTTGATCAGCCTTGACCCACATCCCGGATTCAATAGTGACCGTGGCGTACTAACTAGTCCACTTCCCTACACAACCCTAATTTCTCCACTTAATAGTATGCCCCATTCCAAACCGGCGAACTGAGCATTGCCTTCTACTCTTCTAGTGTTTCTTGTTAACGTACCCATTATATTGCATATACAATAATAAACATGAAAAGCGCTCAGAAATAACCCGTCTTCGTTTTATCAACTCTCCGCTTGCATGTCCTTCCATCGTATGTGCTACCTTTGGGGGGGCATTATGAACAGGCAAGATAAACATTACATTTGGGGTTGCTTGGTTCTTGGGGTTTTACGTCCTGTCCACATCTAACGTCATATTAGGATGGGTACCACTTGTAGCAGTGTGCATTCATCATGAGTGTATTGTGCTGGCCAACTGGGAAATCAGGCCACTGGCACCGTGACCCAATATCCCATCACTCACATTGGTCTGACATTAACCTAACCAGTCCCTGCCCTATCCTATTAATGTCAACCGCCAAACTAGGAAGTGACGCAAATCAACTATGTAATTCATTGGTTTCACTCGACTGGGATATCAAACTCCCGACCTTCGGTACGGGGAGCCTGCGCTCTATGGATTCGGCCATCACGTCAGGTCATTTACATTGGGGTCGACTGGGTTGGGAGTGACTAATCACCCTGTTATTGACGAGCTGCTGGGGGGATCCCACTTACTCATTGCCGATATTGATTAATACACGTGTGGTTTATTTATCATCTGAATAACAACAGCACCTACCGTCAGATTGTTCGCAGCCTCCGTCACCGTTGACCCACTTGAGGAGTCTGAGCTGGCTTGTTGGCCTCCTTCTTATAGCATGGGTTTTCCTAGACAATATCGCCTCATGATATGTCAGAGGTGTTCTCTGTGGCGGAGTGGTTAGAGTGTCTGGCTTTTTTCCAGGTCGGACTCCTAATCTGAAGGTCGGTGGTTTGATTCCCCATGCCCCCCATCTCTGCCAATTTGGATTTCCACCACTGTGTATAACTTACAGCGACATCAAAGGCTAGTTGCTCTCATACCATGTCTATGTGGTGTGGGAATTTAAAAATCCCTTGGGTCGGTAATAGTGTAGACTTGGGCTTTCTATCGACAAACTGTGTAATGGTGAAAACAAGTCTATTCAGACTTATCCATGATAGGCAGTATAAATCGTCAAGAGAAGAGACGGAGTACTGTTATTAATTCTTGCAGCTCTCACCATGTCACAGATCCAAGCACTAGCATTGGAGTATGCGTTAGCCACAGCACGCTGGACTGAACTTGATCAGTTCTCACCATTTACTGGAGCACCTTACGTAACCACATCAACTCATCTCCCCACTCTCCAAAATAATTGTATTGCGTAATACCAGCCTTAAGACTAATATAGTACTAATAGTGTACTTATTAATCCAGCAATGCGTGTACAGGTGTCACTTGTTATTCAATCAGCAATGTTTAAATATACAACTTGGTTGTGTTCATATCTAGGTTTTGATGACAATACCTAAAGATTGATATGTTCTCTTTGATATATATATATATATATATATATATAACCTAAGGTATATATAGTATATATAATATGTATATTATATATATAATATTATATATATATATATATATATATATATATATATGATAGTGATGTTTTTGTTATGTGTCCATCTGTACACAGGTATATGTCTGTATATGTGGTGGGTATGCTTGTAATAAGTTATATGTATGCATTTTAGTAATATTTGTTGAATGTATGAATATTAGTGTATATGTACACACATATGTGGGTATATGTATGTATATGTATGCATCTATGTAGATATATGTGTATATATATGTATATATATATATATATATATATATATATATATATATATTGGTTGCTTGCTTGCTTGAGTTTTACGTAATGGTGACATCTAAGGTCATATCTGGATGGGTACCGATTTGTGACAGCGCGCATTCAATGCGGCTTTATAGTCCTGCCGCAATGGAACATCACTCCGCCAGCACCATGCCCCGATATCCCACTCAGTTCCATTATCCTGACACTGAGCAGACCGCCATACATATATATATATATATATATATATATATATATATATATATATATATATATATAGAACTCATTGAGAATTACGACAGCAGGAAGGAGAAGTAAACTTTGAAAAACCAAAAATAGCATAAATGAATAAAACAGTTATTCTGCGCAGACCCCCCCCCCCCCCCCCCACCACCACACACACATCTCACTACTACCAAGTTGCCCGTGCCCGTCCTCCGACGGTGAGATGCCGGTCACAAAACCACTGACCGACTGCAGCCTTGTCGAGTCGGGCCGGCGCCCTGGTCAACACGCCGGTCAGGGTGCGCTCTGTAAGCCGGCGGGGGGTCAGGCGGGGGGTGGGGGTGGGGGAAATCTAGTTCCGCTGCCCGCCGCATGGGCACCGCCCGCTTTATTGGCTGGTATGACATAAATCTCCCCGCACTGCAGACTTCCGGGCAAAGGGCCAGCTGCCCTCCGGTGGGATTCGCCCGTATGTGGATATGGGATGGGGGGAGGGGGGGGGGGGTGCGAGGGGCTGGGAGGTTTGGGGATTGGGTTGGGTGGTTGGTTGTGGGAGATAATCGTCCTGACAACATCTACGGTCATAGCAGGACGGTCGCGAGTTGTGACAGTGCGCACTCAGGGCGACTTTATAGTGCTGCCCCATTGGGGGTGTTGTGATGTTGGGAGATGGGCAGTGGTTGTCGGGGCGTTAGGGTATTGAGAGTTGTGGTTGGGGTTGGGGTGTTGTACGATTTGTGTCTTGGGGCGTGCACTTGTGTGTGTAGGAAATATAATATATATATATATATCCGTTTGAATATTACACATACTATATTAGTATACAATATATTTGGTTCAGATTTTATATATGTCATACGTGGTATATATTGTGTATATTATATATATATATTATATATAGTATATATAGCATATATAGAATATGTATCATATACAACATGTATCATATACATATATATATAGATAAATATATATGGTAGGGCTATATTTATATATAGTATATATAGTATATAGTACATAAAGTATGCAGGTATGGCAATACCTCAGCGAGTTTGACACCCCTGCCGTGCAGAGTTGTAAACCGCTGCCATGGCTAAGGGAGCAAACCCTGAACAGAAAACCATGTCACTCTGGCAGCATCAAGGGCGGTTGATGTATGGAACTCCCAACATCTCCCGACCAGCCACTGCAGGGACAAATAGTTTTGCGCCTGTCTGGACATGTTCTTGCCGGTGTGAAACCTATATTTACTCCCCGAGAGAGTGCCGCTGGTAACTTGCAAAGGCCAGCAGCACTTCAACACTTTTGCAAGCAGCTTTCATGAAACATCACTCTCACAGCGGAGAGCTAAATGGAGAGTGGCAGTCAAGTAATGAAAGCAGTCTATGTTGCATCACAACCAACAGCATGATGATGATGATGAGTATATAGAGTATATATAGTATATAACAGAGTATATGTATTGAAACAAGCATATGCATATGTAGATGTACAATTCACATTGTATGTCTAATACATATCTACCATAGGCCTATTCATTATATATAGATGGCGTAATTATGTTATAATATATGCATCTATATATACATAAAACATCTCTGCCTGACTGAATATATCGACTTATTCAGTCGAGCATGCCCTGTTCGGTCAGATGCCACTTATTTTGGTACTAGGCCGGAAGCTGCTGGGAGGAACGCCGTAGAGGCACAGTGATTAACTGCAGCTAATCAGAGCAGAAAACTGGGTGCTAGTACCAGCCTGTCCACCAGAGTCCGCCACAAACGTCATCAGTTGTGAGTAGTGCACCGTGATTGCCCTCTGAAGCAGGGGACTGCCGAACAGCATACACCTGATATTCAGGCGTAAACCACTGCGACGGAGGCACAACTGGTTTTCTTTGTTTGTTGTTGTTTTACATCCTAGCAACATATAAGGTCATATCAGGATGGGTAGCGACTTGTGACAGTACACACTCATGGCAATTGTATAGTGCTGCCCCACTGGGAAATCAGCATGACCCAATATGCCACTCAGTCACATTATCCTGACACCGAGCCAACCAGTCCTTGCCCTATCCTAATAATGCTGAGCCCAGGCTAGGAAGCGACAAGTATCAATTTTTATGTCATTGGTTTGACTCAACCGGGAACCAAACTCTCACACTCGCGATCTTCCGCATGTGAGGCCTGTGCTCTACCGATTCGGCCACCGTGCCCGGTAGGCACAACTGGTAAAATGTGGTTTTATTTTATTTGATCTATTGCGATTCATGATGTATCTTTATGTTGTTCTATTGTCTCTGCCGTTTCATTGTTCGAGGTACTGGCTCCGGATGCCCCCCCCCCTCTCCCCTTCTGTCACCCACCCATACCCACTCACAGACAAACACCACCGGTTATCTAGTGACCAAGTCCCCATAATCCGGCCCCAAACTCTCAACCCTTCCTGCTGTAACTTATTAGAAGTGATGTGGGTGGGTGGATGGGTGAAGATGGTGTTGTCCAGTCGGCGGTTGAGTCTGCTACCGTGAGTAACTCGGAGGCCAGTCATCTGACAGATATTTGCTGGGAACAACTGGTGGCGCCACCATAGTGCCGGGTTTGCAGGTTCGAGTGATTTCCGTGAGGTGGATCAACCCGATCACAGTTGGGTTATTTTTGACTATGGTAATATGACATCAGGTGACTGATTTTTGGCGGGAACGACTGGTGGCGCCACCATAGTGTCGGGTTCTCAGGTCCATGTGGTTTCTGCGAGGTGGCTCAACCCGATCACGACGCCGACCAGGCCGGGTGTAGGAAGGTGGCACCAGAGTGTCTGATTCGATCTTATTCATAGTTGCAATAGCTCCGCCCATAAATTATCCATGTTGTTAGGGATAACATGTCAGATTAAAGCATCAGAACCCGAGGGTTTTGAGTGGATGCCATTTTATGAAATAAATACTTTGGATTTATTTGATCACTATGATTTACCTTTCATTAGCTTGAAGTAGCTCTTATTTTAGGTTTTCAACTTTGTTGATATTTCACATGCAAAACATGCAGAATTAATGTTGGCAAACATAACACAATTTTGTGACCATAGGATTCAGTAGTAACAGGATGTCTTTGAGGTGAACATGTATGACACCATTTTGGTGAACACATGGCAATGTAGGACAGTATAGGCTAAGGTGATGTACATCACTACCGTATAATATGCATTTCACTGACAATTATGAGGATGACTTTGTGATGAGTACACCAATAAATTGCCTATCTACGCTCAAGATTAGACAAGGCTATTGAAAAAAAGAAAATCAGATACTTTAAATAAATGAACCCGGATACTGGAGCCTAATGCCTGGTACACACCTACCGTATACGATTTGCGCACTAAAACTCGCGACTCGACCCGACCCGCTTAAAACTGAAAACGGGCCGATTCATTTTTCGAATCGCGAATCGCAATCGTAATCGGCCTGTTTTAGCCCTAAAACTCAGTTTTTAGTCGTGAATCGCAATCGCTAGGTGTGCGCGGGGAGCGCACACCTAGTGATTTTTGTGCGCAAAACGGGCAGTTTTAGATTGTATACGGTAGGTGGGTGCGCACAAACGGTAGGTGTGTACTAGGCATTAGTAATACAAGTGATGTGATGGAGAGAATGACCTCTGGTGCTACCTAGAGGCAGCAAAGGATACCACTAACATGCGGTGAGGAGAAGAGCGTCTGGGGAGGGGCCGGGGGAAGGGGAGGGGCCGGGGGAAGGGGAGGGGCCGAGGGATGAGGTGCTGATGAGGGGGAGGAGGCGACGGCAGGGACGGGGCTGAAAGTGAGGTGTGTATGTGGGTGGGTGGAAGTGATGGGGGGGGGGTTCTTCTGGGATTGCTGGTAAGGTGGAGCACCAAATGCACACGTTGGAGTACTGTTCTTTGCAGCAATGTGGCAGCAGGAGTGTTGCATAGCACAATGATATACCATGCGTTATATCCCAGTGAATTATGGCTGGGTGAGTGAATTGGGGCGGTGCTGTGACTTTGTGTTTTATTCATCTTGTAAAATATTCTGATAAAACACATTGGTGGGGAATGTGAACTGGTCTATAAGGGATTACACATGGTTTATAAATGTAAATGATGTATAGGGCCAGGTGCATGAATGTAATTATGTAGTGCTGGTGATCCTTTACTTGTATTAAATAGTCATTGTGTGTTCCATAGATAGTGCGAGAGGGGCACTACTGTTAGTGTGGAAGGAGCTCAAGAGCTCTACTCACAAGCCCCTCCCCCCCCCCCCCCACACACAGGAATGCTTACTTTTGATTGGTGGACCTAAGAATGCTTGTTGTTCATTAGAGAGCATGGTTAGGTGATATGCCATGTCAGGTCCAGAAACCACTATATAATAATAAACCTGAGGGTCCAAGCTCTCACTTACTTTCCTTTCACTCTATACTCTGCCTTTCTTATAGTTGCCTCTCTTGATTTCCTATTAATAGCCTGCCTACACAACTACAGCTGCCAGCCGACGACTTTACAATCTGTATATATATATATAAATATATATCCTTGCTACTATGCTAGATATCCCTGCTAATATGTATACATATATATATTTATATATATATATATATATACCCGTCTATTATATATCATAGACCTATAGGTATATATATATCAAATTGGCTATGGTAAAGGATAGAGAGAGACACAAATGAGTCGTGGTGGGGAACGTTCTGTACTTTTGCTAGAAGGTCCTTGGCCAGGACAAATAATAGTCATACCTAAAATCTAAAATCCAGTGCTAGAGTGAGTGCAGTTCAAGCACGAATGAGCCAAGGGGCAGTGGTGTGGCAGTTGTAGGGCAAAATAGTGGCCCGGAGTGAATATTACAGTGAAGAATAAATAAGAGAACATATAATAAATAATTAATTAAATACAAAGTAGGGACAATTCCGCCTCTTTATATATATATAATACATTATATTCTACATAAAATTGGCTGGGATTTCAACTCGTGAACTTCCGCATGGGAAGCCTGCGCTCTACCGATTTCGCCATGGGGTCTGGTCCCTAAGGCCACTAGAAGCACCATAACTAGGCGTTCCACTGTCACTGTCATAATACATTTAATGCAGTAGTTAATGTAGTTGTCCAACAACCAACCAAGTATGTGTACACTAGTTCATGTACCTGACACCGTGGCGCCACCTTTAAGAGGGTTTCCACTACCAGGTGACAATCACTATATGCAAAAGTAACTGCATATAATCATAGACGCTACCTTCACGACCAATATCACTAGCCCCATGATGACAGAATCTGCTGCCATGACAACGGGCAATTATATATGCCTGGGATACCACCCAGACCCAACTAACAAAGCTAGGTAGCTAAGTAGGCACGTAACCACCAGGGGGCGCATTGGTGAATGTGTCGTGTACACCTACGCACTACGACCAATAGACATGCGCGCAGCAAGCGGCACATTCAGCCCAGTCTACCGAGAACGTCGTAGTGTGTACTTATGCCGCCACAGCCATCAGCGCCACTGTTGTACGCAGCGGGGGACCCTTTAGTGCCCGCCTGCCAGTTCCAGGCTGCAGTCAGCGTAGTGTGCGCTTATACCGCCGCAACCATCAGCGCCACTGTTCTGCGCAGCGGGGGACTGCCCGCGCCCGCCCGACCGGCAGCCCTCCCCGGCAGTAGTCGCAGTCAGCCCGTGTCAACACGCCGGGAGACAACGCGGGGGAAATACGCTCAAATGTCGTCTGCTAACAACATCCGCAGCCCTGTCGCGCCACCTAGCGGAACGGAGTAGATTCTTTTACTGCAACGGCAACGTCTATTCATCACCAGCACCATACAGCCACCACCTCTATCTACCACCACCACCACCACCACCACCACCACCATCCACAGCACCAGCAGAGCGGCTATGCCGAATCCCCTATCTATCTGCTGCCCAGATAGGACCAGGAAGTAGAGTGGGGCTTCATCTAAATGCATTGCACTAACCAGGGGAACCTAACCCGATAAGTGAGCATCTGACGCCGAGTGGCCCTTCTTTACAATCTCAGTGGAAACGAGGTGGGAAGGACACCAGATGTCTAATCCTGTAACAGGGCTGCGCGCCGGAGTGGATTTGTTGTTAGCTTCCCTTCCCTCCTTCCTTCCCTCCTTCCCTCCTTCCTTCCCTCATTCCTTCCCTCCTCCCCCCTCCAATCCTTTCCTCTTTCTCTTCTTCCATCCTTCCCTCCTTCCTACCTTCTCTCATTCTCTCCTTTTCTCCTTCCCCCATTCCCTCCTTCCTTCTCCCCTTCTCTCCTCTTCTCTTCTCTTATCTTCTCCTCCTATCCCTCCTCTCCTCCTCTGACCACCTTTCCTCACCATCCCCTCCATATCTCAGCTCAGTGGGCGCTCTGAGATACGGACGTGGATAGCCCGGCGGTACAGCGGCGGGGTCCGGTCAAGTAAGACCAGCGGGACGGGGCTTGGGCGTCGGTAAGCCGGCGTGACGCTATCAGCACAGCCCGGCAGGGCACGGATAAAGGCCCGCATAACGCAAGCCGATATGGCACCACCCCTCTCTGCTTACAAGTTACAGCAAGAACCAGGCTCTACCATAAGCTCCCAGCCCCATGTGTGCTATATATATGGTGCATACACAATATATTATGGGAATATAAAAAACATATCATCTGTGTATTATTTCCTATAGTGCCTTCGTATGTTTCTGCTTTTATCTCTGCATTACATTATACATACCGCTGCCAGCCGGTTGCTGCTATTCTTCACATTGCCAGTGACCCCGGAACCACTCAGCTACTGTGACTGGAAAAGATAGCGATTATACTGTTATTGCTATTACGGCTCTACACTACTGGAGAGATAGCTCTTCAGCACTGTGGCTACTACAGGAGGTGTTCGATCTGGATAGCGTCCCATCATCACTCACCAGTAGCGGGCATCTCTAATGCGCTGGAGGAAACAGGGCGCACAGTTGGTGGAAGCAGGGATATAAGCACTGCGATATATCAGGGAATCCCGTGTGATACCGGGAAGTGTCTCTTATAGGAATCTAATAGCTTCAAGTGCAGCACACTGTGATATATCGTCCGTAACACTCTACTAGGCTCAACATGGATTCGGAGATGTTAGGATTGCTCATGTGTACGATGATCCTGCTCGGTGAAGGTGGGTATAGCCTATAGGTGCGTTAGTACATATAACTAACATCTAAGGTCAGGTGCCGATTTGTTTGTTGGTTGGGTGTTTGGTTGGGCGGTTGGTTGGGTGGCTGTTGGAGTTTTACGTCCAGGTAACATCTAAGGTCATAGCAGGATGGGTGCCGACGTATGATTGTGTACAGTCATGGCGACTTTATGGTGCTGCTCCACTGGGAGACCAGCCCACCAGCACCGTGTACCTGATATCTCACTCAGTCACATTATCCTGACACTGAGTCAACCAGTTCTTCGCATATCCTACTAATGCTGAGCACCTGGCTAGGAAGCACAAGTATCAATTTTAAAGTCATTGTGTGCGGATTTGTGACAATGTGCACTCATGGCTGCCCCACTGGGAGGGCAGGCCAATGGCATGATGACCCGATATTCCATTCAGTCACATTATCTCAAGACTGAGTGAACTACTCCTTACCCTATCCTATTAATGCGCCACACAAGGCTAAGTGATGACAGGTATACATTTTGTAAGTCATTGGTGTGACTCGGTCAGAATTTGAATCCACCACATGCATATATATAGGCATATATGTATATGTATATGTTTAGGCATATATGCATGTACGTATATATGTATATTTGTATGCATATATATGCAGGTATGCAGGTATTGCAGGTATAGCAATACCTCAGGGAGTTTACTGCCCCTGCCCTGCAGAGTTTAAACCACTGCCTTGTGACACAGGTTCTAGACAGAACCGAAGGCTAAGGGAGCAAACCCTAAACAGAAATCCATGTCACTGTGGCATCATTAAGGGCGGTTGATGTATGGAACTCCCAATATCTACCGACCAGCCACTGCAGGGACAAATAGATTTGCACATGTCTTGACATGTTCTTGCCGGTGTGAAACCTCTATTTGCTCCCCGAGAAAGTGCCGCTGGTAACTTGCAAAAGCCAGCAGGACTTCAACACTTTTGCAGGCAGCTTTCATGAAATGTATCAATCAAGAGAAACCTGAAGCTGAGAGACATTAAGACCAACTCATGGACGCAACTCTCACAGCAGAGAGCTAAATGGAGAGTAGCAGTCAAGTAATGAAAGCAGTCTTTGTAGCATCACAACCGACAGCATAATGATGATGATGATGATATATACATATGTATACCTGTATATATGTATGTATGTATATATATGTACATAGGAAGAGCTCAATTCCAACAAATGAGCTTACAATGCCAATGCCAAGCTCGTAGCTTGTGCTTTGGAAATAGCTCCTTATATTTATATAGAGCACTTCATATATGAAAAGCTCTTTTCCAAAGCAGGAGCTACAAGCTTGGCATTGCAAGTTACTTTTTTCGATCGCTGCTTATCACGTTTAGGAATAGAGCTCTTCATATGTAAATATTATATATAACCATACCTGCTATATATAGATCTACACATATACAGGTCATAAGTGCTTGCACGGACAGAAGTGCATATGGCTGCCAGGGGCATAGCTAGACCTTTAACGATGTGTACTCCTAATTTCGGTAGGGGGTTTAGGGGGCCGGTTAAGCTTCAGCTGGTGGATTTTACACATTTTAGACTTGAGTTTTCGACACTCCGGACTACTACACGCCTCCTCTCTCTCTCTCTTTATTATTTTTTAATTTTTGTTGTTGTTGACAAAACGATGTGGACGTTTTGGCGTACACGCATACGCCTAGCTATGCCCCTGGCTGCTGGAACTAGACACCTCGCTGTCACTTAGCCTAGTCTTTGCTCCAGTTAACGTCATCAGAATACCCTGGCAGGATGGATCCGTTTCCGAATACACAATCTCGATGATTGGCATTTGCCATTAGTGAATTGACCTTACAATTCATCATCGGATCAGCTATTAATGCACGTATTTATTCAAACAGCAACTTCCGGCCAGATTCAAACCCAAGACTTATCAAATTCAATAATTTACTGAAGACTGATACAAATCAGTAGGTTACCCAATATTTATCAAAGTCAATAGTTTACCCAACATTTATGAGAATCATTCATTTACCTAAGATTTATAAAAATCAATAGTTTACCCAAGAAATTTGAAAATCAAAAGTTTACCCCAGATTTATAAAATCAGTAGTTTACCCAAGACGTATACAAATCACTCGTTTACCCAATACCTAAAGTCAATAGTTAATCCAAAACGTATAAACATCAATAGTTCACGCAATACTTATACAAATCAATTTTTTACCCAAGACATATACAAATAAATAGTTTACCCAATATTTATATTAGTCAATAGTTTAGCCAAGTCTTATACAAATCTATTGTTTTCGTCCCCTCCTCTTACTCTGCTCATTAGTATCATACAGCATATACTGATTGGCTCGTATGTTAGGATACTGTGGCAGATTGTCGCATCAGCTCATGGTGCCAATGGAGCAGCGCTATGACTAAAACCACAATCACAAATACAATAGATGTCACCAGCTTTCTTGGTGCTCATTATCAGTAGGATGGGGAAAGAAGCGATCGATTAATGTGGTTGAAGAATCTTATTGAATAGGACATCATATAGCGATATAGCGATATAGCAAATGGTAGACAGGAAGTGTGAACACTTATTTGTCTCTCATTTTTGCTTGAGTGCAAGTAAATAAGCAACACAAGGAGTAATTAGTAGCATGTGGTGAATAAGGGGTCAAATTTCCCTGGATCATCAGCCCATGCTTTTTCTAATCTATTCTTGAATGAATTAATTGACTCCGCATCAATAACATTTTGTGGGAGACTGTTCCATATATTTATGATCCTGTTTGAGAAACTATGTTGCCTTAACTTTGAAATGGCTCTGGGTTTTACTAGTTTGAGAGTATGGCCCCGACTGCCTTCTCTTTTATTCAAGGTGAAAAATTTGTTCATATCTATTTATCAAAACCCTTCATAATTTTAAATACTTCAATTATGTCACTTCTTTTCCTTCTGTAGGAAAGGGTAGGAAGTTTCAATTCCCTAAGCCTTTGTTCATAGGGTAGGTCCTTTATAACTGCAACTAATTTTGTTGCATGTCTCTGAACCTTTTCGATCTCCAGAATATCTTTCCGAAAAATTGGGCTCCAAATTTGTGGACAGTATTCCAAAATTGGCCTAACAAGAGACTTAAATAGAATGAGAAAATTGTTCTTGTTGAGGCGATGGAAAGTTCTTTTAATTATTCCTACTCTCTGGTTAGCATTTGAGATGATAGTCCTCATGTGTTTCTGAAAGGAGAGTTAGGAGTCGAAGGTTACACCCAAGTCCTTTTCATAGCTATCTTGTTGCAGGACAGCGTTCTTCATATTATAGGCATAATGAGGATTATTTTTCCCGTAATGAATAGTTTTGCACTTCTTTTCATTGAAGGGCAATTGCCATTTCTCGGACCATTGTGTAAATTTCAGAATATCCTCTTGCAAGAGATTCTTATCTCTTACATCTTTTATTGCCCGAAAGACCTTTCTATCATCCGCAAATATTGTATCATCTGCTCATATAATGAGCATGCTTCTCCCGTGTTGGTAGACCATGGAATTGTGGGTTCGAACCCTGGTCGAGTCAAACCAATGACTTAAAAATTCATACTTATTGCTTCCTAGCCAGGCGCTCGGCATTATTAGGATAGGGCAAGGACTGGTTGGCTTAGTGTCAGGATAATGTGACTGAGTGGGATATCAGGTCGTGGTGCTGGTGGCCTGGTCTCCCAGTGGGGCAGCACTATAAAGTCACCACGAGTGCGCACTGTCACAAGTCGGTAGCCATCCTGATATGACCTTAGATGTTGTTAGGACCTAAAACAACAACAAACAAACAAACTATAATGATGCCAGTGGCTCAAAATCCCAGTGGGGCAGACTTTTGAGTGAAGTCAGTAACTAACAGATCAATATTTGACCTTGCCCTGCATCGTGCTCGGCATTATTCGGATATGGGAAGAACTGGTGCCCTCATGCTGTAGGATAAGCTGACTGAGTGAGATATCATTATCAGCTCAAATTGGCATTAGCTCGATGTACCAATGCGAAGCAATATGGCTACAACAACCGTCACAAATACACTGTACACGCCCTGATAGTACATTGGATGTTGCCAAGATGTTATTGTTATTAGGGCTTTTTCCTCCCGTCAACATCTACGGCCATATTAGGACGGCTACCAATTTGTGACCGAATGCCCTCGTGGCAACTTTATTTTATTAATTTTGTTCTTGAAGATTTATATTGCCTATTATGGATAAGTCTGAATAGACTTGTTTTCACCATTAGACAGTTTTTCAATAGAAAGCCCGAGCCTACACTTTTACCGACCCACAGGATTTTTAACCTCCCACACCACATAGACATGGTATGAGAGCAACTGGCCTTTGATGATGCTGTAAGTTCTACACAGCAGTGGAAATCCAAATTGCAGAAAACATATTCAATGAAAAGATTATATTAAATTCATAAGGTTAGAGATCTGCATTTATATTAATTTGGAATAAAACTGAAAGAATGATCTACTATGTTACTGCAACCGGCACTGATTTGTGTTATTCATGATGAATGCAATCTGCGATATATTCCTAATATCAGGTATGTCGGATAGGACAGCTGCGTCTGCCCCTTACATATCCAACACGCATGTATATAAATTCTCTACATTTTGAAACTATTTATTACACTGTTGATATCGCCACAATGGCCACGCTTCTGGTTGATGACGTTGCAGGAATACCCCCTATTGTGACAATAGCTGCAATGGTTACAGCTGCGGTTTTAGGATCGGCGCATTCACCATTACTAGAAACATAAGCCCTGACTAATGTTGTCTAAGTTATGCAAGAATGTGGAATTTATATAGAGTAAAACCTCTCTATACGGACCCCTCCACAGATCGAACACTCCCCTATATCGATCGCTTTACTTGGGTCCCACCAATACCATTGTAAGGTTATTCTAACTCTCTAAACCGACTACCTTCCTAAATGGACCACTTAAAGTCGGTCCCAATGGTCGATCGATTTAGAGAGGTTTGACTGTATATATATATATATATATATATATATATATATATATATATGTATATATATATATGTCGTGGGAGGTGATGCAAATTGGAAATATTGCGCCTAGAGCGGGACTCGAACCCAAATCCGGGCCGGAGTGATAACCATTACACGACCTAGGCTCCCTGATATCACCACACTACTCACGCCTACCTGTCTATGTGGTTACTTGCCTGAGAGGTCGGTGCAGACCACCATATATATATATATATATATCTATATATATACATATAATGATATATAAATATGCACATTTATATTGTACTAAGACGATCATATAATATCTTTGTATTTGATTTATTTTGGCAACGCCATCATTCGATGCATACGACTTCCGACACTGATGGTGTTGCCAAAATAAAACAAATACAAACATATGATATGATCGTCTTAGTACAAAACATTAGGCGAAGGAGGAGACACTAGCTTACCTCGGCGTCCCTCGGCGTCCCTCGGCATCCCACGGCGTCCAATAAAATGCGCGGACAATGCTACCTGAAGGATCGCCACAATTTCCAAAGCGAGGCCACTAGAGAATAGGGGAAGCTACTAGGATTTATTGTTATTTCCTGACACCTGTCCTCCCCTCCCCCACACCCATAAGTTCCCCTTTCCCGCCTACACCCCCCCCCCCCCCCCCACACACACAATCCCACTCATTTCCAGACACCACGACACCAGGCGACAGTGACTGCGCGGTTGTACGTCATTTCCGGTTGCTGTCAGCGGGCAGTATGATTCCCTGATTGTGAAGCGGTCTCATGATTGTGAAGCGTTCACATGATTGTGAAGGCTTCACATGCTTGTGAACCCATATCGTGATTTTGAAGCCGTCAGGTGTTTGTGAAGCTGTAACGTGATTGTGAAGTGGTCACATGATTTCGAAGCCATCACGTGATTGTGAAGCCATCACTTCATTGTGAAGCCATCCTGCGGTTGTGAAAGCGTCATGTGATCGAGACGCCCTCACGTGATTATGAAGCCATCGCTTTGTTGTGAAACCTTCATATGCTTATAAAGCCATCACTTGATTGTGCGAACGCTGGACTTTTCAAGGCAGGTATACTAATATATATGCTGGGTTGGTTGGTGTGTTATGCCCAAGCGACATATAAGGTCGTGTCAGAACTGGTACAGCTGTGGGAGAGCACACTCAATGTGTGTCGACTAACACTCGCATATATTTGACTCAAATGTGTGGACTTTATGTCTAAATTGTGTAATTCACCGATATGACTCGACCAGAATTCTCACAGAACCAACCAGGGCAGGATGCGCCAATCCCAAGAATACAGGCACATCAATATATCTATATACTTAATTATATATATATATATATATATATATATATATAAATAAAACCTCTCTACCCACCTCTCTACCCGACACCTCCACAGATCGACCACCCTCATATATCGATCGCTTTATTTGGGTCCCACCAATACCCTTGTAACCATATTATAACTCCCTAAACTGACCAACTCCCTAAATGGACCACTTAAAGTCGTTCCCAGCGTCGGTTGATTTAGAGAGGCTTTACTGTATATATATATCTATATATACACATATATATATATGGGTCAGGATCACGAAAAGAGGACAATTGGTGGAAGTTGTCGCTGTCGAACATGGATGTTGGCGTCGATCGGTATAATTATAGTTTAGCATTGACAGAGATGTTGGAAAGTCCTTAAATGTATACTGACTCTATAGGTCGAGAAAATACAACAACCTTATTTGTTTCCAGGATAATTTAATACAAAACAAAGAAATGCACGAGACTTTAAGAATTGTGACGCCGACATATATTAAAATTGTCGGCGTCGATCATTGGATGTCGGCGTCGATCGGTATAATTATAGTTTAGCATTGACAGAGATGTTAGAAAGTCTTTAAATTTATACTGAATGTATAGGTCGAGAAAATACAACAACCTTATTTGTTTCTAGGATAATTTAATATGAAACAAAGAAATGCACTACACTTTTAAGAATTGTGACGCCAACATCTTCACTTGATCACCGATTGGGCCGTTTTCGTGAGGCTGACTCATATATATATATATATATGTGCAGTCAGGATTCGTGTTATTCATGATGAATGCAATCTGCGATATATTCCTAATATCAGGTATGTCGGATAGGACAGCTGCCTCTGCCCCTTACATATCCAACACGCGTATATATAAATTCTCTACATTTTGAAACTATTTATTACACATGGAAAATACCCAAATAAATCTGAATTTCAAGGGCATAATTACAGGTGGGGGATACACGGGGAACATAAATCAGTACAATTGACATGGAGAAAGGTGGAATAAGAATGTAAATGAACACTGAACACTGAACTGAACACTGAACTGTGATGTCTCATAGTAATTCTACGGATAGGGTAGTACCGCGGATATCCGCCAGGGGGCAGGCTACTAAAGTATCTCCCCCGGGTGATGGCCTATGGCTTGCCGGGTAATTCCCCTCCTAATCCCTTCCCGGCTGCTCACCCCTCCTTCCCCCCGGGCCTGTTTGATGCTACGGTGTCAGATGACCGAAGGCAATATCAGATTAAGTGATTGATTGACGTGGTTTTATGCCCTAGCAGCCTTGGAGGTTCAGAGCAGGAGGAACGGGATTCCTTCTTTGTGCAATGGATATGTGCGTAGCTGCAGTCAAAGATGGTAGGTGAAGGAGACACTCTTTTCTCTGCTGACACTTTTGTTTAGCTTGAGATAAGAAATCGGGTTCAAAGTGTTTTGTGCCTTTGCAAATTGAATATGTGATATGATGTGAAGTGGTGAAGTGTACGTGTCAAACAAAGGAGGGATATAGAGTGGTATCACACACACAACAGTCAGTCAGTATGGCTCGGTTAGGCTATAAGTGGGCCTTTTTGCATTTAAACGGGAGTGTGGGTGGTGGGTTGCTATAGCTACTAATTAGATCAGGGTGTGCCAGTCGTTTGCTTTGGTAAAGTATTTATTCATCTGAATATGACATTTGTCAGCACCGGAGCACTGGCCTTCCAGCCATCTTACTATTGGAATTGACAGTCTAAATAATTGAAGTTTGATCAGTGCTGATCCTGATATGACCTTAGAAGTTGCCAGGACATAAAACTCCATCAACCAACCTATACCCTACCATCACCAATGTATCTGACACCAGGTCAGAGTCTTCAGTCCTCTCTCAAGAACTAGAAGCAGGAGAGTAATACGGTAATTCCACTTGCTTGGTGGCCCACACTGATGATGACAGGGGCCTTATTTCTGTCATGCCCCTCCAGATTTAGGGTGTTAATGCAGTTATTCGAATAAGAGAAGCCGGAGACCGAGTGGGGGAAAGGTTAGTTTATTTGCAATGTGAAGGGTACAACGGAGGGAGTCAGTCGATGGCATCGATGTCGATGGGGGCCTCCCCGCTCGCCCGGTGCTCTGATGCCGACCTCTATGAAATAGAGGGTGATTGGGTGTGGTAAAATGTAGTGTCCAATGGCCAAGTGAGTCTGAATGTCTGGAGGTGGGGGGACATTTCCAGGTCAGTGATGTTCGGCCTGCCCACTCGGGGCGTGGTGGGTACCCGGCTCCCCTCATCGAATCAACCGCAATAGACTACATCACGGTTCCAGCGGTGCGGTGCATTGTGGGATGCATCAGAGCAAAACAACCCCCCCAAAAGCACATGGCACATGCTAATACACTGGGTGCAGCTATGAAATATGCTAGTTTCAGCTCATCTCAGTTCTTGTTTGAAACATAGAATACAAACTAAAAAAATATATATAATAAATTAAGATATTAATCTTTTATCCAGCATTGCATTTACATCAATATAATCAGCACATCTTATGCCATGTGCATTTAGATTTAGAAAGATCTAGACACTCAGACTAGTGTTAGAGCCATAGCCAGAGTACTCAATGCATTGTCAATGGCAGTGAGCAATCTCCATACAGAAAAAGTAAAATATTGATAAAATGACACCACCTAGCACAAACCGCTTGGAACACATATAGAAAACATGTTTACCAAAACGATTATGTTAAATTTATAAGTTTAGGGTTTTGGATTTCTATTAATTTTGAATAAAACTGACATTTTTCAATGCACGTAGAGGCAAACTCAATGGCCGTACGCATTTGCTTTGCTCCCACGGCCGTTTTCAGCGCATGCGCAGTCGGAACCGTGATGTAGTCTATTCGGAAATTTTGCACCACTGAGTCTATTTCCGAAGGGATTCCCACTAAGAGGCTCACCGGAAGTGTAATTAATGGCGCTTCCCGCGGTGCTACATAACGGGCGGTGCCTACGTCACTGTGATATCACGTCCTGCCAGTGATGATTAGTTGCTAAGGTGGCATGCGCTCTAATTGGTGTGAGCTGATGCACTGAGTGTGGGACATGAGAAGGAGGCCAAACTATTATCGTGGGGGTGAGGCAAATGGGAAATATTGCACCTAGAGCTGGAATCGAACCCGCATGTTTTGCATTTTGGGCCAGTTTGCTAACCATTACACCGTGAACCGGTGGTGGAAACCATCGATTGCAATGTTGCTTCCCATTGGGTGCTACCTAGCAGCTCACCTCCCTCTGAAGCATATGAGGAGGAGTGGGAGCTAACACGCTTCCTATCAGATATGCCATCAGCTTTCATCACGTCACTGTATGCTGTTATTGACTGCTCGATGTCATGTAGTTGCCATAGAAACGAATACATTTAACCTCCCGCTCGTTGGGGTGGGGGTTGGGGGGATGCGAGGGGGCGTAGTTGCTCATCTCGTGATAACAAGCAATCTGGTTGATTCTCAGAAACTGTGTACTACATTTTGTCGTTTCCACATTTCATTGGTAATGAATTTGCCTTCACTTTTGGGAGGGGGGTGGGTAGGGGGGTAAGTCAAATAGTTATTGTTGATTCTGTGTATTCAGTATGTTAGCAGTATAGGATTTATTTAATCTATTCCACAAAATGTATCTGTAATATCCTTATATCATGTTGTACTCGCATAATGGCTGATACAGCATATACATTGCGAAGAAGAGAGGAGGGTACAATCTCGACTGAGAGTGTTATCAAATATATATATTTCTATATATGTATATGTATGCCCATATAACATTGCCTAATCCGAAGTTCGCCTATTACGCTCACAATTCTAATTGGGTAACGCATATAGGTGGCCCATACTTAACTTTGTAAAGTTATCTTTAGAGCCAACTGCTAATATCAATTGCTTAGTTCGCCTAGACCAATGCCCACTAATCATGACACGTATTCGCAAAGACATAAAGACATTTTTGTCCAGGATGGGTTAACTATTTGGCCATGTGGCAAATCGCATGTTGGCTGATTGGCTGCATGACTTGCCCGCATCTCGTTTCCCTACAGGTCAGCAATGCGCACTAATCATGACACATACTCTCAAAGAGACATGACTAATTATCTCAGCCGGCATTGATCGATCTGTGTGTAAATACTAGTCATTCACATTGATGGCATGCCGAGGACGGGAGGAAAGTAGGTGTAGGTGCAAGTGGGAACGAGGGGAGGAGGTGAGAAGAGGAGGGGCGAAGGTGCGGGGGGAGGGAAGGACGGAACGAGGGGAAGAGGGAAGGAGGGAGGAAAGGATGAGTCGAGGAAGGGAGGAAGGGAGGAAGAGAGGAATAGAGGAGTAAATGCAGGCGGGAGGTGAGGAAGGCAGTAACAGGAGATGGGGAGGAAGGAATGAAGGAAACAAGAGAGGAGGGGGATGGAGGAGTAAATGAAGGCAGGAAAGGAAGGGAGGAGCATATGAAGGCAGGAGGTGAGGAAGGCAGTCAAAGGAGTAGGGGAGGAAGGAAGGAAGGGAGGAAGAGAGGAGGGGCGGACTGAGGAGTAAATGAAGGCAGAAGGAGAGGAAGGCAGGAGGGGAGGAAGGCAGTCAAAGGAGGCCTGGGAGGAAGGGAGGAAGAGAGGAGGATCGGACAGAGGAGTAAATGAAGGCAGGAGGGGAGGAAGGCAGTCAAAGGAGGAGGGGAGGGAAGGAACGAAGGGAGGAAGAGAGGAAGGCAGTAAAGGAGGAGAGTAGGAAGGAAGGAAGGGAAGAAAATACTAGGGGAGGAAGGGAGGGATATATGAAGGCAGGAGGCGAGGAAGGCAGTCAAAGGAGGAGGATGAAAGGAAGGAAGGGAGGAAGAGAGAGGGGCGGACTGAGGAGTAAATGAAGGCAGAAGGAGAGGAAGGGGAGGAGCATATGAAGGCAGGAGGTGAGGAAGGCAGTCAAAGGAGGAGGGATGAAGGAAGGAAGGGAGGAAAGAGGAGGGGCGGAGAGGAGTAAATGAAGGCAGAAGGAGTGAGTCAGGAGAGGAGGAAGGCAGTCAAGGGAGGCGGGGAGGATGGAGGAAGAGAGGAGGATCGGACTGAGGACTAAATGAAGGGAGGGGGGAGGAAGACAGTTAAAGGAGGAGGGGGGAAGGAACGAACGCAGGAAGAGAGGAAGCAGTAAAGGAGGAGAGGAGGAATGAAGGAAGGGAAGAACAGACTACGGGAGGAAGGGAGGAATATATGAAGGCAGGAGGCGAGGAAGGCAGTACAAGAAGAGGTGAGGAAGGAGGGAAGGGAGGAAGAGAGGGGGATAGGGAGGAGTACATGAAGGCAGGAGGTGAGGACGGCAGTAAAAGTAGATGGGGAGGAAGGAAGGGAGGAAGAGAGCACGGGGAGGGAGGAGTATATGAAGGCAGGAGGTGAGTACGGCAGTAAAAGGAGATGGGGAGGAAGGAAGGACGGAGAGTGGTGTTCCCTGTGACGGAGTGGTTAGACTGTCTGACCTTTTTCTAGGTCGGATTCCTAATCTGAAGGTGGTTCGATTCCCCATACCGCCACCTCTGCCAATTTGGATTTCCACCACTGTGTATAACTTACATCAACATCAAAGGCCGATTGCTCTCATACCATGTCTATGTGGTGTGGGAGGTTAAAAATCCCTTGGGTCGGTAAAAGTGTAGACTCGGTCTTTCTATCGACAAACTGTATAATGGTGAAAACAAGTCTATTCAGACTTATCCATGATAGGCAGTATAAATCTTTAAGAAAAAAAAAAGAAAGAGAGGAGGGGAGGAAGGGGATGAAGGGAGGAATATATGAAGGCAGACGGGGAGGAAGGCAGGCGGGGAGGAAGGCAGTACAAGGAGAAAGGGAGGAAGGAAGGGAAGAAGAGAGTATGGGAGGAAGGGAGGACTATATTAAAGCAGGAGGGGAGGACGGGATAAGGGGAGGAGTATATGAAGGGAGGAGTATTTGAAGGCAGGAGGGTAGGAAGGCAGGAGGGGAGGAAGGGAAGCGTATTGGACCGGAGGAAAGGAGGAAGGCAATAGGCTAGAATGGGAGGAGTTGGGGAAAGGAGGAAGAGAGGAAGGGAGGAAAGGAGCAATGCAGTGGCCTCCTCACTTGTAACCCAAGCACGGACAGCCGAGACGTGAACCTGACACCCTTCGCTTTGCAGGAGTTCATTAATTGCATTTAGCGGGCATTAACTTTTGTTTTGTTTGTTTGTTTGTTTGTTGTTTTACATCCTAGCAACATCTAAGGTCATATCAGGATGGGTATCGACTTGTGACAGTGCACACTCATGGCAACTTTATAGTGCTGTCCCACTGGGAAACCAGGCCACCGGCACCATGACCTGGTATCCCACTCAGTCACATTATCCTGACACTGAGCACACCAGTCCTTGCCCTGTCCTAATAATGCTGAGCGCCAGGCTAGGAAGCGACAAGTATCAATTTTTAAGTCATTAGTTTGACTCGACCGGGGTTCAAACCCAAGACCCCACGATCTACCAGCACGGGAGATGGACGCTCTAACTCATTTGGCCATCCCGTCTGGTCGCGGGCATTAACTTGTTCATGTTATCCGCAACATGGGTAATTTTGCACACAAACTCGACACACCTCTCATACATAACTAAGGGCGTATACCAGTGGCGCCACCATCGGCCAATATTGTACTACTTTCAGCCTTCTCTACCCTACGCCATCTAGCGGGTTTCTTCAGTATTACTAAGTCTAGTCTCGCCGTCCAAGTAACCATAGGTGCTGCATATGTTGTCTGCTATGATCTGTTTTGGGGTTTGACTCCCCCAGGAATCAAACTCTCGACCTTTGGAACGTGAAGCCTGCGCTGTATCATTTCGGTCACTGCGTCTGGTTGTCTGTAGAGAGATCCAATTTTAGAATCCAGGTGAGTCACACTTTCGTAAGCGACATCGAAGGCACTGCTATGCGCTCCTCCCCTGAGTCCTTTCCTATCATCATTTTGAGAGTACATGAGCTGGTAACATCTGGCTGACCTTCCTCGCCCTCCCTCCCCTCAGCCCCCATCCACACCCCACCCCAATAGGAGGCACAGACATGGGGCCGAATATATAGCTGTGTTAGGAGTTCAATTTTCACTGGCAATTCACAAACCTGCCCTTGGAACTAATTTGACACAGTGGCCGAATCGGTAGAGCGCAGTATTCCCTTGGATGACATCGGGAGTTCAAATCCAGGCCGAGTCAAATCAATTACTTACAAAATCAATACTTGTCGCTACTTAGCCTCGTGCATGGCGTTACTTGGCCAGGGCCAGAACTGGTTAGCTCACTCTCAGGAAAAGTGCGAGCAGCCAGATATCCCAACGGGGCAGCACTATAAAGTTGCCATGACTGCGTACTGTCCCAAGTCCCAAGGTAGTTAGGCCACATTGATTTATGGGAAGGTCTTTTGCTGATTGGATGCAGGCCAGTGCACCCTTGTGCAGTTTGCGTTGAACGTTATCATCACACGGCAACACCCAATCGCTATGGATATTTCGCAGAAGAAACAACAAACAAAATACAGCTAGTCTATATGACCTAAATACACAACATGCCAACGTAAGCCTAACGTGATCACATTTTGTCATTACATTCTCGTACGTTGGGTTACGTTATTATGACATCATAATGATGTTAGACTGACGTCGAGCTACGTCATGTTACGTCGTGTTACATGGGTGTGTGTCAAGGTTTTGAACATGTTCAAAACTTTCGATGTATCTCGACATCAAGCCGTTACGTTGGGATGACGTGACAATGATGTTAGGTAGACATTCCGCGATCGTTAAATCAGCGTAAATGACGTTAGAGTCACGTTATGTCAGGTCAGAGCGATGGCCAGGATAGGAGGAACGTGTCGGCAGCGTTAAGTTAACGGGGCTCGCACGTAAGGGAGCATCGCCCGAACAATACTCTGACGGGTGGATAACCTCATTATAGCATGTTGCGAACATGGATTGACGTAGTTGACGTCATTGACGAGCAGCTAGCGTGTTCATAACGCCCGTGATGTCATCCGAACGTGATTTGAACGTGTTCTGAATGTCCAGCCTTATATATACACACATATCCCCTGACACGGGTGTTTTGAACCACTCGCGGTCATGTTACAGTCACGTCATGCGCGTCAGCCACACGCTGTCACTACGTTACGCACGTTGAGCTCACGTTACAGTGACGTTACGGTCACGTTGCACGAACGCCCAGTCACTTCGCCAATTACGACTCGCCCCTAACATTTTCACGTTACAGCTAATGTCACGATGCTACACCGACATTCGAGCTACGTTGGAGTAACGCTAGCCCGGCGTCGAGCTCGTTGGCATGTCGTTATGCCAATGTTTACCTCTCTCATTACCACAACGCTAGGCCGACGTTATGCCGACGTTACTTTCACGTTAGGCTCACGTCAACTACGCGGCATTCACATCAAGAATTTGCATATTACGCCGATAACTTTGACGTAATATAATTATTTTCATGTTATGCCTACGATGACGTAGTCACATCATAGTGTGACAGGGCCATTAGGTTACACTTGTTATACACACATATATATATATATATATATATATACATATGGGTTATTCTCCAAAACTGGGCACCCCATATTTGGTCTCCATGTTATGATACTGATAATTAAGTTTTTGTTTTATTGATAGCAAGTCAAATAATTATTGTAGCCTCTGTCTATTAAGTATGTTAGCAGTTCTACATGTACTGAATTTATCACACAAAAATATCAAAATTACAATTACATGATGTTGCGCTAGATTGAAAATGTTGGAATTTACACATTGACACCATACATGTAGCAACACTTTTTTTCAACTTATTTTTCAACCTTTTTCTTGCAAGTCATAACCTTGTCTGCTTAACAGTAATCAATCAAATCTTGTTTTCCTATGTTGTATATGTTAAAATTAGGTTCTGGATGTGTGTTAGATTTTAATGATATTAATGTATTGCTCAATTTGTATAAGATCTAATTCAAAAAGTGAAACTCATTTTGTTCAACTCTGACATATGTACAACATGCAAACCTTCATGGGGCATTGGATTAGGCTATTTTTTAGAAGGATTTTTGCTATTATTTGGAAGGTTTTCACTTTTGGTTTCGATGTCACACTTTTGTGCCCAGATTTAGGGAATGACCCATATATATATTTATATATCTATGTATGTGTCTGTGTGGATATATATATATGTAAATATAAGTATATATGCTTAGAAATATAGAAAGAGACACCGGAAGTACCGGATGGATAGGGCGAATCGGTAGAATGCAGGCTTCCCGGGTAGGAGGTCGCAAGGTCGATTCCCCATTGAGTCAAACCAATGACTTAAAAATAGATACTTATTGCTTCCTAGCCAGGTGCTCAGCATTTTTATGTTAGGGCAAGCACTGGTTGGCTCACTGTCAGGATAATATAACTGGCTGAGGTTTCAGGTCATGCTGCTGGTATCCTGGTCTCCCAGTGGAGCAGCACTATCAATTTGACATGAGGACGCACTGTCACCAGTCGGTCATCATCATCATCATCATGCTGTCGGTCGCGATGCGACAAAGACTGCTTTCATTACTTGACTGCGCTCTCCATTTAGCTCTCTGCTGTGAGAGTTGCGTCCATGAGTCGGTCTTAATGTCTCTCAGCTTCAGGTTTCTCTTGATGGTATCTTTGAACCGGAGACGGGGGCGCCCTCTCTTTCTGTAGCCAGAAGACAGTTGAGAATAGAGGATCTGCTTTGGTAGCCTGTCTGATGACATCCTCATGAGGTGTCCAGTCCACCGGAGATTCTTTTTGATCAGAAGATCTTCCATAGAGGGCAGCCCCATCCGTTCGAGTATTTCCTTATTCGTCACTTTGTCCTTCCAGGTTAGCCTCATGATTGAACGCAGATGTCGCATCATGAAGGCATGCAGCTTTTTCACCTGCTGTCTGTACACTGTCCAGGCCTCGGCTCCGTATAGTAGGGTGGATAGCACGATTGCGCAGTAGATCTTACCTTTGACCCGAATGGACACATGGTGGTTGTTCCAGAGTCTCTGGCGTAGTCGGCCGAAAGATGGTATTTGTCCTGATATGGCCTTATAATGTTGCCAGGATGGAACACTCCAACAATCAACCAACCGGCTGGATAAGTCCCATTTCTAGTAGGTGACGCTCCATGTGCACACTCTTCATATCGCATTACACAAAGATCCGGCAGATGGCAGCATGCTAGTCTGAGAATCCCTGAGTAGGAGCTTCCAAGTCTTTCTGCCGGCCTATGTTTATATATACAGTGGAACCTCTCTAAATCGACATACCTTGGGACTGACTTTAAGTGGTCCATTTAGGGAGGTGGTCGGTTTAGAGAGTTAGCATATCCTTACAATGGTATTGTTGGGACCCAAATAAAGCGATCGATATAGGCGACTGGTCGATCTATGGAGGTGTTCGGGTAGGGAGGTTTTACTGTATACATATAGATGTATTTGAGCCTGTCTCAAAAGGTGATCACTAATATTTTGTTTGTCCATCATAACGATCGACACAAAACAGCCCAGAAACGGTTACCCTGAAAACACAAGGACATTTGCTTCAAATCAATATGTATTCTATTCGGATTATGAAACACCATGTAAAAAACAAATCAGTTTATCCTGAGCAAATGGATAAGCAGATAGTATGTTGATCGTTACCATGGACAAAGTGTTATCCCATATTGCTTAGCACCATTTGAGACAGTCTCATTTATATATATGAATATATGTTTTTTTATGTTTGTTGGAGATTTACATCCTGGCAACATGAAACATCATATCAGGATGGGTACCGACTTGTGACCGTACACACTCATGACAGCTTTTTAGTGCTGTCCTACTCCGAGCCTAGGCCGCCAGTACCATGCCCCACTTTCCTACTCGTTCACCTTGTCCTAATACTGAGATAACCAGTCTTTGCCCTATCCTACTATTTGCCAAATCACATTTAACTGTACTCATTTATCTTATGTAATCATTGTATTCTAATTAGTCAATTACTTATTTTACTGTTCATTACATGACCTCTCTCTGTCAGCTCTCTGCTAAGACAATAAAACTTGTAAAATGCAGCTGAAATACAAATACACAGATCTGATTCCAGTCATGTTTTTAGGTTCTTTGTCCCTAGCAGATATTCCAAGATGGGATGGCCAAACGAGTGAAGTAATTCCCTCCCATTTTGTTAAACTGAGATTCAAATTGTGGCCTGCACAAACCAATGACTTAAAAATTGATACTAGTCGATATGTAGCCAGGCGCTCGGCATTATGAGGATAGGACAAGGAGCAGTGGAATGAGGAAGCACAATTGTGTGTGATTGAAATTTCCACTGCTTAATCAACAAACATCCTGAATGTATAGATTAAACATGTCTTAAGGAAATGCGCACTGGCATCCATTAATCAGTCTCCGCCCTTCCCTCTTCTTTTCTCACAGTGGTCTCGGCCCGAGCGCAGGCGACCACGAAATGGGAAGAGTCGGCGAAGGAGGTGCTGCAAGGGGACACGTTCAGCATCACATGCGTCTTGGACGACATGAACCGCATGGACATCGTCCGGCTTGTGAAGGAAAACGAGGGTGAGACAGGCAACCAGGTGTCCATCTCAGACAGGAACATCGTCAAGTCGCCCTTCGTGGAAACTAACCGCTACCGCGTCTCTGTGAACCGGAAGGGCAAGACGGTCACACTGTCCTTCATTGGTAAGTAGCTGGGGAGATGAATTGTGTATCCTTGACCTAGGTCCCTTCGATATGTAGAGATATATAAATGTTTTTGCATACGTTTATGTATATGTATACTAGATGTTAGTCTAAACCGGAAGTGTCATAGTGGGACCCGCCTATTCACCCAGCCCCACACCTTTATTCTTATAAGTCTGATGGAACTTCAGTTTGTGCATTGTTGCTGTACTATTGCCAATTATCTTTTAATATGTAGATATCTATGAAAAAGAAATATATATATATATATTCATTGCATACATATATATACACCTATATAAATTATACATATACATATATATATATATAGAAATATATATGTATATGAAGATACATGATATATATACTTGAGTTTCAATTGTCATATCATCAAAATTGGCAATGCTTGAAATACAATTTTAATTTACTACATGTTGGGGCTCCTGTCTACTACATATATATGAATATATATATATATATATATATCTGTGTAAATGTATATTAATATTATATATATATATATGTATATGAATACATATACTTGAGTCACCATTCATATCTCATCAAAAGTGGCAAAACTTAAATGCTATTTTATGTAATCGATAATGGACCCCCTATGTACATGGATTTGGATATATATTTATTATGAATATATATATTTGTTATGAATATTATATAGTATTATGGATATATATATATTATTATGAATATATATAGTTAGTATGAATATATATATCTATGATGAATATATATATTTATTATTAATATATATGTTTATGTAAAGGTATATATGTATATATATTATGTACATGTATACACACTTCAGTTTCAATTCTCATCTGATCAAAATTGGCAAAGCTTGAAAGGCTATGTGATTTAATACATATTCTGGACCTTACTGTCCTGGCCCATGGTTAGTTGAGTCCCCAACAGATTTATTCGATTGCCTCTACTTATACTAGATGTCGGGGCTTCCTCAGGCACCACGCATCATATATATCTAGTCGGCCACCCTAGACCAATATTGGGTGATGCACAATGGGGTGCCATTTGCTACCTAACCAATTTCGCACACGATATCACGAAGTTTGTCATTCTAGATACTAGTTTGTCCAGGAAATGCAATTGTATACGCGGAATGGTCTTTTATCCACATATGTTGATTTCATCCACGGAAGTGAATTCCAAGTATGCAATATATTTTCGTATACAAGCTTGTGCTTGTACGCACAACATGTGGTATTCTACACGTGGGAAATGTGCATGTGTACACCAAATGTGCAATTATATATAGTAACTGTGCTTGTTTATAAACAACAACGAACGTGAGGATTGGAACTCATTCATTGTTGTTTTTTTTTAAACCAGGAAAAGCGACAGGTGGTCAAAAGAACCAAAATACTCACACCAACTACATTACTTTTTTGTATAGTAAAGTGCATTTTATGGATACAATTAATTCCTTCATGCATACATCTCCCGGAGAAAATATGCTTGTCAGCGCGAAATGTGCGTTTACTATGTGAAATGTTATTTATCATGTGTGCGAAATATGGTTAGATTACAAACGGCGCCCCATAATGATTGCCTTATCTGTTACGCAACTTATTCATTCGGAGGATGCGCTATTCGGTGGCAGTACTGTAACTTACCTCCTTCCCTCATGCATTCATTGTATATATATATATATATATATACATGGATATATATATATGGTATATATATGGTATATATTATAAGGTATTTCAGTCTATATTCCTATGTAAACATATATTTATAGATATACTGCCATGTATATGTTCCTATATGTATAGAATATATAATAATCTATATATATATATATATTATATATATATATTTAATATATATATATATATTGTATATATACCTGCGGCCCCATTGAACAGGAAATTGCAATTAATGCCACATACTTTTCATTTGATAGAGAATTTCCATGAAATTGTTCAGCGTGATGTGACCGATATCTGTATATAATATTATATATAGATATAAATATATATATATATATATATTTACCCATGTTTGGGATATTTATTAAATAAAAAAGGAATATTGCTCCTCCCCAGTAATATATCATATTATACTTCCGGCTATTCAAACCATTGAAAGCTATAAATAACGTGTGACTAATGTAATCCAATTAGTGAGGATTTCAATATTTTAATAGCAAGATTAGTATAAAATTTGCAAACCTGAATTTCCACTCCTGAAATGTGACCTTGATTACAGACATATTCGTGCATTTGTACCTCCATGGTATCTAGATGCTTTTTATTTTCGGACTTCCTTGCTCTTTCAGAAATGTCCACCATTTCATATTTATTATTATATGTGTACCGAATTTATATGTGTGTTTAACACCTTCCGTCTTGCATTGTTTCTTTCATTCAATCATTGATTATAGTTGTATAGTCTCCTACTAGTATGGTTTATTAAGTCCAGTAGAGATTTTGATGTGTGTTTCTTTTCTTAGTTTTGTTACATAACCTAAGTCTATACACATCCAGTAGGCATTTGGGATTTTAGAGTAACTTGCTTATTGCATTTCAGGATGGCATTGGTTCCTGATAGTTTATCTTTATATCATGGCATGATACATTTTAAGGGCCCCCACACACTATGACTTATGGCTGAGAACAACAAAATCCAAGATGAGAAATTTGACCTAGCGCTGAATGACACTTGCCTATTTCTTCTTTTTAATAGCCAGTATGGTTAAGGAAATGAGCTATTTCGCCATGCATACCTCATTACCTGAGTGGCATCTTATATTTGTGGAACCCTCCGCATGTTATGGATATATTTGGATAGCTCATATAAACTATTTGCAAAAGGTGTCAATTGGAAATACTTTCAGTCTATATTCCTATGTAAACATATATTCATAGATATACTGCTATGCATATGTTCCTATATGTATATATTATATATATATTCCTATATATTACTATGTATATTCCTAAATACATTCCTATGTATATTCCTGTTTATATTTCTATATATATATATTCCTATATACTATATTAAACTATATATTCTTATATTCCTATAAATATTCCTATATTTCCTCCTGTATTTCTATATCTAGGAACACATCTAGGAATATATATATAGGGATATGTAGGGAGGTATGGGGATACATATATATATATATATATATATATATATATATATATATATATGACTATTTAGGAATATATATGGATGTACTATGTTGGAATATATGTATAGAACTATATATATATATATATATATATATATATATATATATATATATATATATATATGTGAAGTGTTGTGTCATACCTGGTAAACCGGATTTCCTATATTTATTCTGTCATACAATATTCCGGTATTTTAAATCTGCATCGTACATATGAGGAACTAGAGAGAGAGATAAATATGTAAACTGATTCGGTTCTCTTCAAGCTGCTCTATGCGTATATATGCATATATTATCATATATTTATATAACCTGTGTGAGTGTCAGTTGGACATTATAGCAGCACTATACTTTGTAGCTTAATATTCAATCCAGATCCTACTCTACTTATATCTCCCATTCTTCTCCTTGCACCTACACTCATCGGCGACAGGGGAAGGTTAGTAGTTACTTCCTGTTCCACAAGGTGGCAGCAGCAGTCAAGGTGCAAAATATCCAGTAGTAAAATCTTTCCCTCTGCTTTCATCAAATTAACAATAAATACCACGAAAATAGCGAATATTTCCCTTGCGACATGACTCATGCATAACATAGCATCATATTTAGTTGGTTAGGATCAGTGGGTATATAGTAGAATGATTCCATGGTCACCCTCCCCAATAATACCTTTCCCATATACTCTGCCCTAACCTTTGACTGAATGAGAACAGGTGGTTCCTCGTTTGATGTAGGGCTAGGTCTTATTGCTTGTTTCCTTCATGAGTATAACCTTTTTCTTTTTAAAGAAGCTCTTTTCAGAAGAGGTCAACTAGAGAAGTGCCCCCCCTAGTGGTTGCCAAAGGTACATAATTATGAGATTGCATGTTTTCCTTGAGGTAAACATAAATATATCTATAAGTAAATCAGAATTCAATGCAATGTAGGACCAGATGTTGTGGAATTACTTGATTTGCCGGCGCGAATTTAATAAATTCAGGCGAAAAACAGGGAAGTGAGAAATATGAAAAACATTGTTGAAGAGGTCAGGTTGGTAAATGTATCTTTTCAAACTTCTAGATGGCATTTCCCTGCCGACCTCCTCTTACCCTAGTGATGTGTGAATGCCTGTTTCCCATATCGCAATCCAGTATTCTTTTACTCCAAAACCCCCAGTGTGAACCTAAGTAACGAATGTGCATGCCTGTTAGAAAGACAGAAATAAAGATATAAAGAAAGAAAAAAAACGCCCAAAAAAAGTCAGAACAGATTCAGTATCATTTCTAAAAATATAACTTTGACTTACATTTTACAGCACATAAATATGGCAGTCGAACAGCCAGCCCATTATATTTATCTATGGTTCCAATTCTTGAGCAAGATTATGTAATTATGAAGCATGTTAGACAAACACCGACGTTATTTGAATTGATATATCTGCCCTATTTGTGTGTGGTATATAAGTATAAATTATGCAGTCCAATGACCTAGAACAAACACGCCGCAGTCAGATGCTCAATGCACCCATGAGGAGAGGCCATTCGGCAAGTTACTAAATGCACTGGAAGACCACACGTAAAACCTCTCAGATAACACATACATATATACAAATATATATGTATATAATAGGCCTACTATATAGACATATATAGAAATAATTATTTATATGTGCATAGGGATCATATAGACGTGATCCACACATTTGATATATTTTGTTTCTTAACATGACCCCCCCGCCCACCCCCCACTACAACAAGTAAGCATCAGTTCAATCAATCAATAGTTCCGTCCTCTAGTCAAGGGTTGGATGCAATGGTTCTCCAGTTGTCCCGATGGCGTGCTATTCAAGCATCAGTTAGTGGGAATCAAATAGTGCATAAACACAGCAAAAATAAGCAATTTAATAAGAGCAAACAGTAAGCCAGCCGATTTTTATTTCAGGGAAAAATATATATGCATTAAACTACAAAGAATATATTGTATTATTTTATGTCCATCAGTTTACTTTTGGGTCAATTCATTTGACGTTCTTCGATTTTAAACCAGACAGAAATAGGAGGGTGACACTAATTTGATTGGTACTAGTAGTAGTCATTCCAGAATTTTTCAATTTGTATCAATCCAGTGGTGCCTAATATACAAACGGCGCAGTCAACGCTGCAATAATTAGCTCCTAGTCCCGTCCGCAAATATGTGACACAGTTAGAAGGCATCCGGCATAATATGCACAATAGATAGTATTATACATCTGCTTTAGCTTATGTGTAGATATCCCAGTCAGTAGGGGCATCGGACACTGTGGCCCAATCGGTAGAGTGTTGGCTTCCCGTGCGGAAGGTCTGGAGTTCAAATCTCAGCTGAGTCAAACGAATGACTTACAAAATTGAACCTGGTCGCTTCCTAGCCTGGCACTCAGCATTAATAGGATAGGACAAGGACCTGGTTGGCTCGGTGTCAGGATAATGTGACTGAGTGGGATATTGGATCATGGTGCTGGCAGTCTGGTATGCCAGTGAGGCAGCACTAGAACGTCGCCATGAGTGTGCACTGTCACAAGTCAGTACCGATCCTGGTATGACCTTAGATGTTGTTAGGACGTAAAGCAACAACAACCAACCCTGTCAGTGGGCGGGACCATGAGAACTATTATGTTGCCTGCAAGCATGACAGATCATGTCGTTCATTGTTATTGCACGTTTAATTGCGTTGTCTTTTCGTATATGGATAACTTGTAGGATAACATCAACAGCAGCAGTGTTTGTTCCAATGTTTACTCGTGGCAGAGTAGTTACTGCCACATCCCTGAAACTGCCAGAGAGCTTCTGAACAAACCCTTTAGACAAAGCGATGGAAGGCTGGATGAAGGAAATCACCACATCAATTATTAATCTAAGAAGGGAAATAACTTTTTGACATAGGTCTTCGAATTGTCCTGCTATTTTTGAATGAAGAAGTTATGAAATCATGGAGAATAACAGAATTTGAAAGTCAAATCGAGACCTCTCTGGGTTCGCCTATATTGGTTTTGTTTTGCATTCTCTACAAATTACTCAACTTTCGCCCAATATAGATAAACACTGTGCATTGGAACCTCTAGATCCACAGTTAATTGCTATTTGAAGCAGATTTGCTCAGATTTAAGTGGGGTTGTCATCCACTGCTGCTGTGGGTACGGCTGCCTCTTTTATCTAGAGGCACACTCGATGAACTGCTTAGAAATAGCTGTATCTGCATAAATTAATAAACAACGATTTTATTACAAAACGATTAAGTCTTAAACAAATATCTGCTTATTCAGACAGTCAGAAGAATGAGATTTCTACTTAAAACCGACTAAAAAAGTTTAATAAAATTTGCAAAGATTTTATGGGAACTTGAAACCAAAATGATTTGTGTAGCGGCAGGACTCATACATAGTTTAGCTATATTCACCGTGAACAGGAAACTTTAATGCTGGCTAAGCACATTTTGTAGTTGTAGGCTTTACACCCAGGTTTTCAGCTTTGTACAGGAATACTAATAATGCACCATAGATTGATGGATTTGGGTTTTAGTTCACTAGCTTCATCACTGTCCTACTACCACTACAGACCTGCAACATTTAATTTTAATAAAAGAAATAGTAAATTGCGCCGAACTGATAATAGTACATGTTGAGTATGTTAATCAGTATTTGTGTAATTATAATTGTCCTAATGTACACTATGGTGACACATTCCATACACTGACCCCCCACCCCCACACACACACACACTCTCCACAATATATTATTGTAATTTACTGAGAACTATTTTTGCATCACCTATTTGAATAATAGAAAATACAAGCCAATCTACTCAATAAATTGTAATATGCATACTCTATATATTCCAAGACTATCATATGTAGGGTTCTATTATCAATATTTGTGGGTTAATGTGCTTAGTGCTTTCCGATCAGACCTAAATATTCGCAATTTTCTTGGGGGAAAATATCCGTTTTGGGGGAGTAATCAACATCCTTCAGATATCAGGAATTAAAGCCTGAACATCGGAATGATTCCTCCGACATCAGAATGTTGGGCAGGTATGTCTCTTCTACACTGTGTAGGTCGCATAAGATAAACATATATGCTACTATACCATCACTTGCAGGAAGCTGTTTCTCCCACTATGCCGGGTCAATAACTGTAGTTGTGTAGTTGTAGTACACTCAGAGGTATTCCTATATATATGATACACATATATTAATATATAAATATGTACTAACAAAAACATACCGAGTAAGTTGATATACTCGATATGTAATATGTATTGCACATTTTCTGCATATGTATGTATATTACACATATATATATATATATATATATATGCAAATGGGCTTAGTTTTCATACACAAGTACACAGCTGCATACCACCTGAGATTACAATTGTATTTTAAATTAAATTATATGATATTTAATAGTAATCTTTCTATTACATTTTATTCCACCAAGTGATTTACTCTATCTGCCTACCACCTGTGAATCCCAACCTCGGCCCCCTGATATATACATATCAAAGACAAGTGGAAACCTTCTCTACTTCATGGTTCATATTTGTCCACAACCCCTTTGGATAACGGCGTTATTTACACGCGAAGTATTAAAGGATGTTACTAGATGGCACACTCAGTAGTAGCTAGAACTGGTGTGGTCTTTGTGCAACCTGCCTTTCTTCAGCCATTAGTAATGGGGTCAAAGGTCAATAGCCCCCCCCCCCCCTCCCATGTGTATTTTGTGTAACCGGATCGAGAAGGTCCGGGTCCGGGGGCGGATGGAAGGGGCGCTATTTGTTCAGAAATCACTCAGGTGGCGCTATGGAGGTCTGGGGTTGTTAGTTGGTAGACAATCATCCAGGTGGCGCTAGGAAGGTATGGGGCTGTTAGTTGTTAGACAATCATCCAGGTGGCGCTGTGGAGGTGTGGAGCTGTTAGTTGGTAGACAATTATCCAGGTGGCGCTATGGAGGTCTGGGGCTGTTAATTGGTAGACAATCACCCAGGTGGCGCTAAGAAGGTATGGGGCTGTTAGTTGGTAGACACTCACCAGGGTGGCGCTAGGGAGGTCTGAGGCTGGTAGTTGGTAGACAAGCACCCAGGTGGCGCTAGGAAGGTCTGGGGCTGTTAATTGGTAGACAATCACCCAGGTGGCGCTAGGAAGGTATGGGGTTGTTAGTTGGTAGACAATCACCCAGGTGGCGCTAGGAAGGTGTGGGGCTGTTAGTTGGTAGACAATCACCAGGGTGTCGCTAGGGAGGTCTGGGGCTGGTAGTTGGTAGACAATCCCCCAGATGGCGCTAGGAAGGTCTGGGGCTCTTAGATGGTAGACAATCACCCAGGTGGCGCTCGGGATGCGCATAATCGGAACAGACAAGGGGTGTTGTGTATGCAGCAGTAATACTTATTAATTAGCAAACTATAAGAAATCACTGAAGCCACTGAACATCATAGAGCCGTTATTCTTAGTGCACACAGGGTACAGCAAGGTACAACAAGGTACAACCAACCAAACACAATTAAATAACACGGAATGTTGACGTCAATCGCAGCGCTGTATACCTGATCCTAAAGGTTGTCGCGTTAACATGAATGACAACAATATACTACCAATTTACGTGGAAGCTGACACTGCCCTGTCTTGTTTCGTGAGCCTTGTCCTGATGTCCGGTAGTGCGTGGTGCAGCTTAGAGATGTAGTGTCTTCATGTTTATGTCAGTCTCTGTCATGTATGCGTATGTGTTTCTTCTATCTCTGTGTATCGTGACACCTAGTGTTGTGTTGTCCCATTTCCTTAGCCTATCTTCCCCTCCACTTCACTCCCCCCCCCCCATCCACTCTCAAATACACACACATCCCACCAGAGGTACCCCCCCTCTCCCACCGCCCTCGACATTTATTTCAGGATGAGCCCTCTGTGGTAATTACATATCAGTAATCTGAGCAATGCATTAATTGATTAGAAGAAAAAACTACAAGGAACATCAATGCTGGTTTACTAATCAGTTTAATATGTAAAGAACCTATTATATATACCTGGGATGCAAATACTTATGTATTTTTTGGGAAATGTTGCGGAAGTAGTCTTTGATTGAAATAGAAGTGTCAGAGTCCTGAACAAAAAAACAAATTAAAAGGATATAATGTGCTTACTAAATATACACAGCAGATATTCAAGATATTAAGACAATATCTAGTTATCACGCCCCTTAAAACATACACACCCTCACGCAAAAGGCTCAATAAGCAGTCACGAGATTTCAGAGATAAATACCCGATTACTTATCATATATAACTTATATGGTACAAATAAAATGTGCGCATAATATAATGTTTGAAAAAAACACATGTTTGAAAGAGACACTCATGATATTATATACTATAAGTTTACATGAGACACTTATTGACATTCATATAGTTATAATAATGTCATTGTTACAAGCGACATGTTTCGATGAGATACTGACATACTCTAAGTTAACATCAGACAATTATTGACATTCACAAAGTGTCACTGTACACTATGTCACCCAGGTGGCAGCCGCCTTGTTGCTTCTGGGCCATGGTTATCCGAAAATAGAGCATGTCTGCTCAACAGCAAGACAAACAACAGCGATAAGGCATTGCGAATTGTAACTGTCAATGACTGCTGTCAACATAAATATGGGTACCAATTATCGCAGCTATCTTGTTCTAACTAGTTTAAAATAGGATTTATAGAAAACTAAAATAATATAAATATCGGACTCCATTTGGTCCCCAATTAATCCTAGCTTCTCCAGTAATTAATTTCCTGATCTTTGTGTTCACTGAATATGCACCACCACTCCTTACTATGTACGAGTGGAGAAGTTTGACCATTCAGCTGGTTGATAAGTAGGTCATCAGCACAACTTCAGTGACAGACTGCAATTTGTTCTATTATATTTCTTGGTGAAAGGATTTCTTGGGCGATATTAAAGACATTCAATTCCTGGACAAAATGTTCAGCAGATATGATCTCATTTTGAAATCGGTTCCACCATGTTCCTCAGCTGTCATAAATGAGATATTGTAAAAGACCATTAAGCAACTAATTTGGAAATCTCAATGATTGTGTTTTGCCAACTGATGCTTTCTTTTGTTGATTTACCAATTAAATTGTGTATTAATACACTACATCGCCATTCCAGTGGCGCCGTGCATTGTGGATGCGTGGAAGAAAAACAAACCAGTGAGAAGCTCATGGCACATGCTAATACACTGGTTGTAGCTATGAAATGTGCTAGTTTCAGCTCATCTCAGCTCTGTTTGATTCACAGAAGACCACCTAAGAAAATATGTATAATAAATTAAGATATTAATCTTTTATCCAGCATTGCATTTACATCAATATAATTCGCAAATCTTATGCGATGTGCAGTTAGATTTTAGACAAATCTGGGCACTGAGACTACTGTTAGAGCCATAGCCAGTCAGCTTTGCTTATTGTATGCATGTTTTTATTTATATACTATGGTTAATGACATATGTACAGCTAGAAAATGAGTAAGGTTAATCAGATATTGGTTATATATTTCTTTGAAATAAGTTGTTGTTGACACATTTGACATTTTAATATTTAGAACAAGAATGACTTATGTCTAGTCAATGGTGATGTAAATATCAGCCTTTAAATTGACTGAAATTGTATGTTTCTTAGCTCAAAATGCTTAATTATGGAGAGTTGTGTCTTAAACGTATTCATTATATTATTATATTGCATCCATCCATCTATGTTTGCTCCAAATTGTTATGTATTTTTTATTAAATTTGAATAAAATAGAAGTTTTTCCCTATGCGTATCGGCAAACTCAATGGTCGCAACTCTTTGCTTTGCTGCCAGCGCCGTTTTCAGCGCATGCACAGTCGGAACGGTGATCTCGTCTATTGATGTACACTAAGAATAAAAAGGTGCTATTCAACTGACAGTGCGACTAGCACTAAAGCACCCCCTTCAACAGGTATATACATATATATATATATATAATTATATATATATATATATTGTTCTCCTACTCGATTAAAGTTAAATCCCTTGTTCCATAAAATATCAACCAAACCTGAGATATCTTATGATATGGGAATCGGACGGGATGGCCAAATCGGTAAGAGTGCTGGTTGTCTTCATATATGCGGCAGCTCGTGTGTTCAAGCCCCGGCCGATTCAAGTCAATGAATTTAAGAAATTGATTCTTGTCAGTAAATATCGAGGTACTCGTGATTACAAGGATATGACCAGGGACTGCTTTTGCTCAGTATACTATGTGACTGAGTCTATACTATGTGACTGATTCGGACATCGGGTCATGGTACCGGACGGCCCAGTGCCGCCCCCACCCTTAATGGTCCACAGCTGTAATAGTCATCATGACTGAAGAATGCCAGCTTTAACTCAGTACCCGTCGTGATATGACCTTACATAAAGCTCTGATGGGGGGAATCTCCAACAAACCAAACAACATCGCCCCCAAGAGGAAGTATGGCCTACTGTGCCAATTCACCCTATTCACACCGCGGCCATGTTGAAACCAGACCGAGGGCACTTACGCGTCGGCGAGGTGCCTCTCTATGTAAAGTGATGTGAATACTTTTTTGTCGACCAAAACCTCTCGAAATCACTCAAATTTGAGGGTATTCATTTTTGAAAGTAACATATTCATCTTTGCATACCTGTTTTCTATCTATTGGCCAATTTTCACGAAGATTAGGTGACCCTTGCATGGTGATTTTTCCCATTCTTTAACTACAATGTGACTGTCAACTTCAGGTCTACATAGTTATGGTGGTATCACGTAATGCAGCACTGTCAGCGTAGTTATCTGTGCAACACAGTTGAACAACTAGTCTTAGTAATTACAAATTAATAGAAGCTTTAAAAGGGTTCAAATATATTTTTTTAATATATCTATATTAAGAAAGTTATGCAATTTTGAATTTAAGAAAAGATTGGCAGCCAAGGTGAGCGACTTTGTTGACATTGCCTACTGAAATGCATCTGATCATCACTCAATCTTCCTGAAAATTGACCAATAAATAGAAAAAAGGTATGCAAAAATGAATATGATAGTTTCAAAAGCGAATATCTTTAAATTTTACTCCTTTAATTTCTGTAGTAGTTCATACACATCGGCACACAGTAGTGTCTTATGGCCATTTCCAATAGCGACGCTTACTCAGCCTCGTTCTGATGACGAATTAGGTCGTGCGTGAATAGGGTGAATATATGCAGCTGGATCAGGAAGGAGATCGAAGCCCACATACATCCAGATACGCAGTCAGATAGGGCCAAGCTTAGCATAGTTTCTGAGAGCTCCCAGCTCTATCTAGTGCCATCTTGAACGCTTCCCCTGCAGAAGTGAATTGATCCCACCTTCTTCCTCACCCAGAAATGATATGCTTGCCACGCATTTGCCTACCTTGCCGTTGTGTCTTCATTTCCTATGATTTATCCAATCAGTTTGGCTTTAAAATAAGTGCCAGGGATAAATTATATGTCGCTTTAAACAATAAATGATAACCTTAATTAAGAAAATCCATTCCCTGCGGTAAATTTAGATATCGTTGATATGTAGGCAAAGGTAATTAGGAAAAATGCAGTAATATATTTACTATTCGAGCGTTTATTGATTTCCTATGATTGTCTCAAAGATATATTGTGTTGTAATTAATGATTATGTTGTATGTTATGATCACTATCGTGCTGTGGTAGATAGGCCTACTAAGTTATATTTAGTGAGTTATTCGCCTATGTAACTGAGTCCTAGTAGCATCTTGAAACTGTCCTGATCATACAATTACTTTTTTCATCATTATATTTCTGACAATATTAATTAGAATCGCTAATGTCCACCGTGTAGATGTTTGCCACATGCCTAGTTATAGATCATTATTCTATTCCAAATTTGAACATTTCGCAACCTTTTATTGCCAATATGAATCCACTGCAGGGGAAACTTGCAGGGCACGAGACATGTTGTTTCAAATGCACTTCTCTTCAAATATAGCTCCAAACGTAGCCTTCTTTAAATCTAGACCCACATGTATTACTCTTCAAATCTAGACCCCATGGCAGTTCTCTTCAAAATCTATATCAAATGGAGTTCTCTTCAATTGTAGATCTTAATGCAACTCTCTTCAAATTTAGAACCAAATGTAGTGCTCTTCAAATCTAGACCAACTGGAGTTCTTTTCAAATCTAGATCTTAATTCAACTTTCTTAAAATCTAGATCGAAACGTAGTGCTCTTCAAATCTAGACCAAATGCCGGCATCTTCCAATCTATATATTATTCAGTATTTCTCTTAAAATGTTGCCCAGATTTACTTATCTTCAAATCTAGACCAAATTTCAGTTCAGTTCAAATTGTCACCCAAATGCATTTATTTTCAAATCTAGACCCAATTGCAGTTCTCCTCAAACCTAGACCCACATGCAGGTTTCTTCAAATATAGTTATTGTACACAATTATAACCAAATAAAATATATAAATAAGACTCCATATGGAAAGAGGTTGAGCTTGTATTGTACTTATTAATATTAATCACTCTGTTTGCTCTGTCACGATATGTTCTTTTTGTTGGACTTCCATGTCTATAATATCTCCGGTTTCCCCAACATGTACACGCACCAAAGCGGCAGGCGTACCGGTATTTCACTTGTGCGACGCCAGTCGCTCCTCCTTTTTCTGATTGAATTACCTAAAGCTTTAGTTTCCAATTTTGCCACCAGGGGTGCGTGGAGAGGACAGCGGCCGGATAGGATGTCTCAAGCTTGGAGACAACCCGGAAATTGCCTGGCTGGAGCTGAAAGTGCTAGGTAAGCAACAGTACAGAGCAAAGACACCATAGCATGGTTACCTGAGCAGAGGCGTGGAATATGTGGATGCCAAGCAGGCATGCCACATGTTCTTTTATTAAATTGGATTGGAATTAGTTGACTCTTCGGTTTGCCATGCATTTCTCGGCTCTATTTTACTTGTTTGAAATGTATTTCTTTTGGTCCGATATGTTCAATGACGGCATGAGCCCTAATAGCCGATGTTTCCTGTTTGTGCTGGTGTGTCGTTAAGCAAACAACTGGTGACAGGTTGATGCACAAATCTGTCGATGATTCCGTTTGGTAATGCAATATTTAATACTGAATACCAAACAATGCGTGCAGCCCAGACACATGGCTTATAAGGCGATCATTTCTTTCATTTTCTATTCATTATTACAATAAGAACATTTCACTTTCATTAATTAGTCATTTATTTACAAATTATCGATCTGTATCTGAACCTTTGCTGATATCATCAAAGTACTGGCACTGGGAAAGTAGTTTTCACTCCAAATATCCCCACATATCCTATTTATAATTCAAAATCTTTTAAGTTAAAATAACATATATTATGACAATCAACTTAATATACTAGGACTCTTAATTACTTCGTTGGGAAAACACGGTTCCATAGACATCCTAATACATGTTAATGTGGTTGGGAATTCATCATCATCATCATGCTGTCGGTCGCGATGCAACAAAGACTGCTTTCATTACTTGACTGCCGCTCTCCATTTAGCTCTCTGCTGTGAGAGTTGTGTCCATGAGTCGGTCTTAATGCCTCTCAGCTTCAGGTTTCTCTTGATGGTATCTTTGAACCGGAGATGGGGGCGCCCTCTCTTTCTGTAGCCAGAAGACAGTTGAGAATAGAGGATCTGCTTTGGTAGCCTGTCTGATGACATCCTCATGAGGTGTCCAGTCCACCGGAGATTCTTTTTGATCAGAAGATCTTCCATAGAGGGCAGCCCCATCCATTCAAGTATTTCCTTATTCGTCACTTTGTCCTTCCAGGTTAGCCTCATGATTGAATGCAGATGTCGCATAATGAAGGCATGCATCTTTTTCACCTGCTGTCTGTACACTGTCCAGGCCTCGGCTCCGTATAGTAGGGTGGATAGCACGATTGCGCGGTAGATCTTACCTTTGACCCGAATGGACACATGGTGGTTTTTCCAGAGTCTCTGGCGTAGTCGGCCGAAAGATGCGGTAGCCTTGGCCAACCTCCTCTGTATCTCAGCATCAATGCGTCCATCACTTGATATAGTGCTTCCAAGATAGGTGAATTCCTGAACAAAGTTCAGCTTGTTTCCGTCAACCATGATCTCCTCCTCTCGGGTTCTTGTAGAATTGGGTTGGTACAGCACCTCTGTCTTCTTGATGTTCATTTTCAGGCCAAACTTCTTTGATGCATCCGAGAAAGCGTCCACTATTTTCTGGGTCTCTTCAGCAGAGTGGGCAACCAGTGCACTGTCATCTGCGAATAGCAGCTCTCTCACCAGTACCGGTTGGGAATTAGTGATGTATTTAATATTGGTATGAGGAATTACTATGTGATGTCTAACGAATTATGCAAGTATAACGATATGTAAGGGTTAATTATTACGTTATTTGTTATACTCCGTAAGACCAACACTGTACAGGTGGCTCCAGCTACCCTCCTCTCCTCCACAGGATGTAGACCAGTGTCAGTCGCACCGGAGGATTTTTGTAACTAATTATATATGACGTAGTTCATGCAATGATGCACCATCCAAAGTATTCAATGTTTTCCTGGTTGTACAAAGCGTATTGCATGTGGGAGAGGGTGTCAGTTATGTATTACTGCTATCATTTAATAAAATAGTGTCATGGGGGGTGATGAAAATGGGAAATATTGTGCTTAGAGCAGGACTCGAACCCACATCTCTTTGAAACCTGGGTCAGTGTGCTAACCATTACACCACCTACACTCCCTGATATCAATACACTACCCACGCCTATCTGTCTATGCGGCTCCTTGCCTGAGACGTCAGTGCAGACCACTACACTTATCCCCCTGGAATTGTAAGTCTTTTAATGCCTACAATTACATACATACAGGCAATACACTTACATATACATACACAGGGTAGGTTCAACAACAATACAGCATGTAGCTTGTACAGGATCATGGTCATGGCAGCCAGTGTTGTGGGGGTGATGAAAAAAGGAAACACTGTGCCTAGACCTGTACTCGAAACAACATCTCTTTGCATTCCGGGCCAGTGTGCTAACCATTACACCACCTAGGCTCCCAGATATCAACATACTACCCATGCCTACCTATCTATGCGGCTCGTTGCCTGAGAGGTCAGTGCAGACCACTACAATAGGCACATTATTTTCTTTATGGTCCTTAGTAAAATGTTGATGGGTACTACTTTGGAGATAGGGGGATTAGGAGGGGGTCTGGCAAAGTAGTATATTTTGCACAACCATGAACATTTAGACAATTTTGGAAAGCCACTAAGCACACTTGGTCCATATTTTGCAATTGACAAACTCTGCCCGTAGGACTACAGTAACTGGCAATAACTGTGAATCACATGGTCTGGTCCATGAGGATGAGAATGCGGATAAGGAATAGGATGCGGCTGAGGATGAGAATGAGGATGAAGATGCGGATGAGGATGGGGATGAGAATGAAGATGAGGATGATGATGAGGATATGAATGAGTATGGGAATGGGAATGAGAATGAGAATGATGAGGATGGAAATGTGGATGGGGAAAAGAATATTGACGATGAGGATGAGAATGATGATATTGATGGGGATAAGGATGATTAGGATGATAATGAGGATTAGGATGAGGAGACTCCTCAGTGGTGAACTGAAAGTATATATTCATTTATCCCCGTCGATCTTTGTTCGAGGATGCTATAGACAAAGGTGCAAATGTATTATTATTATTGTTGTTATTACTGGTGTTCTTGCCCCCGCGTTCAGTTCCAATCGGGGATCTCTACATCGCCTCACGAGACGAGAGCGGTCATGAGACCCGCGTCGTTCACAAGGACTCGATGGTCTACCTCCGTGAGAACCAGGATGGTGGCGTCCTCTGCCGGGCAACGGCTAGCGGAAGCCTTACCCCTCCCACACTCAAGTAAGCGTCATGTATGGCAGAGAAGGTTTGTGTGTGTTTGTGTGTTTGGCTTTGTCGTGGGGTGAGGAAAATGGGCAATACTGCACCTAGAGCAGGAATCAAACCCACATATCTTGTATTCTCGGCCAGTGTGTTAACCATATGATGTCATCCTCCTATCCATACGTGCTTGTCTATGCGGTTCCTGACCTGAGAGGTCAGTGTAGACGACTACAGTTCCATGTATCCTGGTTATGACACCATTCTCGTCGGTAGTGGGAAGTATTGCATTCTAGCCCACACTTCTTGCCATTCTGAGGCAGGTATACTAACCATTACACCACCTACTCTCCTTGATGCAATCATCGTATCCACACCTACCTGGCTATGTAAGTTCTTCCCCCCAGAGGCCATTGCAAACTACTATATTTGCCCGCCTGGAATTGTAAGTCTGTTAAATTGTCATTTAATGTTTACAATTACATATATACAGGAAATATACTTACATATATATATATATATACACAGGGTAGGTTCAACAACCATACATTGAATAGCTTGTGCAGGATGCAGGTAGAGCACGGGCCTCGTGTGCGGAAGAGCGGGAGTTCAGTTAACGGTCGAGTCAAGCCAAAAACTTATGAAATTGATACCTGTTGCTTCCTAGCCTGGCACTTGGCATTAATAGGATAGGGCAAGGACTGCTGAATTAACTGTCAGGATAATGTGACTGAGTGAGATATCGGCTCATGGTGCCAGGTGCCTCATTTCCCAGTGGGGCAGCACTATAAAGTTACCATTAGTTCTCACTCTCACAAGTAAGTACTTGTCCTGATATGACATTAGATGTTGCCAGGATCAGGATGTAAAAATCCAACCACCAACCAGTCTATTCGGTCCGCTTCCTGCAGGGTGCTAGTCGATGGCGAGGATAAAACAGCGTTGTTCACAGCCGAGCCCAAGTCTGAGTCCCTGCCGAAGGACGGTCTGCCGGGGTACAGGAGCGAGATGCAGCTGGTCTACGAGAACAGAAATCCAGACGTGTCCTTCAATGGCAAGACTTTCGTCTGTGAGGGCGAGATGGAAGGCTTCGTCAAGATGACAACCGACGCCATTTTCATGGTTGAATGTAAGCTCCTTTCACTTTGGAACATTATCGCACCTAAATTATGTATCGGATCTACGGTATTTGGGCCGAAGCTACTTTCATGATTATATGTGAGTTGATTTGGCATATGGAAGCATGCTTGACTGCTAATTATCAACTGCATTTCTTTTTGTTGTTGTTCCAAATCGCATTACACATGCAAATGCATATTCAATGTCTATGGATTCCTAGCTTTACCGATGCCATCGGTATCCGGCCTGATTTGTCTTTAGATGTTGCCAGGACATAGAACTCCAACAAGCAAACAAGTAAACAAAACATTGTATGCTTTCACCGAACTATGCAGCTTTAGAGTCAACCAAAGTTTTCAACATTTTCAAGGTACTAGAAAGAGCACTACTTTTCCAGACACTCCCTCTCTTGAAGATTTATACTGCCTATCATGGATAAGTCTGAATAGAATTGTTTTCACCATTAGACAGTTGGTCGATAGAAAGCCCAACCCTACACTTTTACCGACCCAAGGTACTTTTAAGCTCCCACATCACATATACATTGTATGAGAGCCCTTACCCCTCTCCTCCGCTCAGCCAAACTAACGTAGTCCGCAGTAATGTTTTATAATAGAACATGAACTTCCCCGAAAAATCTCAACATTTTATTCCACAATAAAAGTTTTACTTTTCTGCCCCCCCTACCCGATCACCTGCTGTTGTATGCTTTGTATGACCATGAAAATGTCGAACATTTTGGATTACCCCTTAATCCATCATGCCTTCTTGTGATCTCTAAATCCAGACGGTCCAATTGTGACATGCACCAAATACGAGCACTACGCAGTGCTGGGCAGCCCAATGACGCTGGGCTGCGATGTGCAATCAAACCCGCCAGCCTCCATCTCCTGGGTCTGGGGCGATAACAAGCACATCGCCTCGGGACAGGCCGATGAGGCAAACCACCTCGCAGCAGAAGAGAAGGTGGGTCCTTGGTGTACAACAGTCAATAGGCCAGCATCCCATTTTGAGCCAGTTTCATGTGATTGCTTTTGATTGCTTTTTGGGTCAGTTACCAATATTGTTCAGAAGCCAATATTGTCCAGAAGCTAATATTGTTCCCAGTTGACCCAGTTTCGTGTGATTGCTTCTGATTGGTTGTTTAATCATAAGCCAATATTGTCCAGTAGCCAATATCGTCCATATTTGAGCAAGATTCATGTCATCTCTTTTCATTGTTTGTTGAATCAGAAGCCAATGTTGTTCACAGTTGATCCAGGTTCCTGTGATTGCTTTTGATTGCTTGTTGAATCAGAAGCCAATATTGTCCAAAACCCAATATTGTCCAAAACCCAATATGTTGTCCAGAAGCCAATATTGTCCAGAAGCCAATATTGACCAGAAGCCAATATTGTCCAGAAGCCAATGTTGTCCAGAACCCAATTTTGTCCACATTTGAGTCAGTTTCCTGTGATTGTTTTTGATTGCTTGTTGAATCAGAAGCCAATATTGTCCACGTCATTATTGCCTGATTTTCCCTATCCCTCTTGGCGTGGATATGATGATTGAAGTTCTCATCGAAAGATTTGATTTTACACACACTTAAGCATGGGAAATCATCCAAACAGTAGCGCTTCAGATATATATTAAATAGTTCAAAGGCGAAGACTATTTGATTTATATTCTATGTTGTCCAGTTGCCTCTTTTATGTGTTTGACGCTGCTAACTTAGAACCTGACTTTCGCAGGTAACATTGACAACCTATCAAACTAAGTTCCCAACCCATTGTAGAACTGAAGGTAGAGATTCTCATCACCACTCATAAGTCTAGTTACTTCACGAAGGAGGCCTTTCCAATGATACATATTGAAGAGATAGTTTCATCTTATTTGAACGTTATGTTCCGTTTGATCTATTTTGCTGGCTAATTCTTGGTATCAGTTATTAATTGTGTATAGTTGATAAATGACACATTTATCCCAAATTTTCTATCTCCTGCATACATATATATGCTAAATTGAGAACCTTATTTTAATGTTATAGCAATATCGCTTCATATTTTAAAGAGTAATTTCTTTTTAGGAATTTCCCATCCACCCTTTTTAACTTAGTCATTTTGAGTAAACCTATACAGGTTTGTGTAAAATATTAACTTGTACCGTTGTCTTTGTTTTTATCAAAATAACCCAATTGAAAATCAATTATTTATTTATAATATTTATTTTAAATAACGCACTATCATTTATGGTTATTTTCAGTTCACACAAAGTACCCAGGTACGAGATATTCGTAGGATCATCCGTATAGTTGATTTTCTAAGTGCTTCCACTTTACTTAACAGTATGCCTTCTCAGCTGAGTACTCCTTTGATGGCATCATCAAACCGTGTAGAGCAACACAACAAGCTATCTAGTTCTCTTTCATGAAAGCTGTCCTTTTAGGAAAACACAGAACACAGGCACATCTCGAAACGTAGCCCTTCTTATAGGTCAAATGTGTGTTCAGTGATAGGAAAAGAATATCTCTAATGTTATTTTGAAGTGGTTAAATTTGTGTCAAATGACACCCAAATTTAACTCTCAAAGCATAGCTAAAATTACAGGATGTGATACAGACGAATTTTCCTAAGGACCTCTCAAATGTATGTCCATTTTGCATTCACACTCTGTAACTGCAAAATGGTATGCTTTTGAGAAATGGTATAATTCTCGTCGGATTAGGCAATTTTAACAAAACTGGATAAAGGTTAGGTCTCCAGTGGCTAGGGGAGCAATGGAGGCCCAGGCAGTCATAGTTGCTGCCATTAAAATATAAACAGAGTCATTGTTAATAGTGTAGTGGTCTGCACTGACCTCTCAGGCAAGTAACCACATAGACAGGTAGGCGTGGGGAGTGTGTTGATATCAGGGAGCCTAGGTGGTGTAATGGTTAGCACACTGGCCCGGAATGCAGAGAGATGTGGGTTCGAGTCCCGCTCTAGGCACAGTATTTCCCATTTTCATCACCCCCATGACAATACCAATGCATGCCTCAGCTTTAATCCTGATTGTTCCGCTGTTAATATGAGTGCCAATTCCTTTGGCGCAGTCTGTGTGTGACACAACTAGGACATTTCTGACAAATTTGTTATTTCTAATGAGGGAGTTGGAATAGTGGTAACACTGTAAAAGCACACCAGTGAAGAGTTCAGGCGCAAAACCCCGTAATCGCCAATCCAAAGATTTCATTAAAATAAAATATTTTTACACCAAGATGATTTTAATTCTCACTAATTCCACTTTTCATATGATGAAGTGATAATGTCGCAATGTAAAAAAATGTAGAAATGTAAAAAGAAGAATTGGTTGATGGTTTGATTCCAATGTTTATCTCTATTTTTGGATTGGCATTTACGGGGTTTTGTGCCTGAACTCTTCAGCCTGTTAATAGCGTTATTTAATGTTTTGTTGGGGGTTTAGGTTGGTGGTTTTTTTTGTTGGGGGGGGGGGGATCAAATGTCGGCCGCCTCTTTCCCAGTCCCTGCTAACTACACCTCAGGGCCTGTATGCACCAATCGGGGTTAGGGCCTTAACCGCGGCTAAGGTATCCCTGCAAGGCTAAATGTGAAAATTCGCTATGCACCAATTATTGCGTATGTAATTCTGTTAAATATGATAGCATTTAATATATTTGAGCCTAATATATGGCTACAAACGCAGAGGGAATTCCCAAATCTATAAATAAACTCACGGTTAGCTATCTGTCCCGGTTAGAACATTGGTGCATACCGATTCACACATCTCTCCAACCCGCCGCTACCCCGGGGTAGCTATCCGCGGCTAGCGCCTTAGCCCCGGCTAAGCCTATCACCGATTGGTGCATAAGGGCCCTGAATGGTATGTTGGAGGGAAAGGCTAATACGGTCAGGAGATTGAACTAATTGTTTAGTGGATAAAATACCTATTAAGTAAGTATGAGTGACAAGATTAGTACTAATTGTATCAGTCAGATTCCTTTGAGAGGAAACTACAAAATCCCATTGAAACATGTTTTACTTCAATCTCTCAAGCGGTCGCGTGAAGTTATCTTAAAATGTGTTTTTTTCCCCACAAAAAGATAGTCTTTTGATTGCTATCTTGCTAAGCAATCAAGGAATTTATGCAAATTATATCAGTAGGCTTACACTTAGTACTAACCTTGGCACTAAAATATGAGTTAGTTCCTCAAGTGAAATCCTTGAAGGGGGTTGGATTTGGGGATTGTACGTCCTAGTAACATTTAAGGCCATATCAGGATGGGCATACCATGACGGAATCCTTTAAGCAAATGTAATTATTATTTCAAGAAGCTTTTCATTCCGTAGATGTTTAAGCGTTATACATTGAACCTAGTGGATGTGTTTTGGGGAATATATAGCAATCAAGATGGTGTATTCTGTTTGGAATGAAAATCAGATATAATATGTTATTTCTGATGCTGTACTAAACTCTCAGCAGTTGTCACTCTCACTGTGCTTGACATTAAACAAAGTTTGCAATGTCATCTATCGCATCCACTGACTTTGCTAGGCGTTGCATCCACTGACTTTGGATTGCTGATTCAAATTAATCCCAAAGACTATGTGTGTGAGATTAACCCGAGTATGTATACTAATGTGAATGTTAGACCTAATTCTAAGACAACAGTAGGCTAATCTCATCGTGACGGGTATTTAGATAGAGTATCGTGTGCAGTTTGGACTTCCATGGATGTGAACCCAGATGGCAACAGTCACTAACAGGCTAAAACTAAGAACATGCTTATCGATTAAGCAGTGAATTGTGTTCATTAAGCAAGTAAAACAGTGATCTACGTAATCATCAAACTAATCCACGTTGTTTTGCCCTTAATTGGCATCCTAACAAAATATAGTAATTCTGAACAAGTGTTTCAGTTTGATAATTGCTGATTGATTGATGGTTGATGGTTTAATATTGTGTTGGCAGCAAACACCTATATTCACGATGACAAGGTAGTGGTATTTATTCTGTTAGTTTGGTTAATAACATTTATTTATATTCCTACATTGAAATTTAAACGAAATGGAGGCATCGACTTGAGATGGTCGGTGCCTCTGGTTGCTTTATAGTGCTGCCATACTGAGATGTATGCAATCCCAGAACAACGATGCAATGTCGCACCAAATCAACCATGATAGGTGAACATGTGTTACTAACAGCCACTGACTACTATTTAGTCCTCCAACAGTAGGATATATATAGCAGTGGGAGATGCTAATGGTATGTGGTCATAACACAGTCACAATTCTGCCTCATGTTGTTAACACATCAACCATATGGGTCGTGTCTATGTGGAGGCGACATAACATTCTAAGTGCAATGGTCAAAATGCGGTATAATGCTTGCGGTTGGGGTCCGGTGTGACGTAATTTTATGTGGTGGTCTTTGACGTTACATTTTTAAATCTTAGTTTTCTCTCTGTTTCTTTCCTCTCGCTGTGAATATGGCCAATGCTGCTGACACGGCGTTAAGCAACCACCAATCATTCAATCAATAATTAATTTGTCTGGAGTCAGGTGTAAAGTTTGTCTATTACATACAGCGCATGAATTATTTTAGACTATTTTAAATTTATTGTTATATAAGAAAAGAGCAAAAGGTCATAAATGACTAATGAATTAATTTTTTAATAGCAAGTAACAACTTAAAATGTATTTTCGGTTATATATTTACAGTTTATTTATTACAATGAATGACTTCAGTTCATTCGGAAGCATTCTTTCTCATATCATATATGCATAACATATATGCAGAAGTCTTATCATCTAATACTCTCCAACTGTGCAAATATGGAATAAATTAAGGGATCCGTTTAGGGAGTCACTAAGGTTATAGCAAGAGTTTACAGTTAGGTTAGTAATAGATGATTTCAACACCAACCTGCCCTATGATGATAGTAGAAAACCTAGCATGTTGTCAATAGTAGCTCACCGTGGACCACCAGTCTCTGTGGGGAAAGGTCTCAATTAGGATTTCCACTACCAATCTGCCCTCTAGTGGCAGTGGACATAACTACTGTGTGTGGCAGCTCACCATTCAGGTTCAGTACAAAAGGTGTAGTAATAGTATGAACAGCAACTACTCAACCTTGTACCTAAACACATGCCCTGCTTGAAATTGACAATAACCGCCATGCTGTGCATTAAGAGTAAACAGCAGCAACTACAGCTATTTTTCGGATGATTGTATTTCAGTCGCTGGAGACTTCCGACAAGAAGCACGTCAGCTTAGAGATTTCGCAGGTTACAAAGGACCACCTCGGTTCTTATACGCTGACCGCCCTTAATGACTATGGTGAGAAGGCAGTGAAGCTGGAGCTACGGAAGGCTTCCTCGGTACCGAAGCCGAAGGCCAACCCAAGCGAAGGCGAGCGGAATGAAAAGCAAGGCAGTGGAGGAACAGTGCAAGGTAAGCCTAAAGGTGATCCATAAGTCCATGCCATTTGTCCAGCACTAGTAACCATTATGTTGAAATCCTTCAGAGGGAAGGCTTAAATGTGATCCACAAGGCTGCGGCATTCATCCAGCACTAGTAACCATTATGCTAATATCGTTTAGAGGGTAAGCTTAAATATGATCCTCTAGTCCCAGGCATTCATCCAGCACTCGTACCCATTATGCTGATATCCTTTAGAGGGCATACTTAAGTCTGATCTACAAGTCCATGCCATTCATCCACCACTAGTAACGATTATGTTCATATCCTTTAGAGGGTAGGCCTAAATATGATCCTCTCGTCCATGCCATTCATTCTCCACTATGGCATTCATTCTCCACCATGCCATTCATTCTCCACCATTATGTTTATATCCAATGAAGGAGAAGCTTTAATGTGATCCACAACTCCATGCCATTCATCCTGCACTCGTAACCATTATCAGGTTGGGGAAACACCTGAAATGAGAGTCTGTTGGTACAATATGTTCCGGTGATGTAATTCAGTATGGGGTAAGTAACTCCAAGCATATATACAGTTTGTATGAGGGAGTGTTGTCAGAGTGTAGAGACCGAGTGGAAGGCCGCGCATAATAACCCCCCCCCCCTCTTCTCATCCTCACCCACCCACACATTGCTGGTGGTGTGGGTGTGTGAGCGGGTAGGGAGTGAAGACCTAGTTTAGGGTTGCTCTGTATCTATATTATGTATGCATATATATATATAAATATATATATATATATATACACAGATGCATATACAGAAAAACCTCTCTAAATTGACCGACCTTGGGCCCGACTTTAAGTGGTCCATTTATAGAGGCAGTCGGGCTAGGGAGTTAGAATATGGTTACAATGGTATTTTTTGGGAACCAAATAAAACGATCGATCAAGGGGAGTGGTCGATCTGTGGAGGTGGTTGGTATGGGAGGTTTTACTGTATGTATATATATGTAACAACATTCCGAGTGAATGGTGTGTTGCGCCCCGCGCAGGGGGGTGGGGGGGGCGGCGACGTCTATGCCGGATCCCACCCCGGACGGGCCGGGGGCGGGGGGATGGGGCAGGACACTCTAGAGCTTATTACATGCGATAATGGGATTAACACTATCCATCCATATTTGCTCGTCGCATTGCCCTTGATTCGCTGATGGGGTGGGTGTGGGTGTGTGGGTGGAGGGGGAACTCTGACACTGAGACCCCTACCTCGCCACCCTTACCTCCCCCAACTCAAGCTTTCCCACCGCCAGCACCCATAGTAACCTCCCCCCACCCCCCCACCACTGGCCCTTTTTGGTGATGCTTGTCTTCCTGGTGTGTTTCAGTGGGGGTGGGGTGGGGGCGGGGGTGGGGGTGGAGTAGGAGTGACCTTACTTGAACAAGTATATATACATACTTATATGCATATACGCGTATATGCATATATATGCATATATACATACACTATCATTACATGTGTATACATGCATAAATATATATGTATCCATATTATATATATGCATATATATAAATTGATTTATTTGAATAATTATTATAATTTGAATTTTGATGTTTAGTTTCTATATATAAAACCAAATATGTGCTTTTATAGGCTTTGGTCAGTGCCCCACCCCCACCCCCCACCTCCAGCCCTCCCCCTCTCCCAGGGCTACATAGAAAATATATACTATATATATACAGGGGACATACATATATACGTACATATATAAATATTTTAATTATGATATTATACATGCATACATATATATATATATATATACATATATATAAATCCCAATTGTAAGCAATCGTAGTAATGTTGTCATTCAAATAAATCCATGAGACTTGGAATTCACATATAGTTCTAGTTGAGAAGTGGGAGCTAGAAACATCAACACTGGAGGAGGCCCCAAGGTCCGCATCTCATAGCTTCTGATAACCCTCCCTCTCTACCCCCCCCCCCCCCCCCCCCACACACACACACTGTCATCACAGGTGTTCCCTACCCACAATGTCTAGTCAAGTCTCAGACTGGTGCTCTACCCCTTAGTCATTGACCCTCTACACACACGCAGCTTGGATAGTTGAGGGCATGCAGGCTTAGATATAAACACCAGCTAAGAGTGAAAATAAATACATGCATATGTGCACATATGCGTAAATATGGATGTCTCCACATATGTATATATGTATGTATGTATGTACATACATATGTATGTATGTATGCATGCATATCCTAACAAGTCGGTATGCAGGTATTGCAGGTATAGCAATACCTCAGGTATAGCAATATAGCAATACCTCATGGAGTTTGACGCCCCTGCCTTGCAGAGTTGTAAAGCACTGCCTTGTGGTACAGGTTCTTGACAGAACTGAAGGCTAAGGGAGCAAACCCTAAACAGAAAACCATGTCACTGTGGCAGCATTAAGGGCGGTTGATGTATGGAACTCCCAACATCTCCCGACCAGCCACTGCAGGGACAAATAGTTTTGCGCCTGTCTTGACATGTTCTTGCCGGTGTGAAACCTCTATTTGCTCCCCGAGAGAGTGCCGCTGGTAACTTGCAAAAGCCAGCAGCACTTCAACACTTTTGCAGGCAGCTTTCATGAAATGGGTGTGGGGATGGCTATTTGTGTAGGGGGGGGGGGGGGGCTAGATGCTGGTGTCAGTGTCAGCGTGAGGGGATTGCGAGGCAGGGGGTGATGTTGTAATTGAATAAAATATTACTTCCTAGATGTGTGTTCTTCAATTCCCTCATCTGTGTTAACTTCGGTCACCCCCACCTTGTCTTAATTAGTAACCACCCTTGTTTGCAAGCAGAGGAGGTAGGGGGGTGGGGCTCTGTTGTTCCCCAGCTCACTGTGTGGGTGTCTGTGTGTGGTGGGGATATGGGAGAGGATGTGGTGGGGGTGGGGATGGCGGGGGGGGGGGATGGAGTATGCTGCACGGTCCGGTCGGGGAAGGCTGACCAGGGGTTCAGTGAGACACACAGCACACAGTGTGCACACACTCATTCTCGGCGATGCCCTGAGGCAACAGTTGCCACATATAAGGCATATTGTGCTAGGACACAATCACCAGATCTTCTTGCTGATCACATAAATATAAAAACTGCAGATGCTTTCTTTAATGATATGAATATTATTTGCCAGTTGAACAAAACTCATATCATATCATGAGATGTAATACATAAAAATCCTTCTGTTTTAATGTAAATTCAATCCTTAATTACTATTAAATGAAACACCAGATGTGGCTGATAATCACTTAATTGATGCAGGGGGTTTGTCTCATTGTAGTAATATATATATTGATTGCTACTTGAAACAGGTTCGCTGGACATAAGTAATAACATATTTTCCTATAGGAAAGCCTACCAATTAACGTACTGAATTACATCAATGGAACAGATTCTACCAAGATACTCTCATTTCATGTGTTCCCCCAACCTGATTATGTTGATATCCAATGAATGGTAAGCTTTAATGTGATCCACAAGTATATGCCGTTCATCCTGTACTAGTAACCATTATGTTGATATCCAATGAAGGGTAAGCTTGAATGTGATCCACAAGTCTAAGGCCATTCATCTGCCAGTAGGAACCACTATGTTGATATCTCTACTGGGTAAGCTTTAATTTGATCCATAAATTCATACAATTCAGCCAGCAGTATGAACCACAATGTTCATTCCCTTAGAAGGTATAATTAAATGTGATCCACAAGTCCATTTCATTCATCCATCATTAGAAACCACTACAGGGTAAGCTGATAGCTGATCCACAAGTCCACACCGTTCATCTCCCACAAATATTCATTATGCTGATACTTTTAAATCAATTACATTAATTTACTAACAAGGTTTGTTGAAAAGCAAACCTTTCATAAGGCTTGAGATAACTTCCATTCCTGTCAGTTAAGCAATTGAGGATGGTGCTTGAGTTAATGGATCCAGTGACTAGGACGATGTGTGCATTAATTATGCAGACATACTGGCTTTTTCAAACACACAATACACATATCTAATACACACACACAATTTTACTTTTTATGCGGGAACATTCAAAATGCCATGCTCACTATCAGGATAATGTGACTGAGTGGGCTATTGGGTCATGTTGCTAAGGAAAGTGGATTTGAGACATGTGTGCATTTGAGAGAGGTGTGTGCATTGCTGGCTCACTGAGAAGTGTGGATAAGGTCAGTTGGCCGGCTTTTATCTAGAAAGGAAACAGGCAAGAAAAGGCGGCAGTTTTGCGGAAGTACAAATGTGACCATCCACCCAAGAGGCCGGCTTCCAGGAGAATAAAGGTGTGCGGAACCTGCTACTGTGTGGGTGGATAGATGTGACTCTCCACCCAACAGTGAAGCTAATATGTGATAGGTGAAAGCAGTGGAGGCAGGCAAGGCATCCCCTTTGAATACAATACAATGCTAACATTGTGAAACCTATCTTTAATTCAAAATAACTAGCCATTATACATTTAAAGCATTAATACATTTATAACCTAGCTGCCTGCATAACTGCATCTATCGTCATGGCTAATGATGAATTAATTAATCAATTAATGCAGGCTCGGAACTCAATGGGTTAATACACCTTAGTGCGTGGCCTGTTTTATTTTGATCAGGTTGGTGTATTTGACTCTGTAACTTTACCAGAAGTTCACCCCCCAGGTACCGCGTGATCATACAGCATCTAGGTTGGTTTCCCACACATTTGCTTGACTGACACAATGGATGTTACCTTACCACAGTTCAGTAAGACAAGTTATCACACGCAGTCATGCTGGATTATCCTCACATATCCTCTATTTATAATATATGCTATATATGTCCAATATCTAAAGCATTGCCTTTTTAATAGTTTACTATGTAACCAGGGGCCATATGTATGAGCAACTTTTTATCGGCTCCGGTGTTAATGGCGGGTCCTGGGTCATCTAACGCCGGTGTTCCAGATGTGTCACGGGGTATGTATGTGTCCAAAGCGCGGCGGGGTTAGTTAACATATTAGTTATTTAGCAACTTGGGGGGCCCCTCTGAGCATGTACTCAGCGAGTACCGCTATTTGACAATATCGGCGGCCAGGAACCAGCAGCCTTCTTAGTGGTAAGCCTGTTGCCGGCGAGCAACGCTATTTGACAATATCGGTGGCCAGGAACCAGCAGCCTTAGTGGTGAGCCTGTTGCCGGTGAGCACAGCTATTTGACAATATCGGCAGCCCGGAACCAGCAGCCTTAGTGGTGAGCCTATTGCTGGCGAGCACCGCTATTTGTTTAGTTTACATTCGTCGATTCGACAATATGAATTAATATGAATTACACCGCCAATGCGGCCGCAACATTAATAACGGTTCGATTTTAGGGTTAATTTGACTAAATTTCACTTATTGCATATGTAATTATGTTACATATGATCGCATTGAATGGATTTGGGCATAATCGGTCCCTAACATTGACGTTAACCATCATATGGCTTGGGGTTAGTGCAGGCGACTATAAGCTTGTGGTGTTTGTCTAACGCCGACACATACATATGGAGTTTTTGCCACTAACCCAGTAAACCCGCTGAAAACCAGCTTCGCCGTGCTAACCCTGACACATACATATGGCCCCAGGAGAGTGAAACATATAAAGAGGCTAACCAGACGCTGCGGGGTATCACACATTCCTCAATATGCCTCCCTCTATTTATAACCTGTTTTTAATAGACCCAGCCTTATCTAATGTAGGAGAGATTTGGGTCATCCATCCATCCAACTATCAATCTATCCATTCATCTATTCATCCTATTAACCTCCCCGGTTGCAACCATAATGTATTGTGGTCCTGTATTGTACAATGCATATTTAATCCCCTCAGGTAAATGCACCTTATTTGCCTACATACTGAATAATTCCAAGGTTTCATCATCTATCTATCCCTGGATAACTTACATTCTCTTGGATATGTTTAATTGCAAAACTCACAGACAACAATTCCATATTGTTCTTATATTAATGCTCCCCACGGCCGTCGCTGATATTTGAATGGCGGAGCTTTCTGGATATGACCCTATGGACTTCAGATCAGTAACGTTATTTGTTATATTTCCTGTTTCCATCTTTTGGCTAGCAGGACAAGCAACATATGGCAATCAGTTTATTTGTTATTCATGGCAGGATGTGGACTTATCGAAGGATGATGAAAATATCATGGACAAAGAAGATCACCAACAAAGAAGTTCTCAGAAAAATTAAAAATAAGAAAAGCTTGTTTTCCACTATACAGACAAAGAAACTTATTTATTTTGGCCACATCATTCATCAGAGTTCATATACCGTACATTGTTGGAAGGGAAGGTGAATGGCAGCAGAGGGAGGGGAGACCAAGAACATCATGGTTTACAAATATTTCACAGTGGACAGGCTTGAATTATTCACAGTCTATCAGAACAGCACAACATCGGGACAAGTGGAGAACCATTGCATCCAACCCTCGACTAGAGGATGGAACTATTGATTGATTGATGGCAGCGACACTATTTAAAGTCGCGCTCATGGAGGCAAAGAACTATCTCCATCTGAGCAAATGCCTTTATTATTTGTTGCATTTAGTATGCACGACCCCCACCATTGTGCCAACCCCAGGTAAGAGGGTTAAGCAGAGAGCATTTATCTCTTTCACTGCCAGTCGTCCGTAGGGTATCTTATATCAGTTAATAACCTTCCATCGCCGCTCCTAATCTGAGTAAAGTTGCTACCCATCATAGGGATGAGCAGTGAAAGCGATAATGCCTAATTATGAAGGGTTTTGATAAAATAGATATGAACAAATTTGACACCTTGAATAAAAGAGAAGGCAGTCGGGGCCATACTCTCAAACTAGTAAACCCCAGAGCCATTTCAAAGTTAAGGCAACATGGTTTCTCAAACAGGATCAGAAATATATGGAACAGTCTCCCACAAAATGTTATTGATGCGGAGTCAATTAATTCATTCAAGAATAGATTAGAAAAAGAATGGGCTGATGATCCAGGGAAATGTGACCCCTTATTCACCACATGCTACTAATTACTCCTTGTGTTGCTTATTTACTGGCACTCAATCAAAAATGAGAGACAAATAAGTGATCACACTTCCTGGCTACCATTCGCTATATCGCTATATCGCTAGTGCAGCTGAAAGTGAACAGCGGGCAGAAACTCTGTGGAGAGTTGCTGTATCCCCTAGGTTGTAATGTCTGAACCCAATAGTCTTATGTACAGTCTTATATACAGCAACAGCCCGCACCAAAGCATGCCTTGCAGTGATATCCTTTAAAGTTAATAACCGTGTTTTATCCTTAGGCCTAAGTTGTTACATACATATGTATGGAGTCAATCCTATCTTGTTTCCAGCAGCCGGGGTCACTGTCAGATTGGCAGAATTGTCGGATATGTTTGTTTAAAAGGTTTAAATGGTATGATAGATCATGGACATTTCTTTTATCGATAATTTGGTCCGATTGGTTGATTGCCGTAGTGCGAAGCTTCAGACTAATATGGTATAGAAAACATATATTATATCTATATAGAGAGCAATTTATGTATATAAATATATAGAGATTTCAAGATTAAGAAGTTTCAGACTAAGATGATATATATTACATATAGTATATATAGCTAATTATGTATAATTATTATACAGATTACTGGATCAAGAATAAGAGCGTTCAAACATATATTATATCTATATTATATAGAACAGTATGTGTATATATATATTTAAAGATTTCCAGATTAATAAGCTTCAGAATAATATGATATATACTACATCAATTATATCTATATACAACAACTGATGTTTATATGCATAATGTGCTCATATTATATATATATATATATATATATATATATATATATATATATGAAGACTTGTGGAAAGGTTGGGCCTCAGGTCCAGTACTTGCCAATAATACGTATTACAAATAGTCCTTGATTGAATTGGGAATTGGAATTGTATTCCCAAATACTGCATACATACCTAACCGAGCAGTAATGTGTATATCGCATATAGCAGTCTGTTGTAGACATCAATTAAATACAGTTACCTGATTGTAGTAAGTTCTTCTCTGCGTGCCCTTTCATGCAATTAAGTAACTGACGAATAAGCCCATGTACATAGATGCCAGTATAAATTCAGATTATATATATATATATATGACTTATATATACAATACTACCTATCTGCAAATGGCAACTCTCCATCCAACCCAATACAGTCCTGACATATCAGGCGTCCTGCCCCCGGAGGGACAGACAAAATAGACAAGCATGATTTGTACATTTACAAATTGTCGGCACATCCCAGGGCTTGGCTGATCACATGGGTCACTGATGACAGGTGTCACTGTGTTATTATTCCAATCCTATTGATAAGACAGACAGTAAATATAGCTCCATATTACTAATCAATGTATAAAGGGTTTTTATGTTGGTCTTACCTTTATATACTCATATATGACATTTCCAGTAATTAATTCGCCATGTGGTCCTTATAGAACTATTCCACAGCCAAGAGGAGAGAATGGGAATGTCAGGGTATAAAGCAGCACGGGTATACAGAGAAAGGAGTGTCATGGGAGATGATTTACTTAACACATGTTGTTCTGTCTAGCCCCGACTACCGCCACGATCACCATCACCAAAGGTAACATCTCCTCAAGGTCTCTAAGGACATTGTTCTGCGCGCTTCCACTATTTCCCTGTATAGGGTCCATTCTGTATATATGCTGTATACAAATTATATGAGTAGAGTAACCCGGAATATCCCTCCTCTCCCTCATCGGTCAGTCGGCTCCATGGACTGTGGGAGTCTCTCATAGTCATCTACTGCTCCAGCCTCCCCACCTCAGCTCAGAGGGTGCAGCCCCCCGCCCCCGCCCCCCCTTCACACTGCCACTCACTGTACCGCTGAAAATGTTACTACTATATGATATATACACACATAAGTAACTGTGTATATATGTACATGCATGTATTTCTATATATGTATATATGTAGATATATTTGTATATATATATACCTGTATATATTTATATTTATGAACACATATAAGATACGACATTAGTATATGTATATACACACGTATATACATATCTATATACATCTACATATGTAATTATACACAAAGATACATCGATGCATAGATAAATATATAAATATATGTACATATATGCATATCAACACATGAAGGTTTTGTATTGTTGGGGGTGCAATGTCCGCCGCCGCTTCCTCCCCCCTGCTAGCTACAGCCCTGCATGGTATCTAGGAGGGAAAGGCTAAGTAAGGAGGTCTGGGCCCATATGCACCAAGTTGTGCTAGTCTTAACCGGAGCTAGGCGCTAACACCGGTCAGCTAGCTCTGGGTACTGGGGGTTCCGCTAAAAAGGTAAACTGGTATGCGCCAATGTTTTAGCCGGGCCGGATAGCTGACCGTGAGTTTATTTCTAGATTTGGGAATTCCCTCTGCGTTTGTCCCCATATATTAGGCTTAAATATATTAAATGCTATCATATTTAACAGAATTAGATACGCAATAAGTGAAATTTGATGAAATTAATCCTAAATTCGAAGCAATATTAACGCTGCTGCCGTAACAGCGGCGATATTAATATTTATATTTTCGAATCGACGAATGTACAATAAACAAACCGCCGCCGCCGCCAGTATGGAAAGCGACGTCGATGCGGCGGAGGCGGCGATTTGTTTACTTTACGTTCGTCGATTCGAAAATATAGATATTAATATCGCCGCCAATGCAGCGGTAGCCTTAATAATGCTTCGAATTTAGGGTTAAATTGATAAAATTTCACTTATTGCGTCTGTAATTCTGTTAAATATGATAGCATTGAATACATTGAGACCCACACACACACACTAACCGCTCCGGCTAGCAGTTAAACCTGATTTGAAGCTGGGGTAGCTTAGCCTAGGCTACGGTCCGCGGTTAGTGCTGGCCCCGATTGGTGCATACCAGTTTTCCACAGTTAGCCGTGTGGAGATACCCAAACCGCGGATAAGGCCCTAACTCTGATTGGTGCATATGGCCCCAGAAGATTAACCTAATTGCTTCGCGGAGTTTGCATCTAGACCAATGTTGTCTCGATACAGCAGAGGTCATGCCATTGGAGAGACAGTTAACTGAAGCAAAAACTAGTTTGTACATTGGCAAATTGTTTGTGCATGACAGGTTTTCACTGATAACAGGGTTCACTGAACACAACTAGTAGTAGTACGCTATGCCTCTCTCTGTATATATATATATATATATATATATATATATACATATATATATTTATTTGTATTTATATATAAATATATATACATATATATATTTATATAAGACTTCCCTACGAATGACAAGGAGACCAGCAGATTGGGTTGGATCGTATTATATTATAATAAATTATAATATAATTATCCCATAGAGTGGGATTCTCTAAGAACTGCAAGACTCGTAATACCCCAGTCACACTACTACTCACGACGACTTTGGGACCACAAGAAAAGGGTGGTCGCAACGACATCACAACTATTCACAAGTGGTCATAAAGTGGTCCTCAGTGGTCACCGACCTTGCAAGGAAACTGGTTGCAATGAGTTTGCAGCGACTGTAATAAAACCTCCTTGCGACCAAAATGGCCGTCGAGAGGTCAGCACCCATTGCTTTGGTCGTAAGGTGGTTGCCGGGAGGTTGCAAGTAGATCAGAAGGAGCTGGTCCTTTGGTCCAAGGTGGTCGCAAAGTGGTCACAAACTGGTCGTAAGCGGTTGCAAGCCATAGTGTGTGACTCAGGCTTAATCTAGCTGAATCTAGCTCAGCTCAATGCTTACTGAACATGGGAGAAGTTCCAGATTATCTAGCTGTCACAACAATTTGTGTACGATGGCAAGCTAGGCCTGGCTGTCATCAATGCGCCCAGTTCGAACTGTCCATTGCTGACAGTGACAGTAATGGACATTCGTTTCTATGACAGCCATGAATCGTCATTGATGTCTCAACAGGACCCAGCCAGAAAGGCGCAATGTCTGGCCTTTCATGTTGCAGCTGTTCGCGGCAGAGCTTGGCTTTGTATGCTCTCCTTGTTATGTGTAAGCATGTGGCAGGTATTCTAGTAAGTCCCGTTTACTGACGTTCCCGATAAGCATATGGCTGGAACTCGGCTTCATTGTAGTGAATATAGTAGTATAGAAGCAAGTCACTATTATTGTATATAGTTATATTGAAACAAAATTTAAAAGAGATAAGGCAATATTCATGTGCATTTTCATGACGAGATTACACTGTCCATTTGAGAGAACTTGCATTCACTTACCGATCTGATATAGGGCCTATATGTATGTGAGGTATAACGCATTATACGAGTATAAATGCAAGGGTAACATTGTACTGTATATATCTATTCCTCCTTGGCACATTTGTGGTGCCCCCTGTCGGGGTAATTGGCGGGCAGGGCCTCCACGCGCCACATACACTGGAGGAACAAACATAGGGGTATATATATATACACCCCTATATAGCTATATATATACATAAATATATATATATACATATATATGTGCATATAGATATACACATACTACATATACACATATATGCATATGTGTACAAGTATCTGTATATGCCTATGTATATATCATAATACACATCTAGCGCAACAATCAGTGTGGGGAGCAAAGAATAATATTGATGACAATACAATTTTGAGCATATTCTAATAATTCTACCAAATTTACCTTTCAATGAAATAATCCGGAAAGAAGTATAATTTGACGAAAAGAAAAAAAACATTGTTCGCAATCCGATCAGATGTGTGCATCGATGTAATATTTTCAAATGTGGTTTTGTGTGTGTCCAGGTTAGTTTGAGATCTGCCTGATTTGTCAAATGAAACCTCATGACACTACTGAACAGTTGTCTGTGGGTAAATGAACGATGTGTTGATATAAATCTCCTCAATGCAGCCATTGAACGCACCGTCACCACCACCACCCGAGGTAAGCTGGCTAAGTGTAGGCTAAGCTAGTAGTTTCACTGTAGCATAAACACGAGACATGGGCCGGGGCTTTCACGACATGCTTCTCTGAAGGCTTCAGCTCAAATCCATAATTACTGGGCAGATCTTTGATTTCATGCGTGTTTTAAATACAGTGAAATAGGTAGAGATGACATGTGTAATTACAATTATTGTATACAAATAGAATATAAGTCATGTACAGACAACCTAATCAAATTTGATAAGAGCTCTTGGATCAGGTATTCAAAGTGTATGAAGTTAAGCCGTGTTTACACGGGCAATTGTGAAGCGAATTAGACAAAGCAATTTATATGAAGCGAAGTAGCGGCGCGTTTACAAGCATCGAGTTTGAAGGCAGAAATCTAGTTTGCTTCATATAAACCACCTCGCAAGGTGGTTTACATAAAGTGAATCATATGAAGCGAATCAGCCCTAATCCGCTTCAGTGGCGCGTTTACACGGCGAATGTGAAGCGAATGTGAAGCGAACTAGGCAAGGCGATTTATATGAAGCGACTTAACTCGCCCATGTAAACATGGCTTTAGACTATGTCATTAAGTGTTATTTGATAATTGAGCTGGGTGTGTGGGGGAGTTCTTACAAATTAATACCAGTTGATGTATTACTACTAGTTGGACATCATAATATGAGTTGGGCGCAAAACCACGTAAACGCCAATCCAACAATATAGTTTAAATAACAGATTTTTACATGAAAATAAGTTTAATTCTCACTAATTCCACTTTTCATATGATCACATGGAGAAATGAACAACACAAATAGGAATACAACAAAATATATTTTTTTAGGTTTGATTCAAATGTTTATCTCCTTGAACAACAACAATAGGAATACAACAAAATATACAGGAGGGATATTTGTCACTAAGTATGTTCCCATCTGGTTAGAGGTCCATTTATGCTATCCTGGCACCACCTATTGGAAAGGAACTCTATTTGATTGTAGTAATTACGTCTGTTCAAAGGTTCCTTGGGCGCTCCCTGCAACACTTAATAGAGGGGATCTAAATGTGCCCGCATACATGTTCCCATCTGGCGCCACCTAGTGTAAATGAACTTGACTGTAGTAATGATATCAGTCCAAGGGATCCTGAGGCTCTGATTACAACAGTTAATCAACTTAATGGGGAGGGGTCTCTATTAATTTTGCCGACACACCTGCTCCTATCTGGTTACAGGTTCAGTAGACTATGCCGGTGTAGCAGGAAATCGCAAACCCTGTAAATCGCAAACCCCCACTTGTGATTTCCTAGGAAATCACATATCCCCCCTGGAGATCTCAAACCCCCCATTTTCATGATACACCACTCCGTACCAGGTTTAAGGGTGGTGTTAGGTACCGATTAGGCCCAAATCTATTCACTGCTATCATATTTAACAGAATTACATACTCAAAAAGTGAAATTTGATCAAATTAACCCTAAAATCGAAGTGATATTAATGCCGCCGCTACAAGGGGGGTTTGTGATTTCCTAGTAAATCGCAAACCCCAGGATGTGCAATTTCCAGGGGTTTGCGATTTACTGCCACACCGGGACCAGCTATTGGAAATGAGCTGGTTGCAATAATTACTAGAGGGGAGCTATTGATTTACCCATAAATATGTTCAGATCTGGTTAGAGGCTCAATAAGCTATTCCAGCGCCAACTATCTGAAAGGAGTTCATTTGTAGGTAGTATGAGCACCTGTCCAGAAGTTCCTTCGGCTATGGTTACAACATTAAATAGAAGCTACATGTACCGACATCTGTGACCCCATCTGGTTACAGGTTCCTTAGGATATCTTAGCCCCACCTGCTTGAGAGGAACTATTTTTAAGTGCAGTAGTCGTGGCTGCGCAGAAGTTACTTAGGATATGATCGTGCTCCCGAATTGGATGATTTATATTCTGATGTATAATTTATTATGCTAATATTATTTCGGATGCAGCATTCCAAACATGCATCACTTTACGTTGACTGTATTATGACATAATCAATGGTACTTCTCGACAGCTCTGCATATTATCATAACCATACCCGAGCCAATATCTAGCTATTTGAAAATCCACGCCGACGAATGCATTCAGGCTAATCTTCTTGTTCTATAGTGTCCGGTGCATATAGTGGTGCCATCTGTCGGAGTGTCGGTGTATATTTGCGTAGATGATATACGATATAGTCAGACGTTCCATTTGCTATGGTGGTACCTCCTAATGCAGAGCAGGTATAAATGTGCCTGCATGATATCCATTATGGTCAGAGATTCCTTTTACTGTGGTTGGGCCTCCTTGCGGAAAGCAGGTATATATGTCTGGTGCATATAGTGGTGCAATCTGTCGGAGAGTTGGTGTACATTTGTATGCATGATATACGATATAGTCAGACGTTCCATTTGCTATTGTGGCACCTTCTAACGCAGAGCAGGTATAAATGTGCCTGCATGATATCCATTATGGTCAGAGATTCCTTTTACTGTGGTTGGGCCTCCTTGCGGAAAGCAGGTATATATGTCTGGTGCATATAGTGGTGCAATCTGTCGGAGAGTTGGTGTACATTTGCGTACATGATATACGATATAGTCAGACATTCCATTTGCTATAGTGGCACCTTCTAACGCAGAGCAGGTATAAATGTGCCTGCATGATATCTATTATGGTCAGAGATTCCTTTTACTATGGTGGCGCCTCCTTGTGGAAAGCAGGTATATATTTGCCTACATGATATCCAGTAAAGGTAGAGGTTCCTTTTACTAAGGTGGCACTTCCTAACGCCAGAGGAAGTATATCTTTGCTTATATCAGTGTACATAGTATCCTCTACGGTAGGAGTTTCCTTAGGTTATGGTGGCGCCACCTAATGGGGAGGAGGTGCATTTCCCCAAACGATGCATGCCTGCCTGGCACTCCATAATGCTGTGGTGGCGCCACCTGGTCGAAATGAATTGCATTATATTGTGTCATCTGAGTGAGTGAGGTACGGACCATGCTTTCTGTACTGTCAGCTGCTTACGTTTCCATGGTTACACATCACTCGTCAGTGCACCGCCATATGCATCTACAGTGCATCCAGTTTGCTGGGTTCATGGGTATTGTCCTAGTTTATATCCACACATCGTATGGTATCCAGGCAAGGCAATGGATAGCACCACCTAGAATATTTATGTTAATAATATATATAGTTAATCTATTGTTTTATATCTATATCGGTACCTAAGCATAATATCCTGCTATATATAACTATATATATAAATATATATGTATATATATATATGTATATGAGTCTGTCTCATGAAAATGGGCCAATTGGTGGTTTTAATAACAAAATGCACAAAAGAGTGGGAATGCATCTCCAAAATATTGTGGATTAAAGTTTCCTGCATGGGAAAGGTTTTAAGGAACAATGATTTGAAAACGATGGTTACAAATGTTTTAAAATGTTAAAAATAGGAATTCTTAGATGTTGCCTAAAAAGAAGAAAATATAGGTACAATTTCCATTTTGGTCATGTAGTGTTAAAAAAAGGGAGGTTGCATTTTTGGAGATTTCCTCACAAAATCCAATGGACAAGTACACATTGAGGGAAACCCGTAAAAAATAGGTTCATCAATATATCTAAATGACCTCTATTTTCACAGAGCGGTTTTGGTCAAATTAACAGATGTCAGCGTCGCAATAGTTAAAGTGTAGTGCATTTCTTTGTTTCATATTAAATTATCCTAGAAACAAATAGAGTTGTTATATTTTCTCTACCTTTACATTCAGGATAAATTTAAGAACTTTCCAACACCTCTGTCAATGCTAAGCTATAGGTATGCCATTCGATGGTGACATCCAATGGTCGACACCAACATCTTTAACAGATGTCGGCGTGGCAATTGTTAAAATGTAGTGCATTTCTTTGTTTCATATTAAATTATCCTAGAAACAAATAGGGTTGTTGTATTTTCTCTACCTTTACATTCAGGATAAATTTAAGAAATTTTGAACAAATCTGTCAATGCTAAACTATATGTATGCCGTTTGATGCCGACATCCAATGGTCGACACCGACATCTTCCCCCCATGCATCAATTGGCCTATTTTCATGAGAGTGACTCATATATATATATATCATAATACTTGTCAGTAGATATATACATGTATATGTATTGAAATATATATTATGTACATATATATATACATTTATAATCAATAACTGTTGTTGTATCTAGTCATGTTTACATCTATATATAGCTATATATAGCTATATCTATATATAAAGCTATATATAACTATATATACCTATATATAGCTCCATATGGCTGTTTTATTTATGCTATCCCCGGTTTAGTCTGGAGATCAAACATCCTCCCTCCTCAATAACACATTCCCCCAACTGGAATTTCTACATAGCAAATTGCACTATGCATACAATTTGACCACTATAAAATCCACTGCGAAATAAAACTGTGCAACACGAGCATTATGCCGAGTGTTTGCATCGTTACTTAACTCACGGGTACTTTGTTCATTTGATTTATATTTGACTTGCGGCCAAGAAAGATTCATCACATTAATTACCAAATGAATGCTAACTATGTCTGCATTCTGTACGTTCATGTAGCACGCGCGACTCCAGGTAAGAACCCCCACCCCCACCCCACCACCCCTCTCCACCCACTAGCCATTCACCTTTTCATTTTCTTCGCACATGTTGATATCAGCGGTGATGTTAACAGGCTAGATCTGCCTTAGATTTAGAATATTTTTAGTAATCTTCCTCATTTCCTTAATTAATTAACTCTTCTAGGTCTGTATGATACACAAATACCCGCCAGTTTGATTTGATCATAAGGAATCCAACACCTGTATTTCATTTCCACTACGTAGATATCCCGATAGGCACAGACAGTAGGAAGAGAGAGAATCACGAAAACTGACCCAAGTTGGATTGTTGTTGTTCTTTACATCAGCGATGTTTGGTACATTAGTTGTTTAAGCAGGGGAAATTTCAGTCGCAGACGACTGGTCTTCCTCATTCCACTGCTCCTTGCCATATCCTAATGGTGCCAAGCGTCTGGCTATGAAGTGATACTTATCAATTTTTAAGTCATTGGTTTGACTCGACCAGGATTCTAACCCACGATCTATCAACACGGGAGACGGACGCTCTAACTCATTCGGCCATCCCGTCTGTCTTTGATCCTTCAAAACACACATCAATGGAAGAGTCCACCAGTCACACTACTCCTTGCGACCACTTTGTGACCACAACAAAAGGTCACAAAGAGGTCATGAAGTGGTTGCAAGGGCAAAGTGGTCATCAGTGGTCACCGAGCTCCTTGTGACCATTTTGCATGCAAGGTGGTTGCAGCTACTGCACTAAAATTCTCTATGTGACGAAAATGATCACCCAGACATTGGTGGCCATGGCTTTCCTCACAAGTAGGTCACGAATGGCTGTGAGTTATTTGGTGAAAAGTGCTCACACAGTGGTTGCAAGTGGTCCCAAGCCGTAGTGTGACTATTTCTTTAAACAAACATGTCAAGGGCGTAGCTAGGCATACGCGCGTACACCAAAACGTGCCCATCGTTTTGTGCACACACAAAAAAATAAATAAAAAATAAAGAGAGAGAGAGGAGGCATGTAGTAGTCCGGAGTGTCAAAAACTCAAGTCTAAAATGTGTAAAATCCGCCAGCTTAAGCTTAAGCGGCCCCCTAAACCCCCTGCCAAAATTAGGAGAACACATCATTAAAGGTCTAGCTACGCCCCTGCATATTAACATTACAAATGCACCACTCCACATCATTTACATATCGATGACACATATTCAATGGCTTGAACAAAAAACTAACATTTCTCGCCGTGAAAATGCCCTATGCTGCCGACACGGCGTAAAGCAACCACCAATCACTCAATCATATTCCGCCAGCAGTAAGACTAAGAGTAGGCTAGTTTTATCAGATTGAACAAAGCGAACATGTCACTGACATTGCATAGTTAATAATAATATATGCATGGAAGTTTAAATTTTATATCAACATATTTCTGTTTTGTAAGCAGTTAGCTTATACAATTGGAATATCAGGGGATAGCAGAGTTCTTGAGATCGATATTTTTTCACAGCATCCAATAATTCAATTTCAAGCTAATACTTTGATTGAGTAAAGACTCAGATTTAGATATTATTACAGAAACAGTACATCATCATTTCTAGTTGCTATTATAATCAATATATGCGACTGTCTCAAAACGTGCTATGTAATATGGGACAAAACTTTGTCCATTGTAATGATCAACATACTATCTGCTTATGAATTTGCTCCGGATAAACTGATTTGTTTTTTACATGGTGTTTCATAATCCCAATAGAATACGTATTGATTTGAAGCAAATGTCCTTGTGTTTTCAGTGTAACTGTTTCTGTGTTGTTTTGTGCCAATCGTTACAATGGACAACAAAAAGAAGAGTTATCACCTTTTGAGACAGGCTCATATATTATTTCTGAATGTTGATTACTGCAAATATATCAAAAGTTGTACCCTTCTACTTATCAAATGTGGAATATATTCATGATCGTTAATTTGAAACTAAAATTGCCATTTCACTAAATTCTAATTTGACCAAATTCTCATTGTACCAAATTCTCATTGTACCAAATTCTCATTGTACCAAATTCTCAATTTGCCATTGAATACAGCTCCTGTTACACCAGGTAAGCAAATACTTGGAGCATATCACCTCAAGTCGGGTATATATAGTAGATAAAACGCAGTGCAGTCACCTCTGAGAAATAACACTTTTCAAGTAGGAGAAGAAAACGCTTCCAAAATGGCTGTGGGTATCAGCCAATCAAATCTGTTCTTTCAATTGCAAATGGCTGCAGGGGAGTGCACGCTATGGAGGTCGCCATTTGCGAGGCACCCAACTGCTTAAATGCCGTTCAGAGTAGCGCAACATTTGGAAGGCCCCCGAGGCGTCTCCAAGGCATGCATTTGAATGCAGCGCTGGTTGAATATCCATGGCAGTGTATGACGTCACCATTCACTACAATATTGCAAAAAAGAAAATATAATGTATTCTGAGTTCTACTGATCCCAACTGCGACATGGCACACTGGCTGGCTCACAGCTACAGTCTACACACCACAAGTTGGTGTTGGTGGTCCTTCCATCATTGTCCATGATGTGTGCAACATGGGTAATTGATACTGCGAAACTGTGTATTTCCCATTGACCTGAATGACTTTTGGCGCCACCTAGATTCTGAACTAACTCAATGGTCGTCGATTGACCCGCCACCTACTGTAGATTCCTTGAACTCAATACTACGCAGTTACTGAAACTGCGCAGTAGATTTAAAATGTGACCATTGGCGCCACCTATATATTTCTTGTGAACTACGATTTGGCCGCTACTGACGCACCACCTACTGTAAATTCAGAGCAAAGCCTATGACGCAGTTACAAATTCTAGACACTTCGACCTTAGCTTTTCAACCGATCGGACATGCTACTTTCCTGTAGATTTGCCGTCCCACCCACCCAACTAATGACATAGATTGATAGGGTTAAGTGCCTGAAATCCTCGAACTTATCATCATTTCTACTTTGAATCTTAATGTAACAAGATAAACTAGTAAGAATAAATGCCACTATATATACAACTGTCTCGCGTTTGTTCAATTATCCATTCCTGCAGCTCATATTCTTTAAATTCACTTTGCACCTATAACCACAAGCGGGTGTGGTGACCGAATCAGTAGAGTGCAGGCTTCCCATGCGGAAGATTGGGAGGTAAATTTCCGGTCGAGTCAAACCAATGACTTACAAAATTGATACTTATCACTTCCTAGCTTCGCGCTCAGCATTAATAGGATACGACAATGACTTGTTAGCTCATACATTTCCCCAAGCATACATAATAGTGATAATTATTTTCGCTTGCTCACTATACCTACAAATGTACTTCCAATCACAAATATTAGCCATCAACTTTTCCAGTTAGATACTATACTGGAAACATTGCTCCAAGCATAATCCCATTACTTAGTAAGAAGGCGTACTGCTTGGGGTGTGTGTGGCAGGCCTTGGTCGATATAGCAATTAATTTGAGTCTCTTTATTGAATGTTAATGTGCTTGCTGAGTATTGGACATCGTATACAGCTGATCGGGTTGCATTGCTTTGTCCAGGACCAGCCTTATGCTACATGCTTATAGGAAGGACACTTACAATTTAGATAAATATACTACAACTATGACAAGAATCCTGTCTCCATTCCCTCCCCCTAGCCTGGTGTATATTGAGTGTTAGATAATAAGCCATGTTCGTCCTGTGTACATATCGATATGTGTATATATACCTACCTGTAAGGCAAGGGTACCAGTCGAATCCTTCACTATAGGCAAGAATACCGTGTGTATATATTCCGCATCCAAGTGTCTCAGTCTCCCCTTGTGTGTACAAATAGTCCTATTAAGAGCTGTTCCTAAAATATCGATGGTCTTCAGAATCTGAACAGTGTTCGGAAGTGGTGAAACTGGTAAAGGCAATGTCTGGGTTATTTTGTCATGATATAACATCAGCCAGATTTAAGGTATGGGGACGAGATTACCGCTGAAGCTAACATTGTTAGGATTGTGAAAACCAACAATATTGAGATCATAAGCCGTGTTTACACGGGCAATTGTGAAGCGAATTAGGCAAATCGATTTATATGAAGCGATGTAGTGGCGCGTTTACACTAGTTCGCTTCATATAAACCACCTCGCAAGGTGGTTTACATATACCGATTTATATGAATCGATTCAGCCCTAAAACGCCACAGTGTCCTGTTTACACGGCAAATGTAAATCGATCTAGGCAAGTGGTTTTATATGAAGCGTTTTAACTCGCCCGTGTAAACACAGCTTTAGACCATCGCCCAAGAATCCAGTTCTGATCCTTTATATTAATTCGGAATGTTTCATTGACTTACAAAATTAATCTCAAGTAAGATTGTTTTTCAGCAGATTAGGGTGTAATTCGATTGCAATTGAAAGTTGCATAGTCCGATGGTTTTAAGTTGCTGTCATTCTCTGAGATAAATATACAGATGAACCTCGATCCAACGGACACCGATGCAACGGATTCCGGATCCAACGGACACAATCCGCAAGAGTGAATATCTGGTCCGAATGTTTAAAACTCCCGAGTGATATCCATAAGGCTAAGGACAAGCTTAGAAAATATGCTTGTTTGTTTGTTTGTTTGTTGTTGTTTTACATCCTCGCAACATCTAAGGTCATATATATATACATACAAGGAACAAGCAACAGCGATCGGTAAAGGTGAATGTGCATGGGGTAGAGCCCCCAGGAAAATGTTGTTGCTGCAACGGACAAACGGCTTTAACGGACAACTGCTCCCCCCTATTAGTCCGTTGGATCGAGGTTCATCTGTATTAGGTTGATCTGTATAATCTCTCATAGATTAGGTTGGAATAACTTTTATTTAAAATGGGTAACTTTGGAAATATTTGAAGTGCACACATTCAAAATTAATGTTGACATGCTTGCCAAAACACTGATGCCATTAGTTTCAGCGGCAACAGGTTCTATTAAATCCACTTAGTATGCAAGAAATACTTAATACGTCCATGACTATCTAAGTTGGAAATATATGCTCAAATCTAGACCAGTATTTTCTTTTGAAAATGTGATGTTTCCTCGGACTATGCAACTTGAAGTAGTAAAGTTACAGTTATTAAAATATGAAGATTATTTGTCTTAAATTGTCACAGTATTAGATCTATTTATGTTTTATGTTTCTGATATTTAAATTTCATACTGGTTTTCTCCATTTCTCATGTTGGTTGAATACAGTCGGGTTTATTCACGGAATGGCATTAAATAATATATCAGTTAATCGTGTTGTAAATGTAATACTATTGTTATCAGTGCTGGTGGGGAGTATATATGTAGTATTTTGTTGATTCAAGTCTTTTATTGTAACCTAATTAATGACAATCAAACCGGCTCACCTCCTTAGTATCCTACTGTTAAAGTGTAATATAACATTCCTCTTAATCACACAGCGACATGGTATCAGTCACAGCCGTTCAGTTCTAACTAATAAACCTTGCTTTGTTTCCTGAATTACACCCATTGCCAACAGCCTACTTGATAACCACAGCAAGCATTTTCTCCTCACGAAGAAACTACTAATCACTGTCATATCTGGCGATTTCTAATCAGTTTTGTTATATCTTCATCTCCTTCCAGATCCGCAGGGTGTTCATGGGGCCGCTGTAGGAGTGGAATACCGTCTCTGGAATCTGCTCGTCTCGCTACCCCTCTTCATTTGCATCCTCATCACGGTAACCTAGGCGTCCCTCAAGACCGTAGGACACATGTGAAAACTCTACAGGTTAAATTAACCAAACAAAGAACCCCCCCCCCCCACCAGCCCAAAAAGAGGGGAAACACACTTAAATAATGTCCACCACCAACTTCACACCCGGATGCCTCTGTGAACATCAAGATTAATTAAGGACCTTATAAAATTCCAATTTTATGGATGACGTCACACTTTCCCGGTGTTAACGTCACGATGGATGGATGGAATCAGCAACAACAACAACGGTGACAAATCAAAGAGCGAATTAAAATACTCCGCCAAAAATAAATAAGTAAATAAGGGGAATAACAATGAAAGGAGATTATTCTATTCGGTAGAGCTACCGGAAGTGGACTCACCGCGACCGGAAGTGATGAGTGGAAGCGCAGAGAGCAAGCTGGGTAGTTTTAGGCTCGCTCATTATGCTGGCCGTTAACACTGGCATATGTTTGTAAACAGTGGAAGTCTTCACAAGAAGAGAGGCTAGCCAATGTGCATCTCCCAATAAGCATCTCCATCAGCAACCACCAATACTATATCATTATTCTGTACTTGATATCATGAGGTCACATAGTGATTCATTGAGTCGGTCAAATAATATTGCATGCAGTTTGCGTTTTAAAAAGCTAAGCTCCCACAGATAAAACAATGATAACTTAAAGAAGATTACAAAGTAGATGTAAGAATCAAAGAATCGAAGACCAACAGGCTGCCTCATATTGCGATGTAATTTAGTCGAATCCCCACCCGTTCCCCCCTGCCAACCTCTGGCCGCTCCACACACCCATACTCCTCGCTCACACCGATTGACCATCATTCTTAATCATAAACAACTAGCGGCGATGTAAGTCAAAGCTTTGCGAGTGTCGTTGAATGTGACGTGTTTGTGCCTCAGTGCCAGGATTCACATTTTGGTTTTGCAATTGTTGGTCATGTAGCTATTGGGAGGAGCAGGTCTGGAACTGCATGGAATATGAGACGGTCTTACCTAATTCGTGGGAACTCTCTCTTGGCAATGTAATGTATAATCCATATGTCTGCATATATAAACTCATGCATATATATATACATCTGTAAAGATCTATATATATCTACATATATATATATATATAGATATATATATATATAGAGATCTAGATACATATATATACATATATATATATATATATATACATACATACAGACATACAGATATGTATATAAATATACATATATATATATATATATACATATATATACATATATACATATATATATATATATATATATATATGGATGTAAATGCAGATATATGTATATATATAATCACATTATGCGAATGTTGTGATGTTGTGGGTGACAGATGGTCAATAGCTGATTATACTTATTGTTACCTCGTTCTTATATCTGTATTTGAAACCACAACAAGGCAGACCCATTATATCTGCCACGTGAGCTAAATATTACACCCAGGCACAATATTTTTTCTCTTTGTATTACTTCAGACCAATCAACCGATAAGATATATCTCTCCCCTCCACCCTACCCCCGACCAGAAACATGTCCTAAGCCGGTAGTCAGGAAGCTAAGCTTATTACACTGTATTTTATATTTGTGTTTTATGATGTGTGAATGGGTGTGGACATATTGGATGCACACACTGTGCTGGTCCTAGATGTTCTCAGACATAACAGCATACAATGTACATTATAGGGATATATATGTATAAATAAATATACGTTACTTGTAGTGTACAGTATAAGTATAGATTCGGTCATGGAACTAACAAAGGCATCATAGTCTGGGTCTTTCTCCAGGCGAATTGGCATATCGGCCATTTTATCTACAAGATACAAGGACTGCTATCTAACACAAGTGGATATCTGTACGTGTACCAGTGTCCCCGGCATTGCTTCATGTTTGTAATGACAAATTCATAGTTTGCATGTTGTATCAAATGGTCAGTGTAGTATAGAGTTCATGCTGCTCCACAGGTTATCCATAGAGAAGTGCATCCATTGCTATGTCCATGCGTGTATGTACCCCATGATATTGTGTATTGTTCTTACAAGTATTGTTCCTCTTGTCATCGGTAGCACAACAGCCTCTCTCCAACCTCCTCATTCCCTCCTCCTCTCCCATCTCCCGTATGTCTGCATAGTCTGAGAAGCACTGCTAATTGATTAATTAATTAATCGACATAGTGAGACTGTTGTGCAAATGCTGATATGAGCTGCGAAGAAATCTGTTTACTTGAAAATGTGACATGATTTCCGAAGGCCAGATGTATATATATATATATATATATATATATATGAAGAGCCATTATCCTCCAGGTAGTGATATTCGATTGTGTCATTAAGTTCCGATATATAACATATATATACATAGTTAAATATATATATATATTATGTATCTATATCTACCCGAGATCATAAGGTGTGTAGGGGTGTTTTGTTGTTAGGAATATTAATTAGGCAAATTGAGATTAAGTTGACATTAAAGAATGAGTAGGTTGGGCTCAGACTATGTCCTACTTTCAGCATTACTCCTGATACTAATGTCATATTTTCAGCATTACTCCTGACAGCCATGTCTCTTCTAGATACCAACCCCACACACACACTTCTCCAGTCACAACCCACCATCCCCCCCCCCGCCCCCCCCACCCCCACCCCGCGTCGCTCCCTCCCACAAAATATAAAGAACCAACTATAAGAAGGAAGCGAATAAAGAATGTTGTGATAAATTAATAGACCCATTTTTTTTGGTTTAAAGTACGTGCAAAAATGCTGTCCCAACTGAGACTTAATGTAAGGTTCCAAACTGCAGGCTCTGTTCATTCCAATATAACGTATTGTTATAAAATTCTGCTGACGTCAGCACCTTTTGCCGGGGTCTGAAAGCAAGCACGGTTCCAGTAGTGCATATAGGTTTGTAATTTGTTTGGCGGTAAGTGAATGAGGTTAATGAGCGGTGGGAGGTGGAGCCACTGTCAGAGCTGAGGTTGAGTAGGTTGGAGCTAGTCATCTACTGCTCCAGAGCAGCTGGCAAGAATCTCTACTAGCCAATTGACCAATTTCATATGACGTCAACATGGCTATTTAGGTCAGTGCGCGCGCTGCTTGGCTGCAGGACAACATCCGGTCACACTGCAAACTCAATGGCTATAAGCAATCTTCATAGAGAAAAGGTGTAATATCTCTAAAACCACAGCACCTAGCCACATACCGATTGGATTACATATAGAAAACACATTAAAAAAAGAGATTATATTAAATTTATAAGGTTAGGGTTCTGTATTTCTATTAATTTTGAATAAAATCGACGTTTTGCACTGCGCGTACCGGCAAACTGCCCGCGAAGGGTAAAATACGGCAATGCTATGTCTATGTGGAGCATTTATTTTTGTAAAATAAATTTTAAAGCTTTCATTGGATCGATTAAAAATATCTTAATGTGCGATTGAAGAGGAAGATCTGAAGTATTTAATGTAACCTAAGAGCAATTTATGCTGAAAGTATTAAAAACAGAGCTAATAGTGAAAGTTGGGATATTCTGAGTGTCAGTGCCAGTGCATTGTCAATGTCCGTGAGCAATCTTCATACAAAAAAAGTGAAATATCTCTAAAACTCCACCACTTAGAAACAAACTGCTTGGTACACATAGAAAACATATTCAACAAATAGATTATATTAAATTTATATGGTTAGGGTTATGCATTTCTATTAATCTTTAATAAAATAAACGTTTTGCACTGCACGTACTGGCAAGCTCAGTGGCAGTGTGCATTCATTCTGCAGCCGAGCTGCGCGCGCATACACAATGTTTACAAACATTGAAATAGGTCTATGGTCGTATGCTATTAGCCCCAATTACAGTGTTTCGTGTTACACTTAAACAGGTGTTTCAATCTACTGCCTAAAGGCATAGCTGCTCCTTTTGTGAAAATGGGGGCAATCTTAATGAAAAGATTGTTTCTGATTGGCTGCCAACACTAGGTCACACCAGTCACAGTAACGGGCACACTTCCACATACATCTCTTCCATGACAGTATCTGATGAGAGCCCACATCTGCTGATGTTCATGCCTCACAACAATGTTAATATTATATATATATATATATATAATGTATCATTGTTGTCGCGCTTAACACATGTTTTTTATTGCATACACTACATATATAATATCTACGTTATATACACTGCACCAATGTCGCAGTGTCCCATTAGATAATAGTCCAGCAGTAGTATTTCATCGATAATTCCATGGATATAATTATGGGTACAGTGTTAGGAAAAACCAAGGTGCATACGCAAGTTCTAAGGGCCTTTAATACAAATCCATCGATCATTCAAAATATTAATGCTTGCTAATAGAATAATTACCATGACTCGAAGCCCTGAATCTGAATAGTAAACCTTTTTTCTTCTGTGTAATGTGATGGCCAAAGACGGATGGTACATGTGGAGATGCTGTTTGTAAATCTATCATGGATATTGTATCATTCTGATAAACATTCTCCCAACGAGGGCATTGATAAAAAAGAAACAAGCTTCAATTAAGCTTGCGGTGTTGAGTAAGGGGAATCCTTCCTGAACCTCATATCTACTACATATACACATGTATACATGCACATACATCTATGGGTGTATAAATTACCCATGCATATATGCACATATATGCTATATAATGTGCTGTAGTGATCTGGGTGAGGCGGAAAAACTCCAAAAGGGGGCGTCACTGGTGCCCAGTGACCTTAATTTATGTGAATGGTCTATTGACTGAGACCTGACCTTGAACAAGTTCCTCGATTTTGTTTGATTTCTCTTTTTCTATCCAAAACAAAAGCCATAAAGACTAAATCTCCTAAAGGATACTATATTTGCTCAAAGATCCACCATTCCCGAACTATATATCATGTTTCCGAACTATATATCATGAATTGCCTCTGGAAGCGCCATTAGAAGCTTGCTATGCAAACTGATCTGTGGAAGAATGGCATTCTTAGATATAAATAGGTTATACCATAGCAACAGTTATTTATCCACTCATTCCAGTAAGGATGCATCCTTAAAATAGTTCCATCGATCATGTTTGCTGCACTGTTATATGCACCAGGCTATGAACATATGGACATATACATATATTCATATATATATATATATATATATATATATATATATATATATATATATGCATGTATGTCATTTGTGTGTACATTTCCTTTGTGTAATTTCCAACCAGGGTTCTGCAAAGCAAGATTCATAACAGTGTTATGCTAGGTACACACCTACCGTATACGATTCGTGCACTAAAACTCCCGACCCGACCCGCGTAAAACTGAAAACGGGCCGATTCATTTTTCGAATCGCGAATCGCAATAGTAAGGAAGCAGTTTTAGCCCTAAAACTGAGTTTTAAGTCGCGAATCACAATCGGTAGGTGTGCTAGGGGAGCGCACGCCTCACGACTTTTGGGCAGTTTTAGATCGTATATGGTAGGTGGGTGCGGAAAAACAGTAGGTGTGTACCTAGCATTAGATACCCAACATACATAAGGTCACTAGTGAGATTGCATTTTTTTAGGCATGTGTACAGGATAAGTAGTCTAAGCTGTGCTTCTTTGGGTAAGCGCTATTTTAATAATAACGAGAAGGAAACCAAACTCCTACAAAAGTGCTTCTTCAGCAACTATAATGGTATATACATCATGGAATATAGTCATTATCTAACTTTTTCTCTTTGAAATGATTTCAATGGTAAAAAGGTCCTAGATACCACACCAAGCAAGAATTCCGACACAAGCTACATTGTATACTATGTAGATGATCATTCGCGGATAACGCATATGTCATAAGTCATAAGCCATATGCCATTCACCTATAGTGCTACTAATTTGTACAAAAACAAAAACAAACTATTCAAATGTATTAAAGATCGCCTGAATACAAACATCTGAAAACATAATTCAGTTAGTGAATCATTCAGAATAATGAACTATTAGTCCCCACCTCTGGTAGCTACTAGACACTAGACGCTCTAGCTTGGTAGGTATTGTCACCAGTGTGTTATGTCTCCATATTATTTCAGTTGGCGAGAGATAATATGATCGCAGGATATAGCAATGGTACACTGAATGTACAAGGTGATGTTGTCATATGCTGCTGCAGCTCTCTCTTAAAGGGGCAGGAAGCCATGCAGAAGCCATGCAGAAGCCATGCAGAAGCCATGCAGAAGCCATGCAGAAGCCATGCAGAAGCCATGCAGAAGCCATGCAGAAGCCATGCAGAAGCCATGCAGAAGCCATGCAGAAACCATGCAGAAGCCATGCAGAAGCCATGCAGAAGCCATGCAGAAGCCATGCAGAAGCCATGCAGAAGCCATGCAGAAGCCATGCATAAACCACGCAGAAGCCATGCAGAAGCCATGCAGAAGCCATGCAGAAGCCATTCAGAAGCCATAGTCTTTTTGTTCAGGTTTTACACAAACCTTCTACTATATTGTACATATTACTCGAGTCCACTGCTCTAAATGCTAAACGTTGTATAGCCACCGTACCAGCTCCTCATACAAGTGTACCCTCCTCCATTTTGAATCATAGCCTGTGTAGAGTGTCCTTTGCTGGTATATAGTGAGCCCACTAGCCTAGGCCTGCTACCCTCTACAAAACTCCAAACACCTACATATGTATCTATATATATACACAAATAGAGGTTGCATCCTTGATTTAGCAATGGCCAGGCTAACTGACTGACTGAACATGGACCAGTGAGGTGAGGTAATTGGCAATGAAATCCATTTTGTAACAGTGTTTCTTTGGGAGTAATTGGCAACTGACGTCAGAGCGATCGATATGTAGGGTTTAGATTGCGCTTTTATTTTAAATGGTTATTCCTATATAACGCAAACCCCATAAAAGACAAAATAACGAAGGAAAGAAGGAGTAGCGTACCACGACAATGCTGTATTTGATGTATGTTATAGTATAATCGCGAGTGGATAACAATAAATTAATGCAGGATGTGTTTTCTACACGAATGCTGAGATGTTAGACGACCTACTTTCTAAATAAGAGCCATTGTTCCTGTCTGGTTGATGAAGGGACAATCATCTGATAAACATTGTAGTTGTGCCAGGTTTGTGGAGGAGGCCACGAAGCTTAACCTGCCGTTCATGGTGTCGCCTACCAACATCCTGAGAATCCCTCGGATGAAGTAAGGCATATTGAGGAAGAAAGCGTATCAACAATAATTTCAGGTTAATAATGATGCCCACAACCAATTATTTACACACACCAGCCCCTAGCAAGTAGTCAGCTAGTGGTTGTGCATGTTACTTCTTCAGACGGATGTGAAATTCATACACACACGCACAGAAAGAGACAGACAAGTGGAGGGTCCAATTGAATATTTTCACTGAGTAATCACTGCACACCATCTCAGCACCTACTCGACGAGATCCATCTTATGCCGGTAATGCCTAGTAGATCGATCTTAAGCCAGTATTTACTAGTAGATCGATCTTAAGCTAGTACTTACTAATATATCGATCTTAAGCTAATACTTACTAATAGAGCGATATTAAGCCAGTATTTACTAGGAGATCGATCTTAAGCTAGTATTTTCTAGTAGCTCGATCTTAAACCAGTAGTTACTAGTAGATTGCTCTTAAAATCAGTAGTACTAGTAGATCGACTGATTAAGCCAGTATTTACTAGTAGAGCAATCTTAAACCTGTACTTACTAGTGGATCGATCATAAACTAGTATTTACTAGTAGTAGATCGATTATAAACCAGTGTTTACTATTACTTAAACCAGTATTTACAAGTGTTAAACCGGTATCTGGTAGAGCAGATGAGGTGAACGTGTCCAATTGACCCAGTGACAGCTGTCAGCTTTCAATTATCAGTTGCCAGCTGTCAATTGTCAACTGTCAGCTGTCTACAGGAATCTAAATAGAGAGACAAAGAAGCTGCCTATTTCTCCGAATTAAAGGGACATCGATATATGTTTAAACTGACATAGTTTGCTGTCAGCTGCCTCATACAGGAACTTGAGTAACCAGACAGAGAATGTTGTATACACCTGTGAACAAACCACAAACAATGTACGGGTTACATTGATATATCTTCTTGTGTAAATCTGCGAACAACCCACAAACAATGTATGTGTTACATTGATATATCTTCTTGTATAAGTCTGCGAACAACCCACAAACAATGTATGTGTTACATTGATATATCTTCTTGTGTAAATCTGCGAACAACCCACAAACAATGTATGTGTTACATTGATATATCTTCTTGTCTATGTCTGCGAACAAACCACAAAAAATGTACACGTTACATTCATATAGCTTCTTGTCTAAATCTGCGAACAAACCACACACAATGTATGCATTACATTGATATACCTTCTTGTCTAAATCTGCGAAGAAACCACAAACAAGGTATGCATTACATTGATAATGATATATCTTCTTGTCTAAATCTGTGAACAATCTACAAGCAAGGTACAGATTACATTGATATATCTGCTCTAGTTTTGTTAATTTGGTTTATTTTGGTTGTTGACTCAATTTGCTTCGATTAAAGTGAGCACATAGAAAAATAACCTCGAAGAAAACTAAAACAACTATGTCGTGCTTCGAGAGGGACATGTGTCTGAAGCATACTGCTAACTACCATAAAGGAAAACAAATCAAACCAATTGATTACAGGAAGATTCAGCTCGCTGACTTGAGCCTGTGAGTGTGTACTAGTAGAAAGAGTATTCAGTTGGAAGATGCGATGGCCAGACAGACCTCTTTGTGGAGTGACTGTCGCAATGGGTGTTGTGTGTAAAACTACTAAATTTAATCAGACTAGTTGAGCCTGATGCTTAGTTTGGCCCTTTGTTCACAGGGGGCAGCAGCAGAGATATCAGCGTCTTAAGGCCAGAGCCTAGCAACGCGGCTTAGTCATGTAGTGGGCAGTTATCAATCAGCGAGGATGGCCATAAATAAAATTTATTTTTACCTTTGACCTGTGTTCTGTTTTATGTGCGCATTTAATTTGCATCGTTGGTATTTTAATACATCACTTCGGAGATACCTGCGTTGGTATCCATAAATTGGCAATCAGAGTTGTTGTTGAAGATTTATACTGCCTATCATGGATAAGCCTGAATAGGCTTGTTTTCACCATTAGACAGTTTTTCGATAGAAAGCCCGAGACTACACTTTTACTGACCCACGGGATTTTTAACCTCCCACACCACATAGACATGGTATGAGAGCAACTGGCCTTTGATGACGCTGTAAGTTATACACAGCGGTGGAAATCCAAATTGGCAGAGATGGGGACATGGGGAATCGAACCCCCAACCTTCAGATTAGGAGTCCGACCTAGAAAAAAGTCAGACACTCTAACCACTCCGCCACAGAGAACACCACAATGTCCACGTTACCCAAATGAAGAGTTCAGGTGTTAAATGCAACAAATCCACTTTAGTTGTTCGCTGTAAAATAGAATTTGTTGTTGTACTTAACCAGGTTGGAGAGCTTACCTCATTTGGGCTATGGTAGTTAAATACCTAATTCGACCCCCGGTTCAATTACCAAGGTCAAATTTTATATAGGATTAAGGTGCAGGTTCACAAATATGGTTGTGGCACACTGAGTTTTGGGATGTTTTCATATACGCATACATCACTAGAAAGCATAAAATTATATCTAATTTCCTGGATATTCCCAGGACATTTCGTTTGGATGGGATTGAGTAAATTATCAATGAATATTAGGAAATAATTCATTAGTTACAACACATGGCTACAGGCCAGACTGCCCATGCTAGTACTGTACAAGAAACAATAGAAGAACCTCTAGCCAACCATGGAGGTATACAGCTGGCATATGCTGGTCTGTGGCCCACTCATATACTTCCACTTGCCACTGGGGGAGGTCCTGTTGGGACAGTTGTACATCATTCAGATATATTTTTTGCATAGTAATATATATATATATATCAGGTTGGAGAGCTTACCTCGTTCGGGCTATGGTGGTAAATATACCTAATTCGAGTACCGGTTCAATTTCCAAGGTCAAATTTCATATAGGATTAAGGTGCAGGTTCACAAATATGGTTGTGGAACACTGAGTTTTCAGATGTTTTCATATTGGAATATATCACTAGAATGAAAAATATTATATAGAATTTCCTGAATATTCGTAGGACATTTAGTTGGGACCGGATTGAGTAAATTAACAGTGAATATTAGGAAATAGTTCAGGAGTTACAACACATGTCTACAGGACAGAACTGCCCATGACAGTACTGGGTTGGTATATCCATTAATCCCAAACAATAGAGGAACCTCCAGTCAACCATGGGGGTATATGCTGGTCTGTGGCCCACTCATATACTTCCACTTGCCACTGGGGGAGGTCCTGTGGGGACAGTTGTACATCAATTAGATATATTTTTTGCATAGTAATATATATATGCATAATAAATAATACACTGTGATTATGCATCTGATGCAAAATCACCACAAATATGGCTTGTCTTGCTGATACAACATTAAGAAAAACCTACCTTAAATATTATTGTATTTGATTTATTTTATTGTTGGTTATCACTTTATATTTCTATTCAAATTATTTAAGGGAAGGCCGGTGCCGGAAGGCCTGGTGCCGGGAGGCCAGTAAGCTATGCTCATAAATAACACTGTAATTTTGCATCTGATGCATAATCCCCACAAATATGGCATTTCTTGCTGGTACAGCAACATTAACATTAAACTTACCTTGTATATTATTGCATTTATATTTCATTTATTTTATTGTTTGTTATATTTTATTTATATTTATATTATTTGAATTGAGGCCCGGTGCCGGGAGTCTCGCTACCGGGAGGCCTGGAACCCTGGCGCCGGGGAAACCAGGATCCCCGGCGCTGATAGGCTGGCGTCTCCTCCCACCCTGAACCCGAACCCCCTATGCCTGTTATAAATGTACAAAACAAATCGGTTTATCCTGAGCAAATGCATAAGCAGATAGTATGTTGATCGTTACAATGGACAAGTTTTGTCCCATATTGCTTAGCCCCTTTTGAGACAGTTTTATATACATACATATAAATACATATACATACATACACATAGACACACATACACATACATACACATACCCACACACATACACACACATACACATGCATACACATGCATACATATACCCATGCAGGCACATGCATACACATGCACATGCATACATACATATGCATGCACCCGAATACACATACATACACATGCACACATATGCCTCCACATGCATACGCATGCATGCACATCCATACACATGCATGCCCATGCCTAACCATGCATACACATGCATACACATGCCTACATCTGCCTACACATGCATATGCATGCATACATATGCATACCCATACATACACATGCATATGCATACTTATGTGAGCATATACATGCATATACATGCATATCCATGTATACATGTGCATATGCATGTATATACATGCATATGCATGCATATGTATGCATTACCGTGTGTATCGATGCATAGGCATGCCCATACCTGCATCCACATACCTATGCATATGTATACACATATATACATACATACATACATATACATGCACATAGATACAGTCACACACACATATACATACATATACATACATACACATACATAAACATACAAAAGTGCCTGTGGCAGATTGAGCAACGGACAGATTGAGCAACGGACAGACCCGGACAAAGAATATTCTAGTCCGGTTTGAAATGTATCGATTATGTAAGGGACGGGTAATGGACGGGTAACGGATGGGTAACGGACGGGTAACAGACGGTAACGGACGGTAACGGTTGATAACGTATCTACCTATCAATTGACAATTCAGAATACAAAAAGACCTATGAACAGTCACACATCACCGGATTGGGAGAAACGGACATATGCCAAACAAAGTGTCCATACAAGTTGTGAACATGCACAAAACTAGGAACGGATGCCGCCGGACTGAAGTCTACGGTTCTTGTCCGTTTTGAGTTGGTTTCGTCCGTTGGCTATCCGTTCCATGTCCTTTCCTTGTCCGTTCCATGTCCGTTCCATGTCCGTTCCATGTCCTTTCCATGTCCTTTCCATGTCCTTTCCATGTCCTTTTCATGTCCTTTTCATGTCCTTTTCATGTCCTTTTCATGTCCTTTTCATGTCCTTTTCATGTCCTTTTCATGTCCTTTTCATGTCCTTTTCATGTCCTTTTCATGTCCTTTTCATGTCCTTTTCATGTCCTTTTCATGTCCTTTTCATGTCCTTTCCATGTCCTTTCCATGTCCGTTCCATGTCCGTTTCATGTCCGTTTCATGTCCGTTTCATGTCCGTTTCATGTCCGTTCGTCCAGCGGACGTTGACCCGATATCGCAACATTTTGACACATTTTAATACATTTTGATAATGTCATGGGGGTGATGAAAATGGGAAATATCGCGCCTAGAGCGGGACTCGAACCGACATCGCTTTCCATCCCGGGCCAGTGTGCTAACCATTACACCACCTAGGCTCCCTGATATCAGCACACTACCCATGCCTACCTGTCTATGTGGTCACTTGCCTGAGAGGTCAGTGCAGACTACTGCACTCGTCCCCCTGGAATTGTAAGTATTTTAAATGGTCATTTAATTCCTACAATTATATACATACAGGCAATGCACTAACACATACATACACAGGGTAGATTCAACAACCATACAGTGCATAGCTTGTACAGGATCATGGTCACTGCAACCAGTTCTGAAATCCCGTATTTGCGGGTCCCCGCATCTCATATATGCGGGCGTTTGAAGCTATTGATGGCCGCTCCAGTTAGGTGGTACGCGAGTGTTATGGTTATCTTTTCTGATGGTTACTCATGTTATTAGTGATACTGTTCTACACGGCCAGAGTGCCCTACTACCTTGCTTAAAGTATCTATCCTGTATAAGGCATACTATCCTGCATAAGGCATAATATCCTGCATCAGGCATTCTATCCTGCATACAACATAATATCCTGCATAAGGCATACTATATTGCATAAGGCATACTATCCTGCATAAGGCATAGTATGCTGCATAAGGCATACTATCCTGCATAAGGCATACTATCCTGTATAAGGCATAATATCCTGCATAAGGCATACTATCGTGCATAAGGCATACTATCCTGCATAATGCATACTATCTTGCATACGGCATACTATCCTGCATAATGCATATTATCCTGCATAAGGCATACTATCATGCATAAGGCATACTATCCTGCATAAGGCATACTATCCTTTGGATATATTCTATTCATATGAACTATATAGCAGAGCTTACCCCATAGTAGAGACACACAAGACACAACGCGTGATTCAAGTCCAGCAGCAGCAGAAGTATGTGTGGAATGATGCTGATTCTTTGTTTTATTCAGTTTATATACATGCAACAGTGGATGTTATCAATATATCGGTTGCTTTCAGGGCTCACCCCCCACCCAGCTTTGACCACCACCTGACTATCATAAGCTTAGATAACATGTAAAACTCCAACAACCAACCAAGATAACATGTGGTGAATGTGTGTCTGGGTGAGATAAGGGGGAAGGATTGTGATTAAAGGGGCATTGTTTCCCTCCCCCTGTGTGAGCCTTATAAAGGGAGTACTGTTTCATATCTAACCATCTCAATATTCAATATACACTTAATCGGAGAATTTTACACAGTGTCATGGGAGTGATGAAAATGGGAAATATTGTGCCTAGAGCGGGACTCAAACCCACATCTCTTTGCATGATGAGCCAGTCTGCTAACGATTACACCACTGAGGCTCCCTGATATCACCACACTACCCACGTCTATGTGCTTACTTGTCTGAGAGGTCAGTGCAGACTACTACAATACTTATGACGCCCGGACTAGACAATTCTGTCCGTTGCTCAATCCGGTGATGTGTGACTGGGGCTTTATGAACGGCAATGCACGTATAATGGATATGTGACGGATGGGAACGGACGGGAACGGACGGGAACGGACGGGAACGGACGGGAACGGACGGGAACGGACGGGAAAGGAGGTTAACGGACGGCTAACGGAGGGAATAGAGGGTAACGGGAGGGAACGGTCGGTAACGAATTAGGACCGTAGAAAAGCGGATCGGGCTGGATGTCAACGGATATCAACGGATATTAACAGATATGCAACGGACAAAAACTGGACTTTATATGAATATAAAAGGAATACATCTAACAAAGTATGTAGAACAGTCCCCACAGGACCTCCTTCCCCAGTGGCAAGGGCAGTCAGTATATGAGTGGGCCACAGACCAGCATATATACCCGCATGGTTGACTGGAGGTGCCCTATTGTTTCGGATTTACTGCTATACCAACACAGTAGAATCACGGGCAGTTATGGCATGTAACTAATGAATTATTTCCTAATATTCACTGCTAAGTTACTCAATCCGGTCCCAACTAAATGTCCTGGAAATATTCAGGAAATTAGATATAATTTGTTTCTTTTTAGTGATCTATGCCAATATGGAAACATCACAAAACTCAGTGTGTCACAGCCAAAACTGTCAAACTGCACTTTAATCTTATATAAAATTTGACCTTGGTAATTAACTCGGTGGTCAAATTACCACCATAGCTAAAACGAGGTAAGCTCTCCAACCTGTTTGCAGGTAAAGTCTACCAATTTCATATTGGGCAATGTCCAAGGGGACGCAATGGTTTCTGTGAAGAAGAAGAAGAAGAAGAAGAAGAAGAAAAAGAACAAAACAAGGATTCGATTCTCGGACTGATAACAGCTTCAGCTTAAACTTTGTAGTCATGGTTTCATTTAGGTCCGATTGGTGTTTGTTATATTTTGCACTTGAACTCTTCACTTGTTCTTAGGAACGACTGAAGCTGCCACCCAGCATGCCAGTTTAAATCTCTAGGTTACATGGCAGAAGTGACGGTTGTTACCCTTCCATCCCTCTCCTTCACTATGAGAGCTTGGCGACCGTTTGAGTCGGTTCCCAGGCGGCGGGAAGGCGAGTGACCGGTTATAGAGAATAAGGGGTGTTCTCTGTGGCGGAGGGGTTAGAGTGTCTGACTTTTTTTCTAGGTCAGACTTCTAATCTGAGGGTTGGCGGTTCGATTCCCCGTTCCCCCAGCTCTGCCAATTTGGAGTTCCACTGCTGTGTATAACTTACAGTGTCATCAAAGGCCAGTTGCTCTCATACCATGTCTATGTGGTGTGGGAGGTTAAAAAATGCCTTGGGTCGGTGTAGGCTCGGGCTATATATCGACAAACTGTCTAATGGTGAAAACAAGTCTATTCAGACTTATCCATAATAGGCAGTATAAATCTTCAAGAAAAAAAAAGGGGTGTTGGGAAGCAAGAGGTGGCTGGACAGGAAGACCGACAAACATTAGGGACCATTCTTTATTTATATTCACATCATCAATTATATAGCACATGAATGGTACAGACATGAGGCAGAGTCAGGTTAGCAGAATAGGCCAGGTAGCAGCACCAGGCGATACAGAAGGCCTGACCAGTCACTTGAGTAGTTGAGTGTCATTAGTTATGTAGTGTCAGTTTCGTGTCAACTAAAGAAACAGTTCACAAGTAATCACTTTCTGGATAATTATACTCGTACACTTGCTTATACAGCATATATTTAAAACTCATTGTGTACATACAATCACATGCCTCTTCATGAGCAACCTTTGTAGGGTTCTTGCCATACGTTTATTTCAATTCTAGATTGCAGTGATATTGTCCGAGCACATTATTTAATTTTTTTTTGTGACAAGTTATTTATTCTGCCGATAGTGTATAAGCTCCAATCAGGGTGCTTGTTTTCAATGCTGGACATTTGTGATACTGGATTGGTCTGGTCCCGCACTCAGGAGTGTTTACCTGATCTTTCTCAGGACAAACTTATGCGGTTTTGGGTGCTAGTAGTTTCTATATTAGTTTTTTTGTATTTTTCAAAGTTTGTTCCTAACCTGTATATGATAACTTAGCCTACTATGTACATCTACCCAGACGACATACAGGCCTGCAGGACTTTGCATTGGCTAAAACACCGCTTTATTTATGTGTATTCACTACCTGCCCCACCGTCCACAGTGCAAGCTGAAGCTGCGAGATGGAAACATGATGTCTAAGTATTCTACAGAGGTTGATGCCATAAGGTTCTGAGGATATCTTAGGCATAATTTATTTCAGAGTTGTGTTGCTTGCTGCAGAAAGGACAGGATGTATCGTGTTTGGCAAATCCCAGCGGACCTTGCCAAATCTAGTAAAACATATATAGACCCATTTATAGGTGGCAGTACACATGCCATCAACGCTTGTTAGTCCGGGTTACTCGGCTGCCAGCATTTAATGCAAGTTTAATGAGTTTGACAGAACATAACACTGATGTCAGACAGATGAAATGAATGACAGAACGCTGTTCTGTGGATGCCTTGCTCATGGACTGATAAGCATCGAGTAAACGTGGTTAGCTTAACAGGAACTGAATGCTCGAAAATGTACATAATTTATGTGCTAACAATGCTAACAATGCAATACAGTGCTGCTACCGTGTGGGTCGATTTAAAATACTGAGAAGACACCATTTTAAAATACATTACTACTGCTACATATCAAAGTTCATGTGTGTCAAATAGAATTTTGACGCAGGCCATGAAGCAATTTCATTTTAGTATTGAAAATAATCAAAATGGTGGATGGCGGGAAGGCCGCCATGTTTCTCGACATGGAACGGGTTACTGAGGCCATGTTGGTTGGTTTATAAAAATACACTGCAGGATTCTGATATTGTTTACCATCCTAAATCCTAAGGCTTGTGTGTGTCAAATACAATTTCGAAACATGCCAGGAAACAATTTCATTTCGTTATCGACATGTTTGTCGATGTGGAATGACTGACTGAGGCCTTGTTGGTGTGCTTTATAACATTAACCTGCAGGAATTTGATATTTAGCCAATGCTACATACTGAGGCTTGTGTGTGTCGATTATTATTGTGACGCACGATGTCGACAATTTAATTTGTTATTAAAATAAATCCAAATGGCGGATGGCGGGAACGCCACCATGTTTGTCGACCTCAAATGATTTACTGAGTTTATGTTGGTTATAATATACCAATAAGTTCATGTTGTTCAATGAGTTCATGTTTATAATATATAATCAGGAATTGGATACTATACCACTGCCGTGTGTGTCGAATACCGTTTCGACGATCGAGATGAATCAATTTTATTAGGAATTTTAGCAGGAAGTTCATATATTTCCTGCATTAAAGGACATTGAACTCAACACTTAGTTTGGTTACGTCCACAGCATACCAATGCCTTTTTGTAGTGCTTGTGGTAAAACACACAACAAGAATAGTGTTTGTAACAGCACGGAGGAGGACAGTCTCGGGCGTGAGACAAGGAGGACTTCGGTGGCCAGAATGTCTAAGGGGGCTTGCAAGGAGGACGTCATGGCATTGGAGACGGGGGGGGAGCTTCAGGAGTGTGGCTGAGCTACGCAAAGAGACTCTTCGGGAGATAGAGGAATTACGAGTGGAGAAGGAATTGGATGAGTTGCTTCAGAAGAGGGATGCCTTGTTAGCAGAGAGACAGGACCAACGTCGAGGGCGCGAGGGGGGCACGACTGTTGTGGCGGCGCGTGGCATTGCTGTGGAAGCTTCCAAGATGGCGGTTGGGCCTTCGCCGGCAGCCCAGACGAGCAGCCATTCGACTTACGGCCATGCAAGGAACCATTCGAGCAGCGGGGCAAGGAGATGTAGGCGCCACAACAGCAGTTCTTCGAGCAGTAGTGCTTCACGCAAAAGAAGAAGCAAGTGGTCCCTGAAGCGATACACTGTTGCCAAGAAAAATGTTAATAAATTGAACTGCTATGAATTGGTCTGTGCTATGTGGGCATTGGACATCCCAGAGATGTCGATTGAGGATTATCGGGCTATCCTACATCATATCAGTTTTGTCTCTCACCGTGCTAGGCATAATGATTATTTGGATGTCAGTCTCCCACCGCCCTCGCCTCAGGCACCGCTCCCGGCGGCGGTGCATCCGCAGTACGAGCGGTACACCCGCCGCACCATCCAGCCGCCGGCTCCCGCGCCTCCCTACGACCAGGACGCGGTCGACCACACCCCGGCATCCGCGGCCGACGCCGTAAGGGAGATCCTCACGTTGGCCGAGGCGCAGCAGGCTGGGAGGAGAAAAGGCATCTCCCCCGACTACCTCTTCCCCTCCGACCTCGTCGAGAGAGGCCCCAAGCGGATGCCGGTCAAGCAGGGGGAGGCGACCAAGGACGAGTACAGCCTCGCCCTCCTCACCCTCCTTAGCCACCCTGCCTTCCCCGCGCACTCCCTCCCGGGCCTGAACCATCACGCCCTCACGGTGCTGCGCGACAACCTCCTCTACCCCTGGCCTACCGTCCGCTGCTACTCCGAGACCGTGTTCACCTGGATAGCGGACGGTAGGCTCCCCCACGGGTGGCACGACCCGGTGGCCCTGAACATGGTGAGAATGGAGATTCTTACCATGCCCGCCCCCCAAGCCGTCCCGACAGCATGAGCCCCCCGAGACGCAGATCTCCCCCGAGGTGCACACCAGCCACGGACCCAAGCCGACAGCCGCCCCACTTACAGCCGGGAAGCTCACGGGGCCCCCTGCGCCGCCTGAACCGCGAGCCCACCTCATGCGACCGGGCCACCATCGGGGAGGCCCATGGCGAGGCGGGGGCCAGACAGTGGCACATATGCGCCTACTGTGCTAATGTGTGGAGGATACTCACCATGCACAGCGAGGCCCTATGCCTGTCCAAGCAAGCCCGTGAGCGCCAGACCCTGGCCGCCTCGTCGGATTTTTGATCCGCCGGCCCCCCCCGGCCGGTCCGGGGGGCCACAACCGGCGCACCACCTACACCTCTGCCGACAACCCCTTGACCACCACGGACCACCCCGTAACGACCACCGACTGAAACGCCACACGCCCAGCAAAAGCCACCGGCCCGCAGCCGGAAAGCTACCGGACCCGGACCGCAGGGAGCACCAATGGCTCCCCACGCACACGGCCCGAGCACGGGGCCGGAGGCGCCGAGCACCACAGCCCGAGCCGCTCCACCCACAGCAAAACCTCCCTAGACATCACAGCCGCCGACCATCACGCCGACCATCACGACCTCCATGACACCGCCTTCCTCAACCCACCCGACCTGACCCCGACCCCCCCCCCCCCCACCCCCAGCCCTGACGACTTCGCCGCCCCCCCTCTCTGACCCTCGCCGCACCTCCTCACCGCAGCTTTCCAGGGAGCGGGCCTCCCCAACTTTTTGGCCGCCCGCATCCCTGTCGACGTAGGCCCCGGACTCATCACCACACCCAGACCTTCACCCTCCATAGCCCCCGCCGAGGCGCCACCCAAGCCTGCCTCCACGCCGGGGGGCCCCTCGCCCATATCCTGGCCCAGGCCCTTGGACCTCAGAGGCGGTCCACGCCTCGTGCCTCGCCTCGCCCCCTCGGGCGCGCCTCGAGCCCTCTCCTCCTTTTTGGTGGAGGGCTCTTCGGCGCCCCTCGCCGCAAACTCTGAAAGCTCCCCCGGAGCTCATTAGTCGTAAGCTTATTTTCTCGCTCCCTATGAGCTTTTCCTCTCCTTGCTCTAACTGCATTGTTTCCTTGTATATAGTTTGTTTGTTTTTCCATGTCTGAGGTGTTTTCAATAAAGCGCCTCTTCTCCACCCCCGCCTTGCCTTCTTCCTTTTCGCGCACCGGTCGTAATGCTCGCATTGCGTTTGATGCGAGGGAAGGAAGAGACCCTCCCTCCGCCTCTCCTGCCGCCACCCGGCTTTCTCACCTTCCCTGTCATCCCTCCCTCAGCTTTCTCCCACCTCGCCTCCTCTCTCCCTGGCCCGCCGGCTTTCTCACCCTCCCCGCTTTCTCGGCTCCCCGCTCCTTCCCTTATAAGGCCGCCCGCCGGCCTCCCTCTCTCACTTGCCTTCCAGCCGTCACTCGCCTTCCAGCCGTCCTCTCCTGCACAGCATATATACAATTAGATTTGTATTCAGCGGTACAGTGAGTGTATGTAGGGGGTGCAGTGGTATGTGCACAGACGTGTGGCGCCCCGCAATGGATCTGAGTGAGAGTAGGATGGAAGTTTGTAGGTTAAGCGGGCCCCGCCAGTAGATGACTGGGGGAGCAGATAGGGCTGGGGAGCAGATGGAAGCTTCCGGCCTTATTATAGTTGTATAATGGCCCGCACATCATATACTATTATATTTCTCTTTCATTATTATTATCCTTATATTATATATGTAAGAGGGTAATTGGTATATGCTATTATCACACTGCTAAAGTTATGCATGTATTGTCTACATGCTCCTCTAGATCCCTTGTTATTTCAGAATGGAAGGACGCAGCTGAAACAGCAAACATGCTCCTATTTATGTGTATTATAATTAATTATAATAATATAAAGAATGCAGCATATACCAAGGTTTAATTATTGTTTATTACTACTGTCGTACTGTATTACATGTATTAGGAGTCGCGCACCCATGCCAACTGGTGCGCGCGAATGGGGCGCCACCTGTACAGCGCCAAAATCAACTTCACTCCTGCTACAATTTTCTTTTTGTAGGTGGGCATATTTATAATTCCCGCCAGAGAATTATAATAAATAAGAACTCAGCCCAACTCTGATTTGTCTACCTTTCTTCCGCAGTGACTTATATTGAGATTATGCTGGATATATCTAAATCGGTTTGTATAGGCCTCACAGTGAAACCTACTTGTTGGACTAATCCATATGTATACGATATATAATACACAATTGGAGGTTCAGTCAAATAACAAAGAAGTATATATTCTTTATTTATATCCACACAATACATTATATTGCACATATATATGAAATGGAAAATTAATGAAGATAGAGAAAGAGTGATTTCCAGAACTTCACCGTTCTAATAAAATATACTTACAAAAATAGCAGGATAATAAAGAGAAATATATACGTATATATATATATATATATATATATATACGTATATATATAACAAATCTAATCGTACATATATGCCATTGTATTTATCTGTATTATACTGCTATATCAATATATATTTCTATATTAATATAATGAGAAACCCAGTTCTTTATTGTACTGAGGAAACTGAAACCACCCTTTGTGTTAATCCATTTCTTCTAATCTTCTCCGTTTACCATGTATTCTTCTATATTAGTTGATTGAATCTCCAATTGTGCATATATATATGTACACTGAATGTGCTTGAATTGAATAGAATACTTTGTACAACCAACCTCGTTCTGGGTCAGGAACAGCACATAATAATATACAGGCTGTCTTTCTCTTATCTGATTGTCTGCTTTAATGTGGTTAACAGTTCTATGGTTGAAAACGGATACAATGGACCTGTATGCATTGCACAATCCTAGCCTTGCCGTTTTAGTGTGCGTGTGCTTTTAATAGAAATGCCTGTGGAATAATAACCATTTTGTGTTTGGATCTTATTAGGCTAATAAACTGCAGTCATGTGGTATGCTTGGTTCGCGATATACGACCCATAAACCGTTATCTATTGACAATTTTTCTTTTCTTAATATATAGTCCACAACACCCGTTTTCCTATTTTGCAATTTCCGTTTAATCAACCTGATCTCTTAAAAAAATAACACTTGCATTCCGAATACCAGAGAGACATCAGGTGTATATGGTCATCATTGCCAAAATATCGCCTCCCCAAAAATATGGATAGTGATCAGTCCCTTGTCACACTCGATTTGGGAGATCTCTTTCACCAAAGATCTGGCATGGGAGCGTTACTGCAAACGTCAACCCGTCACTTCGCTGGTTCGGTGGTTTACAATGCAGGCCTTGACTGATTTGTACGGAGGTGCCGCCACCTGGTGGGAATGCGAAGAACTTCCTCCATTCTCAATGTTTGGGCACCCCACACTAACCTCAGACGGACATTGGTGGCTCACCCTAGTAGTAGTACTAGTAGTAGCTTGTCTTATTAATATTTGCATACCCATCCATATACCATATGTATATGAGACTGACTCAAAAGGTGCTAACCAATATGGGTCAAAACTTTGTCCATTGTAACGATCAACACATTATCTCCTTATGCATTTGCTCAGGATAAACTGATTTGTTTTTTACATGGTGTTTCATAATCCCAATAGAATACATATTGATTTGAAGCAAATGTCCTTGTGTTTTCAGTGTAACCGTTTCTGTGCTGTTTTGTGTCAGTTGTTACAATGGACACAAAAAAAAGGTTTATCGCCTTTTGAGACAGGCTCATATATATATATATGGGTCAGAATCATGAAAAGAAGCCAATTGGTGGAAGTTGTCGGCGTCGAGCATGGATGTCGGTGTTGATCGGTATAATTATAATTTAGCATTGACAGATGTGTTGGAAAGTCTTTAAATGTATCTTGAATGTAAAGGTCGAGAAACTACAACAACCTTATTTGTTTCTAGGACAATTTAATATAAAACAAAGAAATGCACAAGAATTGCAATGTCGACATCTGTTAAGGTTGTCGGCGTCGATCATTGGATGTCGGCGTCAATCGGTATAATTATAGTTTAGCATTTACAGAGGTGTTGGAAAATCTTAAAATTTATACTGAATGTAAAGGTCGAGAAAATACAACAACCTTATTTGTTTCTAGGATAATTTAATATGAAACAAAGAAATGCACTACACCTTTAAGAATTACGATGCCGATATCTATACTTGACCACCGATTGGCCCGTTTTCTTGAGGCTGACTCATATATATATATATATATATATATATATATATGAGATGACTGTCAGTTTCATGCGCATGCATCAAAATCTGACAGCATCGTCACTAACCTTATGAATTTAATATAATGTTTTTGGTAAAGATGTTTGCTATATGTGTACCAAACGATTTGTTTCTAGGTGGTGTGCTTTTAGAGATATTTCACTTTTCCTGTATTTTCTGTATGAAGATTGCTCACGACCATTGACAATGCCTTGAGTTTGATGGTATGCGCAGTGCAAAACATTAGTTTTATTCAAAATTAATAGAAATCAAGAAGCCTAACCTTATAAATTTAACATAATCTTTTTGGTAAAGATGGTTTCTATATGTGTACTAAGCGATTTGTTAATAGGTGGTGTGGTTTTAGAGATATTTCACTTCTTTTGTATTTTCTGTATGAAGATTGCTCACGACCATTGACAATGCCTTGAGTTTGAGTGTATGCAGTCAGCTGAAACTGGAAGGCCACTCAAACTGCGACACTGGTGTGGCAGAATCAGGAGCTAACTGCTGTTAGTGTTAGAGTAGGATGATACATAATAACTAATATAGACAAGGGAATTGATATGTGGTAGTGTCATGGTTTATATTCCCATCATAAATTACACAGCATATAATATATACAACAATTCGGTGGAAGGTAGGCTTCCGCATCCATTACGGAAGAGAATGGCCGGTGGTGGATCCACACGTCGCGATTAAGAGGTATATGAAGCATAGCAGTATGTGTAATATATAAGAGAATAACATGTAAGTAATAGAATAACATGCAATATATAAATACTGTAATCAAGTATTTCCCTTCCGTGCCTTTATACTTGCATAGAACGTTATGCATCACATACATATGATTCTGCCACACCGGCCACCCATGCCCCTCCACCTCTGCCAATTTGGATTTCCACCACTGTGTATAGCTTACAGCGTCATCAAAGAACATTCCGTTCGTCAGAGCGACTCTCTGGCGCTGTATGGCTCCTAACGCCACCACCACTGGTCCGGACCACCACTGATCGGGATTCATCACGACTGATGGGTCACCAATCACGGTCAAAGTGCTGGACAATTTCCTCAGACATGCCCTGTCCGCGGTGGGCCACAAACGACAGCAGCCTCCACACTATATAGGCTCCCCAGGGGAGGCGCAAACACGTGCTCGAACCATGGAGTCCCCCTACAGGACATTATGACACTCGGTCACTGGACCTGTGATGCCCGCACGTCTACCTCCCCAGAGTTCTAACACTTACCTTCCCAGAACTCCTATTATTCAGCTACAGCCACACTATCATCCTTACTTGGTTATAAGCGTGCCTAAGCCTCATTTCACATTACATAACTAACTGAGAGCCTGTACTGATGACAAGAGCTAAAATTGTAATAAAAAGGCATACTATATTCGCTGTGTTTGTTCTGCTAATTGTTCGTAATGCTTAAGCATTACGGGTAATTTGGCGGCAAATACAGCCAAGCGCTAGTAACTAAGGTCACTTCCGCCATATATCGCCAGTAAACAAAGGCGACTGCGGCTCCACTGGTGTCATATCTCTGAACTAAATTACCACGTCTTCGGCTATAAAAGCGACTGCTAGCTGCGAACATTTCACTTTCGACACGGGAGCCACGAGCACAACAACTGCCTTAAAATTGCCATCCCACCCACCCCACGATGAGAAGGGGATATAGGGTTATAAGCGTGCCTAAGCCTCATTTCACATTACATAACTAACTGAGAGCCTGTACTGATGACAAGAGCTAAAATTGTAATAAAAAGGCATACTATATTCGCTGTGTTTGTTCTGCTAATTACTCATTCAGATGCATAGTACTGTAACCGCCGGTCAAAGTTCAGATGGATCAACCCTGGAGGCATAGTTTTGTAACTTATATCAGCAGGCCAGCCCCCATCAAGATTCCCTGGGAGCGGTTGAAGGGTGGGGGGGGGTGGCCTACAATTGGCGGTCAACTAATTACTCGAGTTGTTGACAGATGGTTCGGCATTGAAACTAGTCTGACTGTTTTCATTGTTGGAATGTTACGTCCTGGCAACATATGAGGTCATGTCAGGATGGATACCGACTTGTGACAGGGCATACTCATGTCCACATTATAGTGCTGCCGTACTGGGAGATCAGGCCACCAGCACCATGACCTGATATCCCATTCAGTCACATTATCCTGACACTGAACCAACTAGTCCTTGTCCTATCCTAATAATGTCGATCAGCAGGCTAGGAAGAGACAAGTATTGGCTTGATTTCCCAGTGGGGCAGCACTATGATGTACCCATGAGTGCATAGTCACAAGTCGATATGACCTTAAATATTGCCAGGACATAAACATCCAACAAACAAACAACTTGCATAGTGCGATGAAAGCACCAAATTTGCAAAACTGAAAAACTTACCTATATTTGATCCTACATATACAAAATAAGAGATCCACTATATTTGTAATTCACTTAACGATACACCAAGTTTGACACAATGATATGATTTTGAGAATAACCAGACGTTTATTTTCTGATCACAAAAACGAGTCTGTACTTCAAGGAAGTGAGCAAAAAATATGGAGCAGAAAATATAGAGCAGAACATATAGAGCAAGTCGGTGACAGGGCCTTCCTAACTAGTGCAGTACCACAGTACCAGGAATGTCTTTGAGATGGTTGAGATGGTCTAGAATCACAGTAATAACATATATGTGAAGTGGGCGAGACTATTCGCCTTGTGACATTTGCGAGCTTGGGGCGATTAACCCGCATTTGGAAATGTGGGCTACTCGCCATGGCAGACTCGCAATTGCCACCATTTGCGAGGCCCCGGGTTTCCGGCCATACAGCATTGCTAGGAGACATCAATTGCAACTCTTCTGGCAGCAAGAGGAGGTCTGGTGTTCGGACCCAGACCCATCGGACGGGCTTATGCACGCTCTGATGTTTTAGCCGAGATTTAGGCTTTTATTGTCGAAATTCTAAACTTGTTTTAACTTAATGATATGGGAGGGGAGTTAATAGTGCATATATGACATGTTGCTATGATTACTTGTTAGTTTGGTTAAGAATAAAGCCGTGAGCTCTTGGAAAGGTAAAATGAAACGTTCCTTGCATTCTTTACTATTCTCCAGTCTTCTTGTAGATTAACCGCTATGGTCAAACTTGATATTCGATTGCTTTATATATAATTAAGGGCCTTATGCCTAAGAGGCCTTATGCAGCTACTTAACCCATCCGCGGGAAGATTATAACAGACATATTAACGGAATTAGCGTAGAGTTCTTTTGGCTAAAATATGACAGTAACTTAGACTGATTCACAGTGACAGTGGCAGCAACACTAGCATGTCTGCTTAGTTCTGGTTTAATATAAACATATTAAAATACACCGAAAGGTGGGGAGGACAGCCAGTTAGTTGAAATACCTAAGTAATTGCTTTAGGCCGATAAATGCGAGAAGGGCAAAATCCCGTATTTAGACGATACTCTGGCTGGTCGCCCTTAGCCCGGGAATGACAATGACAGCGACGGACTACCTGCAGATGGGACGGGAGGCAGTGGCGGCCTGCGGCAGGCCCAGGAAATTCACATGGAAATAATTATATAAATTAACACGAAGGTTCGCCTTATGCGGGTTGGAATAGCCCGGCAGTTAAATATATAATAGTGCAAATTGGCAACAGGGCCTTCCTTAAACTAGTGCAGTGACGCAATACAATGAATGTCTGATAGATTGAATTGATCTACATGAGTAATAACATATAACATGATCTGTAAGGAAACAAAATAACAACAATACAATACAATGCAAGTAGATAATCAAGGCAAACAAGTTATGTATAAGGACATCGCTCAACCCCTCAAACAGGGTGGGAGGGTGGGAAAGCGGACCGAATTAATCATGTTAACTAGGCCAACATAACCAATTCACTTAATGAGACACCAAGTTTAACACAATGATATGATTTTGAGAATAAGCAGATGTTTATTTTCTGATCACAAAAACAAGTATGTACTTTACGGAAGTGAGCAGCTTGTAAACTATACAGCAAGTAAATCACAGGGCAATCTTAACTAGTGCAGTACCACAGTACCAGGAGTGTCTTCGAGACCGGAATGGTCTACAATCACAGTAATAACATATAAGTAATAGTGCAAATCGGTGACAGGGCCTTCCTTAAACTAGTGCCGTCACGCAATATGATGAATGTCTGACAGATCGAATTGACCTACATGAGCGGAGTAATAACATATAATGTGATCTTTAAGGAAACAAAAGAACAACAATACAATACAATGCAAGTAGATAATCAAGGTGAACAAGTTATGTATAAGGACCGTGCTCAACCCAAAATATGCCCGAGCACTGCAAGTGCTGCACTAATGTGGATAGCATGCAGGTACAAGTTTACCGCTAAGCTGTGCCATGTCCCAGCAGACATAATGTTGTCAAGCGTCAGGCCTGTACCTTGGCAAGCCTGAGCAGCACCCCTTCGAAGACAAAGCAGCGTGAAGCCTTTGTCCACCCTGAGCACCATGGAGGAAGACACTTTAAGAGCTTGTTTCAGGGTCGGGATAATCAGCGGGAGACCAGAAGGCAACACAGGAATGCGGGAGAGTCATCATGAGGCCTTAAGCCCAGAGCGTAGTTGGTCCAGGCTCTAACCGGACAGCATACAGCACCTGAAAGGGCAGGAAGCCTGAAAACCACTGGTGAAGAGGAAGCAGGTCTGGTTTTCGTTGACCGCAGAGCTAAGGTAAGGGAGGCTGACTCTACCTTAATGTCTTTGACCTTGATGACATGCAGATGGATAGAGGAGCCTATAGATAGAATCACAAGAATATTCTGCCTTACTAGGGTAAAGTAACCAATCAGCAACGCAGCTATGAGGATGGTGGGAACAGGTGTGAGCATAAGCAGAAAGAAAATAATGCACTTAAGGTCTTACGGGGAAATGGGCACCAATCTTTGAGTCACATGCATCAATGTTTTGAATGTACCTCTTTTGAAGGTTCTAACCTCTTGTGCCTCAAACGCTGCAGCATCACCTGGTCCACCTGACACCCAAACCTTAACTGAACTAAAATAGTTCATCACAGCTCCAGGTGACTTCAAGCGATCAGGTAGCAGAAGCAGGAAGGAAAGCATGTCATATACTCTAGGAGTAACGGCATTAGCCTTATGTTGCTGGCAGAACTCTAAATAGAGGTTAACATGCGCAACCTTTTTTTTCGGGTCTGAGGTGCTAATGCACTAGCATACCAGTCGAGCAGGCGCTGATCATGGTTCAGCGAGTAGCCTGGAAGATAAAGCCAAAAATGTTACTATCTTCCAGGTACGCATGTCATTACAGTATATACTGAAACACATCAAGATTTACTTGTACCATCATATCTGTAAGATTACAAGCAGAACAGATCTCATTTGCCTTAGCTTTTGCAATATCCGAGCGAGGAGCCCTACTCAGAGCATCCACCAGAATTAAATCCTTACCTGGTTTGTGAATTATTTCTAGCACAAAATGTTAATCGGCCACAATGAGCAAGAGCTACCTAGCACATGCACAGATAATGTATTTATTTTGATTAGGAACTCATGTGGAGTACTAGGCAGAAGATACTTGACCACATGGACACAATTTAGCACTTCAAGCGGTGCTATTGATATACCAGAAGATTGTAGATCTGGTTGATACTGTCTAACCTCGTTACACTAAACTTGAAGGGACCCTACAAATTTGTTTGGATTAACCGATCATCGGTTTAATCGAGCTTTGGCTTTGACTTTGACTTTTAATAAGGGTGTATTGCACATGTAATATGCAATGTATGTGGACACTTTGATTATTGTTTTTTATGTATATACAGTATAACCCCATTAAACCAAGCTCAGTTAAACCAAGCGATCGGTTAATCCAAGCATTTGTTCAGCAGCCCAAAGGTATGAGGGAAAAGTTACTCCAAAATAGAGTTATGTAGATCACCAAAACAGTTATGTATTTCAAAATATAGTACAAACGCAAAACTATTGGGGTATGCAACTTTGAGACATTGGCTCCGCTATGAGCATATCATACTGACAAGTCATATCATTATCAACAAGCAAATTATGAAGGATGAGGTATGTTTCATAGGGAGACAATTGTGGCATGAACCTTACAGAAAATGGCAGACTACCAAATAAGGCAGACTGTAAGTGGTGGGTGTATCTGCTAACAGAGGTGGTGTTGTGGTCTGTCTCCATACCCCACTCACCACTTAGAACACCCTTCATTTGTCTTCTCTATTATAGCTGGAAATGCAGATACACCCATGACTCTGTCTGCTTTTCCTTTCAACAAAACAAAATGGCATACACTTCTTCGTTTCAGTTTGCCCGCCATAAATCAAAATCGCCCACCCGGTTATAAGATGATTATAAATGGCGCCCTCATTTCTCAGCCCCCCCCCCCCCACCCCTACCTCCCCATTTCACCCTTGCTCTTACCGCTCAATTACTAAAGGACGCTCTCAACACTTCAATTACTGGGCTGTCATTCACGCCATCTAATTTACACAGGTGTATTGCAACATAATGGTCACGTGACACGACTGCCCGAAGAAATATTAAGCTGTCACTTTTGAAGCCTAGGATGCCATTTGGGACTCGTGACAACATATATTTGGCATGATTTCACTGTCTAAATTTAAGAAAAGAAATATATCACAAATTAATATAGAATGTATTATAAGCAACCATTTTATAGACATCTATATGCAGATACATATTTATATATATGTGTATTATATATATGTGTTTGTATATATATACATATATAAGCATATATATATATATATATAATGTTTAGTATGTTGAAAATACAAAAATGTCAGATGGCTGGTAGCTGTAGTTGTGTAGGTAGGCTAAATAGGAAATCACTACAGGCAAGTAGAAGAAAGGCAGAGTATAGAGTGTGCAGAAAGAACCAGAAGGAGCTTGCTTGTTTTATTATTATATATAGGTTCATGAATCCAAGATGGCTGTCACACCTGATTCAGCCCCTCCAATCAGCAATAGGCATTCTTCAAGCAACCAATGAACATTCAACACGGTTGTATCCAAGCCTTGGTTGTTTATGGCTACAGTGCCCTGTTGTGTCTGGGTGTGCAGTGATCCGTAAATAACAGTTAGTGGGTGAGGGGGTACTTGAGCTGAGCTGCTAAGGCCCTGTCACACTAAATGTAGTGCCCCTCTCACACTATCTATAACTACATAATGTCTATATAAAACTCAGTAAAGGATCACCAGCACCACATAATACCTTAATGCCTCTGGCCCTATATACCATTTACCTTTTCATATCACAATTGTAATTACTATAGACTAGTTCACACATCCACCAATGTCTAATTATCGGGAAATTTTACATCTAACCAGAGGAAATATCAGTAGTGGACTACTGGTCTTCCTCTTTATACCATGAATGCTTGTCTATATAATGTCAGTACCCGGCTAAGTAGTGACAAGTGCCCATGTTTAAGCTGTTGGTTTGGCTCGGCCTGGGTTAAAACACCGGATGGGAGTCCCACAACCTGCCGCACATGAAGCCGGTGCCCAACTCATTGTGCCATTCCTTCTGGGAATGTGCACAATTATATATAAAAGCAGTACTCCAGAATGTGTAAGACATTGAAAACTAGTAAGTTGAATAGAATATAATCTCTGCCAAAGTCCAGTTTGTGTCCATACAAGTTTTGAACATGCAGAAAACTAGGAATGGATGCCGCCGGATTGATGTCTATGGTTCTTGTCTGGTTTGAGTTTGCTTCGTCCGTTGGCTATCTGTTCATGTCCGTTTTATGTCCGTTTCATGTCCATTTCATGTCTGTTCGTCCAGTGGCCATTGACCTGATAACGCCAAATTTTGACACATCTTAAAACATTTTGATACTTATCACCACCGGACTAGTCAATTCTGTCCATTGCTCAATCCGGCAAGGTGCGACAGCCGCTTTAGCAATAAACACCAGATAACACTGTGGCTATGAGTAACTATAAACTGACAACAGCTAACATATTTATCTCGACAATTCAATAAGTAGCATCAAGATAAACTACAACCTACAGAATTACATGTTATGCATACAAATATGTTGTGTAACCTAATTGAACATTTATAAGCTACTTCTCCCATTAACAATAGGAAGTCGGTGAATAAAACATCACTTTACTGCCACCAGTTTCGTCAGTATAACAATAAACAGTGTACATAGCACTAGAACATGGGCAACCTTGCATTGGCGCATAATTTCGAATTGTGGTTGATTCGGGCGGGAAGCCGGGGACCCACCACGCCCCAAGCGGCCTTCACTCACACTTACCGAAACCTGCCACCGGCCGTTAGACATTCAGTTTCGATCCTCCACGGTAGGAACATTTCAGACCCCCAGGCACCCAATTTACCCTCCCAAGGCACCCAAGATCCGACACCCACGTGAAAGAAAGTCACCTATGTAACAAAACAACATGCAGCGCACACGACGCACCGCACGCCAACCCGGTAGACCCCCGAAGCGCGCGACACGGAGATCCCGCCCGGACCAGAGACGAGATCAACTCAGAGAATCCATCCAAGATGGCCACGACACCACGTCCCCGACGCACCGGCGGCCCGCGAAGCCAAAGCGAGCCCCTGCCGCCCCCTTGCCAGACACTCGACAGGATGAGCACCTTAAACGCATGCAGCAGACCATGGACGCGATGGAAGAGAGGTGGAAGTGTGTCGAGGAGCAAGTCCTGCACAAAGAAAGGGCGCGCGAGGAAGCGCGTCACACAGCGTCTCCGCCGGCGGCGGCAGTCGGCCGGCCACCCCGCTCCAGAGAACGAACACCCCCGGCTGCGGCGGCTGGAAAGGCCCACCCCCACGCCCGGACGGTATCCCCCCTGTCCCCGGCCTATCTCCCGGGCGATTTGGACGGAGATATCCCGGAGGCGGGCGTATCGTGGGAGATCCCCCCCCTGCTGCGCCCTCGCTGGGATCAACAAACCCGCACACTCTCCTCCGAGACGCCCCCCGCCACCATGCCATCAGACACCGACAACAATGCCGAGGGCGGCATGACTCCCGCTACCGTAGCCCACAGTCTACGGCTGAGGAAGCCATCAGGATCATCGCGGCCGTCGCGGAGGCGAAGACGTTCTCCAGGAAGAAAGGTATTTCTTCTCAATTTTTTTCCCATACGACTTGATCGAGCGGGGAGACGAGGGCAAATCGGTCAAAAAAGGTGAGGCAACACACGAGGAATACACCCTCGGCCTCAAGCGACTTGAAACCCAACGGGGGTTCCCGTCCCACTCCCTGGCAGCCCTGTCGGCCCACCAGGAAGCCGTGGTCCAGGATAACTGTACATTGCCGTGGAATATTGTACGCCGCTATTCGGAAGAACTTTTTACATGGATCGCCGACGGCCGCCTCCCCCTAGGGTGGCGAGACCAGGCAGCCATCACGGCCGTACGCATCGAGGTGATAGCGATGGCTGGACACAGCGCAGCCATGGCAAACTGCACCATGACCGAAGTGTCTAAGGTGGCCAAGCCTGGCCCGGAGGCGCGCAACACATACGATAGGGCTACCATGGGGCCCCCCTGTACGGCATGGAACCGGGACCCCGACTCTTGTGACAAGGCACCTAAGGGGGAGTCGCATGGGGCCGGAGCCAACAAAGTGGTGCATGTGTGCGGGTACTGTGCCAATATGCGCTGTATACTCACGACTCACGCCAAGGCCACTTGCTACTCCAAACGATCCTGGGAGAAAGGGGCAGCAAAGAAGACGTCAACAGATTTTTAGGAGGCAGGCCGGGCTTCCTCCCCCGCCCCTGAACGGCACATCGACCAGGACCGCCCACGGACGCTCACCCGGCGTATGGCAACCCCGAGAACCAAGGCCCCCAAGGTAAACAAACCCACAGCCACACGTCAGCCCTCGACCCGAAGCCACCACGCTCACGGGATACCCCCTGTGACGTCACTGGGCCTATTTGTGCTGGCCCCTAACATACAACTGCGTGTTGTATGTTAGGGGCCACATACAACAATGTTGTATGTGGCCCCTAACATCCATAATAAACATCACAGCCCGCCGCTGGTTCCCAGCATGCGGCTTGCCCGGCTGTGGGCGTGTGCCGGCATGGGGCAAGCACGCCGGCCACCAGCGGCGGGATTCCGCCTGGGGAACCCCCGCATGACGTCAGCGGGCCACATACAACATTGACAACAGTAAACACGGCCAGCCCGCCCCCGCAATATGACGATTTCGTCCGCCGCCTCCGGCCCGGCGCGGCTTCCGCACCCGGCCAGCCGGAGTCACCCACAGAGGCCCACCCGGGCCAGACTCACTTATCGGAGCCTGTCGAGGCAGTGATCGATAGCCTACACCAGCACTCGCTCCCGGTCGAGCCACACTGTGGCCCCTCCCCCGAGCAATACAGACAGACACTTAACGCTATCTGGGCGATAATACCGGGTACAGCCTGGAACCAATACCCACACTACACGGTGGCTTACAACGCCACCAGGCCCGTGGCTCTCCCAAACTTTTTGGCTGCCCGCGTCCCCATCAAGTCAGGCCTCTACATCGCCGCTTGGAGGAAGGCCTTGGCCGACCACCCGGAATCCACCCTGGTCGACCAACTGGAGTTCGGCTTTCCGGCCGACTACTGTGCGCCAGTTACCCCCAAGCCCACGTACCACAACCATCGGGAGGACCCCGCCCATGCCCATTCCGTCACTGAATATGTCGCCCTTGAGCTCGAGCTAGGCGCCCTCCTTGGGCCCTTCGACGTGCCTCCCTTCTCACCATGGGCACAGTGTAGCCCTATCATGACCAGGCCCAAGAACGTGCCCGGGAAGTGACGGATCATCGTCGACCTCTCGTACCCGGCCGGCAGAATGCTCAACGCCGTCATCCCTCGGGGCGAATACCTCGGCCTCCCCGTGGCCTACACCCTGCCGTCGGTCGTGGACCTGGGCCGCAGGATCATCCACGAGGGCCAAGGAGCGTTCACATGGACCGCGGTTGTCGCCCGTGCATACCGGCAGCTCCGCGCGGACCCCTTGTCTGCCGCCCTCTTCTGCATAACAGTCGATGGCAAGACCTACGTCGACATCGCCCTTCTGTTAGGCTGCCGGACATCTGGCGCTGCCTGCGTCCGGGTGACCTCGGCCATATCATGGGTCCTCGCCCGGCAGGGTTTCTTATCGATCGTCTATGTGGATGACTTTGTCGGATGCGAGGCCTCCTACCTCGACACGTGCCGGGCCTTCGACGCATTCCGGGCCCTGTGTGCCGGCCTGGGCGTCGACCTGGCGGCCGACAAGTGCACCACCCCGGCGGTCAGGTTGTCCTGACTGGGGTTCGACATATGCTCCCAACGCATGGTTGTCAGCATCCCAGAAATCCAGCTGGACCAGGTTATCCACGAATGCAAAGCCTGGCTGTTGAGGCCCTCCATGACCAGGAAGGCCCTACAGCGCCTTATCGGGAAGCTCGCTCACATCAGCGGGTGCATCCCCGTGGCCTGGAAGTTCATGTCTCGCCTCCTTCGCAGCCTGCACAAGCTTCCTGCCCCTGGGGTCGCCGACCTGGACCCGGAGCTGCGGAAGGACGTCCGTTGGTTCCTGAACTACACGGCCGGGGGAAACAGACTCTACCTCTTGCCGGCCCAGGTGCGCCCGATATGGACCATCGAGTGCGATTCATGCCTCACCGGAGGGGGCCTTTCTCCCTGGAGAGCTGCTTCTCCGAGGCCTATGATGACCGACACATGCGCGCCTACCCGAACATCCACAAGCTCGAGGCCGTCAACCTCGTCATGGCGATGAAGGCTCTGCGCCCCCTGGTCTCCAGCGGCTTGGAGGTCATAGTCAATACCGACAACGCCATGTCGGCCGCTGCCCTCAAAAGCGGGCGTGCCACTGATCCAACGTTGGGAGCCTGCGCCCGCGATCTCTGGCTCGATGCGGCCCTCGGCTCATTCACACTGACCATCAAGCACAAGCCTGGTGTCGAGCTGCTCCTGGCCGATGCTCTCAGCCGAGCGCACTCCTCCCCGCTCGCTCTTGACTATGTCCGTGAAACTTGTAAAGCCTTTCGACTTGCTCGTGTTCGCATCCATCATAGCCCTGACATGTTCGACCATCACCTATAATTCCAGATATCGACTCGGGGGACCACGCCCACCTCATGAGCATCCACTGCGCAGCGCTGGCCCCGGGCAGCTGGTGCAATCGTTCGAGGCAGGCCGCACGCTACGTCGAGTTCATGCTCGACAGGCGGGTCGACCATCTGACCCCATCCCCCTACGACATCGGGATGTTTGTTGCGCACCTCCACCGCCTGCTCCCGTCCCCCTCCTCCATGGCCAATGCCTTCTCGGGGGCGTGGTCCTGGGTCCGGGAGGTGGGTGGGGACCCCGCTCCCTTCGATGCGCCCTTCCCCGGGCGTGTCCGTCGAGGCGGCGAGAGGCTCTTCCAGGTGCCTGTAAGACGTGCCCCTTCCATTACGCCGCCCATGATCCGCATCATCTACGACCACCTCCGCGCCCAGGGACACCGGGGGGGGGGGGGGGGGGGTCCCCTGGGCAGCCATCCTCATTGGCTTCTTCACACTCATCCAGCAGTGGAACCTCCTCTCCCCTTCCCAAGGCGGCTGGGGAGGCCCCCACACGATCTGGCGCAGTGACGTCACCCGCGCCCCGGGGGGCCTGTGCGTGGCCATCTCATCCTCCAAGACCATCAGGGACCCTGCGCAGGCAGTCGCCCTATTTGTGCCGGCCCTGCCCGGGTCGCCCATCTGCCCGGTCCGCGCCTGGTTCCAAGCCCTGCGGCAGGTGCCGGCCCCCTCTGACTCCCCAGCCTTCATGTGCCACACAGGCACCCCACTCACCCCTCAGCTACTGACCCCCATGGTGAGGGAGGCGCTCGCTAATACTGTGCTAATATGTCACTGTCACTGTGCTAATAAATTATCTTACTCCCATCAGGTCTCAGGCTTCCTTACTCGAATCAGCGCATAATTTCGAATTGTGGTTGATTCGGGCGGGAAGCCGGGGACCCACCACGCCCCAAGCGGCCTTCACTCACACTTACCGAAACCTCCCCCCGGCCGTTAGACATTCAGTTTCGATCCTCCACGGTAGGCACACTTCACCACACCCACACACCCTCTTTTTTAATGACTACTACGTAGGGGTCGCCTCCGGTGGCCTTAGAGCCTCCGGCCATCCAAGACGCCCCTCTCGACATCGACGAGATCGTCTGATAGACCCCCATTGTGTAGCCCTCCCTCACTGTGCTAATAAATTACCTTACTCCCATCAGGTCTCCGGCTTCCTTACTCGAATCATTCATCCTCATATACTAAAGTATACATCACAAATAACAATCCGCCAACATATCTTCTTTGCACTCATCTCTCTGGTCTTAGAATTCACTCTGACATATTCACACCGTACACTTGTACTCATGAAGTGGCCATGTACAAGCCAGTTAAAGATTAGGGCATTGGTGACTGAGCTGTCAATTACTGGGTTTTACTGCTATTTCTTCTTAGCTTGATTTAAGTTCAATTCAACTACCATGTATATGTTGTATGATACTTAACAGCTGCCGCTTTGTCCTTTATTACATGTGCATGACATTCTTAAGCAGTGTGGGACAGTGTGGTTAACAACAAATGCTTAAAGTTGCATAGTCCAATAGTTTTCAATTTCTGTATTTTTTCTGAGATAAATATATTAGATGGATGACTAGTATCTACTTTACATCAGTTCAAAGTTATTATTATTTTAAATGGTAAACTTTTGAGATATTTTGAGTGCAAACATGGAAAATTAGTTTTGGCAAGCTTGCCAACACTCTGACACCATAGACTTCTGCAGCAACATGTTCTGTTAAATTGACTCAGTATCACCTTCTACGCAGAAACAAATGCTTAATAAGTTAATCAGTATCTAAGTTAGATATGTAAAATCAAATCTAGATAATCGGTTTGGTTTTGAAAATTTGATATTAGGAATCTGAGACAAAAGCAGTGGGACTTGAAAGGCTATAAGTGTCAGGTCTCTTTCATATCACTGAGCATCCGTCTCCTGTGTTGGGAAATCCTGTCATCCAAACTCTTGTGTTTGTGGGTTCGAACCCTGGTTGAGTCAGACCATTGACTTAAAGATTTTTACTTGTCGCTTCCTAACCAGGGGCTTGGCATTATTAGGATAGGGCAAGGACTGGTTGGCTCAAGTTCTGGTGGCCTGGTCTCCCGGTGAGGCAGGACTATAAAGTCGTCATGAGTGCACACTGTCACAAGTCGGTACTCGTCATGGTCTGACCTTAGATGTTGCTAGGACATAAACCAACAACAAACAAACTTTCATATCACTCAAATATCATGGTGTTTCACAGATTTAGGTGTTGCACTTCCAATGTATACTCATAGATGTACTACCTAAGTCATAACCTTCAGTATGTGCATGATCCTGATCATGGCACCAGTGTTATGCGAGGTATTGGAACTACACATGACTAGAGTGGGAATCAAAACCATATTCATGTATTCTTGGATTAGCATCTTAACCATTGGACCACCTTGGTTCCAAGATTCATCGAACCAACACATCCCCACCTATATATGTATGTGACATTCCACATGGAGAAATGGCTGAGTGAAGCTTATTACACATATTAACGCATTTTGTTTTTAAAGACATGGTTGCTAAAGCTGATATCTATTATCTATTACCAGACCCGGTGGCTGGATTGGTAGAGCGCAGGCCACCCATGCAGGAGGTCGGGAGTTCAATTCCTGGTCGAGTTAAACCTGTGACTTACAGAATGTATACTTATCGCTTCCTAGCTAGGCGCTCGACATTAATAGGACATGCCAGGGACTGGTTGGCTCGATTTCAGTATAATGTGAGTGAGTGTGATATCAGGTCAGCGTACTGGTGGCCTGATCTCTAAGTGGGGGCATCACTATAAAATTGCCATGAGTGTACATTGGCACAACTTGATACCAGTTCTGATAAGACTGTAGATATGTTCAGGACATAACACTCCAACACCCAAACAATCAGTACAGGAGAGAAGACACTAGTTAATGTCAAATGAACTAAGAATCTGTGAGGCTTTTACCAGAAGCAAACAAACAGCGAGTAACGGTGAGGAATGACAATAATGGGGCACAAGTGAAGATGTGAGTGTCACCGGCTGAGACTAAGAATAACTACACAGTAAATTAACATCTTGCATGGCACATACTGTCATCTAATAAGGAGCAGGAGACTGGACCAAGGGTTGGTGAATACCTTTTCATTGACATTAGGAGTTGGAGTGTTATCAATAGATAATTAAGACTTATTGGTTAGACTCACAAAACAAACAGTGAGCAAGCAGTGTGTGACAGTGTCAGTGCTAGTGATATCTGACATTGAATTATTGGAGGAAAGACATTACACATTCGACTGGTTAGGTATATAGGAAGTACATCTAACTACATGTAAACAGAGAGGAAATTAGTCTATTTAAATTAAAATAAAATAAACACTTTTGGAAACTTTACCAGAAGCAAGCATGGCGAGTAACCATTAACAACGAGTAACCATTACCAAGTTTTGAATCAGAGTTAGGAAATGAATATGCATACAATTTGTGAAGACGCTGCTGGAAGTGGATAAACAATGTGTGACAGTGTAACAGCATGTGACAGTGACATTGTGTGACCGACTACTGGAAGTTTGAACAGGTATTGGGTGACCACTCGGTTGGAAAATAATAGTACGGCTGATTGATTTGCCCAACACCTGGCAGCCTGAGCCAAATAGCAAACTCAGATATAAATTTAACTTGTGAGAGCACCACTCATCCATGATGTCACAAAAACTGCTAGCGGGAAATCCAGGAAATGTGGTAAGGCCACAGTGGGATAAGCTTCTTCAATCCCCAATACTGCCCCATCCTCACCAGTAACAGGGTCCCCCATCAAATCACCACACAAAAGACATGGAGTGATATCTGACTCAGCACTTACCCAAATATTAGCAAGGTTTGATAGGATGGAGTCAAGGATGGATGACAACAATAGTGAGGTGAAATCGATGGCCAGAGGGACAGCTGCCGAGGTAGCAAGGTTGTCCGTTCTGTTAGTAAATAACAACCAGGAAAGAGAAAAAGACAGGCAGTTTCTCCGCATAATCAAACACAGCAATCTAACAAACTATTGTCCGAGCAGGTGAATGAGTTGGAGAATAATGCAAAGATATGCAACATTAGACTGGACCCCAAGGAAAAAGATGAGACAGAAGACCCGAAAGCATACATGACAGATCTGATCACATTTCTTAGCTCCACAGGTGTTGGGATGCTACACATAGGAGCAGCATATAGGATCGGTAGGAAATTACCAAATCACACATATCCAAATCAAGCAACCTCACATGCTCACCAGCCACCAGACCCAGACCAATCATGACCATATTTAAGACTGTCCTTGCTAGAAAGGCCTTCTACTTTGCTTGGGCCAAGGTAAACAAGTCAGATTGATATGCTGGCATCTACATTGATGATGATGTGACCCAGACCACATGCAAGTACCATGAGGAATTCCGGTCAGTGGCAATACTTCCAAGAAATAGTGGCACGGAAGTTAGAGTGCATAGTGATGGCATAGTAATAGATGGTCAGAAATGTAAGCACGCTACCACCCTCCCAGACAAGTTCTCACTATCCAAGGCTAAAACAGTTGAGATACATGAGGAACTTTACTTCCACTCAACACACTCATTCCTATCAAACTTCCACCCTTCGCCGATCAGTGATGACAATGCGGTCTATCCAACAGCCAAACACTGCCTCCAGGCAGCAAAATGCCACTTGGCAAACAACAAGGAAAAACTGGGTCAGGTGCTGGCTACCCAAAACCCCAATGGAAGAAAAGTGCATCGCTGAACAGATACCAGAATCGGCTGAATGGCGACACAGCAGAGAAGCCATCCTAACAAGGGTCATTGACCAAAAGTTTGATCAAACTTGTGACTTGGTGGACATACTTGTGGCTACTGACCACATTAAACTAAACGAAGCGACCAATAACACATATTTTGGAATTGGAGCCACCCTTCATAGCAGAGCACTAAGAGATGAATCCTATAGTGTGCTCAATAAACTGGGACAGGCATTGGTAGCTAAGCAAGACAATATCAGGGCTGGCAGGAGACATAATAAATAAAGCAAAACTGGCTGACGGAACAAGCAGATAATTCCACAAACAGCATCACACAACTGACTGAGGAAAGCAGGAACAATATATTAGTCACTTGTGTGATTATTAATTTGGATGTATATAGGCCACATGGACAATGAGCGGAGTGCATGCCTAATTTAATCAGACTTATCATCACTACTATGTACTTCTTGAGCTTGCATCATATTCCATTATATGGTTGCGATCTAGGCAATCTAGAATCAAAATACTGCTAATGTTCTCCTACTTTCGATCCAGTAGAGCATCCTCATGAGTGCTGCCAATCACCACCACAGCTGCCCGTCACCAATGTCACTGCCTGTCACCATCACCACTGCCAATGCCAAAGCCAGAAATGATTGCCCCTCTATATGACACTGCTACCAACGCCAGGACTCCAGGAGTGCAGCATCAGGATCACCATGACCACATCATGATCATGCTGTCGGTCGTGATGCGACAAAGACTGCTTTGATTACTTGACTGCCGCTCTCCATTTAGCTCTTTGCTGTGAGAGTTGCGTCCATGAGTTGGTCTTAATGTCTCTCAGCTTCATGTTTCTCTTGATGGTATCCTTGAACTGGAGACGAGGGCGCTCTCTCTTTCTGTAACCAGAAGACGGTTGAGAATAGAGGATCTGCTTTGGTAGCCTGTCTGATAACATCCTCATGAGGTGTCCAGTCCACCGGAGATTCTTTTTGATCAGAGGATCTTCCATAGAGGGCAGCCCTATCCTTATTTGTCACTTTGTCCTTCCACGTTCATGACCACAACTGACCCATCATCTCAACCATTGGACTCTATAACAACAAGTAGACTAGCCTGCTAAGTGCACTATCAATCTACTAATTGGGTCATGTAGTCCACTGATCCGAACCTTCTTTGAGTTCTAATCTGCCAATTACCTATTTGACTGCCTTTTACATGTATAACCAGTATACATGATCAGTGTATGCACCTGGATACACACACTCATATATGTCAAACTCTGTGTGAATAGGCCACACTGTTTTATGATCACAGGACTATACATGGGCATACATGGACTATCTGCAATACCACCGTTACTTATGTACAACTACTATGCACCTTGATTCTGCTTCGGAATCTGATATTGGGTTATGCCAGTCCACTCGCCCAAACCTTTGATCTGGTTTGGATCTGCAAATTGCCTGACTTGACTGATCTTACTCAAGAGGCACAAACTCCCATGTCAGAATTATAAATCTCCTTGCACCCTACACTTCATGTGTAATGTATATGCCTGAGAGCACTCTGCATGGATACCAGACTATTTGTGTATGTCCCCTTGTTGTTGTGACCACTTTCAAGGGCTACCAAAGCACTATTATTTAAAAAACTTTGTTTCAAACTGGATAGATCATGCCTCTATATGCAAAGGGTAGACCTCTGACCCAAGCCCATAGGTAACACCGCTTCGTATTTGTATGCTAGAAATTGATGGACAAATATTGACTACGATTATTTAAATACTACTACTGCGCGCCTCAATTCCCGGTGTTGATGGAGCTGGTCAGCATGAGCTTTGTGCTGATGGAAGGGCCTGTCTCAACCTTTGAAACTGGTATGCCTGATATGGCACATTCACAGCAGTCCTTAATCTACACTTGTTATGCTGACCCTGGTTTGGGCCTTTGCTTGATTACCCAAACACCAACTGCAGCTAACGTCAATACCCAATTACCAATATGCGAGTGGCAACACTATCTATTATTGACCATACTCAACTGTTGCTGATCCCTGTCTAATTGTCATATATCATCAACACAAACAACATTAACAAGAACCTATTAAGTTTTTGATTGATTGATTGGTGATTGCCTTGCGCCATGTCGCAGCATAGGCCATATTCTTGGCGAGAAATGTTTGTTTTTAGTTCAAACCATCACTTTTACATGTAAAAGCAGACAATCAATTATGTGCCAATAGACACTCATTAAAAAATAGAAAGGTCACAATCATATATTTGTGGTCAAGGGAAACAAATTCCCATAGAAAAAGAGAAATTTTATTAATAATTGATAGAATTTATTTAGTAAACTAGATGAGGTGGTACAGTCCAGCTGCCCTCAAAAAGGCTAAAATGTTTTCCTGTTTTACTTTAGTAAAAAGGTCATGCATACTGTCTGCAGTGGAGAATTGTTGTCACAGGGCCAACAAATCTACGCAACTTAATAAAATGTATTTGAGTGTCAGCGGGGACTGACATCCAATACATTCAGGGGGAGGTTCCCTCTTGAGCATAAAAGCATGAGTATGCCAGGAGTGGTCAATACGGCAGCAGCTAAGGACCACTTGGTCACACCGACCTCCCGCATGAGTCTGTGGTGGTTTTCCCACAAACCGTTCAATTTCTTTAAGTTTATTAATGTTTTCATTCCACTCATGTTGCCATTTGGATTTTATGTGGGTGGCTATTAGTGGTTTGAGATCAGAGTGAGAGATCAGACATGGTTCAAGATCACAGTTCAGGGCCTTCTTCGCAGCCCAATCAGCCCGTTCGTTTCCTTGTATGCCGGCATGGCCATGCACCCAGCACAGGTGTATGTCATACCCATCCGTTGTCAGTTGGTTCATTTTATAAATGACCATTGCTAGAATAGGGTGATTCGTCTTCAGTCCAGCAACAGCCAGGAGGCAAGAGAATGAATCGCTGTATATAACATAGTTAGTGTGGTTGGATACCTCGATACACTCCAACGCAAGAAGAAGTGTATCGAGGTATCTATTAAGTAGTCCCTACATTAATTAACCAGCCTCCTGTTACAACATGATACACTAATATCATGCCCACCCCAATTGAGATAACCACAACCAAAACTGAACACACTCTAAGCCAACAACCACCATCACATCATGGCTAAAACCAAAATACCAGGTTTAGCTAAAGCTGGATGCCCGCTAGGGGATAGTACCGGGCAAGCATCCACGCCCAACAAAGAATACTATATACACCATTACATAAGTAAATACACAACCAGATTCACACTAACTGGGGGGGGTTCTTTGGGGGACGGGCTGGACCATATTTTCAGGGAAGGGGGCAGACTGATGGTGGCTTGGGGCCCTTGGGACCATGTAATCTGGGTGCACTTCCTTTGACAGGTCTGATGGGCCTGCCAGGACTCAAGATTGGCCACCTCAACATACATAACCTCACACATAAGATCAACCAGCTAAGAGCCGACCTACCCTGATCTGGCTTTGATGTCTTCACTATATCAGAAACATGGCTCAATAGAACAGTTGTAGACAGACTCAGAACTATACCAGGTTACCAATTTATAAGGGCTGATAGAAAAACAAAGCAACTTAGTAGGCAGACCAAAGCAGGTGATGGACTAGGTATTTACTTTAAGCAAGATCTCCATGTTGATCCAGGTAAACATGCTGAGCATAACCTATCAAACATTGAGCTACCTTGGCCTGTATTCACCAGACCCCATAACAAACTAATACTCATGGCTAATGTATAAAGACCCCCAAATGGCAACCTAAATGAAGGAATTGGGCAAATAATATAGCAAATATTGATACACACAAGATACTTCTCATTGGCGACTTCAATGAAGAATATAATAGTAAGAGGTGTACAATGGGAGGGATAATAAAGCAATTTGCAGCTGAACATGAATTGCAACAAATGATCCAGCAATAAACCTGAGACTTACCAATATCAAACATTGTACAAAGGCTGGAGTCCTTAACTATAACATAAGCGACCAGAAACCAATATTTATAATGAAGAAGAAAATAAGAAATGACAAAGGAATCACCACCCACTGGCGACGCTCTTATAGGAACTGCAATTTTAATGAATTGGCTGGCATACTGAAAGAAATAAACAGTGCCAAATTTCTGGATATGAGGGACCCCAACCTATGTTGGGATATACTAAACACAACAATCACTAATGCAGCTGACAGGCACTGTCCCCTAATGGAGATCACCACCAGAATCACCATGGGAGGTTACCTTAATGAAAAACTATTAGAGGTTCAAAAGGATAGAGATTACTTTATCCGAAAGTTTGAGAAAACAAAAGATCCATAGGATGAATTCATAGCTCAATGTATGGTCAGAAAGGCTAAGAGTGAAGTAAGGAAAGCCAAAGCAAGGTATTATCAAGTCCAGATAATCAAATATAAACAGAATGCCAGAAAATGTTGGTATGAAATAAACCAAATCAACTTAAAAACCAGTTCAGTTATTAAGCATTTCTTGCCTCATAGAGGCCATAGTAAATCAATTGAATAGAACGTGTTCTTGCGGACGTCTATCTGGTCAGATTTAAGAAAAGGTATGCCGAAATTAATTCAGCATGTATGATGGAGCCACATTCTGGTAAATGTCTGACCTTAATCTCCAATATTTGTAGATACCACCACTGTCCGATCCTCCTATATGTTAATGTGACCTATGTTGTGTATTCTCTGAACAAACCTCCACTTCCACTTAACACTCTGGTCTGGTTCCATCCACAATTTGAGGAATTTCCATCTCTGCATAACTCCGCTCAGGCAGCCTCATTTGTGAACCCAATGAACCTGACTCTGATGTCACTTCCAGTAGCGATATCGCCACTTCCAGGACTTCTCACCAAGATGCCAGACCGTCAACACCTCTCACCTTTTCTTGCCCGCCCACCCAGCCCTACACTAACCTTACGATCAGGCAGTATGGTTGAGTGCTGGGGTCTTCAGACTTGAAAGCACAACCTGTAGATAAGCTGATCCATTTGACTTGAACTGTATTCTTAACCAACTTATTTGCTAAATAACATTCCCATACTATGTAGTATCTTGTCATGTTGTGAATTATATCGTCAACCTAATGCATTCATCAAAGAAATATGACAGAAGCTGAAACTCACAAGGCTCTTTTATTGCGGTTGTTGTGGAGCTGATCCACCCAACATCATAACACATCAGCTATAAGCCAGTCTTGGGGAAAATATATTAATAATATTATAAATAACATGCACCCAAACATTTCTTGTTCAACATTTCTATTTTTATGCCTGGCTTTCAAACTTTAAATAAAGTAAGACACACTAGGGAGACACAAACGTATGAAGACTTCAGGTGCAAATTCCTGTAAATGCCAATGTAAAACTGTCTTTTAAACAACGGATTTTTACCTGAAACTAATTGGTAATCTCACTGTTCCACTTCTCTTATGATGATACTATTATGGAGCAATGCACACACACAATAAGAGTGCAAAATAATTAATGTTCTTAAGGTTTAATTCCCATGTGTGTCTCAATTTTTGGATCAGCGCTTACGGGGTTTTGCACCTGAACTCTTGATATGCAGACATATAGTGTAGTTGATGTATTGTAACTTTATTTATAGGTCTTTGATATTATCATATATATATGTATTACTAGTTGTATACAAGAATATATATCCAGGGACAATCTTAGTCAATAATACTTGTATTACTGTACAGTTAATTATAGGTATTTGCTTTATTGGATATCATTATTATTCATCCTATATACATACATGCATGTTTATTAAATACATTATGTTGTGATGTATATTTATTATTATCTGTATAAAGGAAGATATGTACGGTGACACCCTCAGTATTTAATAATGTTATTACTCTGCATTTATTCATAGTTGTGTATATTACTGGACATAGTTATTATTCCGTTTTGTACATAGATAGTTATTATATATTTGATAATATCGCAAATCTGTATTATTATTTGTATAAAGGAACATAATATGGCGGCAATCTTAGTAAATAGTTGCATTACTTTGCAGTTATTTATAATTATTCGTTTTACCGGATATAGTTATTATTCCCTCTATATACAGAAATAGATATGCATTATATACTCTATAGTATTACGTCTGTCTACACGTATTATTTGTTTAAAGAAACAGATGTATGGCGACAATCTCAATACATAATAGGTGCATTATTGTGGTGTTATATATATGAAGAGTTCAGGAGCAAAACCAGGTACACGCCAATCCAAAAATCTAGTTTAAATAAAAGATGTTTAGATGCAAATAATTTTAATTCTCACTAATTCCACTATTCATATGGTCATATGGGTATGAAGCAATTAACAAAAAAGAGGAATATAAAAAGATTTATTTTTGAAGATTTGATTCCAATGTTTCTTTCAATTTTTCGATTGGCGTTTACGTGGTTTTGCCCCTGGACTCTTCATATATATATATATATATATATATTTGTATTAATGGCTATATTTACTAGTTCTTCTGTATATATTATGTAGAGCATACTTGATATTATCACAAAAGATGTATTCTTTTCTGTGTAAAGGACCATATAGGTTGACAATCTTAGTAACTAATAATTGTACTATGCATAACTGCATAGTCATTTATATTAAGGGCTACAATTACTATTCCTTCTATATACATGTAATATATACTTTATATTATCACATATATGTATTATTATTTGTATACAGGAACATATACATCGACAATCTTAGTAAATAGTAGATGTAAGGCCTATTACTCTGCATTTATGCGTAGTTATTCATATTAATGGGTATAAACATAGTATTCCTTCTAAATACAGACACATATGTTATATATATATATATATATATATATACATACAAAAAGTTCAGCTGCAAAACCCCATAAACGCCAATCCTAAAATTGAGATAAACATTGGAATCAAACCTTCAAAGATTAATTTTGTAATATTCCAACATATTTGCTTCATTGCACCATAACCATGTGATCATAAGAAAAGTGGAATCAGTGAGAATTAAAATTATTTCCAGGTGACAATCTTTTATTTAGACCACATTTTTGGACTGGCGTTTACTGGAAGTTGTACATGAACTCTTCATATATATATACTGACACACATCTATCCACATATTAAGACACGCCTAGTATAACCCACAGGACACCTTCGCATGCTGCGCCGATCCCCACTAAGTTTTGTTTGTTTGTTGTTGCTTTACATCCTAGCAACATCTAAGGTCATATCAGGACGGGTACCGACTTGTGACAGATCGCACTCATGGCGACTTTATAGTGCTGCCCCACTGGAAGAATGGGCCACCAGCACCATGACCTGATATCCCACTCAGTCAGATTATCCTGACACTGAGTCAACCAGTACGTGTCCTATCCTAATAATGCGGAGCGCCTGGCTAGGAAGCGACAAGTATACATTTTTAAGTCATTGGTTTTACTCGACCAGGGTTCGAACCCACGACCCCAGGATCTACCAACACGGGGGAGGGACGCTCTAACTCATTCGTCCATCCCGTCTGGCCTCCCCACTAGGAATGAACCATCATTATGAATGCAGGTCACTCGGTTGAGCAGTCAAGCGTGAAGTAACTAACAGCCGCCACACTGACAGTCATTTTTAAAGAGATGTCAGCTAAGTGGGTTTATATAATGCCAAGGCTCTGCCCGCCCCGAAGCATGACTAACAACGCCCAAGCCTGGAGCATGAAATGCCCTACTAACATTGTGCGGTGTTAAAGTTGCATAGTTTTGAGTTTCTGTAATTTTTCTGAGATAAATATATTTAATTTATTGTTATATTCTCTGACACTTTAATTTGAAGTAGCTTTTAGTATTACTTTAAATGGCTATTCTTTGAGATGCTTGATGTGCAAACATGCCACATTAATTTAGGCAAGCATGCCAACAGTTAGATAAAGGATTCACCCGGTACTTGCAGTACACGGGTGAATACCAACCCTATATAAAAACGGTCAAAAAAGCGGGTTAATGAATTGAGAGCCTAATTTCACAATCTAAGAAGCAACAATTATTTTTTACATATGTCTTTTTGATAGCCCGCTACCTTTGAGTTGAAAAATATAATATAATATCTAGTTTAATAAGATTTAAAAGTGAAATTGACAGCGTTCTACAACCACCTTCTTGTCTTTTTGCATTCTCTCCCATTTCACCAAGTCTGTGCCGATATAAGTAACCATTTGACACTGGAGGCATGCATTCTACTTGCTGTTCCATACTAAACCTATTTTTGCGCATATTTACAATACATTGTCATTCACCCATATACTATAAGTACAGGGTGAATATTTTATCTAGCCTTTCTATGTGACAACAAATGCTCAATAAATGTATCAGTATATAAATGCGCTGTCACATTAGTTTTGTTTGCGGGTGCGTACGGCGGCGTACGCACGTTACATCATATATGTCGGCATACGCCACCATATGCCACCATACGCTACGCATACGCTACACATACGCTGCGCATAAGCTACGCATATGCCGTCATGTGCCGGCTTATGCCGGCATATGCTTTCTCGACCTACGGGAGCGTATGGTTCATACGCTACTCATATGCTACTCATACACCGGTGTACGCTCCTCGTATGCCGGCATATGCTCCTCGTACGCTAGGGGTACGTCGGCGTAGGTTACTCATATGCTCAACGCTCAACTTGCATCACCGGCATATCTCTAGCGTATGTAGCATGCGCATAACCTACGTGTTACGTATTCGAGCGTACTCATAGCGTGCTCCTAGCGTATGCACAACGTATTCAAAGTGTATGCCATAGGTCTTAACATCGCTCTGAGCTGGGTTAACGGACATTTTTGGACCGTCCTACATGTTTGCACAGTCCCATTTCTTCATATATCATATATGGAGACTGCTTCCTAACAGGTAGTTGCTTTTGATAGTGGTTGGAGCACATGTTTGGACCATCCTACTCTGGATGTCACACAAATATTGTACACTAATTATTCAGTTTTAAATAACTCTGATCCATATACATACTGTGGAGAGCTACTAATAAAGCATGGCTGGGAATTACTTTTTTGTTTGTTTATCAATATAAGCACTACATATTTCTGGTGTCCTAAACATGTGTTACATCTGAGCAACCATACTCCCATATGACATAGCTTAATCATGGACTACACCTTTAATTTGTATCTCATCAATTCATATTTTACAGAACTGTAAAGGGGAGATTGCTAGCTTTCATTTGCAACTGGCCAGTTTTCAGGAGAGTGACCCATGTGTGGATGTATGTATGTGTGGATACCCATCCTGATATGACCTTAGATGTTGCTAGGACATAAAACAACAACCAACAAACATCGATCTGAGCTGGTTTAATGGACATGTTTGGACCGTCCTACATGTTTGCACCGTCCCATTTCTTCATATATCATATATGGAGACTGCTCCCTAACAGGTAGTCGCTTTTGATAGTGGTTGGAGCACATGTTTGGACCGTCCTACTCTGAATGCCACACAAATATTGAACACTAATTATTCACTTTACTTAAGATAAGATACGCTTTGCATACGCTAAGCATAGGTTCCGCTTAGGTTATGGATACACTACTCATACGCTCATATGCTACGCCTACGCTACGCATACGCTACTCATACGCTACTCGTACGCTACTTGCACGCTCCACATGCCAATCAAAACCATCCAAAAATGTCACAGTACGCTCTCATATGCTCCATGTATGCTACTCATAGGTTATGCATACGCTCAAAAACACCTGAGAGGTCACAAAGGTCACGATACGTCGTCCCACGCAGTTTTTTCCCATTTTCAACGTAGGTTTTGAATACGCTCCCACCATACGCCGTAATGTGACAGGCCCTTATGTTAGATATGTCAAACAAAATCTAGATGAGTATTTTGGTTTTGGAAATGTGATGCTTTCATCAGACTATGTAGTTTTAAAGGTAGGCAGATCCATAAACTGCTCATTCGAGTTGGTCGCCATTTGAATACTTACATTGCAATTGCCTAGCTTGGAAGTACATAATCTTAGGAGTTAGAATGTCTGCCATATTAATGATATGAAAATATAACTATGTTGATGGGTATCTATGTTATTTTATTTGGGACCGGACGCAGTGGCCGAATTGGTAGAGCTCAGGCTTCCCATGTGGAAGGTGAGGAGTTTGAAACCCAGCTAAGTCAAATCGATGATCTACCAAATTGATACTTATTGCTATCTAGCTGCCAATCAGCATAATTCATGACATGGAGACCACTGTAGGTATATAATGGTTTATTGGCCAGAAGGGCTCTGGAATGTACATGTTATCATCAATTCTGTTCACTTACATCATGTTATCATCAATGTTCAGGTAAAGTTTCATCATGCTATCATCAATGTACAGGTCAAGTTTCATCATGGTATCATCAATGTACATGTCAGATCTCATCATGTTATCATCAAAGATCAGGTCAGTTATCATCAAGTTGTGGTCAATATCGCCCAACTTGGTCTCGCTTAGATGGTCTCGCTTAGATGGTAGGGCCGGACTCGAACCCTTAACCAATTAGAGGAAGGGTTTGAGGCTGGGTGCCGAAGTGGTCCTTGGGGATGTAAGTGTGGACAGCTGCAGAAGACCATGAGCCAAGCTACATAATCTCCGCCAATGAACCTCCCGCTGCTGCGCAGGCCTGGGCTCCTCCTATCTGCAGGCTGTGTAGCATGTAGGTGTCGGGGGAGGGGTGGCTACCGGCTGCTATGGCCATGCAAAGCATGGCTAGCAGTGTGGGTGCAAACAGGGGGCTGTTGCTGTACCAGGCTGATCTTGGCAGAGTGTACTTCAACCGAGAGCCCTTCGTTGGCATGTGTGATGTCTTGTATGTGTAGTGTGTGTCCCAGGTCGGAGGGGCCATGGCTGGCAAACAGGTTTCCTTGCCTCAGCAATGTGTTGTATCCAAGGAGGAGCACTGCCACCAGCACTGCTGCAGTTGGGCCAACTGATAGTAGGCAGTGAGTCACAGCCTGGATGCTGTGCGGGGTGAGTGGTGGAGCTTGGGTCAGGGTGTGGTGCGAGAGGCTCTGGACCCAATGCTTCATGAGGGTGGTTGGGTAACAGTCAAAGGCAGCGGTGGCCCCTCCGAGGAGTAGAACCCAAGTTCTTTCCCAACTCAGGTAGGTCATCACTGTGCCTGGCAAGGCGACGGTGTCGTTGAGGTGTAGGATGTATGCAAGGACCGGCTTTAGCGGATTGAAGTTGTGGAGGGAGGCAAACTGGATGTACTTCTTGGCCTGCACTGACTTGTTCTTCCACGTTCAGGCCACCAGGCCGGTGAAGTAGACCTCAAGTAGTCTGTGGTGGAAGTTGTCGGGTAGCCTGGGAAAGAGAGGCAATTAAAGTCAAGTTTCCAGGCTACTTATAGCTTTTCAGTGAAGAGGTTATTGAAGTTCACATTAATCTTGGTTATGTTCATGGTGCGTGTCATTTGTATGGCTTTAGTGTTTGCGACTGTGCTGATCTTCTGCTAAGGGTGTCGGCTAATATTAAGTCTTTGCATGGCCTATGTAATATTTTGACTTGGCGTGGCAGCATATAGCCATATCTCCCTGGCGCAGGCGGTGAGTACATGGTCTCTCCCTGCACCGGAGAACAATTCTTGCTGACTAGCGGAGTTATTCGTTTTTATGACTATTTCATAGTCCTCAGGGTTGTTGGGGCTGAGTACTCTGAATGCAACTGGGAGGTTGATCGCCTCCAGGTGGGCTATGTTCTTGTGTTGTTTGGTGATGTGGTGGGGGTAGGATGCTGAGTAGTGTTGGTCACAGGAGTATTGTCCCCCCACCCTGAGTGATGAGTCACACTCAATCACCCAGTGGTCTAGTCAGTGGGCCTGAGGATGATGAGGCTGTTGGATCTCTCGGCACATTCGAGGAACCATCTTATGTTGTTGTGGAGGTATTGGACTATGCTTTGTTTTCCAGTATGTGGGGCATCGCAGAGTGTGCTGAATATCCTTGACATGAATCTTCTTGCCAGCTCCACATACTTTGTGATGTGTTGGAGCCTGCCCCCAAGCCTCTGGAGCTCTTTCTTTGAAGCCTTGGTCTTTGTCATCCATTATTTGCACTCCGTCATTATGTCATCAAGTTTTGCTTGGGGGATTGTCACTGTCATCTCTTCAGCTGAGATGACAAACCAGAGCCACTTGTGTGACTTGATGGGAGGTACACATTTCTCAGTTGACAGTTCAAGTCTGAGTTGTGCTGTCAGTTCATTGAACTTGTTGTATCCTGCCTGTGCTTCTTCGCGGGTGGGTGCCAGGCCCAGAAAATCATCCAGGTAACAGTTTGTAAGAGGTATACAATGGCATTCATGGTTCTGGGACAGGCCATGGATAAAGTCCTGCACCCGAACGGTGTTACAATGTCCATGTAGTATTGTCCGTTGTGTGTGATTCTGAGGAGTGGGGTGGATAGAGGGCAGGTGCGGAGCTGCCTGTAGGCACGGGCAAGGTCAGCACTCCAGAGGTAGCACCCAGTGCCAAGCCTCGTGACCTCATCTGCTATGACCATGATGTTTGGCAGTATGTAGGCTCGGGGTCTGCCCTGGTAGAAGCCTCGGCGTATGCCAATGTTGACACTTGCCAATCCAGGTCAGCTGAAGTCGACAATGATGTGGCTGTTAGCGGTGTTCTTCTTGGGGTGCGTCATCAACTGGCTGGTCTCTGACCAGGTTGAGAAGGGTGACTCTGGGAACGGTCCAAACAGAGCACCATGTCGTCGTTCAGCTTCTACATATTTCTCAATGTAGACCATGTGCGCGGGGCCTCCTTGTGGTTGGTGTTAGTGGTGGTGGGGTGTGTTAGCTGTGTAATCCACCAGCCATCCAAACTCAAGGTAGTCAACAACCTATTTGTCATGGTATCCTCTGAGGGGTCTCCTCCACACCTCAATGTTCAAGCCAGAAGATATGGGTATCCTTGTGCTCATGTGGTCTGGTAGTGTGGTGGCATGCACTTGACCATATATCTCCATGTATCCTGCATGCAAGCTCCACATCTCTGCCTTTGGGTGGGGCCAGATGTCATTGAGTATTGGGCGATACATGATAGGGGTAAGGGATGAGTGTGGCCCACTGTCATCTTTGACATGTACAGCATCACAAACTTCATCAAAGTTCTAATTAATTCTAAGTTCATGTTGTACTTTAGTCACTGTTATGTTGTTTGTCAAGTCATTTGTGGTGTGACTTAATCCGCTAGGTTGTTCAGTTGGTCCACAGCTTTTATCTTCTGTATGTGTGTGTTCATGGGCATGTCGCTCACGTTCAGTTGGGGCATTGGCCGCCATTGTTGTTGTTGTTGTGTAGGAGTTGTGGTCTCCTTCAGCCATCTTGGATTGAGGTGTTTAGGAGCTCTCCACCGGGTGGTGTTGTGGGCCATAGTATTTCAATTTGAAAGCTGGTGCCACCTTGGAATCCTGTTGTATGGCCGGGGTGACCTCCTCCATGGTGGCAGCCGTCTTGGTTTTGACTATCTGGTGTCTCAATTGCCAGTGCTGGGGTCAGCCATATTATTCCATTTTGATAGTTGTCGCCATCTTGTATTCCATGTCCGAAACCTTTATGTCTGGCTACTGGCTGGACCACCACTCCTCAGCCCGCTAACACAACACACATTTCTACACTTGGTACATATTTGCTTACCCCACATGATTTGTTAGTGAGTTCACAGTTGTCAGAATTGCATGTATAGTTGGAGTTAGTGAGTCCGGTTTGTCTATAAATTTCTCGGGCACACTCGGATACATGGGCAGGGGTTACACAGTTGACAATTATGTTGTTTTTATCACATGTACTCACTTCTGCTTTTTCTTGTCATGTCCTATCATTTTCGTCATTATCATGCGTATAGTTTTCGGGCTCCATGGAGCCGTTTATTGAAAACCCTGTCCAGCCTGGTTTGAGCACGTACTGCCCTGTCCACCTTTCTTTTCCAGGAAGTGCTTCTTGTTGAGGCAGTCTTTTTCTTTGTGGATATTCGTTAGGTGGTACTTATTTGCACACTGTGCACAGATGTGGGCCATCTTGTTAGGGTGTTCTCCATGAGTCGCGGTGAATCCGCACTCGTTCCCCCAGTTCCAGGGGTGGCAAGGTTTGTAGTCAGTGTCCCTATTTAAGTCTTGTCTGTTCTCGTAGTTGTTGTTTGTTGTGTTTGGACTGGCGTCATTTGGGCTGCTGCTACTCATGCCATCGTTTCGGTTGGCAGTGATGGTTTCGTGGGTAATACATCACTAGAAAGCAAAAGATTATATCTAATTTCCTGAATATTTCCAAGACATTGGGACCAGATTGATTAAATAAACAGTGAATATTAGGAAATAATTCCTTAGTTCCAACACATGGCTATAGGCCATAACTGTCCATGATAGAACTGTGTTGGTATAGCCACACATCCCAACAAATAGAAGAACCTCCAGCCAACCATGGGGGTATATGCTGGTCTGTGATCCACTCATATACATCCACTGCGGGAGGTCCTGTATGGACTGTTGTACATCATTTAGATATATGTTTTGCATACCAATATATATATGCGTAATAAATAATTCACTATGCATCTGATGCATAATCACCACAAATATGGCATTTCTTGCTGGTACATCAACATTAAGAAAAGCTTACCTTGTATATCATTGCATTTATATTTCATTTATTTTATTCATATTTATATTATTTGAATGACGGGAGTCTCAGCACCGGGAGGCAGGGAACCCTGGTGCCGGGCGGGAAGCCGGGACACCCGGCACCGAGAAGCCGGGGTTCCCGGCGCTGATAGGCTGCTGTCTACCCCCCCCCCCCCCCCCCCCCTGAATCCTGGGGAGAGGGCGAGGGAAGGGGATATGATTAATTATGTGTGTATTTTAACATATGATCAACTCGACATCATAATCTGTCTAAATACATTTAAACATATGTATGAATGTACTATGCTTAATCATATCATAAAATTGCTTTAATGCTATAAAATACATTTAGTCATATGATATGTTCAAATGGATTTGATCATATGATTAAATAGAATAAAAACTTCCCTGGTTTAAACATAAGTTCAAATACATTTCATGATATGATCAAATAGAAATAATGATATCATTAAATATTTAATTATATGTCTAAATTTAATTAATGATATCATTAAGCAGTTAATGAGATCATTCAATATTTAATGAGATCAATATTTGATTACCTCATTAATTTGGTTTAGACATATCATTAAACATTTACTGATATGTCTAAATACTGAATAAAACAAGAAATGGTTTTTCATAGTATACATATTATAGATATATACAGCCATACATATACAAACATAAATGTATATATATTCATACATACATATTTCTATATTTAAATATACATGCATACATAATAGTATTTTTAATACACATGCATTTACAGATACACATTTATATAAATTATATTGCAATATCAGGGGAAAAATAACTTACCAGTGTTTCTAAATGTAGGAAGGACTGTGTCAGATGCTGCACAGTAGTAATCCAATAACAAGTTGACTAGTGTGTAGTCTGTGCCTTCAGAAGTATCTGGGTGCAGTCGACTCTGGCATTAACTCTTATATGCCAAATCCAATCCACTCTCACAACTATTCCAAGGGACATAAGCTCTGACACATTCACACTCAGTGAGCTCAGCTACCAATGGAGGTGTCACTGACAACCTGAAGTGTGGAACCTTTGTGGGGCCGTATTTGGTAACAAATGGATGACTGCCATGCAATATGTGCTGGTCAGCTCATTTTAGAGTTATATTGCAGTAATAATATACATAGTATGTGGTATCTTGGTGATTGGTAATGTATATGTATGTAAATATATGTATGTACATACATATATACAGGTTTATTATGTATATATCTAAATATATATATGCATATAAATGTAGAGGGATTAGAACATATTAACCTAAAAATGATGGGTCATTGCCCAAAAGTTGGGAAACCACCGATCGACTGTAAATTATCATCGCTAAACATACATAGAAATACAAATATAGATATATACTTCCAGGTAGTATAAACACGACCACATACATTGGTTATTAATATATGTATATGTGCATATATAATGTATATGTATATATACATGCATGCCTATATATATATGTATTCATATGTATACATATATGTGCATGCATACACATATATGGACAGACATATCTTTGTTTCTGTTGTTAAGCATAACACAAACCCACAAATATATGTATACATATATTTATATATATGCATATATGTATACATGTATATATATATCTGCATATATAGCTGCTGGTGAGTATTGTACTTGTAGACAGGTGAGTGAGTGGTGGCTACCGTGTCCAACCCCTTGCCACCCCCCCCCCCCCCAACAACCACCTCTTCACCCCCTACCCCGCCATTGTGGCGGATGGGGGGGGGTGACAGCACAGCTTCATGGCCCGCTGATCCCCCCCCCCCCTGCCGCAAAGGCGGCATAGCGAGGGGGGCAGGGGGGAAGGGTAGGGCGAGGGGGTAGGGGTAAGGGGGCGGGGGGAGGGGGAGGGGGGCGGGGGGAGGGGGATGGGGAGGGCAGGGGGGCAGGGGGAGGGGGGAGGGGGAGGGTGGAGGGGGGAGCATGCAGGGGAGGGAGACTGCCAATCAGAGCCCCCCACTACACCAGGGACAATGCAATATGTGATGCAGTCATCTTTAATGCAGGAACACTAGTAAGTTCATTTCAAAGTTACATATGTATGTAAATATAGGTATGTTGATACATATATAAATGTATATATATATAGATAGATACATGCATATATACGTAAGGTATGGCGGGTTAGATCAGTGCATGCAGGGACTCCCACCCTGCAAATGGGGGTGAGAGGGAGATGGGATAGGACAATACAGACCTTTTAAAATGTGATAAAGTGTTCATTAATATATTTATATGGGTGTATATATAGATGTGTGTATAGATGTGTATATGTATATATATGCATATATATGTATGTATATGTACATGGATGTACACACATATATAGAGACATATCTTTGTTTGTTTGTGTTGTTAAGCATTAACAATATGTATATATATCCATATACATATAAACAAATAAACATGTATACACTTCCGAGTGAGTGTCACGCCATGGGCAGGGGGTTTGAGCAATGCATGCAGGGACCCCCCGCCCCCACCCATCCTGCAGATGGGGGCAGGGAGATAGGGTAGTGTGATACAGACCTTTTAAAATGTGAAAAAGAGTTCATTAATATATGTATATGTGTGTGCATATATATGCATGTGTGTATATATGTATATATGTATTGTTGTTTGTTGTTGTTTCACATCCTAGCAACATCTAAGGTCATATCAGGACAGGTACCGACTTGTGACAGTACACAATCATGGTGCTTTTATAGTCCTGTCCCACTGGGAAATCAGGCTGCCAGCACCATGACCCAATATACCACTCAGTCACATTATCCTGACACCGAGCTAACCAGTCGTTGCCCTATCATAATAATGCCAAGCACCAGGCTAGGAATCGACAAGTATCAATTTTTAAATCATTGGTTTGACTCGACTGGGAACTGAACTCGCGAACTCCCAATGTTCCGCATGTGAGAGCTATGCTCTACCGATTCGGCCACCATGCCGGGTATTCATATGTATACATATATATGCACGTATACAGACATATGGAAACACATATCTTTGTTTGTTTCTGTTGTTAAGCTAAAAAAAACCACAAATATATGAATAGATATATGTGTATATAAGCATATATATGTATACATGTCTATATATGTAGGTGTTTATCCACATACATGTACATATACGGATATATATATATATGTATAATTAATTTGTATATATATAATGCATATATATGTGTATATATTTATACATATATATGTGTGGGTCTATATATGGATATGCATATATGCATATACATGTATGTATATTGGTCTTTATATCTATGACTCAATGCTGAAACTCCTGGCCTCCCGGCATAGGGACTCTCGGCCTCCCAGCGGTGGGACTCTCGGCCTCCTGGCATCTGGAGTCTCGGCCTCCTGGCACCTGGACACTTGGCCTCCCGGCGCCGGGACTCTCGGCCTCCCAGTGCCAGGACTCTTGGCCTCCCAGCACCAGGCCTCCCAGTACTGCCCTTCCCTTAAGTAATATGAATAGAAACAAAAAGTGATAACCAACAATAAAATAAATAAAATAGAAATACAATAATATTTAAGGTACGTTTTGCGTAAGGTTGGACCAGCAATGAAGCCATATTTGTGGTGATTATACATCAGATACATGATCACAGTGAATTCTTTATTATGCTTATATATGGACAGGATAATCACTTATCAATGTATAAAAAGGTGGAGCGGTTCATCTTGATTATTGTGTCATTTATTACTGCCCAGTAAATTATTTGTGTGTACAACGGAAATTAATGTGGTTTGGCCTAATCGGCCTGCGTGAGTGCCCTTCTCCCACCTGCTACTGCAGCACCACCTCGTGTTTGTGCCCTGCGCCCCGCTATTCGGCCAGTTCGCACCGGGTTTTCAGACTTTGTAACCAGCAGTTATCCTAGCCAAGGTCTAATATTAAACTGATCAACCCATACCATGTTATCTTCTCTGTTCTAGAGCGTAGCCTAACTTCATATTAGTGTTAACAAAATTAATCTAAATGATGTACAATCGCCTCCGCCAGTGGCAAGTGGAAGTATATGAGTGGGCCACAAACTAGCATATACCGCCATGGTTGACTGGAGGTTCTCCTATTGTTTGGGATTAATGGCTATCCCAACACAGTACTATCATGGGCAGTTCTGGCCTGTAGCCATTTGCTGTAAGCAATGAATTATTTCCTGTTAATTTACTCAATCAGGTCCCAACTAAATGTCCTGGAAATATTCAAGAAATTAGATATAATTGTTTTGTTTTCTAGTGATGTATTCTAAAATAAAATCTTCCCAAAACTCAATGTTTCACAACCATATTTGTGAACCTGCATCTTAATACTATATAAAATTCGACCTTGGTAATTGAACCGGGGGTCGAATGAGGTATTTTAACCACCATTGCTCAGACGAGGTAAGCTCTCCAACCTGATTGCCCATTCGACTGACTTTGACATGTATAACCAGCATGCGTGATAAGTTGATGCACCTGGTTACACACACTCATATATGTCAAACTCTGTGTGTATATGCCCTTATGATTGTGATCATCAATGGTGGCACCTGAACTTACCACTGGACACAACTAAGGCAATACTGTCTATGACTCTGACCCATCTGTATGTACTCAATATTCTCTATGTTATTGGCAAACACTGTGACCTCTGACCTGGCCCACATGCCACACTGTTTTATGTTTAAAGGTTATTATATATACAATGGGCATACATTGACTATCTGTACTACTACCCTTTCTTATGTACAACTACTGTGCACCTTGATTCTGCTTCGGAACCTGCTATTGGGATATGTCAGTCTACTGGCCCGATCCTTTGATCTGGTTTGGATCTGCAAATTGCCTATTTGACTGCCCTCTATATGCATGGTCTGCCAGTGCAAACTTGACTGGTATGACTCAAGAGGCACAAACTCCCCTGTCATAATTATAAATCACTCCTTGTACCCTACCCTTCATGCGTAATGTATATTCCTGAGAGCACTATGCATGGATGCCAGGGATTTGTGCATGTGCCCTTGTTCCTGTGACCACTTTCAAGTGCAACCAAAGCACTATTATGTAATGAGTTTTGTTTCAAACTGTGTATAATCATGCCTCTATATGCTAAGGGTAGACTTCTGACCCGAGCCCACAGGTAACACCACTTGATATTTGCATGTTAGAAATTGATGGATAAATATTTAAATACTACTGCTGTGCACCTCAAGTCACTTTGCTGATGGAGCTGGACAGCATGAGCTTCATGCTGATGGAAGGGCTGGGCTCAACTTTTGGAACTGGTAGGACTGATATGGCACATTCACAGCAGTCCTTAATCTACATCTGTTATGCCGACCCTGACTTGGGTCTTTGCTCGATTACCCAAGGCGACACTATCTACTATTGACCACCCTCAGCTGTCACTGATCCCTGTCTAACTGTCATATATCATCAACTCAAACAATATTAACAAGAACCTATTGAGTAGACCCTACATTGATTAACCAGCCCCTTGTTACAACATGATACACTAATATCATGCCCCCCCCCATTGAGATAGCCACAACTAAAACTAAACTCAGCCTAAGCCAACAACCACCACCACATCATGGCTAAAACCCAAATATCAGGCTTAGGTAAAGCTGGATGCCCGCTAGGTGATAGATAATATCGGGCAAGCATCCACGCCCAAGAAAGAATACTCTATACACCATTACATAAGTAAATACACAACCACATTCACACTAACTGGGGCGGGGGTCCTTTGGGGGATGAGCCGGTCTGTATTTTCAGGGAAGGGGGCAGACTGATGGTGGATTGGGGCCCTTGGGACCATGTAATCTGGGCACACTTCCCTTAACATATCTGAAGGGCCTGCCAGGACTCAAGATTGTCCACCTAAACGTATGTAGCCTCACAGATAAGATTAACCATCTAAGAGCCGACCTACCCAGGTCTAATTTTGATGTCTTCACTATATCAGAAACATGGCTCAATAGAACAGTTGAATACATACTCACAACTATACCAGGTTACCAATTTCTAAGGGCTGATAGAAAAACAAAGGAACGTAGTGGGCATACCAAAGCTGGTGGTGGATAAGCTATTTACTTTAAGCAAGATCTCCATGTTGATGCAGCTAAACATGCTGAACATAACCTATCAAATAGCAATATTGAGCTAGAGTGGGCTGTAGTCACCGGACCCCATACAAAACTAATACTTATCGGGAACGTATATAGACTCCCAAATGGCAACCTAAATGAAGGAATTGTGCAAATAAGTAACTCTTTGAATAATATAGCCAATATCGATAAATATGTGATACTCCTCATTGGTGACTTCAATGACGAATATAATAGTAAGAGGCCTATGATGGGAGGGATAATAAAGCAACTTGCTGCTGAACATAAGTTGCAACAAATGATCCAGCAGCCAACCAGGGTAACGCAAAACAGAGCCCTCAGAACAGTATTCCAAGGCAAGATACTAAGTGTGGTTGAAATTCATAGCAGAGAAGGGCTGGACACTCTGGATGTACATAGGAACCTACATCTAATGACGTTGATGTATAAACGTGCAAGTGATGACAAATACATAAATCGCACAACCAGGGTAACGAGAAAGGGGACATCAACTCTGCTCTGGGTGCCCAACCCAAATACAAATAAGTTAATCAGAGCTCCGATTTACAAAGGAAGTGTCATGTGGAATGAACTTCCAACCAAAACCAGAGAAGCGGGTTCGATCCTTGCCTTTAAAAATGCACACAGAGCTCACCTGGTTATTCAGGCCCAAAACCTGGCACTAAAGATATATAATACAACCTACTGAACGACCCATTGACTTTGCCCTCTATCATGGCTGCTCTCTCCCTGCCTGTACGTGCTCCTGCCCATAGACCCCTTCCCCCCGTCCAGATTTGACAAACAACTATAATAACTCAATAAGTCTAGACCCACTACCACTACTCGAGACCCAATACCACCACTAAATAACTAAATCTCCAACCAGCAATGCACACAATATAAACCACTATACATGCACAACATGGCACTATTAAAAGACTAACCATTATTAAAACCAAATCTAGCTGATATAGAAACACAGCATATAATTTATACACTAGTGTACATTACTGCACACTCTATCTTGATGCATATGCCTTGCACTATGTTGAGTACCTATGATGTACACTATGCAGCATAGGCTGCTCCCGCACTTTCTTTTTATGTTCAGAATTGGTTGTGCTGCAAACAACGCAACACATTCCATTTCCACTATGTACAGATCAAATGTGATCACTCCAATGGCTAGAAGGCCAGTGCCTCAGCACTGGCAAAATATGTATTCAGATGAATAAAAATATTTACCCAAAAAAAAACAATACTCGTTCTCATAGAGGTGGAAAATGAAATCACCAAAATCCATCAAACGGAAACGGAAATAGCCCGATATGGGCGCCGCCATTTGTATACTTGTGTTGAATAACCAAAATCCAGCAAACGGAAATGGAAAAAGCTTGTTAAACTACGCATCACACAGGGTCGACGACAGCGATTGGTTAATAATTGCCTATGGGCTTAACATCTTGACGATGCCCCACCGCAGAGTAGCTCATGCTGAATTGAGGAACAACTACACTGGTCCCTCCTACAAATCTTCCATATACGGCCTTACTTTGTGTGGGTGGGTGGGGGGGGGGAGGTGTCAGGTGTGGCAACCACGCATCACTACCTTTAACCTGGTCTATATGGCTGCCAGCATTACACCGATACAAAGAAGCTAGAGTGGGGATGCATCTGTAAACTGTCCAACTGAAAAAACGTAGCGTGGATGTGGGTCATGGTCATTGAGCCATGACTGCTGCTAAACCTTGTTTTTAAGTTTGAGAATAGGCATAATACCAGTACCAGCATATCCATACCTCCATACATATATGCATATATGTGCATACATAGATACACATATATACCCATATATATATGTGTATATATGTGGATATATACATATCTACATGTATATATGTGTATACATGCGCATATATACACATATCTACACATATTTATATGTGTATATATGTGCGTATATACGCGTATATGTGTATATATATATGTATCTACATGTATATATATATATTCCCGGTACACAAAAGAACATAGGAGAGAGAGTAAGTTTGGTTTGTCTTTAATAACTGGCTCAGGGATTAATAACCCAGGCCAGGCGATATCGATGCCGTGCAGGTCACATACATTGTGCATCGTGTATGAATTCAGACCTATTCAATTACCCTCATATCCTCAATACAGTGTTATCGTTCATTCCTTAACAGAACATATATCACACCAACATGCATGTATAATAGTTGTCTCTCCAGAATGTGGGCTTCATGGTCATCCTGGCAAATGACTTCACTATCACGTGACTATTGCACCGACAATAACCCTTTGCACCGTTTGTTTGTTTGTTTATTGGAGTTGTAGGTCCGGGCAACATCTAAGGTCATATCAGGACTGATACCGACTTGTGACAGTGAGCACCTATGGTGACTTTATAGTGCTGCCTCACTGGGAGGCCAGACCACTGGCACCATGACCTGATATCCCATTCAGTCACATTATCCTGACATTGAGGTAAATCAGCCCTTGCCCTATTAATGCCGAACACCACACTAGGAAGCGAAACTTATCAATTTTATATGGCATTGGTTTGACTCGGCCGGAAACCAAACTCCCAACTTTTCACATGAGAAACTTATGCATATAAAGCAATATAACAGTACTTTAATTGACATGATTATTTGTATATTCTGTCTATATAATTCATAAGTATATGTGTTCATATATATGAACCCATAAGTATGTTCATATATATGAACCCAGGGTATGCAGATATTGAAGGTATAGCAATACCTCAGGGGGTTTGATGCCCCTGCCCTGCAGAGTTGTAAACCATTGCCTTGTGGTACAGGTTCTGTCACACTACGGCGTATGGCATAATCGTATGCCGGTGTAAGGGCTTGCATCACATATGCCGGCATATGCTGTCATACGCTATGATTACGCTACGCATACGCTATGCATACGCTTTGCATACGTCGTATACGCCCGGCGTATCTCGTCATACACCGTCATACACCGTCATATCCGTGTCCGTCCGAAATCTTTTGTGCATGCTAAAAAAATGCCAGTGTATGGCGACGAAGGCTCAAACACTGCTCATACGCTATACATACGCTATGCGTAAGCCATCATATGTAGCGCATACGCTAACCGCATGCCGGTGTACGTTACGCATATGCTAAAACCGCTCCTTCAGCATATATATAGCATATATAGCATACACCTGGCGTGCATGTAACGTATTTGAGCGTACTCATAGCGTACGCCTAGCGTATACAAAGCGCATGTGCAACATATGCCCGGCATATGCTCTCGGTATATATAGGCGTTGCAAGGCTTCTTCTGTCAGTCCGGCTCTGCTGCTCAGACAGGATGGCTGTCCAGGCACTCCAAATACAGTTTAGCATCGGTACAGAATTGCCCTACATCAGCATGAGCTAGGTCTCTACCTCATGGTTCTTCTGGCAGCCCATCTTGAGAGGAGAAGGAGTAGAAGGAGGAGGCAGTGGTGGCGGCGGCGGTGTCGCGCAGTGTGGGTCAGACCGTGGAGTCGTTCATCAACTTCATGCGGATGCCTCCCCAGTTGGTTGATAGGATTGTGGTGCGAGTGGGACCGAGGATTGAACAAAAACGCACCACATTCCGAGTGCCGCTCGAGCCTGCACTGAAGATCGCACTTACTCTACGGCACCTGGCATCTGGCACCAAATACTCATCGATGAAGTTTGGGTGGAGGGTCCGACCACGACACAAAGTCGCTCATAGTGCGTGAAGTCTGTCAGGCCATCGTCGACGAGTACATGGACGAGGTAATGACGGGTCCGACGACTCCAGAAGGATGGTGTTCTTTCGCGGACCTATTCTTTGAGAAGTGGAACTTCCCCCATACCTGTGGCACTCTGGATGGGAAGCAAATATCCTGCCGGTGCCTTCCAAACAGTGGGTCGCAGTACTACAACTACAAGGGGTTTTACTCCGTGGTCCTGTTGGCACTAGTAGACGCGGACTACAAGTTTATCTGGGCAGATTTTGGGGGTTTGGGCTCTGCGTCTGATGCCCAGATCTACAACGACTCCGAGCTGAAGGCGTGCACTGAAGGTGGCACCATCAGCTTTCTGCACCCTGAACCCATCGTGGACGGCCAGAAGGATGTGCCATATTTCCTCATCGGTGATGATGCCTTCGCCCTGCGGCCGACCATGATGAAGCCGTATGGCAAGAGGGGGTTGAACAATGAGGAGCGACTGTTCAACTACCGGCTGTCCCGAGCTAGGAGAGTGGTGGAGAATGCCTTTGGCATTCTAGCCAACCGCTTCCAAGTGCTGCTGACAACTATGCAGCACCACCCCTCCACCGTGAAGGTCATCGTCAACGCGTGCATGGTTCTGCACAACCTCATGAGGATGCACGACCCAGCCCTACAGAACCTGCAGCTAGATAATCCCGAGACTGGCACCAACAACCTTGTCCCAGGAGCATGGCGAGAGGGCCCAAACCTGCCAGACATTGACATTCCAACTAACCCCAACACCGCGTCCAAGCTAGGAAAGGAGCAGCGCAATCTACTTAAAGACTGGGTGGTCTCGCTCGCCGGAGCGGTGTCATGGCAAGACAGCATGATCTGATAATCATTGTATCTGTCTGTATGCACTGTGTATGTGTACTGTTATGATCTATTTTTGAAAACTTATGTGATTTTCTTTAAACTGTGCAGTTATCGCTTATTTACATGTCCGTTATGTTGTGACATGTCTACTGTTATATGAGATGGTATTATGTTTATGTCTATTAAAATAAATGATATCATTTTTTAGATATCAAAACCCAATTTACATGTCTAGTTAATGTATTTGTAATGAATTTGCTCTCTTTTTAAATTAATTACACTTTTGAAAACATAACCACTGTTAAGAACACAGGGAAAAAGAGGGTGAGGGACAGGGACAGAAAGGGGGAGAGAAAGGGAGGGGGGGAGGAAGGGAGAGAGAGAAGAGAACAGAAGAAAAGAGAAGAGAGGGAGGCAGAATGAGAGAGATGGCAGGGAGAGAGAGAGAAAGGAGGGAGAGAAGAGAAGAGAAGAGAAGAGAGGGAGAGAGAGGGAGGGAGGGGAGAGAGAGAGGGAGGGAGGGAGTGGGGAGAGACTTGTGTCCTTAATATTCATAATAATTATTCTTTATTTTCAATGTTACTTTAATTGTACTTTAATTCATAACAATTACATTATGGCATGGCATTATTGAATGCAGACACACTAATTATACTTTACAATATATTTATTTATACAAGACATTTGTCAACATATATACATATACACATATGTGCATACAAACATTCAAAGATAAACAATACAACAATACATTTTACAAACTATAACTACATATCTACATATTTACATATCTACATATCTACGCTATAACTACATATCTACACATATATACACATATCTACAAATGATCATGTGTCATGCGTCCCTCAGCTGGTGACGTCGTGGCTGACGGGGGGAAGAGGTACAAGTTGGACACCCCGAACACTCCCAAGAGTCCCCACGGCACCGACACCGGAAGGCGATGACCAGGCGACACCTATTTAAGGACTACTTCGGTTCCGGTGGCCTCAGAGCACCGGGCGATCGGGGCGGCCCCCATCGAGATCGATGCCGTCGACTGAATCCCCCCGTTTTACCTTTCATAACATTGCAAATAAATTAACCTTTCTCTCACTTTGTCTCCGGCTTCTCTTATTCGAATCATATCGGAATTCTCATTCAATCTTGGTGCGGCATAGCGGGGTTACACTGTCCTATAGGGCTACCCAGAAGGTTGTCTGGCCAGTCAAAGTGAGCTGAGAGGTGAGTCAATAGTTGGAGTGTTTTACTCCTAGCTAAAGCTGTTATGTCACGGTGAGGTACGCTGTATAATTTGACAGTGCCGACTAATGGTGGTTTCACAGAACTATTGCAGGTATATCACGTGATCTCTGGATGTGCCATTCTGCTGTCACTGCACCAACAACTCGTGTCCTGTTGCAGTAATGGCGAGTGTCAGGCAAGGCGGTCACAAAGATCAGTTCTGTAAATTCATTGGGAGCGGACGCGGTGGCCGAATCGGGAGAGCGTAGTGCTATCAGGAGTTTGATTCTGGGTGAAGTCAAGCTAATAACTCACACAATTGATACTTGTCACTTCCTAGCCTGGCACTCGGCATTTCTAAGATAGGTTAACTCAGTGTGAGGATACTTCGGCACACAAGGCAACAAACAGAGACAAAGCTGGAGATAACAAAATGTATTATTAAATCAAAATAAATCTTTACTCAAGGAGCGTATAACCTAGGCCACAGTGCCAAATGAACAGAATCAGAGCATAACAATAATGGCGCAAGGTGAGCACTTTCAGGATAGTTGATGGGCATCGATTCATCCAGGCGAGGGGTCTGCGTGTGCAGGTGACCGATTTGGTCCGAGACAAGTACTATGATGAGATAGAAAAGATACATGTTAATAACAAATTAAATCCTTATACAGGCTTATTCGGTTACGTTTTACTGTCTAGTAACAGCACTCACACCAAAAGAAGAGAGAGTGCTGCTGGAGCGGCACTTATATGAATAGGTTTTAAATAACATTTCACCGCGTCTGACTTCCAGGTGCCAGCTTTAGGATACTTTCGAGAGTTAAGCCCGAGCCCTGACAGGCCTGAGCAGCCCCTCTTCTCAGACTATGTAGTGTGAACCCTTTGTCTTTATGGAACACTGATGCAGAAGCAATTCTTAATGCTCTTACTAGGACACTAGCTGTGAGTGGGAGACCTGAGGGCATTATGAATGGCGGGGCATTCGGTTCCGGAGTTATCGTTGTTAGGTACATTCTCCATGCTCTTACAGGACAACAAGGAGATGATATCATCACAGGTAATCTGAAGACTACAGGAGAGGAGGACAGGGAGCGAGTTTTGGTTGAGCGTATCGTAACATACCCAGCATCTTGAGTAAGCATAATATCTTGAAATGTAAGTACATGTGGCACCATAGGGGCTGTTTGAAAATTAACCATGAGATTGCTCTGTCTTATCATTGTCATATAACATATTAAGAAAGCTGCGATTAGAACCATGGGTGGCGGAGTAAGCTCATATAAGAAAACGATTAATGCCTTAAGTTCCAGAGGGGAAATGGGTGTAGCCTTTACCGTTATATGCAGAGAATTTTTGCTGATGCCGCGCTTCATGGTTCTAATCTCAGGTGCTTCGAACACTGCGACATCAGGCGAGATCGACATGACCCAACCTTTTACAGAACTGAAGTAATTTAAAATTGATCCCGCTGCTCTGAGTCGGTCACTAAGAAATAGCAAAAAAGATAGTAAGTCATATGTTGAAGGGTTATGCACAATCACATTATACAATTTACAAAATCTAATATAAAGGTTGATGTGTCCCACTTTATTAGTCAATGTATGTGCTGCCAGTGCGCTTGAGTACAAGTTATGCCGTCGCTGGTGGTGCCTCAGTGAGTAGCCTGGAAGATATAGGCAAAAATACAAATATCTTACAGGTGAGAAAAGAGCTTACATGGTAAAATCTAGTATGTTCAAATCAAGACTTGCTTCAATCGGGGTAAGTTCTAGTGATTTAGACAGCCGTGCGGCTTTACTTTTACTGGACAGCACATGTGGAGCACGACTCAAGGTATCTGCCAAAAGCAAGTTACTCCCTGGCTTGTGCCTAATCTCAAGATCGAAATTGAGTTTTGCTGCTAGAATCCACAACTGTCTGGCACAAGCACACAGTAGCCAATCCTTCCCCTTCCCTGATTCCAGCACTTGCTGCAATGCAGCATTATCTGTGTTTACTACTACTTTAAAGTTGTGCGGCTCATCTGGCAGAAGTAAATATATGGCATGTACTAAATATAAGGACTCTAGCTGAGCTATAGTCAACTTCCGGGAGATGACCATAGCCGGATATTCTTCAGAATAGTAATTAACTTTCGAAAATGGGCCACCTGCTTTCAGCGTCGAGTCGCACTCAATCAGCCACTCCTGTCTTGGTGTCACCATTATAGGATGCTGCAAATTTAACAAACCAATCCAACTCCAGGAGTATATCTGCATCGAACACGTGAAGGCCATGAAACGGCGAATCACGCAAAGCTGCCAGAATTCTATTAGAAAAACGTGTTGCCGGCTTTATGCATTTAGACATGTGCTGTAATTTCCCAGCCAAACTTTGAAATTGTTTTCGCAAAGCTTTTGTTTTAGTTGTCCATAAAGTACACTCTGCCAGCACTTCCGCTACTTTTTCATCTGGCAAAATTACAGTCATATTGACAGAATCAATTGTAAAACCCAGCCAAGTTATGGTAGTTGCCGGGGCAGTACACTTATCTAACGCCAGTGCTAGACCAAGCCAGCCGTTAATTCCAAGAACTTATCATACCCCTGCTGGGCTTTGGATTGTGTTGCCTCAATTCTCACAAAGTCGTCGAGATAACACAACGCGGTTCAGTAACAGGCCACAAATCAATAAGCATGACCCTAAATGCAAGCGGTGAGGGTGGGGGAACTACTGTTTGAGGTAGCAAATCATTATTAGGAGACAACGCTACGCCTATCGGCATACCAAACCAGTCAAATGTTATGGGCGGGACAACACTATCTACAGCAACAGACAGAGACGTCAACGGGGAAGCGAAGCCCTGCTGATGAGCCGCGGCTACCACTCCGCTAGTCTAAACATCATCTAACTCATTGTGCAACTGTGTGCATGCCACCCGAGACCAGGTGGCACACCGGGGCAGGAACAGCAAAAAGGCAGGGAGTTGGAGGGGTAGGAGTGGGGGGGCAGGGAACGATGGGCAAGCGGAAGGGTGGTGTTTACGAGGGGAGGGGCAGATAGACACCGCAGGAGGGTTGGGGATATCAGAATTAGAAGGGGAAAGCACCACGTGGTCCGAACACGCAGTTTTATCACAAGTACATGACAATGGCAAAACACAGGTACCGCTAACACTTACAGGGGGAACAGTAGCGGGATTATCGGCAGCTGCTTTCTTATCAGTGAATCTTCTCTTTTTTAAGCAATCCTGCTCCTTGTGCACCAGCTGCCTCTTGAATTTATAGGCGCACCAGGCGCAAATGTGCGGATAACATTCCTGGAGCACACCGGGTGAAGCAGCAAAGCCACACTCTTTCCCCCAGTTCCACAAATAACATGGTTTGCCATCTGCTTCTTTGGAGAAATCATCGCTACTGTTAATCGGGACCCCAGTGGCCGCGGCCGCAGATGGCGACACTGCCTGCACATTTATAGGGGGCGGGGCTGCCTGCCGAGCGTAGTCCGGAATGTGGTAGGTCTGTGGCCTTGCCTGCAAGGCATGCACCGCCTCCATACACACATCCCACTGCAGACCTTTAATCGCCAAAATGTCATGCCACCCCTCCTGCAGCCTCCCATCTACCACCATCTGAAACACTTTCTCTGACCATCTTTGGCAAGTTGGCCAAGCCCAAGTTATTGCCATAATTGTGAGCTCTTCTTCATGCTTCAATAAAGCAGGGACCCAATGCTGGGGAAAAGAAGGCTGCGTCGCCAGCCTCCTCATGGCAGCGAAATATTCCGGCAGCGAAATATGAGGGAGGTTCACCGTACCTTTTGGCTTCTGTAGCGCTTGTGTGGTTTCTAGCCGTACTTCTGGTGTCACTTGCAGGTAGTGGAGCTGCTGTGGGGGGCGCGCAAGACCTGCGGCAGCTGGCTATGCGCAGGCAGGTCGAATGCGCACTGAGGTCCCACGGCTGCGGCCGTGTGTTGCTGGGCCAGGGACGGCAATGGCGGAGGAGGCAGGAAAGGAACCTGCCTTGCTGCATATGTAACCAACGGCGTGAGGCGGAGGGGGGCCGGCAAAACAGTGGGCAGGGCATGAGGGATACCAGGCCTAGGCATTGAATGGGCTAAAGGCTGAGGGAGCAGTTGACACTGCGTACTGACAGGCGAAACGGGTGGGGGCACCTGCCGCCGCTGCCACCCGTTTGAGTGCGTCCAACCTGTTGGCGAAATCTGCTTCCTTCCGATTCTTCTGCTGCCTCAACAGACGAATCGTTCCTCCCTGTTGAGCCAAATCTCTGGCCACAGGTGTTGCTGCATTGCATGGAATAATATTTCCTTGCTGCTCGTCGTCCCGGCCCTGTTCCCTTGCCTCCGGCTGCAGTTGACGGTGAGTTCTAGCGCACCTCACCGGTTGTGTCCACCTCAGTGTGGTAGTAGTGGGGGGCCTACCCCAGCGTTTCTTTCCAGGTGCCATATCGTGCGTCTAGAGCCGGAGAATACCACGTCGTGAGTTTGGCTTGTAGTGAAGAGCAAAGTTGCTTGTTTGGCGAGCAGGGCCAGAATGACCAGTGGGCGTACATGTGTTAGCAAGGAAAACTACCAGCGCGTTGCCTCGTGGCCAAATTACCCACGTTGACCTTGCCAACATAACCAATGTGACTGAGTGGGATATCAGGTCGTCATGCTGGCAGCCTGATTTTCCAGTGGGGCGGCACTATAAAGTTGTCATGAGTGCACACTATCACACATCGGTACCCGCCCTGATATGACCGTAGGTGTTGCCAGGATGTGAAACTCATACACCCACCCAACCAACCCTTTGGGATCAAACCCATGCTGTTCCCCACATGCCCCGGACGATCCATCTATTAATATCTATATATTTATATTATTATAATATTACCTATTAGGATCTGGTCTCTGTAAGAGGTTGAATGTCTTAATCAAGAGTTCCCGTTACAGGGTCTCTGGAAAAGGAATAGAGCAAATAAATAAACCCGTTAATTTGAAAAGCTGAGCTTTTTTCCGTGGGACATGATCCCATAGCGTTAGCTTTTGGTATTGCCTTGAGAGGGCAGTTTTGTGATGGAAATCCTCCACGATATATTTTCCACAAACCAGATTGCAGTGAGCTATCTTCAATATGGGGAATTGCCCATGAAGAGTTCAGGTGCAAAACCATGTAAGCGTCAATCCAAAACTTGAGTTTAAATAAAGGATTTATGGATAGTATATACTCGTATAGTACTCATATCGCTAGTGGCGGTGACTAGCGTAAATGCCAGCACCATTGCGCAGCCGGCGCGTTCGAAATGCAAATCGTGAAACCTGTTGACAGTGGAGGGAAACCGCCCCGCGGGTGCCTACACCTGGGAATAAGTTTGAAGGTCACTAATTCCACTTTTCGTATGATTACATGGTTGTCGAGCAATAAGCAAAACAGTTGGAATATAAAAATATACATTTGTTGAAGGTTTGATTACAATGTTTCTCTCCACTTCTGGATTGGCGTTTACGTGGTTTTGCGCTTGAACTCTTCCCATATCCTACTAACTTGACCAATTTTTCCACGTTGGTCTCTCTTGTTGTGTCAATTCTCCATAAAAACTCAGACTATGTATGGTTAATCGATGTTTGATATATGGATAAGACACCATGCCAACAAATGTTGGATAAATAACTATTGATTAGTATCTTTGAGGGATGGCTCGAACAGAATTCTGGCTAGCTTTATGGACTACAAAAAAGCATTTGACACAAATAAGTTTAAATAATAGTGATGTTTTACCAGTTATTAAAATGCACAATCGGTCCAGAATATCATGCAGTTATCACACAATTCCCTTGAATATGTACATATAGATAAAGACATACAAAAACAGCGATGAAAACACTGTGACTTTGTGCAGATTTCCACCATATTTGATATTTGCAGATTAACGTTCACAAAATACATGACAACAATTGCTTAATCCGAATCCCATTCTAACATGAGCTTAGATGTTGCTAGACGATAATCTTCAAAGAAGAAACCCTTTGGCATGGGTGAGAATACAGTCACAATAATAACAGTTGGAACCTCACTTCCTGCATTTTTTTCTTCTTGAAGATTTATACTGCCTATCATGGATAAGTCTAAATAGACTTGTTTTCACCATTAGACAGTTTGTAGATGGAAAGCCTGAGTATACACTTTTACCGACCCAAGGGATTTTTAAGCTCCCACACCACATAGACATGGTATGAGAGCAACTGGCCTTTGATGACGCTGTAAGCAGTGGAAATCCAAATTGGCAGAGGTGGGGGCACGGGGAATCAAACCACTGACCTTCAGATTAAGAAACAAGTAGAAACAAGTCAGTCACTCTAACCATTCCGCCTCAGAGAACACCACATATTCCCTCGCAGTGCTAATCCCATACGGGCATATTTATGTTTTCACCGAAATTTGCCATTGGCCCAACCAGAACCGTGTAGGTGGTGCCAAGGTATTGGCTGGATTTCCACATTCTTTGCCGGAGACCACTTTCATCCCTTAAACAAAATTACATGTAGTACTCCAGCCATGACACTCACCAATACCTGGTGGTGGCAGGGAGTATGCTAGATAAAGTATTCATCCCGTACTTGCAGTACACGGGTGAATACCAACCCTATATAGAAGCTGTCGAAAATGTGGGGAAATGAAATGAGAGCCTAAATTCACAATCTAAGAACCACCACTTATTCTTTATATATGTCTTCATATTTGCTTGCTACCTTTGATTTGAAAAATATAATAAAACATCTAGTTTAATAGAGTTTAAAAATGAAATCCATGGCGTCCTATCGCCGCCATTTTGTCTTTTTGCATTCTCTCCCATTTCACCAACTCTGTGCCGATATAAGTATCCATTTGATATTGGAGGCATGCATTCTACTTCCTGTTCCATACTAAAGCTATTTTTTCCATTATTTAGACTACGTTGTTGTTCACCCGTGTAATACAAGTATGGGGTGAATCTTGTATCTAGGCCACCTACTGTTCCTTTGTTATTGCTACATATGGTTGCAAGCTAGCCACAGCATGGCTCCCTGGGTGGATCACACCCTACTGCATCCGGCTAGTGGATTGCCCGGGAGGTTAGCTGCATTTTCGCAAGTCATTTGGTTCTGTGATGCCGTGGTGAGCAGAGATACTGCAATAAAACGCGGAAGCATTGTGCTTCTTCTTGTCACTGTCTATCCACACTGCTTCCAAGAGACAGATTATGGGGAGTTGGCTGTGCACGCTCTATAATAAAACTATATAAACTTCAAATGGTCTACAGTGGTGTACCATATATCATTTAACTCTAGAGCCACTACTTTTTCTGAGGGATCTCTCCAAGATTATGAAGGGCATTATTTTCAGATGATGCAGTGGTGTATTTAACCACAATTAATGTTGAAATTATACCAGGAACATTGCCTCAAACATTGAACATTGCCACACAGAAAAAAACACGTACTTGATCAAACCATATTACTATATCATTAGAACCTTACCTCGATTCTTTGAAGACAAACTCCTCCCACATCATGCGCTGCTGGCGACCAATCAGTTTTTATTTCAACACCCACGTGATCAGACCTGGTTGATTCGCAGCATCCCCATAATCAATCCATTCCCATTATCTGTGTGGACTTAGTGGAATATTATCAAGACAACACCAGAAACCAGCTCAGTGTCAGGATAATGTGACTGAGTGGATTATCAGATCATGGTGCCGGTGGCCTGGTCTCCCAGTGGGGCAGCAGTATAAAGTCACCATGAGTGTTCACTGTCAAAATATTGCTAGAACGTGATACCTAAATAAACCAATTGTAAAAAGGCTACGGCTCGAATCTGTGGCTGTCTAGGCAGGCTATAATGAAATCAATACAGACAAAGAGAAAGGCAGAGAATAAAGTGTAAAGAAGAAGAGAGAGTCAGCCCTCTGGTTTATTATTTATATGGTTACATGGGTTCATTGTAGATTATCACCCCACCCCTTTCCCCCAGTGGAAAACAATCATTCTTGGCCCTACCAATAGGGATCCAGCATTCCTGGTCCCCATGGATACCAGTGGTCTGCCCACCACCACCAAGCTGTATGGACCCATGGCCACCACCAACCTTGACCTTTGAGTGTGGTGATTACTATCCCAGCAGAACGGGTAGGCCCTGAGTGCACTCACACCCAGACCTGCCAGCACCACTATGTTTATTTACATCCCACTGAGGCACCACCAGCCCATACATATACATATATATATATAGATGCGCCTGGTCACGTACACTGATCAGTAATAGAACATTTGCATTCCCCCCTATGCCGTATATCAGAATATTTTCCACAATGTTCCCAGGCTTAAAACATATATAGCAAATGCCTAACCGACCGTAGGATCTAGTGGCCTTAATTGGAACACATGTTCAAAGCCAAGGTATGTTGTAATGACATGATTTATGAGACTAGATTAGATTATTCTAGTGTGAGCCCTCCCCCGACCCCCCGACCCCCCGACCCCCCGACCCCCCCCCCCAATTGGCACATAGCCCAAATGGGAAGAAATGGTATAATTGCCTTAAAGTCGCCTGGAATACCTTATGCGCAGATCAACAAATCCGGTATCAAAAGCTCTCCAAGCACATCCTTGCTTAGTTGTTCAGTTCATGCAGCCAAACATGGGAGTGGGGATGTAATGTATGAATGACATCATGGATGGAATTCCCTCATCATGTGATATAGAGGGGTTCCCCACACGCAAGTGAATCCAGAGGAACCACCAAGATGGCAACCCAGAAACCTTTCAATTAAACTTGTAAGCTAAATTAAATTACATGATTCAATAAATTTTCCTATATAACAGAATATATATATATGAAAACAATATAGCAATAAAGAGGAACCATTATACATATAAAATAAACAAATACCACAGGACAAATAGTGTGGCATCAGTTATAGCCATGCACAATAATTAGTCACACTATATATATATTCTTATTTTGGGAGCTGTCCGTTTTGTCCTGGGTACATAGCCATAACATCTAGAGAGATATGCCAGAATATAAGGTTGCTTCTTCTGTTTAGACATTCATATTCAAACGCATGTCAATAACCATGTCAAAGTATGTACTTGATGCTACCTAATCTGGCAATTGTCATTACCACTAGCATGGGGCTACCACACATGGAATGAGGAAGACCAATCGCTTTCGATTTAAATTTACCTTCTTTAATCAACAAATGAAATAACAACGTGAAATGCAATGGCCAAATCAGTACAGTGCAGGCCTCCCGTGCGGGAGATCGGGGTTTTATTCCCAGTTGAGAACCTGATACTTTTCGCTTCCTCACTTGGCGCTCGCTATTATTCGACTAGGATAAGGACTGGCTAACTTAGTGTCAGGATAATATGACTGAGTGGGATATTGGTCCATGGGGATAGGGGCCTGATTTCCCAGTGGGGTAGCACTATAAAGTTGCCATGATTGCACACTGTCAGAAGTGGGTACCGGTTCTGATATCATCGTAGATATTGCCAGGATGTAAAATTGCAACAATCAACCAACAAAATAACAAAGACAAATTCTCAAAACTCTTATTATGTAGTCATATTGTCTCTGAAATGCTTCATTTAGGGAGACAACAGATAAGCATTCTTTCTAAACATAATACAATCCTAAGCTAGCACCCTGCAACTGCCGGGTAATCCCCCCCCCCCCCCGCCCACAACAACAATTTTACCCACAAAACTGTTAATACCATATACATGCTTTCAGCAAATTACTTCATATTCGGTGCCTATTAACTTCAGTTTGTGCACGATCACTTGACAACACTTTCAGTTTGTAGATTAAATAGGCATCTAGAATGTGTGGCCCTTACACACATAATTTAACATTGTCCTGTGATCTCTGAATGTCTGGACCCATATGTAAATGAGTATTTTGTCTGGATAAGGACAACTTTGAAATTGTCGGCAAAAGCGAGTTTGTACTGCTCTGACAATTTCTGTCTCAAAAGTAAGTCTTTGCGGAAACCATTTGATCTCAAACTGTCCATGTCATCTTCAGAAGAGCAGTAGTCTAAGCTTCCATCATTAAATCTTCTTGGAAACCCTGAAAATAAAACAAGGCGATCCTCATTATTAAAAACTTTATCGAAACTTAGAAGGCTGGCATTTTTTGGGGGTCACCCTGTTTCAACAGCCCTCCCCCAACGCTGCTTCATCCAAGCTCCATTGAACAATAATGGCTTTGAAATCCCTTGGCTACATTGGATAGCCTGTGTAATTCTACTCTGTGTCCATTTCCTGTGTAATGGCACAGGGGTATCATAGGAAGTAGGTTATTCAAAGAGGAAACAATTATATTAGAACAAATAGGAGCCTTAGTAAAGCTGCCTAGTCCGATGAAAATATCAAATTCTCAAAACCAAAGCAAGTACCTAAATTTGATTGTGCATATCTAATGTAGATACTGGTGCACTCCTTAAACATTTCTCATCATATAGAAGGGGATACTGGAGCGATTTAATAGAACATCTCAATGCAGAAACCTATGCTGTCAGAGTTTTCCCTAAAATTAATGTTGCATGGCTGCACTTCAAATATCTCAAAAGTTAACGATTTAAAATAAAAGTTTCTTTAAGTTAAAGTAATGTAGATTATAGCAATCAACCAAATATATCTATCCCAGAATATTCCACATAAAAATCAAAACCATCGGACTATGCAACTTTAAAGTTATTTAGCTGTCATGAAGTGATGTAATTATTCTTCTAAACAAAAAAAAAGTGCAATGTAATCTTATACCTCAATAACGTTTGGTTCACTGTGGTGTGAGATTATGTTGTGAATAATAAACAAAATACCATCTGTAGGAGGATCAATAGATGGCCGGTTTAAATCCAAGGTCATGCTTTATGTGGTTCTGACTGCGAAGACGTGTTTTCAAGTTGAATAACACGCAGTTGGCGCCCAAGATTGACTGGCACATTAATCAGCCGTCTCTTTCTATTATATCTGATTGCCTTAAGGCTCATACATATGTCAACATTGTTCCCACTCTTGAAAGGGCTCCAACTTGTCTCATAAACTCAAGCTTGGGCGGAATAGAAGGGACAGTGTTCATTCTATGCAGGTCTTCGAAGAGGAATTATAGAAACCTATTCTGATTAGTTTCACCTGGTAAAACCTAATTATAAATGATTCTCTTAATATATGTACATGTACACACGTCTAGGCAAACATATGCTGCAAAAATAAATGCATATTTCAATCAATCAATAGTTCCATCCTCTAGTCGAGGGTTGGATGCAATGGTTCTCCACTTGTCCCGATGTTGTGCTGTTCTGATAGACTGTGAATAATTCAAGCCTGTCCACTGTGAAATATTTGTAAACCATGATGTTCTTGGTCTCCCTCTCCCTCTGCTGCCATTCACCTTCCCTTCCAACAATGTACGGTATATTGAACTCTGACGAATGATGTGGCCAAAATAAATAAGTTTCTTTGTCTGTATAGTGGCAAACAAGCTTTTCTTATTTTTAATTTTTCTGAGAACTTCTTTGTTGGTGATCTTCTTTGTCCATGATATTTTCATCATCCTTCGATAAGTCCACATCTCAAATGCTGCTAAACGTTTGTACATTTTCTTAGAGATTGTCCATGTCTCAGCCCCATACATTAGAGTAGACCACACATAACACTGAAGAATACGCTTCCTTGTTTGTATTAATATCTTACTTGATGTTAACACTCTATACATTTTGGAGAATGTTGTTCGGGCTATTGTTATCCTTCTTTTAATTTCTTCCTCACATCTCCCATCATTTGTAATCTTTTGTCCGAGATATATGAATTCGGATACTTGTTATGCATATTTAGTTGGTTTGTTATTAGAGTTTTACATCCTGGCAACAGGACGGGTACTGACTTGTGACAGTACGCACTCATGACAAGTTTATAGTGTGGTCCCCAGTGGGAGACCAGGTCACCAGTTCCATGCCCTGATATCCCACTCAGTTACATTATCCTGATACTAAGCCAAGCAGTCCTTGGCCTATCTTATTAATGCCGAGCTGAAATCAGTAAAAAGAGGCATAACCATGAAATACTGCATTAATTGCACCACACAATCATCTGGTTAATAATCCATACATCCCGTCTATGAGGGAGTTGATCGGCTATTTACTTTGATACAATGTATTTGCTGCTGAATAATGTGGTGTCTTTTATGAATGTTAACATTGACGGGGGAGAGGGGGGTTAGCAAATTTATTCCTGTGAATGGCATTTTGCTCTCAGTGGTGGGACACTGGTCTCTCATCCATGCAATGTGTCGGTTCTTAGTTATTTCCAATAGAGGTTTTGCTGTAGGCCTATTTACATCATCATCATCATGCTGTTGGTCGTGATGCGACAAAGACTGCTTTCATTACTTGACTGTCACTCTGTATTTAGCTCTCTGCTGTGAGAGTGATGTCCATGAGTCGGTCTTAATGTCTCTCAGCTTCAGGTTTCACTTGATGCTATCCTTGAACCCGAGACAAGGGCACCCTCTCTTTCTGTAACCAGAAGACATGATCGAATGAAGATGTTGCATCATGAAGGCATGCAGCTTTTTCACCTGTCGTCTGTACACTGTCCAGGCCTCGGTTCCGCGGTGTTATATGAATAGTTACTATGTTGAGGAGGATCCTGGCGAAGATCTTGCCTGCTATGGAAATAATAGAGATTCCTCTATAGTTCCCACAGTCTGGTCGATCACCTTTCTTGTAGATGGTTACAATCATGGCATCCTTCCCTGCTCGGGCTACGGAACCCTCCTCCGAGGCATTGGTGATTAGTTGGTGCAGTCTGTTGAACAGATTATCTCCTCCGTGCTTCCATATTTCAGCCGGAATTTCATCGACCCCAGGTGCCTTGCCATCTTTCAGGCTGGCGATTGCTCTAGCCATCTCATCCATGATTGGAATCTCATCGAGGCATTTTTTGGTAATGCGCTGCTAGATGTTGTCCAGAGCTTTGTGATCTATCTCACCAGAGATGTTGAGTAGCTTCTGGAAGTGTTCACTCCATCTCGCCACAACTCTCTTGCTATCAGAAAAGGCCTCCATTCCATCTGTTGATTTCAGGTGAAGAGGTCCCTTCTTCACAGATCCCCACACTTCCTTCAGTCCATTGTAGAAGCCCTTCATGTACTTTCTGTCTGCAGCTCTCTGCAGCTCCTCTGCCTTCATTTCCCAGATTCTGTAGCTCCTGATCATTGGGGTCAAACCATTCCTGGTGATTTCTGTCTGGCTTGCCTAGATATGTTTTAGCTGTGTTGTATACAACCGACTGCAAAGCTGCCTATTCTTGTGCTGGTGTTGAGCTTTCCTTCTTCTCCCATTGGGCGAGAGTGCTGTCCATCTCCTGCTCAAAGCTCTCCCTATGGCTGATGGTACATAGTTTTGCTGTATTAAGCTTGGTAGGTTTACTTGTCCCTTGCCTGTTATGCGTTGGTTGTATTCTGAATGCCACTTTCGACCTCAGCATCTGGTGATCGGTCCAGCAGTTAACTCCACGCATGGCTCGAGTAGGCCTACTGTGGATGTCCATCATATCCCGACACCTTGTGATGTTGAAGTCGATTATATGTCAGTGTCTGGAACGAGGATGCATCCAAGTGGTCTTGTGTTCATCCTTCTGCTTGAACATGGTGTTTGTCACTATCAGTTCAAACTCAGAGCACAGAGCCAGTAGAAGCTTGCCATTGGAGTTGTGTTTCCCGATCTCATATTTGCCCATGACCAAGGGCCACTTGTCATTGTCTCTTCCTATCCTGTTGAATAATGCGGTGTGTTTTATGAATGTTAGCATTGAGCACGGGGGGAGGTAGATACAATATTCACCCCGTACTGCTGCAGTAGGGGTGCAAACCAACCTTATGTAAAAGCTGGCGAAAATGCAGGTCAAAGAATTGAGAGCCTAATTTTACAATCTAAGAAGCAACAATTATTCTTTACATATGTCTTATTGATAGCCCGCTACCTTTGAGTTGAAAAATATAATATAATATATAGTTTAATAAGATTTAAAAGTGAAATCGACGGCGTTCTGCAGCCGCCATCTTGTCTTTTTGCATTCTCTCCCATTTCACCAACTCTGTGCCTATATGCATAATATGGGTAGCCATTTGATACTGGAGCCACATACTGGAGCCTCACTTCCATACTAACGCTATTTTCGCCCGTATTTATATAAGGCTGGTCTTCACCCATGTACTACAAGTACCGGGTGAATCTTTTATCTAGGGGGGAGGGGGGGTTAGCAAATTTATTCCTGTGAATGGCGTTTAGCTATCAGTGGCAGGACACTGGTCTGTCGTCCAGGCGATATGTCAGTTCTTAGTTATTTCCAATAGAGATTTTACTGTAGGCCTACCTACATATACATGCATATAAATACATACATTTAATGGAATTAAAATATATATATAAATTATCATGTGAGTATAACAATGCAGAGTTTATTTTACTTGCTTATTTATTATTATTTATTGTATTGACATTGCTTATTCGAATTGAACTATATATTCGCTGCGGGCCAGCACCTGAATCGTGCTGTTGGTGCCAGCTACCATTTGGTCATACACCGAACAGCGACCTTCAACGTCACTATATACAGTAAAACCTATATAAATTGACCAACCTTTAGACCAACTTTAAATGGTCCATTTAGGGAGGTGGTCAGTTTAGGGAGTTAGAATATGGTTACAGTGGTATTGTTGGGACCCAAATAAACCGGTTGATATAAGGGAGTGGTCGTTCTGTGGAGTTGGTCGGTTAGACAGGTTTTACTGTATATATATATATATAAATTTATATATATACATATATATATATATATATATAAATAAATAAAGCTGGTCACGGCAAATATTGAGAAGACAATAAAGCAATGGGGGGAACCTTCTTTTCTTGAAGTAACGGTCCATGTCCAATCAGAAATAGACCTAACTACTAAGCTATAATCCAGGTACGGTCTGGCGATGATAGGCAATTGCGGAGACAGCCAAACAGGCCAGGTGGTGGTGCTAGTGTAAATTTAGTGCTGTCCCAAAGCCAAAGTATATATATATATAGTTAATTAATAATTAATAATAAAATATGCACTTATTCTAACAAACTCTCTGCCCATTTATATAAGTATAAATAATTCCATTATATTTTACATACACGATAATGTGATTGAGTCTTCATATGACTACATATGTTGCCAGTACATCAAACTACAATGATCAATCTCGCCCACTTCATATATATATATATATATATATATATATATATATGAAGTGGGCGAGATTATTCGTCCTGTGGCAATTGCGGGCGTGGGCCGATTAACCCGCATTTAGAAATGCGGCCTACTCGCCGAGACAGACCCACATTTGCCACCATTTGCGGGGCGCCGGGTTCACGGCCATAAAGCGTTGCTAGGAGACGTCAATTGGGACTCTCCTGGCAACGAGGGAAGGTCGAGCGCTTGTGCTCCGACCCATCGGATGTGTGTATACACGCTATGATGTTTTAGACGAGATTTAGGCTTTTATTGTCGAAATTCCAAACTGATTTAACTTAACAAATACGGGAGGGGATAGACTTATTGTACTTAGTTGTTATTCAGTGAAATTGATCCATGGAAGAACTCTTATTGTACTAGTTAGGGTAAGAATAAAATGTGAGCTCTTGGAAAGGTAAATTGGAATGTTCCTTGCATTCTTTACTATTCTCCAGTCTTCTTGTAGATTAACCGCTATGGTCAACCTGATATTTGATTGCTTTATATGTAATTAAGGGCCTTATGCCTGGTGGGCCTTATGCAGGCGATTAAGCCATCTGTGGGAAGATAATAACAGACATATTAACAGAATCAATGTAGTGCTATTTGGCTGAAAATAAGACATTAACTTAGGCTGATTATCAGTGAGAGTAGCAGAGGCACAGGGAGTGTCTGCTTAGTTCTGGATTAATTCGAAAATAATAATACACACTGAATGGCGGGGAGGATAGCCAGTTAGTTGAAATGATAAATAACTGCTTTGTTATGATAAATGCGGGAAGGGACAAAGAACCGTATTTCTATGATACTCGGGCTGTCCACCCTTAGCCCGGGAATGACAACGATGGAGACGGACTACCTGCAGACGGGAGGAGAGGCGGCGGTGGCCCGTGGCAGGCCCCGGAAATTTACATGGAAATAATTACATAAATTAACATGTAGGCTCGCCTTAGGCGGGGGCGGAATAGCCGAATGGTTATATATATATATATATATATATATATGGCTGTTATACTCTATCTTACTTTAGTTTGAAATAACTTTTTTTTAATGTCTAACATTGTAGATCAAATTTGCATACTTGCCCCACTGGCCCGTGACGTCACAGCCGCCACCGGGACAACAACAATAACATCAACATGGCCGGCCGGTGGGCTGGGCATGGCCGCCTGCCCCGATCAACCCGACTGGCATGTGACGTTCGTCGCCCAGCTCCAGTCGGATGGGGCGTCGACCCCCTGCATTCCCCTGGCGTGTGAGCCGGCCCGCCACCCCGCAACCTGGCCAGCCGCAGACGTTGGTCTGGTGGGCCTCCCCAAGTCGGTCACCGACGTCTTCGATGGCCTACTGCAACCAACACTCCCAGTGGAACTGCGGTGCAGCCCAACACCCAAGGAGTATTGGCAAACTTTGGACAACATTTGGCCGGTGATATCTGACTCGGCTTGGAAACGGTACCCTGGGTATGCAGCAGCCTATGGCACCGTCCAGGCCACGGCCGTCCCAACCTTTTTGCTCACCCGCATCCTCCTCCCCACCGGATTGAACATTGCAAACTGAAGGAAGGCCCTGGCCGACCACCCCGACACCACCCTGGTCGACCAGCTGGAGTTTGGGTTCCCGGCCAATTACCCGGCGTCGAGGCCTCCCACGCCCACCTTCCACAACCACTGGGAGGACCCCGCCCAAGGGCACTTCATCACTGACTACGTGATGCAGGAGCTCAACCCTTGGCCCATCCTGGGGCCCTTTGAGCAGCCCCATTCTCACCTTGGTCCCAATGCAGCCCCGTCATGACCAGGCCCAAGTCCACCCTGGACAGGAGACACATCATCGTCAACCTGTAACACCCGCCCGGGAAGAGTGTCAACAAGGGCATGCCCAGGGGAGAGTACCTCTGCCTTCTCTCTGCCTACACCCTTCACTCAGTCGCCAACCTGCAGCGGAGGCTGAAGCGGGAGGGCCAGGGGCCCTACTCTTGGACCGCAGATGTTTACCGGGCCTACCGGCAGCTCTGGGTGGACCCCCTATTAGCAGCGCTCTTCTGCATAACTGTTGACAACCGCCTATACGTTGATATTGCGCTCCCCTTTGGGTGCAGAACCTTGGGGGCCGCCTGTGCGCGGGTCACCTCCATGATTGCCTGGCTCATGGCGAGGCATGGCTACCTCACCCTGGTCTATGTCGACGATTTCGTCGGCTGCGAGGACACATACCTCCGGGCCCGCCAGGCCTTCTATGCCCTCCTCGCCATCTGCGCAGACCTGGGCATCGACCTGGTACTTGACAAGTGCTTCCCCCCGGTGGTCAATCTCACATTGCTGGGCTTCGAGGTCTGCTCCCAGTGTATGCTCATCCTGATACCCCAGGCCAAGTTTGACCAAGTGGTCGAGGACTGTGGCCGCTGGCTTTCGAGGTCCCTGAGACAAGTCGACCAGCGGGAAGGTGAAGGTGAAGGGACGCTTGGAGGACGCGATCTTCCAGATGTGCACTCAAATAGCTTATGACCACTGATGACCACTTTGCGACCAAAGAACCCACAGTCACCGGCGATCTCCTTGCGACCAAAGCAATGGTCGCCGACCTTTGGACGATCATTTTGGTTGCAGGGAAGTTTTTAGTGCAGTAGCTGCAACCTCCTTATGCCCAAAATGGTCGTAAGGAGGTTGGTGACAACTGAATACCATTTTGTGACCACTTTTCGACCATTTTATGACCTCTTTGCGACCAATCCTTTTGTTGTTCTCGCAAAGTGGTTGCCATCGGTCACAAGCAGTAATGTGACTGGGGTATTGACGGTAATCAATAAAACCTCTTTGACGTTGTTATGTAGATTGAAATGACATTCTGAATGTGTATTTTATTTCCATGTTGCATGAATGATTTTAACTATTGCTCACTTTCTCTAAGATCAAAGTGAAATAGCTTTTCTTTCAGCTCTAACATATATATATACGTATATATACATATATATATACATATATATACATGTATATATACATATATATATACATATATATAAATATATAGACATATATATATATATACATATATATATATATATATATATGCCCAACAATATGCTCATTTACACTTCCCACCTGAGACCATGAATCAACTCAGAATATGGCTGAGTTTCAGAGTACTTTAATTTAACAAACATATTTTAACCATTCTGGAATTTTGGACAGAAAGGTCCGTGAAAATCCTGGAAAGTGCTTGACTTTGATATATATCAAAATGGCTATGAACCCTGTTCATAACTTCCTTCTTTGTGTTCTTGTTACACACCAAATTATAAGATATGGCAATGGTTTAAACCGGCTTACCTAATAAAAGTGGGTCAGAGAGACTGATACGACCAGCCGGGAGTAATGAATGAGGTGGCGATCCGAGTGGGGGCGACACAGAATAAGTAGAACAGGATTATGACTGTTTGTTTTGTACTGAATTTATTATTGACGGACGGTGGAAATTAATTAATTTATCAAGTTTAATATGAAATTTCTAAACAAAATAATACAGAATGATCTGCAAAGAAAGGAAAATTACCCTGTTAGTCGTGTGCTTTCACATTGGACAAATAATATACAAAATCGCTTCCATGTGGGACCTTAACAACCAGGATGTCCCTAATTTGGAGCTGTGAACAAATCATGGCAAAATATGAAATTAAAAAAAAATCGCAGAATGCCTCTTGTTTACCAATCTTCATCTACCTTGTTCTGTCCAACATGAACAAAACAAGAAAAGTTTAATTTGGTGATCTTCCTTCACCATCTCCTCCCATACCCAAACTCACACACCCTCAGTATGTGTGTGTGTTGGGGGAGGTGGTGGTTGGTGCTTTGTGTTCCACTTGTTTGCGAAGTTGTGTTGAAATTATGTGAGGTTATGTTGCCTAAGAATTGTATAGTTTGATCATGAATTAGTTCTCTTTGCAATGTTTTTGGTTAGGTTCGATTTTGAGATTAATACCTAACACTACCTACCCGATACCCACCCAGTACCCATTATACACCCGCCCACTACCCACCACCGGTGTTCTCTGTGGCGGAGTGGTTAGAGTGTCTGACTTTTTTCTAGGTCAGACTCCTAATCTGAAGGTCAGGGGTTTGATTCCCTGTGCCCCCACCTCTGCCAATTTGGATTTCCACCGCTGTGTATAACTTACAGCATCATCAAAGGCCAGTTGCTCTCATACCATGTCTATGTGGTGTGGCAGGTTAAAAGTCCCTTGGGTCGGTAAAAGTGTAGGGTTGGGCTTTCTATCGACAAACTGTCTAATGGTGAAAACAAGTATATTCAGACTTATCCATGACGGGCAGTATACATCTTAAAGAAAAAAAAACGTATCGACACGGCGAGTGGAGATTTAAGACTGGTTTATTCTTAGCTCTTACCTCACCACCTTACCTCGACCTCAATAGCCGGCCTGGCTATGCACAACGCGAGACCACACCCCCACCGCCACGACCCGGTTCACATATATTACATATATTACATCTCCCCTTTTCCCCCTCAAAGTTCCACATCTTCGGGCACTGAACATCAGTACGTTATCTCGTTGACATTGTTTTGAAGTACATTTGGTTGTGTCAGTGCTCCGTCTGCGGCTGTATAGTTAACATCTCCGCCACTGCGATTCCTTAATACTAACAATAACAACATTTTATTTTATGAATATCTATATCGATATATAACGAGACATGACAAAACAATTTAATATTGAGCACGTATTTACCAACGTTCATCATGTGTTTCATAATGGTTAAATCATTCGAGTGATCAATGGTTTATCTTGTTGTGATAAAAGGTATAGTATACCAGGTTTAACTTCTTATGCTTATTAATCAATCTTAATCTAACATTTTTTAATTCATCAGCTGAAATGCAACTGTAATTGAATCGTATACTAACGTTTGTCGTTGTACACCTTATTTGGGTATATATTACTTTAGTATTTTCAATTTTGTCCTATTTGCGGACGCACGTGGCCTCACTTGGTGCACCTGTGCCTGTCAGTGCACGTGTCTAATTGTTTTCGTGGTTACTCGACATGTCTCTCTGCGGTTGCCTAATTGATGTTTGTCTGGCGCGTGTCGAAGCCTGGTTGCTCTGGCTTGCGAACTACCCAACCAAATCGGGTAATACCCCAGTCACACTACAGCTTGCGACCACTTTGCGACCACCTTAGACCAAAGAACCCACACTGACCCGTGCCGTCCTTGCTACGAAAACAATGGATGCCAATGTCTGGGCTTCACGGGTGAGTGTGGGTTCTTTGGTTTAAGCTGGTCGCAATGTGGTCGCAAGCTGTAGTGTGACTGGGGTATTACCCGATTCGGTTGGGTAGTTTGCAAGCCAGAGCAACCAGGCTTCGACACGCGCCAGACAAACATCAATTAGGCAACCGCAGAGAGACATGTCAGGTAATCACTAGTCATTGGTTTTGTGATTCGGCTTGTTTTTGTCACATTAGGTGTACTTGTTTTTCGTACTGCATCATTATTTTCATTTGGTGTCCTGAATATATGTTTGCGATTTCGCTTTAGCCTGTTGCCTTGCGTGTTAATTATTTCATAATCTCGTGGTCCCGGGTTATTCACTTTTGAAATTCTTCCATTCGCCCACTTTCCCTCATACGTTATGTATTTGATTAAATCGTTTTCGTTTAATGCAATATGGTCTTTACCTGCTCGTTTATTATACTACTTTTGTTGTAGTTGTTGTAACTTAGTTCTTTCTATTGTTTTAGATTTTGGAATGGAAGGTTTTACTTGATGTTCCGTCGTGGGTATTTTGGAACGTAGTCTGCGGTTCATTAATAGCTGTGCCGGTGATGCATTTAAAGCCGTGTTCACACACGGGCGTTAAGTCGCCTCAACTAGGTTGCCTTGTCTAGTTCGGCTCACATTCGCCCTGTGGACCCGACGCTAAGGCGGATTAGGGCTGATTCGCCTCAACTAATTTGCTTCAAGTAAACCGCGTCGCAAGGTAGGTTATATGAAGCAATCTAACTTAAGTCGGCCCGGCCCATATTGCCTGTGTGGACGGTAGCGGTTTAGATGAGGCGGATTAAGGACGTCACAGTCGAGACCTGAGTTTGTTGACTTTCCGGTAAATTTGCTCTATGAACCTGCTAGAGGTGCACAGATATTTTGTTCATGATTTATTTTAAGGTTTTCACTGCCCAGCAGAAGGTTTGACCATTCCAAACCAATACCATTTAGTCCATACATATCTAGGTCGAACCCACACTCTCTCATGGCGATGTCGACTAACCAAAACTGGCGCTGGTTAGTATGGACTTGCTCATGCGCAGATATTGATTTCCGCCTTAAACCGCTCCATGTGTGGACACAACACTAGTTCGCCTCATCTAGTTCGCCTTATCTAGTTTGGCATAAAGTTGTGTGTGTGAACATGGCTTCTGGTTACTAACGGAGTATTTCGGTAGTTTAATAACGCCAGGTTGTAATTTATGTTTGTCATTTGTGCTTTTTTTCTTTCTTAACTTTTTGATTGTTTGTACATAACGTTCTACTTGTCCATTGCTTTGTGGGTAATGTTGACTTGATTGTTTGTGTTCGAAACCATATTCATCTGCAAAGATTTTGAATTCATGACTAGCAAATTGTGGACCGTTGTCTGAAACGAGTATTTCTGGCACTCCATGCATACCGAATATTTCTAGTAGTGAATTAATTGTATCTTCAGAGCGTGAAGTGTCGCTTCTTCTTCAGAAGGTAAACGACGGCGCTGGTTGTCCATGCTCACGACTTAGAGGAGGTTTAGCACCCAAATGGGGGCACCACATCGAAGTAGCACTTCATGTCGAGTGTGACTCCCAGCAGTGCAACTGAGAGCGGGCAGGTGCGGAGCTGACAGTAGGCCCTAGCCAGGTCGGCCGCTCACAGGTACCCCCCCCCTGCCATGTCCATTATCCCGCTGATGGTGTAGGTGGCCAGCCTCCCTGGTAGAATCCCTTCCGTATTCCAGCATTCACACCGGAAGGTGAGGTCGACGATGACCAGGCTTTCATCTGTGTTCTATTTGGGTCGGGTCATTATCAGGCTCGTCTGTGTCCACGGTGTGAAGGGTGGTGATTCGAAGGGCCCAAGTAGTGCCCTGAGACTCACTTCAAAATACTTACATATCCAGCATGCGTGGGCAGGGTCCTCCCTGTGGTTGGCCACCACTGGGACTGGGGGGCAGTCGGCTGCATATTCAGCCGGCCAACCACACTCGAGATAGTCCACCAGGGTCCCTCAGTGGAAGGTTATCTGAGCGTGAGGTGGCTGCCGGGCCTCACAGCCACCAGTGCATGGATGGACTTGTGGGCTGCTGTTGTGTGGGGTGGGCATGCATTTAATGGCTGGTGTCAGGTCTATGTTTCTATGTCGGTCGTTCAGACTTCCATTTAGGTGCTAAGAGGTGATCGTATGTTTCAGTGTGTGTTGAGCATCTGCCACCTGTGTATATGCATGGTCACCAGTGGGTGGGGGAGTGCAAGGTGGGTTGGTGTGAGTGGGGGGATTGTCTTGAGCATGGGGTGGGTGTGGCCTTTGTTTACTTCTGGTGAGGGGGTGTGGTTGTTGTGGGAGACTGTTTACTTCCGACCTTAACCATCAAGGCACGATGGTTCAGTCCTACAGGTGGTGGGTTGGGGGCCGGTTGGGTAACTGGGCACATCCTGTCTAGATACTTTGGCTGTGGGTGAGGGGGACGGGTAACTAGGGGCTTCTGGTGCGCGGCAGGGGGCGGGGGGGTTAAGGGCGGCTCGGGGCCTGGGTGCTGGGGACGTGGTGACAGGGTATGGGTAACTGGGTGCTTCCGGTGCTGGCAAGTAGGGCAGGTGGGGGGGGGAGTGCTCAGGTGTGGGCTTCCAACGGGGTCCTGATGTGAATCGGGTATGCTTGTGGGTGGCTGGGGTGGTAGGGGAGGCAGGTGGGCGACACAATAACATCAATACAATGATGTCAGTGAAAGAGGAAGGGTCTATCTTACTTTTTTGTCGTCCGGAGCACTATTTTTACTGCTGCAGTTGCTGTTTGCGGCGTCAGCCTCAGTGGCAGCCTGTACTCAACCACTTAGTGAAAATCATGGTTTGTATTGTCCTCTGTGCTGGCTGCCACAGCCTTCTTCTCCCGCTGCCTCCACTTGTTGCAGTCCATCTCCTTATGGACATTTGCTTTGTGGTATTTATTGGCACACCAGGTCATGTAGAGACACCGGTGAACCAATCTATCAGGCATAAGTCCATGTGTAGCACTGAAGCCACAGACTGCGCCCCAGTTCAACTTATAACATGAGCGTCCATCTGGCTCAGTCTTGAAATATTGTGGGCGATACTGCCAGTATGTGCCCGCCCCACTGGACTGCTGTCTAGTGGAGCTGCTGGCTTCATCTGAGCCCTGATTGGGTGTGGTGTATGCGCTACTGCTTTTGGTGGGCTATTTAGCGTGGGTGCCTCGGGTCCCGGTCAGATATGTGTCTCTCTGTACGTCCTTAATGGCATGGGTGTCTCGCCATGCTCATGGTAGTCTCCTGTCCTCAATCATTGTGAAGATTTTGTCTGACCCGCCTAGGCATGGACGCCAATCCCAGTCTGGCCCTGTTTGAGATCTGCTCCATGTGATTCCAAATAGGTGCAGCCCATGACTTCAGTACTGCACATCCTGCACAGTGCCGAGTAATACTCATGCCATACCTAGTCCGACTTTTCCTTTCCGGTCACCCCTTATCACAAACATGTGCATCATAAGCTGCTTCCTACCTCTCTTCTTGTAGTATGTGTCGCCCGCCATGTCCACAAACTGTGTATTGCTTCCCGGTGGTCAGGCTTCCCATCGGATGAGGGGTAGAGTCTGGTGTTTCGCATCCTCCTAGTGTGGTAGCGGTCGTCATCTTCCTCTCGGGTTGCTGCAAATTTGGGGGAGTTTCTCTGATGTCTGTACTTGGGCGAGCGCCTGGTTCGGCTGTTATCCGGTATAATGGTACTATGGTGCGGTGATCGGGGCCTCCTTCCATGTGCTGGCGCAGGCCTTGGCTCCTTGCATTGCTGCTCCTCGCCTATCACTATTTTTGCTAGGGGAGCATTTCCTTTTGTTTCCGGATGACAGGACTGCTTCCATTCGCTCCATCAGTCCGGTGGTCGCAATGTAGAGCTGTTGTGCCAGTGTGTCACCTATCGTCTGCTTCATGATATCCATTTGTGTCTGTGCGGAGTTGGGCTGGTTAACGGGTTCGTCGTTAACAGCGGTTGCTATGGGTGCTGCGGTGGCGGGTCTATTTATTACTGACCATGGTTGTCCTCTTGCTCTGGGTGTTCTTGGTAGGGTGTCAGGCTCCTCCACCGGTTCTTTCCTTTGGCATTTGTTGGCTCTCGGCATCTTGATGGAGGTCAGCTTGTGTTGTCCGAGCAGCGTCTTGACTCTGAGTGCCGTTTGGCTGTGGATGCACTGGAAGGACACATTTGGCAGACAGTTCTTCATATAGTTGCCAGGGTATATAGTTTGAATCCGATGCGACAGGTGGCAGCACAGATGGTCCTTTCTCCGTGCCAGAATTACCCATGTTACGGGTGCAACATGAACAATTATCAGACGAGACGGCAATGTGGATCAGGTGGACGGAACTAGCAGTGTATAATTATAGAGAAATTATGGGTAATTATATTTGTTTATTTTATACTTTAGAAAATCTAAGGATCACGATTATGTGTACGTCCCCGCCTCAACAACAAAATACATTCCAACTGCAGAGTCCCATGCACACAAAAAAAAACCCAGTAATATTGAAGTCAGTGAAAGAGCACGTACCTAAATATAACTGCCCCCCAGGGAACAGAGAAGTAGGAAGCAGGAGTGGGAATAACACAACTTTATTTCCATGAGAGGCAGAGTCCTCGATTCATTTGCCAAACTCTACTCGGAATCTGTAAGAACTAAACCCACTGAGCCGCGGGTTCCGAGTGAGCAGTTCAGTTCACCTCAGCACTCGAACCACGTGTGGTGTTTGATCCTAACCGCTACTCCAGTTTTGTTGCCACCCACTCACCCCAAATTTAAGGACTCTTGACTAGAGTTGAACAGTCGGAGAATCAAAATCACTAAGAACAATTGACTTTCTTTCGAGTAGATATCGAACCACCAACTCTGTACCTTTTGATGTTAAATCAACTCCACTATATGTCTAATTATGCTGTATTGTGTCTTGAATTATGTACCATACGCTTTAGTATGTGTATATAAAATAAGAATGCATCCTAATGTTTCTAGTTGGTGTCCTGCTGGCACTGATCCTCACATAACGAACTAACTTGATGTACTGAAAGTCGGTCATTCTCTGCATCCCGCCGACTCTTACCCTTGACCAACCGATTGCAATGGTCACTCGCACCTCACTTTCAAATTTGGCTCAACCCAAACCAAGTCCTAGTCTTCCTTCTTCCTCCCGCTTCAACTATTTATATGTATATACATACATATATACATACATATATATATATGATGTTTAGGCCTTATATAAATATAATGTATCGGAAGCTTTCGACTCCAGTTATTTTATTCTCCAGCATTAGTCATCTATTGTAGGCCAGTGCTCTTATTATTAGTGGTCATCGACTACCATACTTTTACAACCTCAGGCCAATTGTGCTGTCACCTATCTGTCTTTACATTACTTTATCAGCTTATGTTTAGGGCCGAGGCGGTTATCGTCTGGCCAGCTATTACATATATCATCAACCCACTCATATATTGTTGTTCCTTTGTTAATATGTCTAATTTGTATGTATATATTTATATAATGCAATGCAAACCTGCTAAATACATTACCTGCTAAATAAATTACAAGTGCTACAGAACAGACCATGAAAGGTATGCCTCCAGGTCCACAAAAGATTCCCAACAATGGAACCCCTCATTAAATGCAACACAAAACTACTAACAAATAGAAGAGAACTTAGTTACGCCTCAAGCTACTTGCACACCAATACAACACATACCAAGGTCTCACAGTGACTCTTGGGAGAAACACCAGGCATACAGGCACACTAGCGCTAAAAGAAACCATAAGCATTAATAAAATACATGAGAGACGTGTGTTAGTCATGGCCGTGCAAGACTGGAACAAACAACAACCTCCAGTCAGAGCAACCAAGAAACTGGAGCTCTATAAACAATTCCTATAAAAGAACAAATAAAAAACCATACACCATCATATGGGCACCAAATAACACCTGACTAGGTGCAGTCAAGGCAAACTGTGAAAGAGCACACCTGCCAAGGAGCGGCCACGGAAGAGGGTACACATCAAACCTATAAATACACAGCCATCAGGAGTACTGGGAGGGTCAGAAGAAATAAGGCCATAGTCCACCTTGGTATGTGTTCTGGCACAGCAAACGAAAGGTACAGACATATGCATAACCACAGTTACTTATTTATTATGCATATATATATATTGGTATGCAAATAATATATCTAAATGATGTACAACAGTCCCCAAAGGACCTATCCCAGTGGCAACTGGAAGTATATGAGTGGGCCACAGACCAACATATACCCCCATGGTTGACTGGAGGTTCCTCTATTGTTTGGGATTCATGGCTATACCAACACAGTACTATCATGAGCAGTTCTGGCCTGTAGAGATCTGTTGTAACTACTGAATTATTTCCTAATATCCACTGTTAATTTACTCAATCCGGTCCTAACTAAATGGCCTATGAATATCCATGAAATTAGATATAATTGTTGGCTTTCTAGTGTTGTATTCCAATATGAAAACATCCTAAAACTCAGTGTTCCACAACCATATTTGTGAACCTGCACCTTAATCCTATATGAAAATCGACCTTAGAAATTGCACCGGGGCTCGAATGAGGTATTTAACCACCATAGCCCGATCGAGGTAAGCTCTCCAACCTGTGTATTGCACATGTAATATACAATATATGTGGGCATTTTGATTTTTTGTATACACATACAGTAGAACCCCGTTAAACCAAGCTTGGTTAAACCAAACGGTCGGTTAATCCAAACAAATTTCTAGGATCCCTTCAAAATACTACCGTGTATCATATAAAAAAGTTTGGTTTAACTGTACCGGAAGTGGGGTGAGTTTCGACAATTTTGTTTGGATTAACCGATAATTTTGATTAACTGACTTTGGTTTAACCAACTTTTTTATATGATAAATGGTAGTATTTTTCCGGGCCGCCGAAAAAAGTTTGGATTATCCGATCGTTTGGTTTAACCGAGCTTGGTTTAACGGGATTGTACTGTATATGTATATACATCCATGTATTTCATTCTAACTACAGTCCGTCACGCCCTATATATGTGGTAGGTATTAAATTATGCAAGGGTTAAAAAAAAGTATGAACAGACAACTGTTCTTCCTCATCTCAGGGCTATGTCTGCCACGTAAGTCGTACTCATATATAACCATAGTTGCTCTATTCTGCCACGGATGCGCCACCTGTGTGTAAGACACTGCCCCCCCTCCCCCATTATTGTGTCGGCCCGTTATTTATTGTCTCCCATAAAATGAGAGCTATGCAAGCACATAGATCATAATTCATTATCCTGATACTGAGCCAACCAGTCATTGGCCTATCATAATAATGCTGAGTGCCTGTAAAAGTACAACGTCTGAACACTTTGACTTCTGGATACTGAATGGTTTATTCCCGTTCAGGGCTCACTGAACCGCCAGCTAAACTTTCCATGACGTCATCTCATTTACATACTCCTTTGTCTCACTCACTGTCTGGAACATTATGCATCTCATTAGCATATATTACAGACTGGTCTAGATGTCTATTACGCATATATTACATCCCCCCTTCAAAGTTTTTCTGAAACATGAAATGTTTTAAAATGACCATCAACTATATATACATACCCAGTAAAATGAATTGCACAATAATACAAAACATATATGAGTACTTAGCTTAAATCAGAGGTTCAATCGAATGTCTGAGTGCACTATGGCACTGAAGTCCTCTGACTGTCTGGCTGCTTAGCCTCCATATGATATATTTATTGTCCATTATAGTACAACACATACACCAAATGCAGCTGAGAATACAATACTTAATTAAGCCTAACATGCACATGTATCCGTGTGTATATATTCAACGTGACTGTTTGACTACAGGTCTAACCAGCTCGCCAACCTAATCACCTGAACTGACCTACTTAGATTAGCCACGCTGTTTACATTCGGCTGCGACGCTGACACACTTTGCGTGTGCTCAACCGGCTCAGGCTGCCTCCCCTCGGGCACCCTTATAATTTGAACCCTGTTCCTGTACAACATGTTGATTAATTGATTGATGGTTGCTTTACGCCTTGTCGGCAGCATAGGGCATACTCAGGGCGAGAAATGTTTGTTTTTTGTTCAAACCATCGCTTTTACATGTAAAAGCAGACAATCAATTATGTGCCAATAGACACTCATTAAATTAGAAAGCTCACAATCATATATTTGTGGTCAAGGGAAATAAATTCCCATAGAACAGTTTTATTAATAATTGATAGAATCTATTTAGTAAGCTATATGAGGTGGTCCAGTCCAGCTGCCCTCAAAAAGGCTAACATGTTTTCCTGTTTAGTAAAAAGGTCAAATCAACGCTACTTAGTCAAATGTGTTTGAGTGTCAGCGGGGACTGACACCCAATACATTCGGGGGGAGGTTCCCCCTTGAGCAGAAAAGCATGTGTAAGCCACGAGTGACCAATGCGGCAGCGGCTAAGGATCACTTTGTCCCGCCGACTTCCCGCATGGGTCTGTGGTGGTTTTCCTACAGATGGTTCAATTTCTTTAAGTTTATTAATGTTTTCATCCCACTCATGTTGCCATTTGGATTTTATGTGGGTGGCTATTAGTGGTTTCAGATCAGAGTGAGGGATCAGACACAGTTCAGGGCCTTCTTCGCAGCCCGACCAGCTCATTCGTTTTCTTGTATGCCAGCATGGCCAGGAACCCAGCACAGGTGGATGTCATACCCATCTGTTGTCAGTTGGTTCATTTTATAAATGACCATTGCTAGAATAAGGTGATTCGTTTTCAGTCCAGCAACAGCCAGGAGGCAAGAAAAACGTGTTTGTATTCGCATACCAGCTGTTCAGCCTGCTCGCTGGAACTGTCGTCCAGCTTGGAAATGTTTGTCGGCACGGCAGAGCGCACCTCATCAACACGCGCCAACAAGTTCAATGCCACACAAGCCTGTTTCCCGAAAATAGGCTGACAGTTCCATACCACTTGGAACCTGAAGTCTCTGCCATTCAAGTTGACCGATGCCTCACCGTCAGGAGTGATCCGATGCCCGGAGAACGTGACCAACAAACACCGGTGTGTACATCAGCCGCCCCGGCGCAACTCTCTCGAAAACGAACCTGGGAAGCATGTTCGCCTCCGACCCGGTGTCAAACCTGAACTTGACAGGGCAACCGTTCACCCCGGCGGTCGCGTCTTGCTCGGCACCGCGGTTAATGGCACCAATGAACGCCAAAACATTGACCACCGCCGGACCCGGTTCTTGCTCAGCATTGTGAGGGTTGGGCTATTCAACGGTCAACTCGTTGACTCTGGCCAGTCGGCTCCGGCAGACCTTACCAAAGTTCCCGATATTCTTGCAGGCTATGCAAGCTTTGCCTTTCGCTGGGCAGACTCCCCGGCGGTGTTCATATCTACAGTTTTGACAGCGGATCTTGAACTCTCCAGCACCGGCACCGCCAGCATTCTAAGATGGTGATTTCCAAGATGGTGTCGCCGATGACCGGACCACCAGTGCACCAGTACTCGCAGTAGCATTGTTCCTCAGAAAATCAATTTCCTTGACTTCACCATCCGATTTCTTGTCCTCTAACTGATAAGAACTGAACTAACTGAGTTTGCACATGTTGATGCACTTTTCTAACGTCAAATCAGCCATTTGTAACAGTTTGTTCCTCAAATTTGTGTTCCTTACGCCAGCCACCAGCCGATCGCGCAACAGCGACTCCTCCACCTATCCATACTCACAGTCTTTCACTCTGTCTCTTAACGCAGTAACATAATTATGTAGACATATTCTCAGTAGCTTGGTTATGAGAATTGAACCGATAGCGTGTTATTATCAAGTTACTATTACCTGTACAGTAGGTCTGAAATTCATCTGTGAGCAGTCCGATCTTGTCTCGATCAGCGAGCTCTATGGACATGTTGGCAAATACCTTTTCTGCATCCTCGCCGGCGACATGAAGGAAGATGCAGCATTGCACTCGTGCCGCCTTCGTGATTACACCTGCAGCAATGGCATATATCTCATATGCTCTGATCCATGTTTTCCAGTTCGATCGTGCATTGTGGGTGAGGACAAGCTGACCTGGCAGCCGTAAACCCGGCAGCGTATTAGCGGGCAGCATTCTTCCTCATCTGACACCATGTAAAAGTACAAAGTCTGAACACTTTGACTTCTGGATACGGAATAGTTTATTCCCGTTCAGGGCTCACTGAACCGCCGGCAAAGCTTTCCATGACGTCATCTCATTTACATACTCCTTTGTCTCACTCACTGTCTGGAACATTATGCATCTCATTAGCATTTATTACAGATGTGTCTAGACGTCTATTACGCATATATTACAGTGCCTGGCTAGGAAGCGACAAGCCTACATATTGATGTAATTGGTTTGATGGGTGGAATCCCATAATCTACTAAAATGGGAGGTGGCCGTTCAACTCCTTCGCCGATCCAACAGATTGAGTCAAAGCAGTGACTTACACAATTGATCCTTGCCGCTACCTAACCTGACAATTGGTATTACTAGGATGGGACAGTGACTGGTTTGCTTAGTACCCGGATAATGTTACAGAGTGGGATATTGGACTATGTGTTTTTTTTGACAAGGTAATTACTCTGCCCATGATGCGCGAAAAGGAAGAAGGCAAGGCGGAGGTGGGAAAAATGAGGCGTTTATTGTGACGCCTCTGGCAACAGGGGGTACAGAGCAACAGTGAGGAAAAACATGCGGATCACAGTGAGGACAGGCAAGGAGGTTCCTGAGGAGCAGAAAACAAAAATAATTAAAACAGGGGCTCATAAGGAGCAGTGTCAGAGAGGTAAAAGAGTTCAGGTGAGGGGGGGGGTGCCGAGGAGCCCTCCACCAGCGAGGAGGAAAGAGGAGACTTGAGGAGAGTTGGGTGGGTGGGTGGAGGAAAAAGGCAGAGCGCGGAGGAGGGCTGGAAGGCGAGTGGCTGAGGGAGGCCGGCGGGCGGCCTTATAAGGGAGGGCAGGAGGGCGGTGGCAGGTGAGGTGCGAAAGCAGCGGGCCGGGGGAGGGGGAGACAGAGGGGTGAGAGGCGGACGTCGCGCGAGGTGCGAATGCTGCGCGACGACCGGGGAGGGGGGGGTCTCTTCCTCTCCACGCATCAAGCGCAATGCTCGCATTACGACCGATGCGCGAAAAGGAAGAAGGCAAGGCGGAGGTGGGAAAAAGGAGGCGTTTATTGTGACGCCTCTGGCAACAGGGGGTACAGAGCAACAGTGAGGAAAAACATGCGGATCACAGTGAGGACAGGCAAGGAGGTTCCTGAGGAGCAGAAAACAAAAATAATTAAAACAGGGGCTCATAAGGAGCAATGTCAGAGAGGGAAAAGAGTTCAGGTGAGGGGGGGGGGCGCCGAGGAGCCCTCCACCAAAATGGAGGAGAGGGCTCGAGGCGCGCCCGAGGCGGGGGCCCAGCGCGCCCGAGGCGGGGGCCCTCAGTTGCAGGTCTGGTTGAGAAGAAGGGTCCGGGGCCTATGTGGACAGGGAGCGGGTGGCCAAAAAGGGGAGGCCCGCTCCTGAGGGCTGCGGGGAGGAGGTCCGGCGAGGGTCGAGCAGGGGGCCAGCGAAGTCCTCAGGGCTGGGCGGGGTGGGGGTCGGGGTCGGGTCGGGCGGGTTGATGAAGGCTGTGTCGTGATGGTCATGATGGTCGGCGGCTGTGCTGTCTGGGGAGGGTTCGTCCTGAGGACGGGCGGCGTCTGGGGCCTGCGGTGCGAGGTGATGGTCCCCGGCTCTGTCTGGGCGGCGTTTCGATCGGTGGTCGCTGGGGGGTTGTCGGTGGTTGTGATGGTCGGCGGCGGTGCTGTCTGGGGAGGGTTCCTCATGAGGCTGGGCTGTGTCTGAGGCGTGAGGTGCGAGGTGATGATCCCCGGCTCTGTCTGGGCGGCGTTTCGATCGGTGGTCGCTGGGGGGTTGTCGGTGGTCGTGATGGTCGGCGGCGGTGTTGTCTGGGGAGGGTTCGTCCTGAGGATGGGCGGCGTCTGGGGCCTGCGGTGCGAGGTGATGGTCCCCGGCTGTGTCTGGGCGGCGTTTCGGTCGGTGATCTCTGGGGGGTTGTCGGTAGTGGTGAGGAGGTTGTCGGCATGGGTGTGGGTGAGGCGCCGGAGATGGCCCCCCCGGCCGGCCGGGGGGGGGCCGGGAGATCAAAAATCCGCCGAGGCGGCCGGGGTCTGTGCTCCCGGGAGCGGTGCTTGAGGGGGGGGGGTGTGCTCCCCCGGCGACGTGTGCCCGAGGTGATGGGATGGGCGGTGTGCTGTACGCCGTCCGCCGCCTCGGGGTGGGCGGTGGCGCCCCCTCGGGCTCGCGGGCGTCCCCTCGGGCTCGCGGGCGGCTCCGTCGGCGGCTGCTGTGCTGTCTGGGGAGGGGCCCGGCGTGGCCGCGGCGGTCGTCCGTTCTCCCTTCCGCGGTGCTTGAGGTGGCGGGGGAGGGTGCGCCCCCCCGGCGAGGTGTGCCCGAGGTGTTGGGATGGGCGGTGTGCCGTATGCCGTACGCCATCCGCCGCCTCGGGGTGGGCGGTGGCGTCCCCTCGGGCGCGGCGGTGAGATGGCTGTAGCGTTCGTAGTGGGGGTGCACTGCCCCCGGCAGAGTCGCTTGAGGCGGCGGCGGGGGGCCGGCCCCGCCTGCGGCGCGCGCCCGAGGTGCTGGGGCGGGCGGCGTGGTGTAGGCGGCTTGTCGCCTCGGCGGAAGCGAGGGGCTCTCCGGTGGCCCTCGGGGTCCCCCCGACTCGTGGGCGTCCATGCGGGCGCTGGTGATGCGATGGAGGGCATCAAGGCGGAGGAGAGCCTTGAGAATCGCACTTGTCTCGGTGCCCGAGGTGGGGTCCGAGGGTGCCGAGGGAGACGCCGGGTCTGAGGAGGGTGAGTCGCCTCCTGGCGAGCCCGAGTAGGGTCCCGGCGTGGCCAGGGCGGTCGCCCGGGAGCTCTGGCGGCCCTTGTCCTTTCCGTGTCTGGGCACCCTGGAGCGGTCCGAGGGGATGCAGCGGTCCGAGGTGAAGAAGTGCCAAAGGAAAAAGGCAGAGCGCGGAGGAGGGCTGGAAGGCGATGCTCGCATTACGACCAATGTATAAGCTCCTGCCAGGGTGCTTGTTTTCAATGCTGGACAGCTATGGTGCTGTCTTGGGGTGGTCACTCACCCAGGGGTGTTTACCTGTTTCTGCTCAGGCCAGCCTTTTGCGAGTTTGGGTGTTAGTAGCCTATGTTAGTTTTTTTTGTATTTTTCCAGAGTTTTATCTAGTCTGAGTATGATAAGTTGGACCACTGTGTACATCTACTTGGGTCTCAGGCTTGAGGGAGATGATCCCATCCCATTTTTATTTGCTACATTATCCTTTCACCCAAGCCCTGTCCTTAGATAGAGCACCAGTGTGCCAGAACACACTTGGACCCTTTAGGACTGCTACCAGGTGGGATAGTTGTGTTGTTTGCTTAGCCATTTTGTATTTCAGGGTGGATCAGATGCATGACCATGGCCTGTCCATTTCTGTGTTAGTATGCTGTTAATTTTGCTGCAAGCGCTTTGGCAGTTTAGATTAGCGAAATGCATATGCCTCTGCCTAGTCCACAGTCAATCTCCTCCACCATGATTTCGTGGCAGTTGGGTATAAATAGCCGTTGGACTGGAGCTATTTTTTGTTCTCCATTAGTGAGATTAGAGAAGGGATTTTTTTAGTACTGTTAACGAGTAAAAACGATAGTATTTTTGTGATAGTAATTGTATGATCACCCACATTATTTTGCTGTCAGTACTTGTGCCGCCAGTGCATGCAAACACATTGCTGTTCCCGCGCAGCATTAGTAAGGTGGCCGCCGAGAATATATGTATGTTTGTTGTAGGGCTTTCAGAATTTATTATGATATTCGTTTAAAGCTTAAAAAGCTTAGGATAATTTTTGCAGCAATAAGATTAGGATAATTATCAAGATCTCTATTGCAATATGATATTTTGGTAATTTGAGTATATATTTCCCGACATATTATTCATATTTATCTGCTACAGTTTGTTAGGTATCAGTTTTCGTATATTTTTCTTGAATTTTTAAGTTCTATACTTAAGACGTGGTCACACGGGCAAAATGTGAAGCGAATCAGACAAATCGAATCATGTGAGTCGAATTAGCCACCCGTTCACACGAGCACTACTTGGGCTGGAAGTCGATATCCGCGCATGAGCAAGTCCAGTCTGACCAGCGCCAGTTTTCGGTTAGTCGACGTGACCACTAGAGAGTGGGTTCGACCTAGATATGTATGTACTGAATCGTATTGGTTTGGAACGGTCAAAACTTCTGCTGGGCAGTGAAACCCTAAAAATAAATGATGAACAAAATATCTGTGCTCCTCTAGCAGGTTCATAGACTAAATTCTATAATATGCGCTTTTGATCGACCGGAAAGTCAACAAACTAAGGTCTCGACTGCGCATGCGTGTGACGTCCTTAATCCGCCTCAGGGTGTCCACACGGGAAAAATAAATCGACTCAGAGAAATCTACTCGCGTAATGCATCTCCACAAGTGTTTTCCAGTATCAGGATCACAGGAATCGATTCAGCCCTAATTGGACTCAGACGCCCGTTCACACGCGAAATGAAACCCGAACTATACAAATCGATTTACAGCGCCCGTGTGACCACAGCTTATATCAGCTTCTGTTCCCGTGGGTGGATAAGATACATGATCATACGATAAAGTTATGGTGTTGAAGGCTTAGTTTTCCAGTCGGACATTACTATAAAGTTGCCATAAGTGCGCTCTGTGACAATTAAATAGGTACGGATGTTCTTTACATGACGTAAAACCCAAACCCCAAATAACAATATCTACGCCATAATACCTGCATGTATATCAAGTAGGCCTATAGGTGAATAATTCCACTGTAACAAATTAAAAATGTAATAACCACAGATCCATTAACTACCCTGAAATAGGCAGTTGATCATCATTTATTTTTTCTTTTAAACTGAACTAAATATCTCCACCTGCGCAATGCCGCCATTACCCACTCACTAATGGTTCGTTGTACTGGGTGGTTATGGTTACTCAGCGGCACCCCTGACCTATTTGCGGCAGTTAGTCTGTCTACTACACGTCACGTGACCGTAAGTTGAAAGGTCATCACAATTGAAACGTGACGAATAACGTTCTCCGAACTGTCTGTCCCTGATGTTGCTTAGTATGTCAATGTTGTGTTCTTAGGGGTCTCTCTGCTCATAAAAGGTAGTATGTGATCATGATCACGACACATTGGTCTATTTTCATATAACCAGTTTTGCTGAGTCATCATTGTAGAATTATTGCGCTGCAAGAGCAGTATCATGAACACAACCAGTTGGGATATGTATACCTATCATAGTCGAATATAACGCTGTTCCTTTGTGTACAGGCCGGGAAACCCCAAATTTACTATTTGAGTAATCCAGTGAGAAGTGAAGTGTGTACTTTCTAAAGCATTGTGTACTTTTCAAATATATGTTGCATACACAGTTTGAATTTCGCATTTTGCTGTTTTCCAGCTAATGGTGCAGTCACACTACGAGCCGGCGACCTGGCGACGTGTGGTGTTTTTGGGCGAAAATGGGTGAAATATCGAGACACGCTGGAGGCGCGTTATGCATGCGTCGGTACACGTCGGTACACTATTCTTGACGTTGATGGTCGGCGGTCAACGTCGGCGCACGTTGTCGGTCGCCCAAGGGTTTAAGCATGTCAAAAAAAAACAATGACCGGCAGCACGCACAAATATATGGGTAAGAACATTAGGAGGACGTTAGGCGGTCGTCGAGCTCCGTTGGACGCGCCGGAATAACGTTATGGGAACGCTAGGCAGACGGCGCATGCGCGGGTTGGTCGTCTCCACATGTTGCGCCAAATTGTTGCTTTCTTGATTTACGTCCTACCAACATCTAAGGTATTATGAGCACGTCGCGCCAAACTTTTTTTTTTTTTTCCTCATGTGTCGACACCCGTTGGCCACACGCGAATAACGCGCCGCGCTGACGCCAAACTTTTTCCCCAAACCGCCGAAAAATTGGACGTTTCTCGATGCGCAAGATTATTTTCAATGCTGACGGGTCGCCGGGAGAAGCGTCGTAGTGTGACTGCACCATTAACGGTTTGTACAAAATAAGGATAAATCACCAGACAGGATGGCCGAATGAGTTTTGGTCGATTTTTTGTTTTGTAAATATAGTTTAATAATTGAATAAAGTCTTTTGTCAGCGCCGTGGCACTGGTCTTCCAGCCAGGTGACAATACAGTTACAGATTGTGTGATTCGAACCCTGGTCGAGTCAAACAAATTACCTAAAAATGCATACTTGGCACTTCATAGCCAGGTGCTCAACATTATTAGGGTAGGGCAAGGACTGGTTGGCTCAGTGTCAGGATAGTGTGACTGAGCTAGATATCAGGTCATGGTGCTGGTGGCCTGGTCTTCCAGTGGGGCAGTACTAAAAGGTTGCACACTGTCACAATTCAGTACACATCTTAATATGACCTTAGATGTTGCCAGGACAACCAACCAACATCTAGGTTGCTGATGCTGAATTTCCTGTGGATTCAACTCCAGTGTAATTTTTATGTTCTTAGGGATCTTTTTGTATGATGTTGATGGGCATGTCGTTAAGTACTTTCAGATAAACAGAGCTTGTCTAGCCAAGCAAATATATGTACACAACATAAATTAGTGTTTGCAAGGGTATAATACATGACAAAATATTGCAAAATTCTACCAAACAAATCAATTCCGAAACAAACATGACTGTCTTCATCCAGTTTCAAGAATATTAATTACACTAATACCAATCCATGTTCATTCACATATCAGATGGGTCAGCTTCATTAGCCGTGTTTACACGGGCGAGTTAAAACGCTTCATATAAAATCACTTGCCTAGATCGATTTACATTTGCCGTGTAAACGCGACACTGTGGCATTTTAGGGCTGAATCGATTCATATAAATCGGTAGATGTAAACCACCTTGCGAGGTAGTATAGATGAAGCGATACAGCTGGTTCCCAGGCGGCGATATTGTAAAATAGCGGTGCTCGCCGGCTACAGGCTCAGCTGTAACTATACACTGGTGCCCGGCTGTGTTAGGGACCGATTAGGCCGAAATCTATTGAATGCGATCATATTTAACAGAATTACATACTCAAATAATGAAATTTAATTAAATTAACCCTAAATTCCAAGCGATATTAACATAGCCGCTACATTGGCGTCGTTATTCCTATTGTGAATCGATGAATGTAAACTAAACAAATAGCAGTGCTCGCCGGCTACAGGCTCAGCACTAAGGCTGCTGGTCCCCAGGCGCCGATAGTGTCAAATAGCGGTGCTCGCCGGCTACAGGCTCACCACTAAGGCTGCTGGTTCCCGGTCGCGGACACAGTTTCAAATTCATCGTGTACACGTGCCACTACATCGCTTCATATAAATCGCTTTGTCTAAATCGGTTTAGAATTGCCCGTGTAAACACGGCTATTGTCAACATTTTCTTCAGTCTCATATACAACTAAAGGTTCATCATTATCATCACCATAACCATTCATGACATGATAACCAAGTACTTGACCCAGGATCTGAGGCACCTTGTCAGCATCATACCATTTAAGTTGATAGTTGTCATTGATCAGGGTCGATCAACTACCATCATGGCTGTAATTTATAGGAGAGGAACTTTGCATCTACATTGCAGCTACACAATTACCTCTTTTAATCTTGTACACTAGCACTTTAAGAGATGGTGGCATTGTACTTGGATTTAGATCATGATTATTCTTTGGAGTATAATTCTGTTGAAACACGAGATATCTAACATTGTTCAGTTTTACCTCTTTCGGGAGCACATGTATGAAAGATTTAATATTATTCAATAGGTCTTCTGACAGTACATTCTCCTTACCAAGTTCACCAATAGAGATTCTCTATCATGGTGATTTTGCAATGATGTTAAATGAGGTTACTTTTCCCATTACCATAAAGGCAGTAGTAAAGTCTGATCCGGTTAGTGCATGGACCACAGTCTCAGGTTCCATGTCTTCCATCAGTTGCTGTATGCTAATATTGCGAGTGCGTTTTGACCATTAACACCAGCATCCCTCCACATTTGAGGAGTTTGGGGAAGTTGGCTGCAATGGTATATAGAAGGAGCACAAGGATATCAGTAGTATTGCATCTCACAACAAGACAATGAGTTGAATCCTGTTCCAATAGCTTATTCATATGAAATATGGTCCGTGTGTCAGCTTCGTCATTTTGACAGTGGTAGTCTTGAATGTCTTGACAGTGAACCTCTCTGTTTCGTGTTTGGAGGAGATAGAGAGGCGTATGAATAGTAGGAGTATGGAACAAAGAACTCAAGGTGTCGAGTCCATGTTAATAGTGTAACCATTTATTACCAGGTGGCAGCACTCATGGATATGTTATGATATACACTAGATGGCAGTAGTGAGCAATAGATGAGTTAGAATAACTTATCACTCTCCACTAATAGTAAATACATACTCATACCATACCTCTCCAAGGGTCAAGAAGAGGAAATGTCCAACAAGGATTTCCGCAATTGATTGGTCACACCTTTGCATAGAGATAAATTGGAAGAATACATTCTTGAAGCTGGGTGATTGGAGTGCTTTTGTCCAGTCTCTTGGTCTTCTCTGATCAGGGCAAGTGATACAGTAAGTGGCATCATCATCTGCACTTTGATTGGAATGTTTCACATCTCTGATGGCTGGTGAATTGTACCTGTCGCATAGGAAGTCCATCCTGTTACACATATTCGCATGCACCTCTCTCAGGATTCTCTTTTCAATCTCTCCATATGTCTCTGGAATATCCTGTAGAATGTGTAGGTGGGAGATTGAATCCACAAGTGTTACATCCGCATGATTATGTGATGGTCCTGTACTCTCTTCTTCATCAGCTGGGATTTGTCAGTTGTAGTTAGTGACCTATCTATCTGTGCCAGTGCAAGTGGAACTTCCACTAAAGGATAAGTTAGAACCTGCGGAATGTTAACTTTCTCTTGTGTGCTAAAGCACGAGCCTACCAAACAAGTCACAGGTGTGCTTTATCTTAAGCTTGGTCAGTAGTAGTTTGGTCTGGATCGTTGATGCTTTTGGATTCAGCTACATAATTCTTCTGAGATGAGTGGTGAATCTTCAGTTCCTTAGCAATGAAATATTGACCACTAATCTTAGCAAGGCGTTCTTGGTCATTGATGTTTATATCATGTTCCTTACCCATGAACACTTAGGTTTAGACACCGTTGTTGTCCTAATTGGATGTTCCATTGCTGAGTTATTGCAGGAAAACCTATTTTTCTAGGGGGGGTGGGTCTGGCTACTTGCCTTTTTCACCCCTTTCCACCAATGTTAACACCCTAAACATTTGATATTTTTCAAAGGAGATAAAACTGAAATGCATAGTGCTGAAAAGGATTCTGTTGCAATTAGTGTGGTGTTTGGCCACACAATTAACTAGAATGACTGGACTATTAACTTTCTTCCATTTGTGATCATCAAAGACTTTCATAGGTGTCTGTGGGTTTTCTGTCCAAGTGAAATATACAGATATCCGGATCAGTAATATTAACCATCCAGTCATAATTCTGAACAGAGAAAGCAGTAGCATGCGCAATACCACCACCACATAGAACCTATAATGATGCACAGACACTATATATATAATGTCAATTCTTCTCCCTTTATCCATGCATGGCTCTGGAAATACAACATTCATGAATATTTATTTATTAAATTGTCCAAATTCATAAAAAATATAACACCTAAAAGCTTATATTGCAAATCAACCGCATCTGCAATGGATTGCTTGGCCCTGCAAACATATGGTTATGATTTAAAATCAAGGTTATATCATGCATAGAACCGGGTTTGCGGCCGCCTGGTCAGCATGTCCTCAGCAACAACCCGAGATCGAACTGGAAAACATGGATCAGAGCATATGACATATACGCCACAGCTGCAGGTGTCATAATGAAGACAGAATGAGTACAATGCTGCATCTTGCTTCACATCGCTGGTGAGGAAGCGCAAAAAGTTTTCGCCAATATGGATATCGCTGTCGCTGATCAAGACAAGATCGGGCCACTCACGGAGGCATTTCGGACCTATTGTGTAGGAAAATGCAGTCATATCATCACAAGATATAAGTTTAATATGAATACTCAGGCTACAGAAAATATTGCTACGTACCTCACGGCATTAAGAGATAGGGTGAAGGATTGTGAGTATGGTACAGTGGAGGAGTCGCTGTTGCGCGATCGGTTAGTGCCTGGTGTGAGAAATGTTAATTTGCGTAACAAACTGCTGCAAACTACTGAGTTAACATTGGGAAAATGTGTCAGTATCTGTGAAATGAGTGAGTTCAGTTCAGATCTGTTGGAGGACACCAAATCAGATGTGGAAAGTAAGGAGATTGATTTTCTAAGGAACTATTCTACTGCGCGTACCGGTGCACCGGCGGTTCGGTCATCGGCGATGCCGTCTTGGAAATCGTCATCTTGGAATGCCGGCGGCACAGGTGCAGGAGAGTTCAAGATCCACTGCCAGAACTGTGGATATGAACACCGCCGGGGAGTCTGCCCAGCGAAAGTCAAGGCTTGCATAGCCTGCAAGAAGATTCTGCACTTCGGTAAGGTCTGCAGGAGCAGACTGGGCGGGATCAACGAGCTTACCGTTGAAGAGCCCGACCCTCACAATGCTGAGCAAGACCCGGATCCGGCGGAAGTCAATGGGCTGGCAACAGATCTGTTCGTCGGTGCCGTGGACCGCGGTGCCGAGCAAGACGCCGAGCTGTGGTACGCGATCGTTCGGGTGAACGGTTGTCCTGTCAAGTTCAAGCTTTGCTAAGTAAGACTACAGTGAAGTATGTAGGTCATCAACTTACCCAGCAAGGTGTGGAGCCTGATCCAGACAGAATACAAGCAATAGTTGACATGACAGAGCCGCGCGACAAACAAGGCGTCCAAAGGTTCCTGGGCATGGTTGGATATGTACACAAGTTTATTCCCAACATGTCCGAGAGAGCCAAACCACTACGCACGCTCCTGGCTAAGGATGTTGCATGGCACTGGCAGACCGAACAGCAGGGCGCGTTTGATAAGTTGAAGGAAAAGTTAAGAACTGCTCCTGTGTTGTTGTATTACAATGTCAAGAAACCCATTGTTATCCAAGTGGATGCTTGTCAGTCAGATTTAGGTGCCGTGTTGATGCAAGATGACAAGCCAATCGCACTCGCATCTTGTGCGCTAAATTCCTAGTCAGGTTATTTTGGACAATGGTCCGCAGTTCAAGAGGCATGAGTATAGGGAGTTTGCCAGCACTATGGGTTTAAGGCCGTGTATTCCAATCCACAGTACCCTCGCAGTAATGGGCAGGTGGAACAGTTTGTGCAAACGGTCAAGGACATGTTGAAGAAGTGCGAGAAGTCTGATTCAGATTTTGAGTTCGCTTTGCTGAATTACCGTAACACTCCATTGCCCGTCTTGAATGCATCTCCGGCTCAGCTGCTCATGAGTAGGAGGCTGAGAGATAGGTTGCCAATGGCGGAAGAAATGTTGGTACCCAAAACGCAGAATCCAAAGAAAGTCCAGATGGCAAAACGGCAGCAAAGTCAGAAAGCGTTTCATGACAAGAAGTGTGGAAAGCCGCACAATCCTATGAAAGTCGGAGATAACATAAAATACAAAGATCATGCTGGGGAATGGAAAAAAGGGGTTATTTTGGGTCGGACTGGAATTTCTGGGAGAGAATACCAAATTTTGAATGAGTCAGGGAATATGTTATATCGAAACCGAGTGCAGATTATCAGGGCGCCTTTGGGGGGGCGGCCCAAACTGGTCGGGCAAACGCAAAGTAGGTCAGCGTCGTTGCCGAATGTAAACAGTGCGGCTAATCTAAGTAGGTCAGGTCGGCTGATTAGGCCGGCGAGCAGGTTAGATCTGTAGTAGCTCAGTGTAGATTGGGTGTTTACATGTATAGCATGTGCATTTAGGATTAAATTATATTTTCAGCTGTGTGTTTTGATATTGAATGTGTAATGGACAATTTATAATATGAGGCATTACGGCCGTACCGTTGAAGGACTTCAGTGCCATAGGGCGCTCGGACATTTGCAAGGACTTGTGTTTCAGTTAAGTATGCATATATGTTGTTGTGCATTCGTTTGAATGTTATGTGGTTATATTTTGATGGTTATTTTTAAACATTTCATGTTTTTAGAAATACTTTGAGGGGGGGATGTGATATATGCGTAATAGACGTATAGGCATGTGGCTAATATATGTTAACGAGATGCAGAGGTTTGGACAAAGGATTATGCTAATGGAAAGTTTAGCCGGCGGGTTCAGCGAGCCCTAGGCCATGAATAAACCATTCAGTATCCAGAAGTCAAAGTGTTCCGACATTGTACTTTCACACATCCTAGACATTCAGAACAAACGCATTATGAAATTTATTGTTTTTGTATGTAAATCACTTCAGAAGAGGATCGGTACTCGAGACTTGTTATTAATCATGTCACCATAGCCTGGAAGATGTGACAACTGAATCTACTACACATGCTTGTGGATCAAGGCATGGGTTGATAAAAGCATCCCTGGCCACATCTCACAGTTCCCTATTCTCTAAGCTTAACATGTAATTACTATCTGATATGGGAATTTTCAAATTGCACCATATGTAAATCATTACATGAATAATATTATCATTTCAGCAGACTTGGACTAGATGATGGTTACAATATCAGAAAACATTATGTGATCTATAACGTATTATGCAAATATAACAATTTGAAGGGAATTGTTTCCATTATATATTATATTATTATATGATTTGATTACCATTGTTTTTCTCCGTAAGACTGCACTTGACTGCTGGCACCATCTGCACCCACCTCCCCTCCATCGGTTGTCGACAAGTGTCAGTCGCACTGGAGGATTATATATATATATATATATATAAATATGTATGTATATATATATTGGAGGGGCTTATTCTCTATAATTGCAGGCACGCATCTCCAGGCCATCTAAGATTACAAATACAAATATTTGATTTAGTATAAAAACACCTCATGCATTTTAATACAGCGCATCTTTATTCCATGGCCAAAGAGAAGTATGTGTACCAACTGAACATTCAAATCTAGACGCATGGATGGTCAAATGGCCGGAATACCAGTTTATCATCGCTGAGAACATACTTGTTTTCAGTGAATAAATTATAATTACAACAACATAATATAGCTGTGGCATCTCTACGTATGTACATTAATTGTGGTTTTCGCCCTGTTGGCCACGTCGTCTGAAATCTACATGACCTAGGCTTACCGCCTCAGGTGAGAAACCGGCATCTTTATTTAAATGTGGTATGCATCTCATGAACGATTTATTCACCACGAATTGATCCACATACTTAGATCCCCCCCCCCCCCAAGCATCACCCAGCGGATTGAGTGTCCAGGTAGGACACTGTCCAGATCCTGTTGTCACTGAGGACATTATTTTCATATATCAATATTGCTAAAAAACGAAATAGACAAGACAACACAGATGTGTGGGGATAGGGGGGGAGGTATATTTAGGTCCATGGCCAGATGACAACCACCGGTACCGCATAAAGGCAAAATTACCTGGCGTTTAATCGTTCCGGTCCGTTCAAAACGCATGGAAATACCAGGTTTGGTTCAAAGCTGGGCGAATATGGGTCAAGGTTCCGTACTGGAATAGACATACTGAACCGCAATAGAATGAATAATACACCCGCGAATAAGATAGACAATATAATGTAATCAGATCACACTCTGATTTATATCTATATAATAAATTATATATCACAAGAAGTTCTAAGCCCAACAATCATAATTCAGGCTCAGGCTCAATGGGTTATCTTCCATATGTATGCAGCCATGCAGATGCATTACAATTCTTACAAAATATTTTTAAAATTTTTTTTTGGTCCATTAGTTGTTTAAGCAGGGGAAATTTCAGTCATAGACGACTGGTCTTCCTCATTCCACTGCTGGTCGATAGAAAGCCTGAGCCTACACTATTACCCACCCAAGGGATTTTTAACCTCCCACACCACATAGACATGGTATGAGAGCAACCGGCCTTTGATGACGCTGTAAGTTATACACAGCGGTGGAAATCCAAATTGGCAGAGCGGGGGAACGGGGAATCGAACCGCTGACCTTCAGATTAGGAGTCTGACCTAGAAAAAAGTCAGACACTCTAACCACTCCCCCACAGAGAACGACCTGTTTTACATCATTTTATTACATCGCGTTTTAGTCGGATACCATTTTATCCTATCTGCGTATCAACTGAAAATCGTTGGCCTGCACTGGAATATTTTATAAATGATAACAATGGCCAGCCATTCATCATCATTGCTCCCAGGCGCATATGACGATGAGGCTGATGTTGGGAGAAATATGACACTTTATTCGGGCGGCCCCGCCCGCGGCAAGTACCACTTCTTGTGATTGCATGTACAGGCCTCCTCCGGAGTCCTGACCGACACAAGGTCATGTGATATGGTGACAGATGGGTATGTGATTGGAATGCAACAGGTGAAGATTATGCAAATAGATGATGATATAATGTACATAGAATGTTTGCTGTGAGCTGATTGGTCGCAGCGTTCGGTGTCGTGTTTTATGATCGGTTGGGGTGATGGGGGCCCCCTCCCCCTCCCCCCTCCCCCCACCCTCATAGGAGGGCGGGGGTGGGTGTGGAGCCTCTCTGTCCCCGCGCCCAGCAATGACCAGGAACGAGCGTTCCCACTCATTCCACCCTATTTATAAATAAATCAATATTGTGTTAAAATAATACGATCTACAGGGGTATACATTTGCAATTGGAAAATAAATGTAAATTGAAATGTTGGTTATCTGGTTAGAAGACCAGCAATAGTGATCCAGTGGGCAGAGTTAATCGCTAATCGTCCAACATATCCCCACTACTCAACACACCAAATCACTGATCATTAATTCCCAACCACATCACCGATCCCCAATTCACCAACACGTCACCAGTCTAAGGCTATACGTCTGTCTCTCTGCCGCTCGTCCTTAAATCTTGAGCCCACGTTACTAATTAATAACAATTATTAACATTAAACATTGCCCCGCGCCCCCGGCGGTTGTTGTATGGAACTCCCAACATCTCAAGACCAGCCACTGCAGGGACAAATAGTTTTGCGCCTGTCTTGACATGTTCTTGCCGGTGTGAAACCTCTATTTGCTCTTCAACACTTTTGTAAGCAGCTTTCATGAAATGTACAACCGCACAAAACACCATTGAGAGCGGCAGTCAAGTAATGAAAGCAGTATTTGTCGCATAGCGACCGACAGCATGATGATGATGATGATGATGATGGGCAGAGTTACCAAGTCTGCCGATTTGGTGAGATATCTCCCTAAAATATACAAAATAACCTTAAGCTCGCTTTTATTTTGTAATCTTCCGCCAAAGAATCAGTTTAGTATGGCTTTTTTTGTATAACAAATATGTTTATGCGTATTACACACCAGAATGTTTCATATTGCATCCAATTTATTTTCAAAATTTTCGAGAGAAAAACTACACTAAGTATCCAGACAGGCTCCCCCCTCCTGACCACCTTGTATGGGTGGGTACGACCTCCGTCTCTCCCGCATCCTCCCACTTTCAGCCACGCTATTTCTTCCTATTTCAGGCATGTGATTTCTCCGCTTTTAACCGGAATTCCATTTTTGTTCTGGCCGCCGAAACCGGAATTCCGTTTTTTTTAATTCCGTTTTTTTTCTGGCCGCCGAAACACCTCTGAAATACACTATATGCATCCCTCTCATGACTCAGTGGGATGCTATGTGTCCCCATGATAACATAACAACATTTTCAGGGGTTTTTCTCTGTACCCAATCACATGCCTGCTATTCACAATTTGTATATTACACAGATATCCCTATTCACACGCTTATCTACTTGGTCCCTCTGAATATGACGAAAAAAAGAATTCACAACTCTGACATTGTCAAATCCCAGCCACCTGTTGGCAGTGGTGACATATAGAGGGACCTGATTAGATGGTTGATTGTTGGAGTTTTACATCCTGGACACATATAATGTCATACCAGGACAGGTATCAACTTATGACAGTGTGCACTCATGACGACTTAATAGGGCTGCCCCATTGCGAAATCCAGCTGCTAGCTATATGACACAATATCCCACTCAGTCATATTATTGTGACACTGAGCTAACCAATCGTTGGCCTTTCCTATTAAAGCAGAGCGCCAAGCTAGGAAGCAACAAGTATTAATGTTATAAGTCATTTGACCTGGTTAGCAGGTCATACATATTTGGTGCGCCTGTGATTCTTGCAATATTATGAGAAGAGGAAGGTACATAAAGTAATAATGACCTCCTAGAAACCATGTGGATATGAATAGTAATGAGCAATACCCAGCCTTCTCTGGCTATGTGAGCCCCTTAGGCTATATTGTAGTCAGCTGCTGATTAGCATGTGCACAGCCTCTGCAGTATCTGCTTACCTAATGAGAGTTTAATAGCATGGTTACTACTGATGTTGACACCCGCTAACTGTTTACGCCGGAACAAGGTGAGAATACCTTAATTACCGACCGGATGTAGTTGGTTGTTGGAGTTTTACATCCTGGCAACATCTCATGTCATATCAGGATGGCTACCGACTTATGACAGTGCACAATCATGGCAACTTTATAGTGCTGCGACACTGGGAAATCAGGCTACCAACTCCATGACCCAATATCCTACTCACTCACATTATCCTGACACTGAGCTATCCAGTCATTGTCCTATCCTATTAATGCTGATCGGCAAGCTAGGAAGCAACTGCCCAGATGTGGTTGCCGAATCAGTAAGAGCATAGTCTTTCCTTGTAGAAGGCCAGGAGTTGGAATTCCAGCCGAGTCAAAACAACGAACCTCAGAACCTACCACAGGGCTGATCAATTCAGGAATCGACGACAATTGAGGTAAATGGAGAACTGTATTTTCATTCCCAACACTGATACCTATCAAACTTCTACCTGGCACCCATTGTAGGAAATGACACCGTTTACATGACCTCTGAACACATGTAGTCAGGGGGCCAAAGGCCCAAAACAGCCATAAGTGTGAAAGTGCGTACTAATACAATTTTATTGCAGATTGTGATAGTTATATACCTATATTTTGAGAATCAGGAGGGTGCCACTCTGGCACCCTTGAGCAATTTTTGTTATAAGCCGTTTTTGATATGATGTCATATTGGATCAAACCAGCATTTTTGTGCCGTTCGACATTAGGAGGTGTCTTCATATATCAGCTGTAGTATCATTTCTAATTTACTTAGCACTACATATATTATACCAGAAGAAAGAATATTGAAGTACCTTTCTCCTGATGTATAAAACTTATATGTATGATACAAATGTGTAAATACAGAAAGGCTCAAAAGGAATTATTACTGCCAACCCACGGTAATCAAAATGTATATTTTTTTGTGGAAAAACTAATCCTGATAATAAAGAAAATAATATGTCACTTTGAGACAATTTATTCATCTCATTCATGGCTATTTAATTAATGTATAGATGTGAAGATGCTATTCAGGTAAAATTCCCATCTAAAACAATTTTAACAATGCCTGGTCGTCTGTCAAAGTATTCAGGACATGTCAATCAACAAACCGAAAATGTTCAAAGTATTGTTAAACTTGGATACCTTCAAAGACACAAATATTACTATTCTGTAAAACAAGGTATGGAAGTGGTGTTTTGACCATTATATTCATTTCCAAACTATATAAACAGTCTTTTATATAGTCCTAGGTTGAACATGTGAGCCATCATAGATGATACCCGATGTGACCGATGGAATCCGCAGCAAAATGTTTCTTCCCAGGCTGCAACAATCCGGAGGGAACCCTCGTTACTGGAAAGGAACAGCGAATAAAAAACATTATTTCTGCAAGCATATCACGCGGAGATTTGATCCATATTGGGCTCCAAGAAGACCTCGACAACAATCCAAGCCTCGCTTTACAGTTTCACAAGTCCTGCGTATCCAGCTATATATCAAAGACACATATTGCTAGGGAACGAAAGCGAATAGGAACCATCGATACACATGATCATCAACAGAAAAGGAGGCGATCCGAATTCAGCTCTTTTGATTTCAGGGTGCATTGCCTCATATGTGGTGAAAAGTGCCTCTCGAAGGACTCAAAGAATCCTTATCGATGGAGGAGAGTCATCCAATGTCGCACAAGAGAGATGAAGAATGACTTCTAACTGTATGTGATGAACGAAAAGATGCCTCAGTTGAGCAAGTTTGTAACCGGATTAATGGTTCTTTAGCAGATTTGCATGCCGCGGATGCACAGTACCATTTTGACTGTTTGGGGAGCAAACCTACATGCGGTATGGGAAGGCCAAGGGGGGTTTGGTGGGGAAGTCATTGTCAGATGAAGATGTGCAGAGTGGACCTTATCACATCACATCTGCAATGCTGTGTCACTTGCGATGGACAACATGTTCGATGAGACGGAAGACGAGGATCAGGAGGACAGCACAGGAAGACACAAAGAAGAAGGGAAGAGATGACGACAACTTGACAATGAAGACAGGAAGAAGATCATCTTGAAGTCGAACACCACACCAATCCACTCCTGACTAAAGCCACAGAACCATTGTATAACATTATAAATGGTCTCGTAGCTGCAGATGAAGTGAACGTGGATCAGTCCGTCAGCATAGGAGGAATCATGGCCGCTGATTTCACAGCAAAGCTTCCTGATGGGTTCTACGTCCTTCTCAAGAAAACTGTCATAACTATGGAAGTAATGAAGAAGAAGATGAAGGGACTCCAGCGTATACAATATGGAAAAGCTGTATGCACGTTTACTAATTGTGTCCCAGAAGAGAGATGTGGAGCTTTCTGACTTATTCAAGTATGAATTGGCTCCAGTGCCAACTGCCCTCTTTGACGATTATGGAGATATGCACAAGGGAAGCAAGTCGGTCATGGTGTCGAAGTTGGACATCACCTACAAAGAACCACCACCTACAGTTGACGTGCAGTTGATAGGCGGGAATGAGGCAATCTACCACACCCTGTGGCCAAAAAATGTAATGATGTCTATGTTCGCCAAAGGATTCATTTCCTCATTCGCTCGTCCGATACCATGTATGTAGTATTCGACTGCTACTAGGAGCACTCCATTAAATCTCATGAACGTCGGCGACAGGCAAAGGGGTGCTGCTCCACGAGACTACAACCTGACAGACGAAACGGTACTTCCAGCCAGGGACATCATCATGAAAAGTGACCAGAACAAGAAGTGCTTCATCAAGCACCTGTGTACTGCAGAGAACCCCAATGAATCTGTGCACACCATCGGCGAGGAATGTCCATATACACATGAAGAAGCAGATGTCAAACTCATCAGCTACCTTCTTCATCTGAACCAACAAACAGAGCATATCCAAGTCCTTGCTGATGATACGGATATCTTCGTCCTACTGGTATACTTTGTGTGGTGCTATAATTCCCCTGCTTCGTTATCCATGAAGAAGTACAATGGTGAAGTCATTGACATCAATGCAACGGCCATGGCACTTGGAGACAGATATCAAGATTTGCTTCCTGATTAGCATATCATACCCATATGGCAAAGGGAAGGCTTCCGTGTGCAGTATGCTACTGAAATCTAAGGTTCCACTTCGGGCATTTGCAGATCCTGATGCGTCAGAAGAGGACTGAACAAGGGAAGGCTTCCAATTCTTGTCCTATTTGTATGGAGGTGTGGTGGCGTCAACACTAGATGGGCTGAGATATCTACTGTTCAGCAAAAAGAAGGATCCACCAAAGATTAAGAGCCTTCCTCCAACGAGCGAAGCTGCACTACAGCACATCAAGAGAGCCCATATCCAGGTACTAACATGGCGAGCGGCAGACCAGCTACACTCACCAGATCTTGATGTTAGTCAGTATGGATGGGAGTTGAACAAAACCCTTCTTTGCCCTGTCAATGGCACTTCCACTGCTGCCCCACCATCCCTCATGCAATTTGTGGCATGTGGTTGCAAATCGAGCATGCCATGTGGGAGCCTCAAGTGCAGCTGTCGGGCAGGAGGGCTTTCCTGCACGACATACTGTAAATGCGGAGCAGACGAGGGATGCTCGAACGAACACACAAAACATGAATCTGCCCCATTCATGGATGGCGACGAGAACGACGAGGACGATGATGAGGAAAACGCAGAGGACTGATGGATTGGATCCTGAAACCTGAATCATGTGAAATGATGTGTCACAAACGCTTTATGTATGACACGTATGGCAACCTAAATGAATAAGACAATACACCATGTCTGTTTGTTATATTGGTTTATGTACTATTTCCCAAAGAAATACTACAATGTAGTTAAAAGCCATTTGACATATTTCAAATTCATCTTGTGAAAAGTGTATCTCTGCATATGTCAGATCTTATTCCGGATTTAGTTTGGTTTACTTATGTATCCATCAATTGCTTTGTTTAATATTGTTTTCATTAAATGTATAAATAGGATTGGGACTTGCTTATTCCAATTTGATACATATTTGAGGTACAACTACTACATTTATTATTATTTTAATAGCAAAAATATCACACTGAAATGAGTATTTCACAATATTTTTCAGTTTGAGTTGTCGATGACAATTGCTTGTGAATGTATAGTGTGGCATGTATATTTGCTCTACAATGATAATTTTGACACCATGAGAACAGTACTTCAATATCCTTTCTTCTGGTATACTATATGTAGTGCTAAGTTAGAACTGATACTATAGCTGATATACAAACACTACCCCCTAATGCCACAAAAAATGCCGGTTTGATCCAATATGACGTCATAAAAAAAACAGCTTATACAAAAAATTGCTCAAGGGTGCCAGAGTGGCACCCTCTTGATTCTCACTACCAATAACCCTATCGAGCACAATCAGCAATCAAATTGCATTAGTACGCACTTTCACACCTATGTGAGTTGGCCCCCTGACTAATGTTGTAAGCTGCTAATTGTGTTGAAAATGGCCATGATGACTGTCTAAAAGAGGCATAGACAGCTGTTACACCACAAGAGGCCAAACGACTAGGAGACCGCATTGAGGATACGCCAGAATGGCATGCTAAAGGGGAACACACACCCTGACGGAAATGGTGGAGGAAAGGTTCAGACAAATTCCTGTTCTGGCAGCAAAACTGTTAGGCTCAGGAAATATAAAATTGAACGTGGCTACAAGCAGTAAATTCTATGGCATAGGAGTAGCTCTTCACAATAAGGCAGTGAAGGAGAAGACCTACCGGGGTGAGAACAAGCTAGGTCAAGTACTTGAGTTGCTATGGGCAAAGCTAAAGGATGAGCACAAGAACACAACTGATGCACACAACACAGCTTCTTAGACATCTGATGAGGAATCATAATTTGCACCAGACTCCAGAAAGCATGCCCTCACAAATGACAAATGTGCACAGAAATGACACCTGACAGCCAATGAATATGAAACCTATTGCCAGTCTAAAACTGTACACTGTCCAAACATTACTGAATGACACAATCCTAGTAATATACTGACAAATAAACACTTTAACCAAAGCAACAAGACAATACCTATATGGAGAGTGTGAACAGCCCATTAAGCCTACAATATCAGACTCAGGAAATATAAGATTGAAATTCTATGTAGAAATTCTATGTAGTTAACATTTAAGCTGATTGTTGGGTGCTACACATCCAAGTCATACTCCATAAAGCACATGGTTATATTTAGCACATTGTTATATTTAGGTTAATTCAAGTTCAAGGATCAACCATATTTTAATAATGGAATATGACTCATATATATCTGTTGATAGAAGGGATGTTGATAGTAATGATTACACAACTGTCTGTATATGTGTCAAAATCAATCATCACGCTGTTGTCATATATATTCATCCTGTCATAAACAATGTCCTCATTATATGATCCACAATAGCCGCAAACTGTCTCAATTATAACTGAGCCTGTACAGAATTAGTGTGTACCTGTACAATATTTTATCTGTATCCTGGTTTATATATATTTTACCACACCTTAACACCTACAGCCAGTCAACTTCTAGGCAAGATAATGCAGTGCACAGCAGGCAACTACCTCAAGCACCTCAGACTACTATGCACAAGTCCCACCATCACGCTGCATGGTAGAGGTAGGACAAAGCCACATATCACTTTTACCATTCACCTTTTACTTAACTATTCACCATCCAAATCACCCACTAGCCACATAATATTGCCCTCTACTTAAGAGACAGCAAATGATAATGCAGCTGCATCACTTCACCCAACCAAGAAGGGGTTATTAGTCACCCCTTTATTGAATCACACACACTCTGACACACTTCGCTAAATGGTATACCATCAGCACTGATGCTAACAACATTTGAGAGGAGGAGTTCTCGGGGAGGTCTGGGAAGGGCACAAGTGAAGGGACATAGGAAATGCCCTTAGATGGCATCAAATGTCTACCAGGATTCAAAATAGGACATCTAAATATTAGAAGTCTAACCAACAAAATTGAAACACTACGGATTGATCTACCTAAGTCAGGTTTTGATGTATTATCAATCTCAGAAACCTGGCTGAATTCAACCACAGAAAATAAATTAACATCTGTCAAAGGGTACCAACTAAGCAGATCTGATCACCAAACAAAACAGGCAAATGGGCAAACTAAGGCTGGTGGAGGGCTGGGAATCTACTATAAAGTAGGGCTCAACATAGATACTGATACATTAGTACAACATAATCACTCAAATACAATTATAGAGATGTAATGGGTCATAATAGAAAGGGACTATTGTAAGAAAATACTCCTGGGAAACATATACAGGCCACCAAATGGAAACTTGGACTCAGCACTTGAACAAATAATATCGATCCTGGAGGAAATATCAGACACAGACAAATTTGAATTGGTCCTCATAGGAGACGTCAATGCTGATGTTGCAAAGAAAACCTCAATAACAGCCAACAAAATAAGACAATTTGCAACAACCTTAGCACTTGAAAAGGTCATTACATCAGGTACAAGAATAACAATTGAAACAAACACAACAATTGATCTAGCATTCACAAATATGAAGTACTGCAAAAACACTGGAGTTTTACATTATAATAATAGTGACCACAAGCCAATTTACATAATTAAGACAAACAAAAGATAATAGGAAATTAATAGAATTCTGGGTAAGAAGCTATAGGAACTGCAAAATAGAGAAATTTAGTTAAACCTTACTAGAAGAAAATACTGAACCCCTCTTTGCCAACCGGGATCCAAATATATGTAGAGAGGCACTCAAACAAATAATAACTAAAGCAGCAGACCAACCTGCACCACTCAGACAATACAATGTGAAAGATAGTCAACTAGAATGGCTTAGCAATGAAATTCTTGAGTTACAAAAAGATAGAGACTAATTTAAAGAAAAATCAGAGAAAACAAATCTATCTGAATACAAATTCTTAGCAACCCAAATCAAGAATAGAGCCAATTCTGCAGTCAGGTATGCAACAGCTAGGTACATACAGTCTGAAGTCCTACAAAACTAAAGAAGATGCCTGGAGATGTTGGAGAGTCACACAGAGCATAGCCCAGGAAACCACCCTAACTATCTCCAGCTTAGTGGATGAGTTAACAGGGCACAGATCAACAAACCAAGAAACACCTGAAAAGATAAATAAATACTTCATAAATATAGGAGAGAAGTTAGCAGATGCACTAGACAATATACCAGAAAAAGATCAAGTTAACATAGTGTAAAATATTCTGATAATAAGCATTGATGGGGGAATGCAAATGTTCTATTGTGAAACAGGTATACATGGCCAGGTGCATAAATGTGTTTATTTAGTTGCTGGTGGTGCTTGATTGATAGGTAAATAGACATAGTAGTGCTGGCAGGGCTGTGGGTAAGGGGCACTCAGAGCCGTAAACACTACTCCCTCCCCTCTCTGCTAGTCAGGATCACCACACTCAGGGTCAAGGCAGGTGGTGGCCAGGGGACCCACACAGCTTGGTGGCTTGCTGGTAACCATGGGGACTAGGAATGCTGGATCCCTATTAGTAGAGCTAGAAATGCTTGTTTCTCATTGGGAGAATAGGGTGGGGTGATACTCTATACTGAATCAATGTGCCATATAAATAATAAACCAGAGGGCTTGACTCTCTCTCTCTTCTTTCACACTTTATACTCTTCCTTTCTCTTTGCCTGTATTGATTTTACTATAGCCTGCATACACAACCACAGATTTGACCAGTAGACTTTACAATAGTAAAGCCAAATGCAGTCACATATGACATAAGGGTGGTGGCTACAGAAGAAGCACTTAACAAGATTAAGGGCTTGTCTGAATACAAATCATCAAGACTTAAAGATCTCAGCTCAAGGATACTAATTGATGCAATAACTATATTAATCAAAGAATTCACCGATATAGTAAACCTATCAATTGAAACAGGTATTTTCCCAGATAATTGGAAAATTGTTACAGTTGTACCTGTCCCAAAAGTCAACAACCCTAAAACATGCAATGACCTCAGACCAATTTCTCTTCTACCCATAACTGGTAAAATTGTTGAGCAACTCATTCATGATCAAATAAAAACATTTTTTGAAGCAACAAACTACCTAGCAGATGAACAAAATGGCTTCAGGAAGGGCAGTTCCACAACAAAAGCACTCTCAACACTCCTTGGTGTGCTTCTCAGTGCGATGGATTCTGGCAAACTTACCACAGCAGTATATATTGATTTTAGAAAAGCATTTGACACTATAGATCATAAAATCATGTTGTAGAAGGTTGTCAAGAGTGGGTAGGGTCCAAAAACAGTAGCCTTTCTGACAAACTATCTTTCCAATCGAAAGCAAAGTACCAAACTAAATGGCATTGAGTCAACCTTAAGACAAGTAAAAACCTGGGTACCATATCAATACTGGGCTCCGTTCTATTCCTCTGTTCATAAACAACTTACCCCGAGCACTGAGGCAAACAAAATGCATTCTATTTGCTGATGATGCAGTCCAACTGGCATCAAACAGTAACTTAGCAAAAGCAGCAGAATTAACAAATGACAATTTGGTTAGAATAAATATATGGTGCAAAGAAAACAAATTAACTCTCAATACAATCAAAACTGAATATGATATCTATGGCACCAAGAACAAGAAGGACAAAACCCCAGGAGTACAAATAAAGATTGGGAATGAAACAGTAAGGGAGGTAGAGACCTACAAATATTTGGGAACTGAACTGGATCCAACTCTAAATAGGAATAAACAACTAAGTAGATTACATCAGTCACTGGCAAGGAAACTGAACACCTTCAGAAAAATCAGGGCGTTTATGACCGAAAAAACACCTCTTCTTATATACAAAACAATTATCCTCCCAATAATTGATTATAATGACCTAATATATGAACTACTCACAAAAGAGCGACAACCAAAGCTTCAAATAGTACAACATAGGGCACTCAGGACAGTTTACAAAGGCCACACTCTACACACAGAAGAACTACATGCTAAAGCTGGAATGGACAAACTGGAGACAAGTGGCAAAAGGCATCTCTTAGGACTCATGTACAATAGAGCCCAAGACACAATATATACTGACACATGTATTCACAATACTAGGGCAGCAGATGGCAATCTCTTGAAAATTCCCTATCCAAGGACTAACAAACTCAAAAGAGCACCTATTTATCACCGAAGCCAACTGTGGAACAAACTCTCTGGCAAAACCAGAAATGCAACAACCTACCTGCAATTTAAATCTAGATTAAAGGTTGAGTACCCAACATAGACATACATTGATAAGCCTACCTGGATAGATCACACAAGTTGAGACCTGACATAAATACATAGTCCCAAGCCAGTCCCTCCCCTGTCCCTCTCTGAAATCCTCCCTGGCAAAATGATGTAAAAGAAATAACAAGTATACCCACCAGCCTATAACACCTGAATAAACCAATAAAACATATACTAATGACAAAGCTATAGTTGACCAAGACAATTTAAATGAGTCATGCAACCATTATTTGCATAATCCAAAATCCATGACTACCTGTATCAGCAAGTCATGCCCATTATATGAATCTCTCCTCACGCGTCTGATTATCAAATCACTGATATAGTCTAAAGGTAAATGGCTATTCTCCAGTGTACATGTGCAAAATAAGATCCCCACTATATTTGTAATACCTGATTTGAACCTACTATTGGCTATATTGTTCATACAATCTCATCATCTCACCCATAAATAGTTCATATGCAGTATAATTGCTAAGGCTGGAAGACCAGTGCCTCGTTGCTGAAAAAGGATGTTATTCAACTGGAATACAAATTTGAAAAGAAAACACACAAAAACTACTTACACAATTTATACTCGTTGCTACCTACCTAGCCTGGCGATCACCATCACTAGGAGAGTGTAAGGACACGTGGAATAGCCTAATAGGGACGATCAAGAGTCCGTGATTTAAATTGCTGCTGCTTAGTAAACTAATGTACCGACTAGGGTACAAAAGAAAGTGTCTGTGTCGGACCATATCATTTACCGAACAATGGACTGCTGGATTAAAGAGGTTCAACCTGTGTTCAATGTACATAATATATACACATAGCTCCATTTCAAATGAGGAATAAACAAACAGGAAGTTTGTTAACACTCTAAGTGACACTGTTCTACATCCGGTGGAGTTGAGGAGGCCACATGTGGCGCCACCGGTACAGTGTTGGGTCTTATATAGTATACCAATAATGATAATAATTCCCTTACATATCTTTATACTCGCATAATTCGTTATCCATCATATCTATATAATAAGTACTAAATTGTAATCATCCCGATAAAACCCCCCACATATCACATATCACGTGATGTCTGCAAATCAACAGCTCCAATCGATTGATCATGTTCAATTAGGGAAGGGAGGGTCATATTGTAATGTGACCAACCTGGCGATGAGCAATGTATTTGCTGGCCCACGGTTATATTGCGATATGAATAATATCCTAACAATCAATGTTTCTTTCACTTATTTACATTGAAATAACTCAGACCATGAATGAATCGTAATTAAATTAGATTGCATGCATGTATGATACATGTGCCCTCCCAATCATGATCAATCTTCCTCCCAATCAAGATTTTATATAGCGCGTATACAGACCCCCTGTATACGGATGTAAGCCAGAAGGGCTCCGGCTATACTACTTGTCTGCTAAATTGCCACAATGGTGGTTCCCGGGTTCGATGCCAGGGGGAAGTGCGGCGCTGCTGTCTGCGCACGCCCCACTGGGCCAAGGTGCACTGGACTGGTCACTCGCCTGCCAGCCACACCCCGAGCAACACCTTCGTTCTTTTTTTTTTTTCTCTTTTCTCTTTATTTATTATTTTTATTACGGTAGGGCAGTGGCCCAGCCTGATAACATCACATTCGACTTCCAGCCTCCTTCGTTACATGATTATATATATATATATATATGTATATATATATATATGCGTGTGTATATATATATATGCGTGAATTTACATTAAATTACATTGTATGTATTCATGATGAATGTGCGCTCCCAACCATGTTTGATATGATATATATATGCACATATATATACACATACTATATATATATGTGTGCGCTACTTGACATTAAATTAAATTAGATGTCTTCTTGATGAATGTGTCCTTCCACAGATGATTAGTTAATATCATATAAGTATATATATATATCATATGATTTGGCATTAAATTAGGTTAGCTGTATTCATGATGAATGCGCCGACCAACTAAGTTTCTTTCTTTATTTAAATATATGAGTTGACATTAAACTAGATTAGATGAATTAACGATATATATGCCTTCCCAACCATGTTTAGTAAAACATCCTCATGAACGAGTGACACTGAGTCGTGTCCATGCGCAGGAGTTTGGTAGGGTGAGAGGTACACACCGAGAGTGTGTACAGTGACAATAATATATCTTCTTTTTTGTTTGTTGTTGTTGTTGTTGATACTGTGTTTATACTGTCCATATCATGTAAGCTTGAGTCATTGGGATTGTGTTCAATGCTGGCCAGCTGTAGTAGTAGTTTAATCTTATCACCCAGTAGGAGGTGATAAGATGTTTTTGTTTGTCACACTGTTGCGGGTACATGGTTATTATTTAGTATCAGGGGTTCTGATAGGTATATTGTTTTTATTGTCTGATCACCCTTGTAGTGGGTACACATAGTATATCAGTTTATTGGTTTAAGTTGTGTGTGTTACTACTACTTATGAACTAGCCTACTATACATGCATAGGTTTGTACATAGTTTGTAGTTGTTTGTTATCTACTGAGGGTGGTCCAGACTACCCCCTTGTCGCAGCCCAGTTTGTGGGCTGTCACCTATGACATGCCCTTCTGGGGTTTTGCCCCAGCTTCTTTTCAGGGTCTCCCTTTGCTACATCTATATTTTTGTATTTTTTCAGATTGTGAGTCTCTGTTTTTGATTGTTTGTGGTTGTTTGTTATCTACTAAGGGTTGTCCATGTTTCTCCCTTGGGGCAGCCCAGTTTGTGGGCCATGACCTAGCACATGCCCATCTCGTGTTCTGGCCCTAGGGTGTCATCAGCTTCCTCCCATTTTTACATATATATTTTGTGTATGTCTTTATATCAGGGATCTGTCTTTCTTTTAATGATTGGATGTATCAAGCCTTAGCAGCCATTTATACTGTGCTCCTTTCATTGACCTTTACGCAGCGCCTTGTTTGTTTTATTAGTGGTGCATTGTTTATTTGTGTAACTCTGGTTGGTTCCTTTTGGTATTTCCTATCGCGACTGTACCCAAATGTGAGTGTTTTGAGGTGTACTAGTCTTCTATTTATATTTTAGTAATGTTGCTTTTGTTTGTATTTGCAGGTCATAGGTGGTGGGGGTGTGCATTCTGTCCACCCTGAGACATATTTTTAATGCTTTATTTGTAGGATTTGCAGCTTGTTGAGCAGTTCTTGCATTGTTCCCATGTACATTGTGTCTCAATAGTCAAAGTATGGGAGTACCATACCTTTGAAGACCTTTATTGACACTTCACTGTTTAGCCACTTCTCCAGGTCATCTATGTATATTATGAAGAGTAGTGGTCCTAGGACCGACCCTTGTGGGACTCCACATGTAATTGGTTTGCATTCTGATATGCTATTTTCTACTTTGGTTTGTTGTTCCCAATTTCTCAGGTAGCATTCGATCGAGTTTGTTGTGGCTGATTTCATGCCTATTTGGTTGAGTTTTTGAAGTAGTATCTTGTGATCTACTGTGTCAAAAGCCTTGCTGAAGTCTAGGAATGCTGCCCTGATATTTCTTTTTTGTTCATTGAGGCCAGTAAGCTGCACTAGTGTAACTTGGCTTACAGTGCTGTCGGTGTCAGTGTCACATTGATTTCAGCTGCACTGGCGTCACTTTGGTTACAGTGATGACATTGTCACATTGGATATAGCTCCCTCAGCTTCGTCTTGGTTGCAGTGATGTCAGTGTCATCTTGGTTACCACTCACCTACCCTCACTTTGGCTACAATGTTGGCAGTGTTATGCTGGCCACAACTCTGGTAGCCTCACTTTTGGTACAGCACTATCAGCACATCGAATACAACTCCACTAACCTCACTTTGGCTTTAGTGATGTCAATGTCACGATGATCAGAGTTCCAATAGCCTTACTTTGGTAACATTGCTGTCAGTGTCACATTGGCTACAGCTATTCTAGTCTCACAGTTGTTACAGTGCTGCCAGTGTCACATTGGGTACAGCTATGCTAGCCTCACATTGGTAACAGTGATGTCAGTGGCACATTGACTACACTTATGCTAGCCTCACATTGGTTACAGTTCTGTCAGTGTCACATTGGCTACACCTATCCTAGCCTCACATTGGGTACAGTGCTGTCAGTGTCACATTGGGTACAGCTATCCTAGCATCACATTGGTTACAGTGCTGTCAGTGTCATATTGGCTACACCTATATGCTAGCCTCACATTGGCTACAGTGCTGTCAGTTTTACATTGGCTACATCTATGCTATTCTCATATTGGATACAGTGCTATTCTCATATTGGATACACTGGCATCAGCTCACCTCTTCATAATGCTCCTTTAGTAGTTAGGATCGCTGTGCACAAACTATACGCGGTCATCCAGGCGTGTAGCTTCTTTAAGGCTCAGTCACACCTTACCGGATTGGGGTACTGGACAGAAAACGGACACTGTCCGGTGAAATACGGCAATGTATGCTTTATATACGGTACGCATTCAGCGTGTCCATTTTTTGTCTGGTGGTGTTCGGTGTGTAGCCTAGTCGGATATCAACCCACAAATGGCGTATTCTACCCCCCCAATAGGGGGCTAGATATGATAAGATCTTTTTGTTTGCTTATCTTAACATTTTGAAGTGGACTATATTTATTGATTACATAAAGGGGCTGTTACTCTACGACGTATGGCATTAGTATATGCCAACGTATGTGCTTTTCGACCAAAACGTTGGCGTACGTCGTAATATGTTACGTATACGTTGGGCATACATCGGGTACGTTCCGGATATGTTGTTATCCGTTGTCTTATGTCGCAAATCATCGAGGCTCCGAAACAATTTTCTGCATGCTCAAAATTTCCAACGTGAGTCGACGTGTGGCTTGTATGTTCCACATATGTTACGTGTACATTAGCGGTACGTCGGATACATTAGGAGTACGTTAGGGATACATTGGGGTACATTGGTACACGTTAGCCATACGTACAACCGGTTCCCTGCGCGTGTCGCTGATGTATATAAAGTACTCACAACATTCCGTGAAGGGGCTGTCACACTACGACATATATCCTTAGCGTATGCCAACGTATGTGATTTTCGACCAACACATCGGCGTACGGCGTCATACATTATGCATAGGTTGGGCAGACATCAGGTACAATCGGGATACAGCGTTATACGTTGTCTTACATCAGTGTGCATCAATGCTCCGAAACAATATTTGTGCATGTTCAAAATTGTCAATGTGTGTCGAGATGTGGCTCTTACGTTCCCCATATGCTACGTGTATGTTAGGGGTATGTCAGCATATGTTAGCAGCATGTTATGGATACATCGGCATACATTACTGATATGCTGGACCTGTCACCTCCAACCGTCAAAACATGTCTCAGCAAGCCGAGTATACGTTGCCATACATTATGTATACGTCGTTATACACCATGCATACATGTCATAAGGTTGCATATATAGTCCTATGGTTTTGAGTTTCTATCATTTTCTCAGACACATATATCAGATTGGTCATTAAAATGTATCTTACATGAGCTTGAAATAACTACCAACATAGGAAGTATATGTGCCTTGAAGTCATCATCAACCCATCTGGTACATAACAAGTATTCGCTGCCGACAACGATCAACCAGCTACTTATTTACTTGTGCTTTGGTTATTTCTTTGTAATTTCTTCTTTTTCCTCCCATCTCACCCAACCACATTCCAATGGTCTGATTCACCACCACCTCCCAACAACATGCACATACACATAGCGCCTCAGTCATTTAAGTGGGGCATTTTTACTGAATACTTCACATTTGCCTAAATCGAAAAGCAAAACAGTTGTATATATTGGATCCTCCATACCCAAATCAGATATTGTTACATGTATTAATCGTGTAATGGACTGCATTGACCTCTCGGGCAAGTAACCACATAGATAGGTAGGCATGGGTAGTGTGTTGATATCAGGGAGCATGGGTGGTGTAATAGTTAGCACACTGGCCTGGAATGCAAAGAGATGTGGGTTTGGGTCCTGCTCTGGGCGCAATATTTCCCATTTTCATCACCCGCATGACACTGGTCGCCATGACCAGGATCCTGCACAAGCTACGCGCTGTATGGTTGTTCAACCTACCCTATATATGTGTTAGTGCACTGCCTGTATGTATGTAATTGTAAGCATTAAAAGACTTATAATTCAAGGGGGACGAGTGTAATGGTCTGCATTGACCTCTTGGGCAGGTAAGCACATAGACAGCTAGGCACGGGTAGTGTGTTGATATCAGGGAGCCTTGGTGGTGTAATGGTTAGCCCACTGGCCCGGAATGCAAAGAGATGTGGGTTCAGGTCCTGCTCTGGGCGCAATATTTCCCATTTTCATCACCCCCCATGACAATCATGTATGTGGGGTCTTTGTAATACAATCAGCCTGATTGATTGCTGAACTCCTTACCAAGAACACATATATAATGAATAGGTTATTGCCCTTATATTAAATAAATATGTAATACTTATTGTATTTAAATAGGGTATGTTTGCCTGCTATTTAGTTGGTGTTGTACATACAGGTCTCTTGTCAATAAACCATGATATGCTAAGTATTTATCCTATGGCATGCAGTTGAACGAGTTCAGATTGTTCCTGCATCAAGTCTGTCCGTCCCGGCAACAAGGAAGCTCATTTCAGGACCGAGTAATTGTTTGATTGTTTCCGTGTTGGGTATTTTACATCCTAGTAACATCTAAGCTTATATCAGGAGACGTAGCCTACATACCTGTGGCAGTATGCATACATGGCGACTTCATAGTGCTGCCCCACTGGGAAATAAGGAACCTGGCACCATGACCTGATTTCCCACTCAGTCATTTCCTCCTGATACTGAAATAATCAGTCAAGTGTTGCCATGATGCATGTTTTACACATGACACAAACATTTCACTGCCTAATTTCACTGCACACATTGGTTGTTCTCTGTTATATGCTCAAATGGATGAACCCTCATAACATTGCATGTAGTTACTCCTAATGATTACTTTGCAAAATCTATCTAGTCCCTAATAAAGTATTTGTTCTAAATAGGTATGCAGCTAAGCAGCTTTGCAGCTAAGAAGGTATGCAGGTATTGCAATACCCTCTGCAGAGTTGTAAACCACTGCCTTGTGGTGCAGGTTCTTGACAGAACCGAAGGCTAAGGGAGCAAACCCTAAACAGAAAACCATGTCCTTGTGGCAGCATTAAGGGCAGTTGATGTGTGGAACTCCCAACATCTCCCGACCAGCCACTGCAGGGACAAATAGTTTTGCAACTGTCTGGATATCTTCTTGCTGGTGTGAAACCTCTATTTGCTCCCCGAGAGAGTGCCACTGGTAACTTGCAAAAGCCAGCAGCACTTCAACACTGTTGCAGGCAGTTTTCATGAAATGCAAACCTGAAACTGAGAGACATTAAGACCGACTCATGGACATCACTCTCACAGCAGAGAGTTAAATGGAGAGCGGCAGTCAACTCAGCTTTGAGCTGTTATCCTCCAATTTAGGACCAGTATAATGATATTTGTAATGCTTGATTGCTATCTGTTATTGTTTATTTTGTTTGCACTGTAAGATATTCCAATATTCGGATGCTTAGCAATATGAGAAAATAATATAAATATTAGGGAATATTATGAAGATCATGGAATGTAATGATTAGTAGGGAACATAATGGTAGTTGGGGATATCTTGAATTCAATCCCTGACTGCCTGAGGGCTTAATACTGCATAATTCGAAAACATCAGATTTTCAAGAATAAATCAGTGAAATAAATGCTGCTGTATATATCTTACATAAATTCTGGTGCATTTATTAAACACTTCCCATGAAAATGGATGGGAAGTCTATTAATAGATGCTTTTAGTGCGGAACCATCATTTACTGTATATGTCCCAATAGAAGCCCGCTACCTAATAGAAGCAGACCCCCCATTTCAAGATTGAAAGCGCGCACACATTTACGATCCTATTCAGACTGAATGCACATAGATAAGACAATCCCACTTTATTTTAGGGTCACAACAAAAATAAATCTAAATTTACGATCATATTCAGACTGAATGCACATAAAATAAGACAATCCTACTTTATTTCAGATGCGCGACAAAAACAAATCCATGAAATTCTTTAACTTCTTCATTAATGTGTCTGCACTCGCTCAGTGCACGTATATTGGGATATATACGGTATGTGTGGACACACACTGGAAGTAAGTATGCATGTTTCCACTTCGAATGTCTACTCAGATAGCCAGTTATAATCAGATATATTTTAATGTAATATACGGTTGGTTGGTTCTAAGGATCAAGAATAATGGCGTTAAAATGGAATATTTGATAGCATTTCTAATGGGTGTATGGCTTCCATGTTAGCATATGTATAACTAGATAAAGTATTCACCCCGTACTCGCAGTACACGGGTGAATACCAACCCTATATAAAAACGGTCGAAAAAGCGGGTTAAGGAAATGAGAGCCTAATTTCACACTCTAAGAAGCAACCTTTATTCTTTACATATGTCTTATTGATAGCCCGCTACCTTTGAGTTGAAAAATATAATATAATATCTAGTTTAATCAGATTTAAAAGTGAAATCAACGGTATTCTGTGGCCGCCATCTAGTCTTTTTGCATTCTCACCCATTTCACCAACTCTGTGGCAATATATGCAGCCATTTGATACTGGAGCCACAGTTTCTAGTTCAGGTTCCATACTAAACCTATTTTCGCCGGTATTTACACTACGTTGTCCTTCACCCGTGTACTACAAGTACTGGGTGAATCTTTTATCTGATGTATAACACAATATTTATTTGTATTTAATCAAAAGTACACTGTAGTACAGGATATGAATATAACATGATATTTATTTGTATTTAATCAAAAGTACACTGCAGTACAGGCTATGAATTAGAAAATATAAAAAATAATGACTAAAACATTCTTTATTTGATCATAATACATGCATCAGCCTGGCACAAGTGAAAGAGTAGGATTTTGGGGTCGATCTGTGACTCTCACGGGAATTTAGTGATAGTTGGGGTTAATGTGATATACACCTCTGATCGTCTCCTTACAACTAATGTAGACTAACATGAAAAACCTAATTGGTACAATTAAATGTCATTTGGCTCTGTAGGCCTACCTCATAGACGTGGTGAGAGTGTATATTATCAAGTGTATGAACAAATAGAACACTGCCTACTACGACTGACCTAGTTAACAATCAGTGCGTATAAGGTTTGGTACATGAAGTCATTCTGAGTAGTTGCATAAGCTGTGCAGTGGCGGGGTGGGGGGTTGGAGGTGCTTGAAGTGTATACAGTACAGATCTTTGCAAAGAAGGTTAGGGAGGTGAATGTATACATTCTGAGAGAATTCAATCAATCAATGGGTGCCGTCTTCTCGAAGAAGGTTGGCTGCAATGGACCTCCATCTCTTCCTGTCATTCGTTCCTCTCACGCATTCCGCATAGCTCATTTCTGTCCACTCAGTGATGTTGTCCATCCATGTTGTTCTCCTTCTCCCTCTTGGTCTTTTCCCTTCTATCTTCCCTTCCAGTTTTCTTCTCTGTGATTCCTCTAAGAGAATTATGCCGGCAAATTTGCTAACTGATCCAGCTTATATCATTCAGCTAAATAGCTATCCATTGTTTAACTTACAAATTAACTTATATATCCTCTTCTGGGTGATCTAGGCCCTATTGGGCCTCTAATGCCTGCTTGTTATGGTAAAAGGAGACTATTTTGCTTGCAGACATATGGAGGTTGACAGAGCCCTGAAATCATATAATTATGGGTGTATTCTCCAATGTCCATCCAACCTGCTCTCAAATACTTCTCCTGTTGGGTACTTTAACTACTTAATGTGAACATAATTGTGTAATATGGAAACATATTAATTTGCTGAATTAGTTATTTCCCATAACTATGAATGACTAGTAACCAGATCAGCATTGCTTTCTAGAGTATATCAGCACAACTTTCAACCCCCAAGAATGAAAATAATAGCATAAGATTCATCAAACCATAACATTCTCTGCAACACCATAATTCAGCCTAACTACTAATCGTGATAGTATTATAATAGTCACATTAGACAGTGTATTTGTACTAAGCAAACCCTTCAATGTATCCAGTTTTGTATTTCTGCAAAAATAATCCCTTATTCCTGCAGGATTATTGATGCACGCTCACATATGATATGACATTAGATGTTGCTAGGACGTAAAACAACAACAAAAACAAACACAAATCGAAATGACTTTTTGGTGCGGTTTCATGAAATCAAAATTGGTGGATAAAATACAAGGAAAAATGAATAGTTATTTTCAACGGTACCTGATCTCATAATTCTATTAATAAAACCATCCCACTCACAAGTAAGCATATGTTTGAACTAAATTTCTGAATATAATAAGGTGTAAAGCCTTCTACTGATATGGACTAGGCACATATTCAATCAAAAGTGGTCCCCTTTGAATAGCTTTTTAGTTATTCTGTGTGGTAAAAGTGTTACCCTCATGGTGTTTTGATTTTAAATAGGAACTAATCATTAACTACTTTATTTAGAACTGTGTCTTCCTTGCGTTTTGAAGCTAAATACCAAATACAAATTGCATAGAGTTTCTACAATTATTTGGTATCCATTCTTTTTATATTCTCTTTCAAGATAATTTTGAAACCTGGCTACGCCCCTGGTGATGACGGTTATTTATATAAATACTGATAAAATGACATAATGCGTGACAGTGTCAAAGTACTGGAAGAACTCTCCTGCATATTTACTTGTTTTTTTGTTTACATGTTTTTAACTGGCTTTAATGCATCAGCGATAAATTAGAGATGCAAGACCGGTTTCTTTGTGTAAGTGCGTAGTTAGTGTTCCGATGAGGCTGCTATATATAAGAAAGCTAAACAGAAAGTGTTGGGCAGCTGAAGGATGTGTGCTTAAACCGTGTTTACACGGGCGAGTTAAAACGCCTCACATAAGGCGCCTTGCCTAGTTCGGCTTACATTCGCCGTGTAAACGCGACTCTGAGGTGGATTAGGGCTGAATCGATTCATATGATTCACTTTATGTAAACCACCTCGCGAAGTAGTTTATATAAAGCGAACTAACGTAAGCACCTCACACGCATGCGCAGACGAGATCTTAGTTTGTTGACTTTCCGGTCGATCAAAAGCGCATATTATATAATTTGGTCTATGAACCTGCTAGAGGTGCACATATATTTGTGTCATGGTTTATTTTAAGGTTTTCACTGCCCAGCAGAAGTATTGACCATTCCAAACCAATACGATTCAGTCCATACATATCTAGGTCGAACCCACACTCTCTCGTGGCGACGTCGACTAACCAAAACTGGCGCTGGTTAGTCTGGATTTGCTCATGCGCAGATATCGATTTCCGCCTTAACCCGCTCCGTGTGTAAACGCGCCACTACTTCGCCTCATATAATTTGCTTTGTCTAGTTTGGCTTACAATTGCCCGTGTAAAGACAGCTTTAAACATTGAGTGAGTTATTGGTAGTTAAGTCCCAAGCACTTTGGTGAAGAGGGGTAGAGAGTGAGAGACAGACATGAGAAGGGAACTTCCCAATGTCGGTGGGATGGGGGGAAATAAATTACACATTCTACTGGATGCATAATTCACGAGACGGGGACACGACAGCTTTATTTCTAGGCACCCGAATGTACTATTCCAAATGTTTCACTTAGTCAGTTCGGTCAGGTTAAATGAACACACCCCCTCCTGCTTTTCCCAGTCCAGACAGCTCTTCCCCATCCATCACCGCCATCATTCCCCCCAGCGATCAATTTCCAGGAGTGGGCTGTATTTGAACCCCCAACCCAACACCCATCCCCTTATCTCAGCGGTGTGGGTGAGTTGGGGAAATTGGTGAATGCTCAGGGTTCGAAGGCAGGAGGAGTTGTGATAGCATCCTCCCATAACTGCATAAGCATATTCAGCGCTATATGGAGCGACCCATGTAGCCATGGTGCGACCCAACCAGCCACGGTTGAACTCATTTCAGCCCGTTTAAACTTGTTTCCGGTACAAAGGCTAGGGGACCAGGTTGGAAACTGAGCGATAATAGCTGAAAACTTCTATGCCTCTGCCTCAGCAAATGAATGCTAGGGGACCAGACTAGACCTCCACAGAGCTAGCAGTCTAGTCAAATATTATTTGACTAGTTTATTGTTCAGACATTATCACATATTTATTTATCTTTTGCACAGATTAAAGTGCTTGAAGTATATTTTTAAGTTATCTACATCAACTTCTCTTTAAATCACACAATATCAGGACTCAAAGAATGGGAAACTATTCCTGCAAGGGTATGCTCAATATGACCCAGCGGTCAACCGTTTTTCCTCCTTTCGTCACTGTGGACCCTTCTCCATAACTGTGCGAAGGGTCATATGACGTTGCTTTGCCGGGCTATCACATCAGTATCAGGGTGCCCGTCCTGATATGACCTTAGATGTTGCTAGGACGTAAAACATCAACAAACAAACAAACAAACAACCCCTTGTGTGGGGCATTAGTTTGATGATTGTCTGCAAGGTGGCTCCACCGGATTCCGGCGGCTGCTGGGTGAAGTCAGTGCTGCGCCTGTAGTGGTTCAGCCGTCCGTCCTCGCCCGTGAATTACCCATGTTACGGATAATATGAACAATGCATAGCATTGCGCTTGATTTGAGCCCAGAGAGGAGCCACCTCAGCTCTTCCCCTAACCTTCCTCTGGATTCTTATCTCTCGCCTCTCAACACTCTCGGGCTACTTAATTCCCACCTCCAACCAGAACCGACTGTTGTGCTGTTGTTGATTGGTTCACTTCTTGATATAATCGCAAATGTTGCTAGCAGCAAATACTTCATTCACACATTATAATATTGCAGCACTAAATCTGCTGTCAAAATTAACTTTAATATTGTCCCTAATGCTGGCGCGAGTCAAATGTGCCTTTGATTATTGTAGGCTACCCTTGCTTATCTATGAAGGTTAGTTCATTCATCAAGTCCCCAGTCAACTTGTAGAAGGATATGAAAGATACCCCTGTACATTATTCTATGTTGATACCTATGCTACATATGATAACTTAGCCCTCTAGATAGCAGAGCACTAGTCATGTTTTCCTGGACTAAAATCGATAAGTTATCTCTTAGACAATGCATATGATACTGATATTATCATTATCACCAGTTCACTGATTGCCACTGTATCTGTAATAATACTTGGCCTGGATATAGGATTTTGAGCCAATCAATGTGTACCTGCCCGCAGTTGTTGTCCTCGTTACGACAATGATAGCGGAAATGATAGCTGATACAGATAATGATTAGAAAGAGCATCTTTACCTTGTCATGCAGGTTCAGTAAGTGTCAACATATGCTTGATTGGTTATCGGAGTTATATGTCCTGGTAACATCTAAGGTCATCAGGACGGGTACCATCTTGTGACAGTGTGCACTTATGGTGACTTCATAGTGCTGCCGACCAGACGGGATGGCCAAATGAGTTAGAGCGTCCATCTCCCATGCTGGTAGATCGTGGGGTCATGGGTTCGAACCCTGGTCGAGTCAAACCAATGACCTAAAAATGTATACTTGTCGCTTCCTAGCCAAGCGCTCGGCATTATTCGGACAGAGGCACTCAGCATTATTAGGATAGGAGAAGGACTGGTGTGCTCAGTGTCAGGATAATGTGACTGAGTGGGGTACCAGGTCATGGTGCCAGCGGCCTGGTTTCCCAGTGGGACAGCACTATAACGTCACCATGAGTGCGCACTGTCACAAGTTGTTACCCGTCCTGATATGACCTTAGATGTTGCTAGGACGTAAAACAACAACAAAAGCAGTATATGTATATATATATATATATATATATATATATATATATCTCTCAGAAAATTACAGAAACTCCAATCCATCGGATTATGCAACGTTAAATTCCAATGCGTATGTATTAAGCATGACTTAATAGCCATATAAAATGAAATACGATGTCAATTTAATAGAGCATGTTAGTGCTGATGTCTACTGTCTCAGGCATTTATGTTCATACCACAATTAATGTCGCATACTGTCACTTCAAAGATCTCCAAAGGTAGCCTTTTAAATGACGAGTTACGTCAAACTAACTTAGGGTGGATTAGAACTATAAATCTAATATATTTATCTAAAAGAAGGCCGACAGGAAATCAAATCGAGCAGACTATATAACTCTAGGTATTGATTTTCTAAGCATTTAGCTACTTTTTCGGTATATGTAACTCTAGGTATTGATTTTCTATGCATTTAGCTAGTTTTTCCGTATATGTAAGTCTAGGTATTGATTTTCTATGCATTTAGCTAGTTTTCGGTATATGTAACTCTAGGTATTGATTTTCTATGCATTTAGCTAGTTTTTCGGTATATGTAAGTCTAGGTATTGATTTTCTATGCATTTAGCTAGTTTTTCGGTATATGTAACTCTAGGTATTGATTTTCTATGCATTTAGCTAGTTTTTCGGTATATGTAACTCTAGGTATTGATTTTCTAAGCATTTAACTACTTTTTCGATATATGTAACTCTAGGTATTGATTGTCTATGCATTTAGCTAGTTTTTCCGTATATGTAAGTCTAGGTATTGATTTTCTATGCATTTAGCTAGTTTTTCGGTATATGTAACTCTAGGTATTGATTTTCTATGCATTTAGCTAGTTTTTCGGTATATGTAACTCTAGGTATTGATTTTCTATGCATTTAGCTAGTTTTTCGGTATATGTAACTCTAGGTATTGATTTTCTATGCATTTAGCTAGTTTTTCGGTATATGTAACTCTAGCTATTGATTTTCTAGGCATTTAGCTAGTTTTATGGTATATGTGATGCGCGAAAAGGAAGCAGGCAAGGTGGAGGTGGAAAAACAAGGCGTTTATTGGACGCCTCGGGAAAGAAGTCATACAGAGGAGCAAACAACAACAGTAAAGAGAGGGGCTCATGAGGAGCAGGAACGTGGGTAGAAAGGAAAGGGCTCATGAGGAGCAACGAGCAAGTAAATGTACAGGGGCCCTCAGGGGGCAAAGTCAGAGTCCGAGAGTGAGTCTGGAAAAAGGGCAGAGCGGCTAGGAGGCTGGAGGGCGAGTGACTGAGGGTGGCCGGCAGGCGGCATTATAAGGGAGGGCCGGAGGGCGACAGCAGGTGAGGTGTGAATGCAGCCGGCCCGGGGGAGGGCGAGGTGAGCAGTGGGGGTCGGGTGAGGCGAGAATGCTGCGCGACAGCCGGGGGCAGGGGAGGGTCTCTTCCTCTCCACGCATCAAACGCAATGCTTCGCATTACGACCAACTCTAGGTATTGATTTTCTATGCATTTAGCTAGTTTTTCGGTATATGTAACTCTAGATATTGATTTTCTATCCATTTAGTTAGTTTGTCGGCTACGGTCTGGTTATTCGCTTTATGTTGTCATGGCGGCATAAGAGATGGATTGGTGGTAGCACAGTCTAATAGAGGAGTGCTGAGTTATTGCAGTAGGTGTTGTCTATGCAGAATGTCTATCAGTTGGCTTGGTTTGCAGTGGCAGATCTGTTCAAATATATTGTGCAGTCTAGGGGGAAATTCCTCTTTTTCGATAGTGGAAATAGATTTGGTGGTCTTTGAGATCAACAAGAAGAAACTCCCTATTGAATTGAATTAAATTGTAGCAGGCAAGACGGTGGGATATTTGTGGTAGTTCCCATTCCCCGATTGCGTGATTCATGTGTCCAATTTATTTTTTTTAGTCATTAAGAAGGGTTATCAATGATTTATTTTCCCCCCTCTTTAATTATATATGCGAACAACCCTAACAATGTCTAATGCAGGCCATATTTACTGCAAGCAGTGATGTAATGATAATCTACCTGATATAATCCTGTAGTTAGGTGACACATTAAAGTTGCATAGTTCGATGATTTTGAGTTTCTTTAATTTTCTGTTATGAATATATATCATTATATTTCTACTTTACTTTAGTTTGAAGTAAATCTTATTTTAAATGGCTAACTTTTGAGATATTTGCAGTGCAAACATGCACAATTTATTTTGGCAACCATGCCAAAACTCAGACAGCATAGGTTTCTGCAGAAAACAGTTCTATTAAATTGTGTCAATATTCCCTTTGATGTAGTGACACACATTTGATAAGTGCACCAGTATCTAAGTTAGATATATATAATCAAATCTAGATAAGCTTGTTGGTATTTTTAATTTGATATTCGCATTGGACTTCTACGAAAACATTAAATATAGTCGCACCTATCCCATCTTGATGCGTAATGCATAGCATTCCATTTGATTTGTGGCGGTGGGAGGAACCACCCCGGTGGTTCTCCGTCCATCTCTCTGGACTCCCGCCTCAAGCCTCAAGACTTACCACCTGTCTGTCACCTCCCAGCAGAACCTGCCGCCATGCTGCCACTGTTCCCTTCACTACTCCTTTCATCAGCCGAGATGGCAGTGTCAACCTCACGACACCTACTGAGAACTAATGACAAAGTGATTATTGGTTTCCCCACAACTGTAACCCTTTGTAAAATATTCTGATATTCGGCATAGGTGGGAAAGCAAATGTTCTATTACTGATCAGTGTACATGACCAGGTGCATGTATGTATATATACATGTATGGGTTGGTGGTGCCTGAGTGGGATGTAAATAGACATATTGGTGCTGGCAGGTATGGGTGTGATTGCACTCAGGGCCTACCCCCTCTGCTGGGATAGGGGTCACCGCACCCAAAAGGTCAAGGTTGGAGTTGGCCATGGGGCCATAAAGCTTGTGGTGCTGGGCAGACCACTGGTATCCATGGGGACCAGGAATGCTGGATCCCTATTGGTGGGGCCAAGAATGATTGATTTCCATTGGGTGAAAGGGGTGGGGTAATACTCTACAATGAACCCATGTAACTATATAAGCAATAAACCAGAGGGCTGGACTCTCTCTTCTTCTTTACACTTTATACTCTTCCTTTCCCTTTGTCTGTATTATTTTCACCATAGCCTGTCTACAGAGCCACATATTCGAGCATTAGATTCAACAACCTGGTGATCACGACTCTACACCTTGATATGATCATGTAAACTCCCATAGTTACTAATTAATATAATATTTCATCTTTCTAATATATGCAAAGCGAGCACAGGCAATAGCTGTACCTATTTGAAGAGCTCTTTTCCAGAATGCAGGTAGATCGTGGGGTTCGAACCTGGTCGAATCAAACCAATGACTGAACAATTTATACTTGTTGCTTCTTAGCCAGGCGTTCAGCATTAATCACATAGGGTAAGGACTGGTTGGCTCAGTGTTACAATAATGTGACTGATTTGGTTATCAGGTCATGGTGCAGTAGCACTATAAACTTGCCATGATTGCGCGCTGTCACAAGTCGGCACCAGTCCTGATATTCAATTTATATATTTTTGTTGGTCCATTAGTTGTTTAAGCAGGGGAAATTTCAGTCATAGACGACTGGTCTTCCTCATTCCACTGCTGGTCGATAGAAAGCGCAAGCCTACACTTTTACCGACCCAAGGGATGTTTAACCTCCCACACCACATAGATATGGTATGAGAGCAACCGGCCTTTGATGACGCTGTAAGTTATACACAGCGGTGGAAATCCAAATTGGCAGAGCTGGGGGCACGGGGAATCAAACCGCCGACCCTCAGATTAGGAGTCTGACCTAGAAAAAAAGTCACTCTAACCACTCCACCACAGAGAACCCAATTCTTTATTTCAGACTCAGCATTATGGTAGTTACATAAATTGGTCCATAGTAGCTATATGACCTTAGTTGTTACCAGGACGTAAAACTTCAACAGCCAACCAAATTACACCTGTATTATTGTGTTGTATATAGTACGCTTCCCTTAACCCACTAACCTACATTTTATATAACCCTTGTTAACCTTTACGTCCGTGTTGGTATCTAACTACACTGACTTAACACCTTTGGCTTGTCCTTCTTACTTATTGACTTTGCGGATAGAAAATTCAAGCGAGCCATGGCGATACTTTCATGACACCACGGACGACTATCATTATAGGGCAACAGAAGCAAGCCAGAAAAGAACATGTAAGCACAAAGTTGTTTGCATGTGCTTATAGGAAATTAAGAATAATTGCAATGATTTAAGTCTCTTGTTAGGCCAATTTTGGAATACTGTCCACAAATTTGGAGCCCAATTTTTCGGAAAGATATTCTGGAGATCGAAAAGGTTCAGAGACGTGCAACGAAACTAGTTGCAGTTATAAAGGACTTACCCTATGAACAAAGGCTCAGGAAATTGAAACTTCCTACTCTTTCCTACAGAAGGAAAAGAAGTGACATAATTGAAGTATTTAAAATTATGAAAGGTTTTGATAAAATAGATATGAACCAATTTTTCACCTTGAATAAAAGAGAAGGCAGCCGGGGCCATACTCTCAAACTAGTAAAACCCAGAGCCGTTTCAAAATTAAGGCAACACAGTTTCTCAAACAGGATCATAAATATATGGAATAGTCTCCCACAAAATGTTATAGATGCCGGCTCAATAAATTCATTCAAGAACCGATTAGAAAAAGCATGGGCTGATGATATAGGGAAATTTGACCACTTATTCACCACATGCTACTAATTTATTCCTTGTGTTGCTAATTACTTGCACTCAAGCAAAAATGAGAGACAAATAAGTGTTCACACTTCCTGTCTACCAATCACTATATCGCTAAAAGAATAAAGTATGCATCATAAAGCATATAGTATGGACACAATGGCCGTATTCGATTATGACGGTCTACACCACTCGGGTCACCTGAGGCGTTAGGATTTCAAATAGAACACCGCGAGTGTATCCTAAATATACACGGGCCGTGTGTAAAACGACCCGACCCCCAGTGCTCCATGTCTTGGCTGGGGCTGGTAGGAGCGTTTGTGCTGGTCCCTGTCTGTCATGTATTGCAAAACTACTTTTGTTGTATTTTTTTGTTAATGTAAAAGACCATCCATATTAAAATAGACATATAACTAAATAATACAATCATAAAATATTTTAAATCCTATTTTGCTGTAGTTAGACGGGTTATTAAAAGGCACATACTGGGACATACATCTGATGATAGTGCACCACTTGCTCAGTTGTACCTGCAAACCTGAGTCAAGGTGATGACTAAGTCAAATGGCCCCGAAATACTGAACAACTGGCCGGCCTGAGGCAGATAAACCAATTTAACCATTGGACTGCGGCATACAGCTAGGTCGGTCCATAAATCACCTAATTTGCATGATTGTACCATGGAATGTAAAAGTACAATGTCTGAACACGTTTACTTCTGGATACTGAATGCTTTATTCACCGTCCAGGGCCCTGGACGCCGGCACCCTTTATCTATGACGTCATCTCATTTACATATCCTTTGATCTCCACACGTGCCAGCATGTCTTTTATGCATATATTACATCCCCCCTCAAAGTATTTCTGACACATGAAATGTCTCAAAATCGTCATCGTCACACCAAGTCTATATGTTTAACATACAGTGCAATACAATAATACAAGAAAATATCACAGGTACTTAGCTTTATCCACAGGTTTAGCAAATTTCTGAGTGCACCATGCCACTGACGTCCTTTGAAATGTCCAGCTGCTTACCCTCCTATAAGAGATAGCGTCTTGCTTGACACAATAATAGTACAATATGAATCTTAACCTAACATGCACATATCTTTATGTGTGTCTACAGTTCCCGACTAACTAACTCACAGGTCTGGCCTGTCCGCCGGTCTAATCACCCGACCTGACCTAGTTAGATTAGTCGCATTGTTTACATTCGACTGCGCCGCTGGCACACTTTGTGCCTGCCCGACTAGTTTGGGCTGCCTTTCTTCTGGCGCTCTTATAACTTGAACCCTGTTCCTGTACAACATATTTCCTGACTCGTTCAAAATCTGATATTCTCTCCCCAACACCCCTGTACGCCCCAGAATCACCCCCCTTTTCCACTCTCCTGCATTGTTCTTATACTTGACATTGTCGCCGGTTCTCATTGGTTTGTGCCCTTTACCGCATTTTTTGTCATGACAACTTTTCTGACTCTGCTGTCGTTTCGCTGTCTGTGGTTTCTTCGGGTTTTGCGTTTCGGGTTTTAAATTTTCTTCCGCCATGGGAAACCTCCCTCTCACCCTTCTGCCCATGAGCAGCTGAGCCGGAGATGCATTCAATACCGGCAACGGAGTGTTTCTGTAATTAAACAAAGCTTACTGAAAGTCGGTCTTCGTGTCTAAGCATTTTTATAAGATGTTTTTGACTGTCTGCACAAATCGTTTCACTTGGCTGTTGCTTTGGCAGTACTGCAAACTCGAATATGTGGCCCTAAACCCATAATGTTTTGCAAATTCAGTTATACTCGTGGCTCGTAAACTGTGGACCATTGTCCGAAACCACCTGGCTCAGAATACCATGCCTCGAAAAGTCATCCTTCATAGCCTCGATGACTGTCACAGATGCTGTATCTTTCAACAATGTTACCTCAGGATACTTAGTGTAATAATCTACAGTTTTTAGGTAACTCTCATGATTTATCTCAAATCAATCTGCACCTATCTTTTCATAGGGTTGACATGTTATCGGGTGGTTTACCAAAGGTTTGTTGTGCACACTTTTATGATTATTCTGACATGTGTCACACCGACTGACTTTTTCCTCAATTTGTTTGTTTATGTTAGGCCAGAACATGCAGTCATGTGCCAACTGCTTGGACTTAGTGATCCCCAAGTGCGTCTCGTGCAATGTTTCAATCATTTCACCACGGAGCTTTGGAGGTACCACAACCCGATTGCCTTTTTCAACTAAGTTGTTCTCTACCATCTGCTTGTCTTTGTATGGAATGGACTGTCTAAGAGATGGAGGTGTTTGTATGCATGTAGTGTCCCACCCACTCTCAATATGTGTTATCAACATGGACATGGACACATCATTTTCATAGTCTCAGACAATTTTACTTAACAGACTGGATGATTGCATGTCCACTGCAGCAACGCTGAGTGTGTTGTCAAATAGGCCAGCATGACCTACATTGGCACTGTGTGCTCGGGACAATGTGTCTGCAAAGAACATCAGAGAACCCTTAACATGACACAACTGGACGTTGTAATTCTGCAAACGCATTCGCCTTCTTTGCATTTGTGCCGACAATTTGTGTATTGGTTTCTGCATTATCGCCGCCAATGGTTTGTGGTCCGTTTGAATTTGAACTTCCTTGCCAAACATATAATCATGAAACCTCTGGCATCCGAAACATGTGGCGTGCATTTCTTTCTCAATAGTGGCATACCCACATTGTGCTGAATCGAGCGCACAAGATGGAAGTGCGATTGTTTTGACTTCCTGCATTAACACACCCCCTAACCCCGACTGACAAGCTTCTACCTGAATAAAAATGGGTTTCTCGACATTACAGTACGCTAACACATGAGCAGTTCTCAACTTTTCTTTGAGTTTGTCATATGCAACTTGTTGTTCGCTAGTGTACAATTCAGGTACTGCAATAGACGAGCCGTCAGAAATATAAAAATGTCATTAAAACCCAAAAAGAATCAGTAATACAAAAAAGAAAAATTAACTCACCCCTGTCCTCAGTTCTTTCATCATCGCTGGTGTTCATTGGAAAGTACCCTCAAGTTGGAACCAAAGTAATACCGTTTCAGCCGGTAATATTTGATCACAACAAAAACTAAGAGAAATACCACAAAATAAGTAATTTTTATGGAGGTCCCAGATCTGTCGTAAAATGACTGAGTATGTCGCCTCCAGACCGAGACACGCAGAGAGGCGTAAGCCAAGTGTTTTGTGCTGACACCTATTTGGCACACATCTCCACAGACCATGCTGTACACTGAACTGCTACCCACACCACCAGTAATCCTATTGGCATCAGGGCGTGGATTTATGATTGACAGCCTCTATAATAATACACTTGTGTAAACTTGTGTAAAGAGCGCGTTGCAGACTGGTTGGTTGGTTGGTTGGTTGTTGGAATGTTACGTCCTAACATCATCTAAGGTCCTATCAGGATGGGTACTGACTTGTGACAATGCACACTCACGGAGACTTTATAGTGTTGCCACATTAGGAAGTCAGGCCGTCAGCGCCATGGCCCAATATCATACTCAGTCACATTATCCTGATACTGAGCTAACTAGTTCATGTTGCAAAGTAAGATGTTATTGAGCACAACGGTAGTTCTTACCATTGCACAATGCTATTTGCATAATCGTTTGTAAAATCATCATCATCATTGGAATCATTATCAATCCTTTAACGCCCAGTCACACCTTATCGGATTGGGGAACCGGATAGAAACTGGACACTGTCCGGTGAAATACGTCAATGTCCGTTTTATATACGGTTGGCATCCGGGATTTCCGTTCTCTCTCCGGTGGTGTCCAGCTTGTATGGTGGCAAGTTTTGAACATGCACAACACTTGTACCGGACGTGTACGGTTGGTGTCCGCTTTAAGTCCGTTTAGTCCGTTTTTGTCCGGTTCATGTCCGGTACCCATCCGTAATTTCTCCGGTTTGCTTCCTGAATAGTCTATTGATGGTGTTGCAGGAATTTGGTCTGTCGTTGTTTTAATATGTTTTCGGCGCGTCTGTGAATAGTCCGGTATGTGTCCGGTTGATCTTCGGTCCATCCATTTGAATTCGGTTTTCACCCGTCGGTTCACTGTTGCTAGTCTGGTTACATACGTTGTTATTCTGTGTCATCCGGTTATCGCCCGGTTATTGTCCGGTGGCTATTCGTTAATGTAAGTTCCTTGTAAGTTAAGCATTCATTTCGTCCAGTGGCCTTTGACTCGATAGCGCAACATTTCGACACATTTCCGTACATTTTGATACCAAACACCACCGGAATATAGAAAATTCTTTGTGCGGTTATGTCCAGTGCTCAATCCGGTAAGGTGTGACAGGCACTTTAACTGCGAAGGTCGGTGGGGTACTAGAAATGACTTTGCAACCTGGATTCTCCATTGGGGACATGCTAAACTGCCGGCCTGTCCATTTCCCGATGTTGTCTTCCCGCCATTCCTTTACCCTCTATGGAATAACACTATGTAAAGGGCATCTTTAATGTAATACCCCTGTCACACTATGACGCTTCTCTCCAATGCGCGTCGATGTGTGTCCTTTTTTGGCGAAACTTATGCGAACGTCGGTACACGTCGGTACACTATCCTGGACGTTGACAGTCGCCGGAGGACATCGGCGAGCGTAGCAGGTCGCTAGATGTTTTTAGCATGTCAAAAAAAAACAAGGACCGGCAGCACGCGCAAATTTATGGGTAAGGACGTTATAACCCTGTCACACTACGACATAATGAGCGAACGTGAGCCTAACGTGGTGATTTTTCGTCATTACGTTGATGTACATTGGATTACGTTATGATGACGTCATAATGATGTTAGACTGACGTCGAGCTACGTCACATTACGTCGTGTTACGTCGAGTTAGGTCGAGGTTTTGGACATGTTCAAAACTTTCGACGTAGCTCGAACGTAAGGGTTTACGTTCGCCGTACGTTCTGTACACATTTGGGGAACGTCAATGACGTTAAACAAACGCTATTAAAACGTCGGTCACTACGTTCAACTACGTTGCATTACGTTGCACTACGTTGACCCACATTAATCCCAGGGGGAACGTGCAGTCCACGTAGTGAAAACGCCGGGTTAACGGACATCCAACGTAGGTTTACCGTTTTGCCACCGTTTCCTGACGTAAGTAACGTAAGGTAACATAAAGCAACGTAGTTCTGGCGATGGAATAATGTTCATAACGTTCCGTGAGCGTCATTACGTTGTCCTCTCTCGTTGAAGGACGGTATCACTATGCTTTACCGACATTACGCTCTCGTCTACTACGCAGCATCCACGTTCAACTTGTGCCCAAATTTGCATACTACGCCGAGAAGTTCAACGTTCTTCACGTTCTCCCTAAGTTGACGTCGTTACGTCGTAGTCTGACAGGGCCATTAGGTGGATGTTAGGAGGATGTTAGGCGGACGTCGACACACGTTACACGCACGTTGGGGGGACGTTGCTCACACATTGATGTGTGTGTGTCTCTGTGTGTGTCTCTGTGTGTGTCTCTGTGTCTCTATGTGTGTGTCTGTGTCTGTGTGTGTCTCTGTGTCTGTGTGTGTATGTCTCTGTGTATCTGTGTCTGTGTGTGTGTCTCGGTGTCTATGTGTGTATGTGTGTGTGTCTCTGTCTGTGTCTCTGTCTGTGTCTCTGTGTCTCTGTCTCTGTCTCAGTCTGGGTCTCTGTGTATGTCTCTGTATGTGTCTCTGTATGTGTCTCTGTATGTGTTTCTGTCTCTGTCTCTGTCTGTGTATCTGTCTGTGTATGTGTCTCTGTCTCTGTCTATGTATGTGTCTCTGTCTGTGTATGTGTATCTGTATGTGTATGTGTATCTGTATGTGTATGTGTATGTGTCTATGTATGTGGCTCTGTGTGTGTCGCTGTGCCTATGTGTATGTGTGTGTCTCTGTGTATCTGTGTGTGTCTCTGTGTCTCTGTGTGTCGGTGTCTGTGCGTGTGTGTCTCGGTGTCTGTATGTGTGTGTACGTGTGTGTGTCTCGGTGTCTCTGTGTGTCTGTGTCTCAGTGTCTGTGTGTGTGTCTCTGTGTCTCTGTGTGTTTGTGTCTATGTGTGTTTATTTGAGTCTGTGTGTGTGTCTCTGTGTATGGGTGTGTGTCTCTGTGTATATGTGTGTGTATATGTGTCTATGTGTGGGTATGTGTGTCGCTCTGTGTCTCAGAGAGAGAGACAGAGGCACAAACAGAGACACAGACCAGGACACAGACAGAGACACAGACACACAGACAGAGACACAGACAGAGACACAGACATAGACACATACAGAGACAAATACAGAGACAGACACAGAGACAGATACAGAGACAGAGACACATACAGAGACACAGACACAGAGACACAGAGAGAGACACAGACAGAGACACAGACAGAGACACAGACACAGACACACAGAGACACAGACAGAGACACAAACAGAGACACAGACACACAGACAGAGACACAGACAGAGACACATACACATAGACACATACAGAGGCACAGACAGAGACACAGACACACAGATAGAGACACAGACAGAGACACGGACAGAGACACAGACAGAGACAGAGACACAGACACAGAGAGAACGCGCCAATATACGTTACCACAATGTTGGCCGCGCGCTAATAACACGCTATTGACACGCTGTGCCAACGTCCAATTTCCCCATATTTCCCCTAAAAGTTTAACGTTTCTCGACGCTTTAATTTAATTTTCAACGCTGACGTGTCGCCGGTGAGAAACGTTGTAGTGTGACAGGGCCATTAGCCACACCCACGTGGTGGTCCAATCGGGCGAGTGTAGACTTCCCCTGCGGAAGGTCGGAAGTTCAAAACGTGGTCATTTCAAACCACTTACTTTCAAAATTGATACATTATGCTACCTCACCTGGTGTTCGGTATTACCAGGATAGTGCAATGATGGTATCAGGATAATATGACTGAGTGGGAAATCGGGTCATGATGTCAGCGGTCTGTTCTCCCAATCGGGCAACACTATAAAGTCAGCATGAGTGTGCCTGGTCACAAGTCGGTGACCCTCCTGATTTGACCTTAGATGTTACAAGTATGTAAAACACCAAGCACACACACCCAATCCATACATAGTGATAACTGCTTGATTTATTGGTGATGATTCTGGGGAAGAAATGGAACCTATTCAGCAGAATAAAATGAAATGTCCAAAAAGAAAGAGATGCCGGAGACAGGGTATGACTGTCAATGCAAATAGTTTTTTTTTTGTTGTCCAGACAAAATCTTCCAATTAGAAAAGGGTTCAAAATTGAGTCATACAGAAATAATGGAAGCAAACTGGCATTCATGTCGTACTTAGGATGGCATAGAGAACTGGTGGGGGAATCACCATGGCAACGGGTATTTACACCGAGCCCGCAAGAGGTGAGAGAGGCACAATTGCCAATGCCACTTCATTGTACAGAAGGGTCAAGGTCTGATAGTTCGTGACAATAAGCCTACAAAGGGCTACACACTGTGGTGGTGTGCTCGGGAAGGAGGGTGATCACACAGATGGAAACATTGTGGATCCAGCAGGATTCAAAACCACACTGTTTTGATTTTTTGTTGACAAGGTATTTATTTACTCTGGCCATTACGTATAAGCTCCCGTGAGGGTGTTTGTTTTCAACCTATAAAGGGGCGGAGCTGTATTTTCTCTATTTATATTTGTGTGCATGCTATTTATTTTACTCTAGTCATCGCATGTTATTATTATTTGCTGCGGGCCGGTCCCGCTACCAAGGCAGGAGTCTCTACTACCGACGTCACACGCCAGTTCACCTGCCATTCCGGGGCTAAAATCCTAACCATTAGACCATCTAGACTTCCTGATGCAATCACCCTACCTCTGTCTATCTGTGTAATGAGTGGTAAATGTGAATTAGAACTACTTAAAAGCCACAATGCTAAGGATTACTACTACTTGAAAGCCACAATATTAAGGATTACTACTACTTGAAACCCACAATACTAAGGATTACTACTACGTGAAAGCCACAATACTAAGGATTACTACTACTTGAAAGCCACAGTGCTAAGGATTCCTCATCATCATGCTGTCGGTCGCGATGCGACAAAGACTGCTTTCATTACTTGACTGCCGCTCTCCATTTAGCTGTCTGCTGTGAGAGTAAGGTCCATGAGTCGGTCTTAATGTCTCTCAGCTTCAGGTTTCTCTTGATCGTATCCTTCAACCTGAGACGAGGGCACCCTCTCTTTCTGTAACCAGAAGACAGTTGAGAGTAGAGGATCTGCTTTGGTAGCCTGTCTGATGACATCCAGTCCACCGGAGACTCTTTTTGATCGGAAGATCTTCCATAGAGTGCAGCCCCGTCCGTTTGAGTATTTCCTTATTTTTCACTTTGTCCTTCCAGGTTAGCCTCATGATTGAATGCAGATGTCGCATCATGAAGGCATGCAGCTTTTTCGCCTGTCATCTGTAAACTGTCCAGGCCTTGGCTCCGTATAGTAGGGTGGATAGCATGATTGCATGGTAGATCTTGCCTTTGACCCACATGGACACATGGTGGTTGTTCCAGAGTCTCTGGCATAGTCAGCTGAAAGATGCGCTAGCCTTGCCAATCCTCCTCTGTATTTCAGCATCAATGCGTCCATCATTTGATATAGTGCTTCTGAGGTAGGTGAATTCCGGAACAGAGTTCAGTTTGTTTCCGTCAACCATGATATCCTCCTCTTGGGTTCTTGTAGAGTTTGGTTGGCACAGCACCTCTGTCTTCTTGATGTTAATCTTCAGGCCAAACTTCTTGATGCATCGGAGAAAGCGTCCACTATTTTCTGGATCTCTTCAGCAGAGTGTGCAACCAGTGCACTGTCATCTGCGAATAGCAGCTCTCTCACCAGTATCCAAAGTAGTCTTGGTCTTCGCTCTGAAGTGTGCGACATTGAATAGGTCAGCACTCTTTCTGGACTGAATATTGATGCCACCCCCCATGCCTCAGAAAGCCTTGTTGAACATTGATGATAGGAAGATGGAGAAGAGCATGGGGGCCAGTACACAACCTTGCTTGACCCCATTGGTAACCCCAAGCGTTAGCATCGTTTGGTGTTAAAGCCTGACACCGTTTAGCTATCTCCAAGATGGGGAATTAGGTCACGCTGTATATAGAGGCACCTAAGACTTTCATTATAGATAAACGTGAAGTTATTCATAGATTTGGGAAATCTTGGCGAGCCTGTTGCCTGCGAGCACCTGGTTGGGCCTAATATATTGCCTTCTCCACCCACCCGGAACCAGCAAGCCTTGTTACTGGTGAGCCTGTTCCCGGGTAGCACCGCTATTTCACAATATCACCGATGATCCGGCAGCGGCGGCGGCGGCGTTAATATCGGTTCGATTATTGGTTTAAATTGACCAAAATTTGGCGGCGGCTTCAATATCGCTTCGATTTTAGGGTTAATTTGATGAAATTTCACTTATTGCGTTTGTAATTCTCTTAAATATGATAGCATTGAATAGATTTGGCTGTAATATATCGCCGCCGATGTGGCGGTTGCCTTCTCCACACACCGGGAACAAGCAAGCCTGGTGAGCCTGTTCCCGGCGAGCGCCACATTCTGACAATATCGCCGCCGATTCGGCGATGGTGGCGATTTGTTTAGTTTACATTCGGTGATTGGACAATATTATTATCGCCGCTGATTAAGTGCCGGTGTTAATATCGCTTCGATTTTAGGGTTAATTTGATGAAATTTCACTTATTGTGTATGTAATTCTGTCAAATATGATAGCATTGAATAGATTTGGGCCTAATTGATACCTAACACCACCCTTAAACCACCTGTGGAACAGGTTTACCATAACCTAGTTTACGCTTGTGGTGTTAGCGCTATCACTGAATCTTGCATGCGACTTTTCGCATGCATGCAACTTTTCGCCGCTAAACGGGGGATTCCCACCAAACACCGTTTTGGCTCGGTAACACCGACCCATGCATATGGCCCCTGGTAGACCCGCATGCTAATGTAGCACCAACTATAATATATGCGTAGGTTACAGGGCACATATATAGGGGTAGGGGTAGGGCTAAAGTCCCGGTAGACCTGCATGCTAAAGTAGCACCAAGTATATTATATGTGTCAGTTACAGGACACATATATAGGGTTAGGGTAGGGCTAAAGCCTCAGTAGACCTGCACGTTGGGAACGTGAAGTACTACTACTCTCCAGGTTTATGGATGTGGAAGATGCATTTGATTGGATACATGTCAGCACACAGAAGCAGGTGACAGGTCGTAGGAAGAACGTCAGGCGTTCCACCTCTGATCTACTCTCCTCAGCCAGGGAAAACCCGATCCCCAAACTACAATTCGAAATGCTATAGCTTGGTTTTTGATAGATTCTGGTACGTGCATGTCTATATATATGTGTCTGTATATATGTGCCTGTATATATGTAGGTGATGTATAATAATTATGCTAGTATAAAGGCACAGAAGGGAATGTTCCCTACATGATCACCTATATGTTGTATACTAGTTTCTGGGTGACCCCTTTTCACAGTTGGGCCAGGTGGCACCACCACCCCCAACCCTACCAGTGGCACGAAACACTATCACTCGAGCACTGGAATATATATGTGATATATACGTTATTATATGACTATAAAGGGGTGGAGCTATATTTTCTCTATATTATATATATTGTGCATGCTATTTATTTTACTCCAATGATCGCATGTTATTATTATTTGCTGCGGGCCGGTCCCGCTACTGAGGCAGGTACCTCTACTATCAAGGTCAAGTGCAGGTTCACCTGCCTTTAGGTCATATGAGCTCCGGATTTTAACCTTGTTTGGTGGGGCTTGTATTCGCTCGGTCATTGGGACTCTGCTAAAATAAATGATGCTCCCAACCACTCCTCGTCTGGGTCTCTATTTCCTCGTTTTCTTTCCTACTGGAATATATTTATATATGTGTGTATATGTCCATATATATGTCAATATAATATTGTCATGGGGGTGATGAAAATGGGAAATATTGTGCCTAGAGCGGGACTCGAACCCACATCTCTTTGCATTCCGGGCCAGTGTGCTAACCATTACACCACCTAGGCTCCCTGATATCAACACACTACCCACGCCTACCTGTCTATGCGGCTCCTTGCCTGAGAGGTCAGTGCAGACCACTACACTCGTCCCCCTGGAATTGTAAGTCTTTTAATTCTTACAATTACATACATACAGGCAATGCACTCACATACATACACAGGGTAGGTTCAACAACTATACAGCGCATAGCTTGTACAGGATCATGGTCACGGCAACCAGTGTCATGGGGGTGATGAAAATGGGAAATACCATGCCTAGAGCGGGACTCGAACCCGCATCTCTTTGCATTCCGGGCCAGTGTGCTAACCATTACACCACCTAGGCTCCCTGATATCAACACACTACCCACCCCTACCTGTCTATGCGGCTCCTTGCCTGAGAGGTCAGTGCAGACCACTACAATATTGTATATAAATATATCTGTGTATATTATATATGTATGTAGACATATATACATATTTATGTGGCGTATAATGCATTATACAAGTATATACACAAGGGTAGCATGTACATCCTATATTTCCTCTTGCGCATTGGGGGAGTGCCCCCCCCCCACCCTCCTCCCAGCTGTCGGGTAAATTGCCGGGCGGGCGCCCCCCTCGCGTCACACACTGGAGGATACACATATACAGTGAAATAGTATAACTAGGACTGGGTGTAAATAGGTCAAGATCTGAGGGATACTTCGCTTTCTGCTGTCAGATCCCTCGGTCCCTCGTTGCTGAGACGATCGCCCTCCGGATAGGCCTGGTTCGTAATACCATAACCGGGCATGTCACATGGAGGTGTCACCTGTGTGCGTGCACCAAGCTATGTATCATGTATCAATTAATATGCACCATGTGTGGCAAGGACATGTCTAGTCTTGATTGCGATGCTTACTAAATAAATTATGCTTGCCATCAAAGGTAAATTCACACAATGATATTATGTGGAAACAGTCGCTTTACACCCCCATCACACCAAACTATTTCTCAAAACGTCTGACAACGTTCTAAAACTGGGTAGAACGTGGCCTCTGACAATTTTGAACATGTTCAAAGTTCTAGAGCACCCTTCCGTCCTTGCCCGTCCATGCACTTCATAAAAGGTTTGTAAATCATTGCTACTATGTTCACTAAGTTCAGCCCATTCGGCAACATTTTCAAGAACGTAGTAAGAACTATTTTGGTGTGATGGGGGCATGATGCGCGAAAAGGAAGAATGCAAGGCGGGGGTGGAAGTAAGGCATTTGTTTACGCCTCAAACAAACAGAGCATAGAGACATGGGAGAGGCTCAGGAGGAGCAAGGTAAAGAACTCATAAGGAGCAAATGTAAGGTAAATCAATAAATGGAGATAAGGTAGAAGGGGCTCATGAGGAGCAATGTAATGAGGAGCAATGTAAAGAACGCATAAGGAGCAAATGTAAGGTAAATCAACGCATTACGACCAAACTTGCACGAGCCGGTGGTATTGAGTTTCTGACATGGGTTAAATATATTAAATGTATCGCTATAACCTAGGTTGAAGTATCTTTTCCTTTAAATGCCTAATTTTGGAGATAATTGAAGTTGGCAAGGATGCCACAATGTTGACACTACAGACTTCAGACACAACAATTTCTATTAAAGTTGCATCAGTATACCCTTGAATGTGGTGACACACGTTTAATTAATGCACACATATCTAAGTTAGATATGTAGAATCAAATCTAAATAATTGTCTTGGTTTTGAAAATTTGATATTTTCATCAGAATGTGGCGACACACGTTTAATTAATGCATACATATCTAAGTTAGATATGTAGAATCAAATCTAAATAATTGTCTTGGTTTTGAAAATTTGATATTTTCATCAGACTATACGGCTTTAAGAGCTCCTAATTATCATTATTATCAGGAATTATAAACTGCCGGAAATCATGGAAAGGAGACATATTTATAAAACACATACTGGTGTTCTCTGTGGCGGAGTGGTTAGAGTGTCTGACTTTTTTCTAGGTCGGACTCCTAATCTGAGGGTCGGTGGTTCGATTCCCCGTGCCCCCAGCTCTGCCAATTTGGATTTCCACCGCTGTGTAGAACTTACAGCGACATCAAAGGCCAGTTGCTCTCATACCATGTCTATGTGGTCTGGGAGGATAAAAATCCCTTGGGTCGGTAAAAGTGTAGGCTCGGGCTTTCTATCGACAAACTGTCTAATGGTGAAAACAAGCCTATTCAGGCTTATCCATGATAGGCAGTATAAATCTTCAACAACAAAAAAACAAAAAAACTACTAATAAGTGATTAAATATAGAAACACAAGGCCTACTTGGATTGCGTCATCTGTAACAGGGTGGACAAATAGGCTGCGACACTAACGCCATAATGGAATGATATGTGGTATTGTGAAGAGATTAATTGCAGTGTAGCTAAATATACACACGTATTCTAAATCTGCATTGTAACTAGATTAGCCGCAAGCTATCAAAGCTGCATAGTCCGATGAAAACATAAACTTTTCGAGACTAAAACAATTATCCAAATTGTATTCTACATATCTAACTTACTGGTGACCTTATTAAACATTTGTCACCACACAGAAGGGAATATACTGAGGCATTTGACTAGAACCTGTCACTGCAGAAGCCTATGGTGTCAAAGTTTTGGAATGCTTGCTAAAATGCATTTTGCACAGTTGCACTTCAAATATCTCAAAAGTTAGCCAATTAAAATAAAAGGTACTTCAAGCTAATTAAGTGAGGTAGATTATAATGATCCATCTAATATAGTTATCTCGGAAAATGAAAGAAACTCAAAACCATCGGACTATGCAACTTTAATCAAAATAACGGAATCATATATGCCCAGTATTGAATTCATTCATGTATAATGGGGTTGTCACACTACGACGTAACGACGTCACCGTAGGGAGAATATGAAGAACGTTGAACTTCTCGGCGTAGTATGCAAATTTGAGCACAAGTTGAACATGGATGCAGCGTAGTGGACGAGAACGTAACGTTGGTAAAGCGTAGTGATGCCGTCAATCACCGAGAGAGGACAACGTCACTACGCTCACGGAACGTTATGAACGTTATTCCATCGCCAGAAGAACGTTACGTGACATTAGCTATGTCATGAGACATTGAACGTACGTTGAATGCACGTTCTTGTGACGTTCTCGTGACGTTCTCGTGACGTTCTCGAGACGTTCTCGTGACTTTCCCGTGAAGCCTCGTAGGCATTTGCACTTGGTTTAATGTGGGTCAACGTAGTGGAACGTAGTTGAACGTAGTGAGTAGCATTGAAATAACGTCCGTTTAACGTCATTGACGTTCACTGAACGTGAACAGAACGTACGGCGAACGTAAACCCTTACGTTCGACCTACGTCGAAAGTTTTGAACATGTCCAAAACCTTGACGTAGCTCGACGTAACACGACGTACCTCGACGTCATTCTAACATCATTCTGATGTCATCATGACGTAACCCAACGTAATGACGAAAAATGACCACGTTAGGCTCACGTTGGCTCGTTACGTCATAGTGTGACAGGGGTATAAAAGATCTGTCATTTTGTTCTACTTGGGTTTCAGATTAATATTGTTTTCTTTTTAATATAGTTGTGTTGTTATTAATAGGTTATACCTTTCCATCTCAAAAAGATGACTTATTAGTTTGGTACATAAGTTGATTAAGCAGGCATTCCTCATTCAACTGCTCCAGGCTAGATAACAACAAGTATGCACAGTTGTCACTGGTTCAGTATGAAGAACTGACCTACAACGTGTTAACTGTTGTATTTGCTATCTATTTCTGTGTAAATATAAATTTTGCTGAGTAAATATTTGTTGTTGGCTCTGAGGCATTATATAATTAAATAAGTATATAGATATATAATTAAATAAGTATATAAAACAACATTTCCCTAAGCTTACTCTCTCAATAAGTCTTTGGTAAAACGATGTGGATTATGGTGATCCTTGCAGATCATCTAGGATTGAGGAGAACGCACCTGAATAACAGAAGGGTGAAGGAAATAAGACCTCCAATGTGTTTTGCTACGTGTTTCCCCAACACAGCAAACACTAGTACCACCTAGTGTAGTGGATCTTATTTCAGATCTAAATCTGGTCTTGTAAATCTAAATTTAGAAAAGATCAAGTGTGTGGCCAGAAACTGGGTTCATACCATTGCTCCATTAATTAATATAGTCTGATTGTTTTGAGTTTCTGACATGGTATTAGATTAATAGATTGCGTTGAGCAATATACTCGATGTACCTTGAAGTAACTTCTATTTTAATTGATTAAATATTCATGTTTCCGTGGACAAATATTAATGTGGTTTATTAGGATTCATTTGAAGCTTTATATGCTTAAGGTTCATCAAATGTTTCATTGAAAATAAGATGTACTAAATTCCTTATGGTTTATATGTAACCCATTATTTCATTTATCAGCATATTACTATATAGATAAACTGTAATAGCATTTGTAGGATTTATTTAACCCACATAGTTTGAATATTCATAAGTGTTTACTGCAGTATTAATGTTTGGTTGCCACCTTTATTCTGAAATGTGACATATTACTGAATTCTAAAACACAGCTGGCCCCCTGGATTTCGGATAAGGGTATGTGGACCTGTATTACATCCTGAGTCTCCCCACATACATGTTGCATATTTGACATAAGTAACTATTAAATCGACTTGTTAGTTAGTACCAGTATTACTGAAGTGTATGTATTTCCACAATGGCTAGAGTTATTTTGCTATATTTATTTGGGATCATGGGAGAGTCACACCCAGTGATAAACACATGACAATCTGACATTTAGTATGTTTGATACATTTGTCACTTTGCCACTCTGCTAAGAAATAATTTTTCCTGATTTGGCTATATTCTGTCGTTACATGAAACTAGTAGAAATATTAATAACAATAACTAAATGTCACCAGCATTTTGTTTGTATTTAGCAGTTACATTTGTGTCCCATGTCATGCTTGTATTATAGCTGGACTATAGTTAGGGATATCTGGATTGTGCTGATCCATCTACAATGGTTTGGCAGCATTGGTCGGGCACTTACATTCACTAAAGACAATAATCAGCTGACATTCATTACAGTTTGAACATAATACAAAAAAAGACCAATTCAATTGGAAATTTCTCAAATGGCTTATATATTAAATACCACTTGTCTGCTTTGTCTATTGCTTTTACAAAACATTATAAATGTCATCATCATCATCATGCTGTCAGTCACGATGCGACAAAGACTGCTTTCATTACTTGACTGCCACTCTCCATTTAGCTCTCTGCTGTGAGAGTTGCATCCATGAGTCGGTCTTAATGTCTCTCAGTTTCAGGTTTCTCTTGATGGTATCCTTGAACCGGAGATGTGGGTGCCCTCTCTTTCTGTAGCCAGAAGACATGTATTTATCTAATATCCACTAACAAGGAGATAACATCTCATATCAAAATTCAGCTAGAAGAATTGCTAGCAGGTGATGTGCATGGTCGATTGGAAGATAAGCCCATATCGCAGTCACTATCATACAAGTAGAAAGGAGAAAGAAGGAATATACGTTATCAAATAGCAGACTTAGCTCCCTGTGGAGATATGGTTTGAAGTGATTTATCTAATCGTTATCTTATCCGGAGGAATTCAACGAACCCAACAACATTCAGTCACGTCATTTTTAATCTCAGCCAGAAGCAGTTTTTCTTTGTATTAAGTCAGATCAACTGATTTCTGCACTGCATGAAAACCCTGTGTTGTCTGTCAACCTAAGTCAATGTTGGTATTATTGTATGAACTGCTACTCATCATGGTAAAGCAAAAAGAAGGTGTGAGTAGTTTGGATCCATTCCGGCTCCTCCCCTTCCCCAATATCTGCCCGATGTTGCTATTGACTCACCTTACAGCCGCTTAGAGATGATGTTTTTGGAAATGAAGGTGTCATGGAGTCTTTCCGATTCCATCCATAATTCATTATTACATTTGTTTCGGGAAACTGGGTTTAACTTGAAAAATCTTTTACTGCTGATTTTTAAAAATCATATACCCTATGTGATTTTACCACAAATGAATGGTCTTTTGTCACATTTCTCTAGTTTACCTGTTTGAAATGGAACATTTTAGTCAGATATGCTTAACCTTTGCAGATTATGATGATGTCTAATTTGTGGGATGGGGGGGGGGGTGGTGAAAGAAAGAAACAAACAACAAACTAAATCCATTGTCTTCACATTCCAAAGATTATCATACTAGCATTAGTACATATGGGAGGAACGCAAAATAGAGGTAAACACGGTTTATTAAGTTACCACTGAACCCTCAGGAATACGGTGAGGAACAACATAATTCGAGGAGAACCTGCACACCATTTGTTTGTTTGTTTGTTGTTGCGTTACGTCCTAGCAACAGAACAATACAAACAATGCAGAATATACAGGACGAAAAGGAAACAACACGGAATAGTAGGTAGTTGGGTGGGCAAAAAAAGGTGGGTCCGATACCTTGGCTGCTCGGCGTGAAGTGAGTGAAACGGTAGGATCATGGATTGCCAGGTTCCGGTTGGAGACAACTTACAGGTGGCGCCTCGGGTGAGCTAGCGAGTTAGATCCAAGGTGAGAGTCCTGAGGGAGGAAATTTGAACCACCAGAGTACCCCCCCCTCCCTGCCATGAATCAAATGCAATGCTATGCATCAAAATAGGAGTTAACAACAACAACAGCAATGCTTAGTCTTTGTGAAGTACTACAAACCAAAGGAGTAATCTTAGGATACCTTTGTGCAACTTGACAGTTTATTTAATGGATGGGAGAGTGCTGAGAGCGGCATCTTTCTGAAATGGGACTTAGCCCTCAGCTTTGGCAAACACCCAACTTTGTCAAACAATTTGTGGCCATGACCTCATTTCAGTCCTCTTCACTATTGTTTACTGAATAAGGCCTTTGTATGAGAGGTGCCTGACCCTGCGTTTGTTAATGCATGCTCTTCGATAAGAATGTTATTTAGGCCCCTTCAATAGTTAACACCATATTTCAGTCTCTACCCACCATTCATTATTAGGCAAACTTAAAGTTGCATAGTCCGATGCTTTTGAGTTTCTCTCATTTTCTGAGATAAATATATCAGGTTAATCGGTATAATCTACCTGACTTTTGTTGGAAGTAAGTTTCATTTTAAATGGCTAACATTTGAGATATTTGAAGTGTAATCATGTTAAATTAATGTTGGCAAGCACGCCAAACCTCTGAGACCACAGGTTTCTGTAGTGACAGGTTCTGTTATTAAATTTCCTTGGTAGTTCCGTCTATGTGCCGACTAATAGTCAATAAGTGGATTAGTATTTTTTTTCTTGTAGGTTTATACTGTCTATCATAAGCCGTGTTCACACAGGGGCGTTAAGTCGCCTCAACTAGTTTGACTTGTCTAGTTTGGCTCACATTTGCCATGTGGACGTGACGCTAAGGCGGATTAGGGCTGATTCGCCTCAACTAATTCGCTTCAAGTAAACTGCATCGTGAGGTAGGTTATATGAAGCGAACTAGCTTAAGTCGGCCCATATTGCCTGTGTGGACGGTAGCGGTTTAGATGAGGTGGATTAAGGACGTCACAGTCGCGACCTGAGTTTGTTAACTTTCCGGTAAATTTGCTCTATGAAACTGGTAGCTGTGCACAGATATTTTTTTCATAATTTACTTTTTAGGGTTTCACTGCCCAGCAGAAGTTTTGACCGTTCCAAAACAATACGATTCAGTTGAAACAGATCTAGGTCGAACCCACACTCTCTCATGCCGACGTTGACTAACCAAAACTGGCACTGGTTAGTATGGACATGCTCATGCGCAGATATCGATTTCCGGCTAAAAATACTGCATGTGTAGACACGACACTAGTTGGCCTCATCTAGTTTGCCTTATCTAGTTCGGCCTAAACTTGCAGGTGTGAACACGGCTATAGATAAGGCTGAATAAACTTGTTTTCACCATTAGACAGTTTGGCGATAGAAAGCCCGAGCCTACACTTTTACCGACCCAAGGGATTTTTAACCTCCCACACCACATAGACATGGTATGAGAGATAACTGGCCTTTGATGACCCTGTAGGTTATCCACAGCGGTGCAAAGCCAAATTGGCAGAGGTGGGGGCACGGGGAATCGAACCACCAACCTTCAGATTAGGAGTCTGACCAGAAAAAAGTCAGACACTCTAACCACTCAGCCACAGAGAACACCAGTTAGGTATGTACAATCAAATCTACATAGTTGTTTTGCTTAAGAAAATTGGATGTTTTCATCGGAATATGCAGCTTTAAATGCGCTGAAATACGGAACAAAACAATGTGATTCATTCACAATTAATATGAGCAAAGTTAACTTGTACTAGCATGATTTGACTGGGTTTTTGAACCTGTGAAGCATGACTAATTAAAATAATTAATTAAGAAAGAGCCTTAAGGGTAAGACAACCATCGGGCTCTCCTTACCTGGTAGGAACCAGTATACATAAGGACAAATTGAATGGAATAAGAAAAGGATTACCATGACCCAGTTGTTAAGTAACATGGCTTTAATTCTGGACATTTCCATATACAGGGGTCAAATGTATTTGAAAGGAAATTGCTACGCAGTAATACATGCATTCAACTGGGAGTGATCGGAAGACAATGTACTAGTCAATTTCGGGTTTCTATTTCATTTTCCTGTAGAATTTGGTTGGATTCGGTGTTTTACCGGGGCAATACCCAACGCATTAGGTCTGAAGCGCTACTCAAAACACAGGTTTTTGCCACTGTCGCCACGGCAGGTTTGAGACCAATGGGGATCGATCACGTTGTAAAATATTCCGATATACAGCATAGGGAATGCAAATGTTCTATTACTGATCGGTGTACGTGACCAGGCGCATGTATGTATATATATATATATATGTATGGGTTGGTGCTGCCTGAGTGGGATGTAAATAGACATAGTGGTGCTGGCAGGTCTGGGTGTGAGTGCACTCATGGCCTAACACCTCTGTTTGGATAGTGATCACCACACTCAAAGGTCAAGGTTGGTGGTGGCCATGGGGCCATACAGTTTGGTGGTGGTGGGCATACCAGTGGTAGCCATGGGGACCAGGAATGCTGGATCCATATCGGTAGGGCCAAGAATGCTTGTTTTCCATTGGGGGAAAGGGGTGGGGTGATACTTTACAATGAACCTATGTGACCATATAAATAATAAACCAGAGGGCTTGACTCTCTCTTCTTCTTTACACTTTATACTCTTCCTTTCTCTTTGTGTGTATTGATTTAACCATAGTCTCCCCACCCAGCCACAGATTCGAGCATTAGCCTTTTTACAACGTGATCTCTGATGTCATAATATGGTGCCCTACCCAATGAACAATCTTACCTGTAGAGAAGTCAACCTAAGGTTCAAAAGTAATGTCACAGCTTATCTTCAATTCTTATAGATAATAGGAAGATTACCAACCATAACAAAAGACAAGTCAGGTAGGTACCTTCATTTATATCTGGACGGACTCTATACCTCTAAAGAGGTGGCGCCACAAAAACCAATCAATGAGGTCGAATCTGGTAGGTTAAAGTGGGTTGCTTGGTTGCTGGAGTTTTATTTACTAGCAATATCTAAGGTCATATCAGGATGGGTACCGACTTGGGCCAGTATGCACTCATGGTGACTTTATAGTGCTGCCCCACTGGGAAATCAGACCACCACCACTGTGATCTGATATCCCACTCAGTCACATTATCTGGAGTTAACCAGCACGCACACCGATGCTCACGCCCTCAGCTGGTCACTACGCCTCACACATCTGGACTGACCATTACACAATTTTACTTTGGCACCCGGGGCATCTCGCAAACACAACGAGATATGCCCAGACACGGATCTGCCGGGGAAAAGCGGCGGGCTGCACGACCTGCACGTAATGTCACGGGGTCCAGGCCCACGGGATCCTGCTCCATGCTCCCCCTCGGGGAGGAGAGCCCCCAGGACAATGGAGGCTCACCGCGGGGAGCAGGGTGCTCGGCCATTGATAGTGATGACTACTACATACCGCCGGGGCAGTCCTCCCCACGGCCAGCCATGGGGGCCGTGTCCCCACGCGACGGGCGGCCCGTACCTGGCGAGGAGCCGGACACGCGCATGGAGCGACGCTTGGCGGAAATGGAGGCAAGATTCGGATCGGGGCCCTCCAGGACGCATTACTTCTCATAGCCATACAGGGCTTGGCACCGGATCCCCTCCTCGGAGTCATATCCCCGGTCGGAGCGGTCGTCCCGGCAGCCGACGATCACTGGGATGGGCTCGATCGCAGGCAGGCCAGGTCCCAGCAGATAGAGGCGCTCGACGACAAGATGGATCGTGACCGCGCGCGGTACCGCAGCCTGGAAGGTAGGCGCACCATCATGCATGACACGTTTGTAGCAAACCCTATATCCAAGCCTTACATGTACCTGGAGCGGGCTGAATGGCAGTCCGCTGCCCAGAAACTGGCCGCTCGCGGTACCATGACCGAGAGGGAGTACCTCTGTGCATTCATGGCCCTCCTGGATGACGAGCCAGTATACGACCCGCGTGCCTACAAGGACATGATTGACCATTACCGGTGCATCACTGAGGAGTGCATGACGAAGCCTTGGCTCATGGTCCGCAAATGGTCGCAGCGAATCTTTGATCGTATTGAAAAGAACAAGATTACCTGGTCCAATAGGAACGCCATGCTACATGAGTGGCTCACCTATTACACAGCTGCGCCCACCCCAGCCCGAATGGATGCACGTGGTGGACGGGAAGAAAACAACGGCAACAATAAAGCGCGACGGCCCATCCCGACTTTGACCGGTTCCGGACCCACTGCGCTCAGGATGCCACAACCCTTCCCGGAAGCCGCATCGACCCCACGCCACGGGCCGTGACCACTGGCCATGCCCCACCTCTGTGGTAGATGGCAGCATAGCGACTATATACGTGGCAGTCCACGCCACGGGGATTCCCAAAGCGGTGGAGGCCCGCATTACGGTAGCAAGTGGCATTAAGCTCTTCTCCATTATGCTCCCCTCCAACCTCTGTTCAGGCATGGAGTATGCAGGGCTCGCCCAGGCCGTGATGGCCAGGCAGATGGAGGCCAGGGCCACGGGGTCGTGGGCGAACTACAACGCCACACTCACCAACTATATGGCCCACTGCAACCACTACGCGGTGCAGCCGCTGTCCCCCATGCCGGTCCAGATCATGTGCTGGATAGAACAGCATGTGGCCCGACTGTGCCCATCATCTGTGGGGAACTCGGTGTCGCACCTCAGGCTCTTCTTCCGGCTCAGGGAGGCCTCCACCCGACCCTTCGACCACATAACGGTGCGGCTGGTGATGGACGCACTCCGCAGGTCCAAGATTCACAGGCCCAAGGCCCCCCTACACGCACCCATGAGCATCATACGGCAGGCGGTCATCGACCTCAGAAGCGACCTGCCCGGGATGGTGGTGGCCTTCGCACTGCTGGTCATGTTCTTTGCGGGGGGGCCCCGTAGTCCGAGGTCGTGCCGAGGTTGGCGGCCACCTTCGACAGAACGTGGCACACCACCAGGGCCGACGTCTGGGAGCGGGACGTGGCCCTGTGCATTGACCAGAAGTGGGCCAAAAACATGCAGGCCAACAACCAGTCACGCGTTCTGGTGCTGGCCTCGGCCCCGGACCCCCGCTTCTGCCCGGTCCGGGCATACCGCGCGATGCTCCGAATTGCCCCCACCTCCACCCCCGCCCAGCTCCTCATGCTGTTCCCGGGGGACAAGCAGCCCATGACCATCGCGCGGAGGTGGAGGGAGGCCCAGGTGGTGCGTTCCGACTGCCCCCCATACACACTCCACGCCATAAGGAGGGCGGTGGCGATGGTCGCATTCGCCTCGGGCAGCTCTGAGCTCGAGGTGCAGCGATTCAGGGAATAGACCTCCGATGCCTACAAACGCTACATCAGCACCCAGGCCTCCAAGAAGGTCAACGCCGCGCTCATACAAGCCATAACACAGTAGTGTCCATTACAACCAAACCTACCAAAAACGTTGATACTATATTGGCTTGGCCGAAGAAATATAAACAATACCAATAATCATCAATTAATTATATTGCCATAATTAAACAATGGTCACAACCATTTCTCTAATTAACACGTATTAATTAATTAACCATTAATTATTATTATATAATATTCTACATTACTCAACCACTGCTACCCGCTGGTTGACATCTCCTCACCTCACCTTGCTCACCGGTCGCACCTCATTCATGCCATTCTGATCCCCCACTCTGATCACCACATGACACGGATTCTTTGCAGCTCGCGGACACCCGCAAACCAGAAAGCCATTCATGTAATGCCCCCGGGGGCTGCCCGGAATAAAGACATGTTATCCCACATGTGCCTCCTTGTCCTGTGTGCCATGGCCGCAATGCTTAAGTAATTGGTTTAACTCGACCATGGTTCGATCCCACAATCTACCAAAACGGTAGATGGGCGCTCAACTTATTCAGCCATTCCCTCGCGTCGCTAAAATGGGTAAACATATAGGCTACTTAGTTACTCCTAGAGTACTGTCTCTCTGATTGAGCGGCTAAACATCCCTTTAGAAAAAGTGCTGGGCAGCTGAATTATGGAAATAATGACATGCATTTGATGTTGGTTGGTTGTTGTTTTACGTCCTAACAACATCTAAGCTCATACCAGGCCTAATGTTCAAATGCATAACTCTCAGAACCCAGGGGCCTAGTTTCCACATTTGCATCTTCACAGCTGCGTACAACCAGTGATAACAAATATACACAGTTTGTAATTCACTAATCTGGAGAGAGAACTGGTTTATATCGGCATTTATTTTCAGACGGTTGCTCATGAGTTCTGAGTTAAAGTTAAATGGTCTTCTTAATTAATGACCCGACTCCTCGTAATGTTCTGCCCGCCCCCCGATCCCAAGGGACGACATTCATATGTGGACTCGAACCCTGGAACCCCGCCCCTGCTCCTCTTCTACTGTAGGTGTGGATGGGTGGGTGATTTTGAGTAGATGTTGACTGTCTGGGGTTTGAGCGCTTAATGGTGAGCTGCTTGGTACACAGTCACGTGACCGGGTTATGGCGGGAAAGGTCTGCGTGGGTTGGGGAGTGGCGGGGCGACTAGTGGGTAGCCTCAAGATGCCATAGATGTGCAGTCGTTGGCGAATGTTCAGTGGTGTTTGGGCGTCGGGTTCTGTGTATAATATTACTGGATGCCCGGCCGCATGAACACCGGATAATACTACAAAACTCTTCCCCTTCATCTCACTCCCTGATGCATCCCTTAACCAACCCTTAAACAAACTCCTAAGGAATAAAGGGAAGACATGTCACACAGATCAACAGTCATTTTGTTTGTTTGTTGTTGTTTTACGTCCTAGCAATACGTCCTAGCAACATCTAAGGTAATGTCAGGATCAACAGTGAAGAAGTTGTGCTTTATTGGCATCAACTCCTGTACACCTACTAGTGACCTATCACCCACACCCCTTACCTTCTGTCCACACAGCATCTCATTACTACTTTAGCCTGCATAAGAATCAGTGCCTACAGTGCATTGAACCGGAGTCCCTTGTCTCAACTCAATTTAGAAATATGAATTTTGCTAGCATCAGACAGAGTGTTTGGGGTCCTGCTCTAGAGTAGTTGTGTCTCACTCAAGAGCCAGGAGTAGAGTGATCTCCCTTCAGTGTGTCTGAAGCAGAGTCTTGAATAATTAATGAATCTCAGAATGAGGCTAGTGTGGTCATAGGGCCAAGGTAGTGTAGGCTACTGGGCATTCCCACAGCCAGCCAATCAGGCACCCCCTCAGCCTGGGTGGGTGACACCCCCCAGCAGTGGTGGCTGTCACTCACCCCAGTTGCAGGTGGTGCTCTGGGTGTATATGCAGATTAGGCTGGTGGGCCCGTCCAGTGGTCATGGGTGGACAGGTAACTGCAAACAGTTACATATATATATATATATATATATATGCACCAAAAATGTCCTTTTTCTCCAATTGCATTCTTTATGAATACATAGAGGAACATTTCATCCACCTTGAACTGTCTCTTATATAAAACATCTCTTCATTAACCCCAGTCATCATGCGTGAACATATACTTCACATAGCTTATATCATGTCACAATGGGAGTGGGATATTATTGCTTTTAGTTTACATAACATTGTCCCCACTCCGTCGCCCAAGAATAATAATGCTCTCTGCCAATATATAATTCTTAACCGAAAATCTGTATATTTTGAAATATGTAATGTTTTATAGCCTTTTATTCCATTGCCTTTTATTCCAATACCGTTTTATTTCATATGCATGGCCCTTCAACAATCTCAAGTTAGACCCCTGAATGTTCCGCAACATAAGCTCAACAGACGACAGCTCACAAGACACAATCTCGCAAGACAAAATGTCACAAGACAAAAGCTCACACCATTATTGAAAAAAGAGACAAAAGCTCGCAAGCTTTAATCAGAGGTGTTACCAGAGCCAGTTATTCTCACCTACCACACCTCATTGCACACCTTCTGAATCACAAATATTAGAGGCGTAACTAAAAAAAAAAGGTAAGTTCATGTAATTGTATTGCAACTGGGACGACTGGAGATAAATGTGAATTACTACTAACATGTTCTTCAAATTTTGATTCTAGGACAAATATGAAGAAAGCTATGTCATTTTGAAAGTTGAAAATCAGTGTGAATTTCCATCCCTTGTTTTAAACAGAAAACAAAGAAAGACCTGTGAAAAGTCCGCTCATAAATACATTTCAAAATAATGCAGCTTATTATGCATGTGACATTTATATGTATATGTACATAATACCAAACTTATAAAATTGTTATGATATATTGTCCCTTTTTCCATTGAGGGTGTGAGCTTATCTCTTGTGAGTATTTTTTTCTTGTGAGGTTTTGTCTTGTGAGCCTTTGTCTGCGCACCCGCCTGGTAGCCTGCTATCTTTTTTTTTTTTTACTAAATGCATTTTATTCAGCGAATAATGTCTTTTGTCAGCGCCAGAGCACTGGTCTTCTGGCCGTTTAGTACAATTTGTTGGTACATAAATGACAATATCAGTTGCAATAATAACCAGATGAAAATCCTGTTTGATAATAGAAGCATAATATAAGTGAACTATTAGTTGTAATAGTAACTGCATACAATTCCAGTTCAGCACATGTATTATGCACTTGGTGAGTATGCATCACATGGTCTTACATGATTCTAGAATTGGCTTTAAACACTTCTTTCTTCCTTTGTCTTTCTCTCTTCTTTTTTCAAATAGATATAACATATCTCCAATACACATATATATATATTATATTGTAAATATGTAAATCAGTGGATCCAGGCACCAATACCAGATCCGAGAAACCTCCTCGTTGTTGGATCCCATCACAAGTGTTTTGTATTGTGTGGCCTAATGCTGGGATCGGAAGTATGAAATTGCAGTGGGGACTTACATCAGACGGGTTTTATGTCAATTACAAGGGAAATGTTAGGTAATAGGCTTTGGAAGAAGGTGTAGTGCATTTGAGAACATTTATATATATGGATCACTCTCCTGGAAACTGGTCAGCATGGGATGAGATTTTAAAACATCAATAAAAAAACTTCCTACTTATTTTCTTCCCTATACTTTTCATATTCATGTTCAGATTTGATGAAAGAAATGAGGGAAATAAAATAAGCTGTGTGCAACTTTGGTCCTTTTAGTTATGAAGTGTTTTTGTACCAAAAAACCCCATTTTACAGTCACCCATTTGTAACATGACATATGGGACGTGGTTGAATCCTTATTAACATCTTGTATTGCATTGATATATCAAACAAAACAGTCCCCAAATCAAAAAGGAAGTATGTATTAACATGTATGCATGCTTAAATTTTTTTTTTTTTAATTTGATGTCTTCAGAAATAACATTACAAATTTTCATCACACATGTAACCGGTGGTGTCTGGATGCCACGCAAATATTGTACACTAATTATTCAGTGAATAAAGCATGGCTGGGAATTACTTTTTTTATCAATGTAAGCACTACATATTTGTGTATATTACGCCATGATTAATATGCTTCTAAGTATGAAATTATTTCATTCTGCTTAGATTTTTATTAAGCAGACTGTGTGGCGTCCTAAACATGTGTTACACGTGTGACACACATGTTATACTGCCATAAGACATAGCTTAATCATGGACTACACCTTTATTTTTTATCTCATTAATTTATATTTTACATAGATGTAAATGGGAGATTTCCAGCTTTCATTTGCAACCAAAAAAGGTTAAAAATTCAAATATTAGATTTTAACTCTCCATGTGACCTTTCTGGCCAGTTTTCAGGAGAGTGACCCATATGTATGTACAAGGGTATAATGTGTTCTTCCGCAGCCTTGTCTTCAGTGGTGACACTTTGATGAAATAGACTGACAGACTTTCAAAATCAAATCGAGAGCTTCTAATGCCCGCCATCTTGGTTTGTTTGTATTCTCTCCTAATTTCTCAACTACATACATACATTCAAATATAGGTAAACACTTCATGCTGGAAACAGTGATTCCATACATTTTAATAAGTGTTTTGTATGAAACCCATTTTTGTTTACATTGTCATCATTTCCACCTACTCTGGTTAGAGATGAATCTGTAATCTAGTCAACGTCATGATAATGGTAAGGTATGATTTGTTTTCACCAATCACTGATATGGATGGTGGGAAGAGCAGTGTTATCTAGTGGAGTGCGTTGAGGTGTCACATTTCAAGTGGGCATTTCTGCCTAATATCCAGAATCTTCTTAAGTGGTATAAGCAATAATAATACTATTGTTTCAGTATGCATGGTACATTTACACATGGGCACTATCTGGTCACCCAGTAGTTACTCCCACAGTACTGTTTCTCATTCGCTGTGACAAGGCTGCCGAAGAACACATTAGAAAAAGTATTGGAAGTAGAAATATTATTTTATAATCTAATAGATTGTTTGTTGTTGGAGTGTTACGTCCTGGCAACATCTAAGGTCATATCAGGATGGGAAACGATTCGGGATAGTACGCATTCATGGCAACTGTATAGTGTTGTCCCACTGGGACACGAGGCCACGAGCACCATCAACCAATATCCCACTCAGTCAAATTATCCTGACACTGAACCAAGCAGTCCTTGCCCTCTCCTAATAATGCCAATCACCTGGCTAGGAAGCGACAAGTATCAATTTTGTAAGTCATTGGTTTGACTCGACCTGGAATTCTCCCGACCTTCCGCACGGGAGAACTTCGCTCTACTGATTCGGCCACTGCGTCCGGTTTACAATCTAATATCTGGAATATTCAAATATGCTTCTAAGTATGAAATTATTTCATTCTGCTTAGATTTTTATTAAGCAGAATGTGTGGTGTCCTAAACATGTGTTACACGTGTGACACACATGTTATACTGCCATAATACATAGCTTAATCATAGACTACACCTTTATCATAGACCACTATTTTGGAGTGAAGATTTCATGACATCATGTAGATAACTAGAATGTGACAGTTGAATCGAAAGCATCCAATGGCCGCCATCTTGTTTTTTGTAGTCTCTACTTGTTTAATAACTCTATGCCAATATAGATAAAAACACTGACTGAAATCAGGAGATCTACAGCTTGTTTCGAAGGGTTACTTAGGTGGGTGTTTTCTGGATAGGGATGCACCTTTGATCTAATGTGTCATATGTACTGTCATTTGAAATGACTAATACTATGCTACGTATTACCAGAGAGCGTGTATATAAACAGATGAGAGGGACAACTGCCGCGAAAAACGGTAACACAGGCTACAGTGGCGTTCCTGGCGGTTAGTGTTGAACAAGCCTTCAGTTTGCCGGTACGCTCAATGCAAAACATTTGTTTTTATTCAAAATTAATAGAAATCCAGAAGCCTAACCCTATCAATTTAATATAATCCTTTTGGTAAACATGTTTTCTATATGTGTTCCAAACAGTTTGTTTCTATGTAGTGTAGTTTTAGAGATATTTCACTTTTTCTGTACGAAGACTGCTCAAGGCCATTGACAATGCCTTGAGTTTGCCGTACGCGTAGTGAAAAACGTCAGTTTTATTCAAAATTAATAGAAATCCAGAAGCCTAACCATATCAATTTAATATAATCTCGTTGGTAAACATGTTTTCTATGTGTATTCCAATCAGTTTGTTTCTAGGTGTTGTAGTTTTAGAGATATTTAATGTTTTCTGTATGAAGATTGCTCACTGCCATTGAAAATGCCTTGAGGTTTGCCCATTTGCTTAAGCTGTTCAACAACCACCACTTGGAGTGCCACAGTCGGCAGCTGTTACATGCTCTAGTATGGGAGTTGTCCCTCTCATCTGTTTATATACACGCTCTCTGGTATTACTATTAGTTTTGTTGTAAATGAATTTGATTCATATATATGCCTATCGTTTGTCAGTGCCGTAGCACTGATGTTCCAACTGTATTTATTACAGGGGAACAGGCATTTACACAAAATACGTTTTTACTTGGTTTATTTAGTAAATTAAAGTGTGAAGTAACTTCTGAAATTAAATTGTGCACAATGCAATAAGTAATGAGTATGTCGTACATCAAATCATTTTATACTGATATGCAAAGGATTTGTTGTTGGTTTAGCATTTCCAATTCAATGGATACTAATATCTTTAATTATGCCTACTTAGTCTTAGTTTAATGTGATCAAATACTATTTTATTTAGTATGCTACTTTGTACGCAGTGGATGTTATTTTCATTACCCCATGACACTGATGCCGTGACCAGGACCCTGTAGAAGTTATGCGCGGGTCACGGCAACCAGTCTCATAGGCGTGAAGAAAATAGGAAACGTTGCGCCTATAGCGGGAATCGAACCCACATCTCTTGCAATCCAGGCCAATGTTTCAATCAGCACACCACCTATTAAATTCCCTGATGTCACCACCCTATCCATGGCCACCTGTATATGTGGCTCCTTGCCTGAGAGGTCGGTGCAGGCTATACTACCTCACTTGTGCCAAACCAGCTGGCGCGAAAGTGTGGAACATGTCGAGTGAGGCAGATAGTGAGGGAGCACGTGCCCACGTGACCCCCTTGAGTCGGTAGCTCCCCGTATTGGGAGCATTGAGCTGGTAGCCAAGGCACTCCAGCCCAGTTTAATGAGCAATTGTCAAAGCAAGTAAATAGAAACATAAGAAGTACCCCTACCGGAGCGCATGTCGGCCTGCTGGCCCAAAGTACAAAGTTAGACAATAATAACACTCAGTCGTATATTGTCTTTTATCAGTAGGGTCGGTCGCAGGCACCATTATATTATAATGACACTGAGTCGCATATTGCCCATACTGGCCTGCAGACATATTAATTAACCCCGTTGATCATATAGCAACACAAAGGCATATAGGTTAATAGCAGACAAGCAATGCATGTGGACTCCATTCCAAATAATATTCGCATAATGATTTATACAACACATAAACAACAATAATCAATGCCTATATAGGTAGGCCGGACCCAGTGTGCTGTGTCCCAGCTTCAGCCATTCCTGAAAAATGAGACTAATTCACAATACCCATATTGACATGATCTATAGAGAGCTAATACTGAGATAGCATACGCATCCACATTGCTCGTTAATTAACAGGATCCGGGATTCTTCAGGAAAACAGGGTAAGCCTATATGTTAGAAGAAAGACGTAGTTGCTGTATGTCACAATTGCACCACAAGACTTCTGCTAAAGGTTACGATGTCGGTCATTTGATCATTTGGACTTGTGATGTGATCTGGAGATGTTCCAAATATCTTGCCACGCCAGGTCACACATTCCCGCCTTCAGGCAAGCATCGCCTGTATGGACTCTATGAACAAAAGGAATATAAATGCATAAGTATCTTACCTTAAGGCCCTGTTGGGGTCTTTTACCAGCAACTCATATTGTACTACTTGTCTTCTCTGTTATACCATAACTTGTATGCTATGTAATAGGATGAATTGAAGAATTATTATAGTATGTATAATGAATTATGCAGATATAAATAGGCGGAGTATCTTATTATTATTATTAATACCATCATGTTACTTCGATATATTATTATTGTCCAATCGCTGACTTGCCCGGATTTGCCCCAGTTGCCCACTACTAGCGCCACCACCGGGTGCTTTCCTCTGCTAATCTGCCCGGCAAGTCACGTCCATGCTAGATTTCAAACTGCCTTCCGGATCCCATGTTTGGGCGGTCTCTCCTGTCCCCTCTCGTACCACGTTCACCAGGAGACCCTAAAGATATTTGCCACTAGGGCGGGGCTTGACGCATCCACCCTCTCGTCCCACTCCCTTAGACGGGGCGGTTGCACTTTCCTTGCTATGTGTGGGGCCACCATCGAGGAACTGAAGACTTGAGGTGATTGGGCCTCCGAGACAGTTCATAGCTACCTGCAGACACCCCTGGGGACGCGGATAGTGAACGACTTGAGGGTGGTCGTGGCCGTCTGCTCGGATGAGTCGCGTGTTGGGTTGGAGGGAGATGCTTAGGCTTCTCCTTTGGCCTGTTATCTCGCTTGCCCAGACGCTCAATAAAAGTGTCCGACCCAACACGCGTCTCTATCCTTCCTTTCCTTACGTAGCCATACTTTATAGTATGTATAATGAATTATGCAGATATAAATGGGCGGAGTATCTTATTATTATTATTCCATCATGTTACTTCGATATATTATTATTGTCCAATCGCTGACTTGCCCGGATTTGCCGCGGTTGCCCACTACTAGCGCCACCACTGGGCGCTTTCCTCTCCTAATCTGCCCGGCAAGTCACTTCCATGCTAGATTTCAAACTTTTACCGGTATGCCTGTTATCTCGCTTGCCCAGACGCTCAATAAAAGTGTCTGACCAAACACACGTCTCAATCCTTCCTTTCCTTACGTAGCCATACTTTATATATATATATATATATATATATACATACAATGACACAAAGTGCTGCGAAAAGAAATGAGTGAGGACAAGTTTGGCTTTATTTTAAATTATGAGGGAACGCCTTTCATTTACCTACTATACTCAATATATATATATATATATATATTTAACCCAAACGTAATATTGTTAAATAACAATTATTATAATCATAATAAATACTGGTTTAATAATACTACTGTAAGGAAGTCAATATATGTCAATTAGACACTAAAATGGACTCTGCCTAATAAAGAACAAACTAAAGGCAAAGAAAAGATCAACTTGCGATTGTCATGCATTATACCCATTACACCACTCCCTTATTTATCACAATAATGAAACACCACACGAAATTGCATGCATCAACTTCTCCTAATTCCAACTCTCCTGGCTTCTGTGTGCTGCCCTACTGGACGCGGTGGCCGAATCGACAGAGCGCAGCCTTCCCGTGCGGAAGGTCGGGAATGCAAATCCCAGACAAGGCAAAAATTACTTATAAAATTGATACTTGTTGCAACCTAGCCTGGCACTCAGCATTAATAGGATAGACAAGGTTCTGCTCCGAATGTATCATGATGATGTGAATGTGTGGGATATTGGATCATGGTCAGCTGCCTTGGGTTTGAGTAGGACAGAACTATAAAGTCTCCATAATTCCTAACTGTCACTAGCCAGTAACCGTCCTGATATGACCTTAGAAGTTGCCAATGTATAAAACTCCGACAAACAAATACATGTATACTTGCCTATGCACACAACACATAAATCTATACTTGCATAGGCAACACATGCCTATGCAACACAACACATACATCTATACTTGCCTACAACCGGGCGCGGTGGCCGAATCGGTAGAGGACAGGCCTCGCATGCGGAAGATCGCGAGTTTGCGAGTTCGATTCCCAGTCGAGTCAAACCAATTACTTAAATATTTATACTTGTCGCTTCCTAGCCTGGTGCTCGGCATTATTAGGATAGGACAATGTCTGGTTAGCTCAGTGCCAGGAAAATGTGACTGACTGGGATATCGGGTCATGGTGCCCCCAGGCTGATTTCCCAGTGGGGCAGCACTATAAAATCGCCATGAGTGCATACTGTCACAAGTCGGTACCTCAGATGTTGCTAGGACATAAAACAACAACAAACAACAAAACAAACAACAACCTACAACACATCAAATAACCAACAGGTAGGGGCCACGACTTCGAATTCAACGGTTCAAAACATCTTGCTTTCTCAAGGCGTATTGAAAAACCAAGACAGTTTACATATAGAAACAAATAAGGGTGAACTGTCATGGTCTGAAACTACTTTAATATTGAGGATGGAACCTAACAAAATGTATCATTAGAATGGGGATAAGTAGCTCTTCTATGAATAAGTTTCTATGAATAAAATGCTCATGTGTATAGTATGTTCAAAGTAGTCAATTAAAACTACATTAAAATAAAGAGAAAATTGTATTTTGCCTATAAAATTGTGAATTAGTCATTTTTACTTGTAATGTTTGTTTGTTGTTGTTTTACGTCCTAGCAACATCTAAAGTCATATCAGGATGGGTACCGACTTGTGACAGTGCGCACTCATGCCGACTTTATAGTGCTGTCTCACTGGGAAACCAGGCCGACGCCACCATGACCTGGTATCCCACTCAGTCACATTATCCTGCCACTGAGCACACCAGTCCTTGCCCTGTCCTAATAATGCCGAGCGCCTGGCTAGGAAGTGACAAGCACCAATTTTCAAGTCATTGGTTTGACTCGACCAAGGTTCGAACCCACGACCCCACGATCTACCAGCACGGGAGACGGACGCTCCAACTCATTCGGCCATCCCGTGTGGTCTCTTTTTTTTACTTGTAAACCATCATGGTCTATTTAAAAAAGTATTTTTCTTAGAATAAAAATCCTGGACATAGTTAATGAGAAATAACCAAAAATATGAACAAATCATCAGGTGTGGCATCATATAAGCCATTACTCTAATGTACACACAGGCAGATGGGTTGTTGTTTTAGCAGTCTACACAAGGATGGCCACTGGAGGTGGGTGTGGGTGTGGGTGTGGGTGTGTATATGCATATACAAACACATATATTAGTTAGGATAACAAAGGAGGAATTTAACCAAAAAGGTTTACTCGGAGCTCTACAATAAAAATAATATTTTGTATATATATATATATTTTGTTCACTCAAACTGGGGGATATTAATCTAATCTAGTACAGGGTGATCAGAATTGGTATACCGATCAAGGGAGTAGAAAGAATGGGGAGACCAACAGCGCGAAAGGACAAAAAAGACGGCCCAAACATTGAAAAACCGCCAGATGACAACATTGGTAGGGAAGCCATTGAAATCGGCATCACTGACAGTGACAAACAAAATGCTGTCACAAACAGTGACATACAAAACAAATGTGACTCTACAAAGTCTTCCTGCTGTGGAGAGTGCAGCACAACAAAATCAAAGGGAATGTGGGTAGAATGCAATTTCTGCTCTAAATGGATGTGCAACACTTGCACGAAACTTAGCGAAGAAGAGGCAGTGTTCCTAAAAAAAAACAGCATTTTCTGGGCATGCAGCTATTGTGAGCGATCGGCAAAAACACTGCTGCTAACAACTAAAGAAAGTCTAGTTGGCCAGAAACAACCCCAACCTGACCTAGACACAATGGCAAAGAAAATAGAGGACTTGGAATCATCCATCCAAGCCCAAGTATATAAGTCGATGGAAGAGGCGCTGCTGACTCTAATAAAGCAGTGCTTCGGCGAACTGAAGACAGACATAAACATGTCCGTCAAGAAAAATATAACAAAACTCTGGTCTGATGTGGCTCGAAGCAACACGACCGGGAAACAAAAAGAGATACGTTCCATCGCCAAATCCAGCCCCATAGAGGCAGTTGTGAAAAAAGCCATTCTGGCTCAAAAAGTTGCGGAGAAAGCGACCGAAAAAAATCGCGGAGAGAGGGCCATGAATGTAATCATTCACAGGGCACCTGAAAAAATCAGTAGTGAATCAACAGCCAGGAAAACCCATGATCTAGGGTTGGTAGACAATTTGCTACAAGCCATCAGCATAGAAGCCCGACCGAAAAATGCATTCTGACTCGGCCAATATAAGGAGGGTCAGAAATTAAACAGCCCTCTCAAAGTTATATTCGACTCAGTTGAAACACAGGAGTATGTTATGAGCAACTTGAACAAACTTAAGGATGCTCCCGATAAAGTAAAGAACTTAGGAGTATGTTACAATCTTGACAAAGAAGATCATAAAGCTCTTAGCGAACATGTACAAGCTGCTAAGGAAAAAACTGATCGGTCAAAAAACTGGATATACAAGGTCCGGGGTCCTCCCTGGAACATAAAAGAGTTAAAAATAAGACAGCAAGGTCAGGAAAAATAGATCATAGAATAGACTATAAAGTAAACAAAATAAAAACCTTAGAAGTTATGTACACCACAATAGATGTCTTAACTAGCACTAAAAAGTCATTACTGGAAGTTGAAATCAGTTCTTTGAGACCTGACATTATATGCGTCAATGAAGTATGTCCAAAAGATAGATTATACGAGATCACAAATTAAGCTTGGAAATAAATGGATATTATCTACTTACCAACTCATTAGAGAAAAGAGGTTTGATTGATTGATTGGTGGTTGCTTTACGCCGTGTCGGCAGCATAGGCCATATTCCCGGTGAGAAATGTTTGTTTTTTGTTCAAACCATCGCTTTTACATGTAAAAGCAGACAATCAATTATGTGCCAATAGACACTAATTAAATTAGAAAGCTCCCAATCATATACGTGTGGTCAAGGGAAACAAATTCCCATAGAAAAAGAAAAGTGTTATTAAAGAAACCATAAATCAATCAATCAACCTCCAAAGCATTTGATAGCGTGCCCCACAAAAGACTATTAAACAAAATCAAAGCTCTGGGAATATCCAGATCAATTTCTGACTTCCGATCTGAGAGAAAGCAAAGGGTAGTCGTAGGTAATAACAAATTTTCGTTTAAGAATGTCACCTCAGGAATACCCCAGGGAAGTGTGCTGGGACCAATATTATTTATAATATTTATAAATGACCTGCCAGGCAGTGTCTCATTAAACCTAAAAATATTTGCGGATGACACAAAAGTCTTTCGAGCCATAAAAGATGTAAGAGATAAAAATCTCTGATATAGCGATATAGCGATATAGCGATATATCAATATAGCGATATAGTGATATAGCGAATGGTAGACATTTGTCTCTCATTTTTGCTTGAGTGCAAGTAAATAGGCAACACAAGGAGTAATTAGTAGCATGTGGTGAATAAGGGGTCAAAATTCCATGGATCATCAACCCATGCTTTTTCTAATCTATTCTTGAATAAATTAATTGCCTCGGCATCAATAACATTTTGTGGGAGACTGTTCCATATATTTATGATCCTGTTTGAGAAACTATGTTGCCTTAACTTTGAAATGTCTCTGGGTTTTACTAGTTTGAGAGTATGGCCCCAACTGCCTTCTCTTTTATTAAAGGTGAAAGATTTGTTCATATCTATTTGATCAAAACCCTTCATAATCTTAAATACTTCAATTATGTCACTTCTTTTCCTTCTGTAGGAAAGGGTAGGAAGTTTCAATTCCCTAAGCCTTTGTTCATGTCCTTTATAAGTGTGGTCAGGTAAAGTCGGGTCGGGTAAAGTCGGGTTGGGTAAAGTCATGTCGGGTGAACTCGTATCGGGTGAAGTCGAGTCGGGTAAAATTGACACGGGTAAAGTCGATTCAAGATTCGAACCAGTTAACCTCTATTCTTGAGACCAACACTCTGCCATCTGAGCTATAGAGGAACGCCTCGACCCAGAGTGGTCCAATTCGTGGCAGAATGCTGGGAGGTCCTGACAGCATGTGAATAATGAGCAAACATTATGGATAGAAATAATCTGAAAAAAAAATTAAAAGTAAGGATAATAAATAAATAAATTTAAATATAAATAAAATAAAATTTAAATAAATATCACCACATCATCATTGACCAGTATGGTGTGGCTAGAGGTGGGCTGGTGGGGGTGTGGATTGCTGTGCGGCTATTGTCTTACTTTGTGTGTGTGGGTGGGGGGGAGGTGTCAGGTGGGGCAACCATGCATGACTACCACTAACCTGGTGTATATGGCTGGCAGGGTTACACCAACACAAATAAGCTAGGGTGGGGATGTATCTGTAAACTGACTAACTGAAAACCTTAGTGAGGATGTGGGTCATGGTCATTGAGCCATGACTGCTGCCAATCCTTGTTTTTAAGTTGAAGGATAGGGGTACTACCAGTACCAGTATATCCATACATCCATACATATATGCATATATATGCACATATAGATGTCCATATATACACATATATACATGTATATATGTGCGTATATATGTGTGTATATGGGTCGTTCTCAGAAACTGTGTACCACTTGAGGTAGTCTACTAGAAATGCATATTTCAAAGAAACCCTTTATTGGAGTGTCAATATTTAGATTTCATCAGTTAGCCAAATAATGTGGGAGATAGTTTAGATCAAAAGTAAATGTTAATATTGTGTATTATGTATCTTATTGGGATGGATGTAGCTAAATACATCGAAAATTACATCACTAATTTGTGACATTGTCAACAGCATTGAAAATAAAGTGTCACAAACTTAATGAAAACCTCTGAACAACAGCTCATTTCACTTCAAATGGTCATATACAATTTCTTCATTAAGTTGAAGACATTTATTTCTAAAAAAAACTGTAAATTATGAAATAGTTAACATTTTCTGGAGTCATTAACATCGTAACATTTCGTTTCCACTTGCAAGTACTATGAAACTCTGTATCAAACACTGAGGACAGATACAGTACAGGAACTATTTTCACCATTTGACACTATGCATGGACCCAGTTATGGTATAGTAAAAGATAAATCCTGAAATTGCCCCATAACATTGAAATTTGAGCCGAACATTTGTGTAAAATTGTTGTTTCCACTTTGTTACTCTGCTAATCTGTTACTCTGCTAATATTTTCTTGCTTTTCTCTTTAATATTCACAAATAAGACAAAACCATAGCAATGAGGTTTCAAATTATTATTACTACTGTTTATAAAGCAAGTGGCATGTGAAATGTCCTAAAAATGTCAAGTTTTGTGTGGAAAATATTTGATTTTGGAGTCAGATTGGTTTCCATGCTATACTGCTATTTATTGGGTGTGAGCATCATTTGACCTACTTAAAAATGCCAGAATATGTTTATTTTCAATTATTCAGATGCAAAAGGACATACACATTGAGGAAACTTGCTTATAGGACTTTGGCAGCATTTTGATTTTCTGGTACTGATGTCACACTATTGGTACACAACTTCTGAGAACGACCCATATACATATCTACATGTATATATGTGTATATATGCGCATATATACACATATATACACATATATATGTGTATATGTATATATATATATCCATGCATATGTATGTATGTATATGCACATACACATATATACTGTATGGTGGATATACTACACCGAGAGAAATCCCAATTTGCACCCACACCCACACCCACATCCACACCCACACACACACACATCCACCCCCACATCCAGCTCCAGTGGCCATCCTTGTGTAGACTGCTAAAACAACAACCCATCTGTCTGTGTACATTAGAGTAATGGCTTATCTGATGATATACATCATGATTTGTTCATATTGTTGGTTATTTCTCATTAACTATGTCCAGGAATTGGATTCTAAGAAAAATACTTGTTTAAATAGACTATGGTGTTTCACCAGTAAAACTGACTAATTCCAGAATACATGGATCACAATGTTTTAGGCAAAATAAGGGGGCTTCCACAGAGACACTCAACTCCTGCCACTGGCCAACCAATCACAAGCCACATACTGGACACACCTCCACACCAGACCACCAATCAGATCACAACACAAAATGGAGCCCATGACTCCACCACATCTAGTGGTCAGTCTGCAACAGGCTATCCGACTGACCACATCTACAAACCTCTTATTCATCCGCCCGGCTGAGCCAATCAAAACACAAAACAACAATCAAACAACATTTATCAAATTACCACTGAAAGACATTTAAGTTGTTATCTACCACACAATTGACATACAAGTAATTGAACTATCAAATTCATATGATATTCAACAAGTGATAATTATATTGATTATTTACTTCACTCATCACCCTTTTTAATCGATCTGCATGTTAAATGTTTTCTTCTCATATAATCACATCTCATAATAAAAGCCATGTCTTCCCATCCTCAGCTTCCACGTCTTCTGTGCCCGAGAGCAATGGAATATTATAAATATTCTATACACAGGAGCATTTTATTCATAGAAGCTTTGAAGAGCTACTTATGCCCATTTTAATGATGTATTTTGTTAGGTTCCATCCTCAATATGAAAGTAGTTGCACTGTGACAGCTCACCCCTATTTGTTTCTATATGTAAACTGTCTTGGTTTTTCAATACGCCTTGAGAAAGCAAAACGTTTTGAATTCCAAGTCGTGGCCCATACCTGACCAAGGGACGTCGTCATCCGAAGAGGCACATCATCTGTAAGCATAGATATGTACCTTTGCAAACATACTCTATGTTCATTGATTGATTGGTGGTTGTTTTACGCCGTGTCGGCAGCATCGGCCATATTCACGCGCGGCCCCTTCACTGACAACAATGGAATATGTGGAAGAAGTATTGGGCGATAATATGTTCTAAAACATACATCCCTACTACATATGGGCATGATACCTAACAGGGAACAGTTTTTAAAGTATGGTGCAGTAACATGAAACAGTTTGTAAAGACCTTGGGTAAATGGCCTCCTCTTTTGTGTCTTGATACATATATCTCGACAGTCCATACCGTTCCTGCCAATTTTGTATATAGCTTTGAGCCACTGCCCGTCCCCTCAACAACACACGCGTTGATACAATGCGACTGATGTTATAGCCTACACGTAAGAACAATTGTAGTTGCTATCCCTTTCTGGATGTCTTTTTTGGGGGTTCTTTTTCGTAAATGACTTTTATCCATATACATCTTTTGTCAGTGCCATAACACTGGTATAGTTGGTACAGAGACAGTCGAGTGTGGGTTGATTTGATCGAGATCAACTTAAAGCTGCATAGTCCGATGAAGCATCAACTTTCCAAAAGCAAAATAATTATTTAGATTTGAGTGTACATATCTACCTTAAGCCGTGTTTACACGGGCGAGTTAAAACGGCTCAAATAATGCGCCTTGCCTAGTTCGCCTCACATTCACCGTGTAAATGCACCACTGATGCGGATTAGGGCTGATTCGATTCATATGATGCACTTTATGTAAACCGCCTCGCGAGGTAGTTTATATAAAGCGAACTAGCATGCGCAGTCGAGACCTTAGTTTGTTGACTTTCCGGTCGATCAAAAGCACATATTATATCATTTGCTCTATGAACCTGCTAGAGGTGCACATATATTTTGTTCATGGTTTATTTTAAGGTTTTCACTGCCCAGCAGAAGTTTTGACCGTTCCAAACCGATATGATTCAGTCCATACATATCTAGGTCGAACCCACACTCTCTCATGGCGATGTCGACTAACCAAAACTGGCGCTGGTTAGTCTGGACTTGCTCATACGCAGATATCGATTTCTGCCTTAAACCGCTCCGTGTGTAAATGCTCCACTATTTCGCTTCATATAAATCGCTTTGTCTAATTCGCTTTAAAATTGGCCGTATAAACACGGCTTTAGATACTGATACGCTTATTAAGCATGTTATTACCATATAGAAGAGAATAATGAGTCAATTTAATAGAATTGGTTAGTTCAGAAGCCTATGGTGTCAGAGTTTTGGTGTGCTCCCCAAAACTAATTTTACATGTATAGACATCAAATATCTCAAACTTAGCCATGTAAAATAAAAGGTACTTCAAACTAAAGTAAGGTAGACTATAACACTCAATTTGATATATTTATCTGAGAAAAATGACAGAAACTCAAAACCATCGGACAATGCAACTTTATTAAAGCTGCATAGTCTGATGAAATATGAAATTTTCAAAACCAAACCAAATTCTAGATTTGATTTTACATATCTAACTTAGATACTGATGCACTTATGAAGCATTTGTTTCTGCATAGAAGGCACTACTGAGTCAATTTAGCAGAACCTGTTACTGCATAAGTCTATGGTGTCAGAGTTTCGGCATGCTTGCCAAAACTAATTTTCCATGTTTGCACTCAAAATATCTCAAAAGTTTACCATTTAAAATATAAATAACTTTGAACTAATGTAAAGTAGATACTAGTGATCGATCTAATATATTTATCTCAGAAAAAATACAGAAATTCAAACCCATCAGACTGTACAACTTTAACATAAAACCTAATGTTATCATACCAAACGGTAATTCAGCCACCCTCAGGAACATTATGGTGCCATCACACTAATTTGCAATTGCCTATTAACAATTCTAATCTAGCATTGCAAGACTAGGATTGGTTGTTGGAGTTGTACGTCCTGGCAGCACATAAGGTCATATCAGGACGGGTTCCGACTTATAACAGTGCATACTCCTGGCGAATTTATAGTGCTGCCCTGCCGGGAGACCAAGTGTGGAAGCAGCGAAGTTCCAGATTACTCACTCATATGTTAGATCAAAAAGTAGGAGAAAGAAGGTATATATACACATATACAGGTATATACGTACGCACACATTCTCAAATGATATGCATATGATTGGTTGGGTGCTGCAGTTTTACGTCCTGGCAACATCTAAGGTCATATAAGGATGGGTAACAACTTTTGACAGTGCACATTCATGACAACATCAAAGTGCTGCCCCACTCAGAAATCAGGCAGCTAGCACCATTACCTTATATCCCACTCAGTCAGATTATCCTGACACTGAGCTCACCAGTCCTAGCCCTATGCTATTACTGCCAAGCCCCAGGCTAGGTCGCAACAATTATACAATTTGTAAGTCATTGGTTTGACTCGACTGGGAATCAAACTCCCGACCTTCTGCATGGGAATCCTGCGCTCTACTGATTCGGCTACTGGGTCCAGTGATATGCATATATATGTGATGAATAAGCATTATGCGAGTATAAAGACCCAGAAGGGAAATATTTGTATCATTACATTACCCATTGTTGTTATTGTACATCCTATTCTGTGGGTGTGTCCTTCCCCGCCATGTGACCAGTGGCGCCGACCCCGCTCCGAACCATAACCAACTACGCATGACACCATCATTCACGCCCTGAATATCTTCTGGTTAACGCCTGTTTTATATATGCAATTGATATTGGTGTTGGATGGAGTAGTCGGCAGCCATGTTGTAAAGTCGCTGGCTGGTGGTGTGAGCGGTGTGGACAAGCTAATGAGAAATCAATATTGGTAATGAAGGAAGGTAGAGAAAGAGTGAAAAGTAGGAGAGTGAGACTCCTGGTTTATTATCTGATATAGGTTTCTAGAATCCAAGATGGTGGTGGTAACATGGGTTGATCTCCCAATCCCTAACAGGTATTAACTATCCACCAATCAGAGTTCAATCTCTTGTATCCATGGTCTTGTCATGCTGTCTACCGTGCCTTGTGGTGTGTAGTGATCCATAAATAACACCTGGGGGGAGGGGGTATGTGAGGCAACTCCTCCAAAGACTGTATCTAAGAAGTGACACTCCTCCTCTATACTATTTTACTATACAATGTATATACCTAATGAATACTAGTTTACCAACTCCACATATCCCTCATATGCCTTTGGATTTTATATATCACCATTTACCATTATATAGATAAGTTGCAATTTATTATAATAGAGTTCAGATATATCCTTGTGTCATTATCAGAACATTTTACAACGTGATTGCACAGTGAAATGACATAACTATGTGATGCATATCCTACAAAATATACTAATACAAATAACAGCAGTCCTCTAAACACCCACCTCAGTATGTGACCACCTTATTTGCTGACTCTACCAAACTTGACTAGTGGCGCCATCTAGGTCTACCCACCTTTCTAACTGTTGAGCTCTGCTTTTACAAGTTTCCCTGAAGAAAAAATAGGGATATGTATAGCAAAACCTCTCTAAATAGACCGACCATGGCTGCGACTTTAAGTAGTCCATTTAGAGAGGTGGTTGGTTTAGAGAGTTATACCGTAAGCAAGAGGAGGCGACCAGTATAAATATAATGAGTTTGGGCGATATCAATTTATTAACAATTGCACAACTACAATAATGTTGTGATAACCAAATAGCATTGTGGAATGCGATATCAGCTGCCCGAGCTGGACGACGAAGACCTGTGCCCATTCCGACACTGGCGTGCATGCCCAGACTTGCTTCTACCACGCTCCTCTTGCTTTATGTCAAGCAGCTTCAGTTCATCCTCCAGTTGCCTTTGCTGCTGTAGCAACGTCGCGACCCGCTTCTTCCGTTCCAGCATCTCTACTTGGTCCTTTAGCGCGCGCTCCTTCTCCGCCAAGGTGTCCGCTACCGCACCCCCTGTCGCTCCACGCACCTCCTTCACTTCTGTGGCCATGTCGCCCTCCTGCAATTCTACCTGCTCTGCACCTGCGAGGGGGTTTGCCCGCATTGCCCATTTTGGTAGCAGTCATCAAACGTACAGGGCAAAGTTCATTTACCGGCAACTTGTGCTTCTTGCCGCAGGGCCCGCAATAGTCAGTGATATGCTGCATGAAGTCGGTGCGTAGAGCGCAGCCGGCCAAAATAAAACAGACCTAGTAGTAGTAGTCGCATTGAGCGCAGCTGAAGACCGACTGACCAGTCTAGTGCACCGGGCTGCATGATGTAGCTTGCATGCAGCACTCTGAGCACACCTGGTGTCGAACCCAGGAACCATAGTAGTGTTACTAAAATAGAAGTAGTGTATCCGGAGTCCTCCTTGCCTTACAGCTGCATACAGGTCTGTATACAAGTTATTCTTACAATGGCATTGTTTGGAACCAAATAAAGCAATCGGAATAGGGGAGTTGTCAATCTTTGGAGGTGGTCAGCTTGAGAGGTTTTTCTGCATGTGATGTAACATGTATAACATATATTTGTGTATAGGGCCGATATTAACAAGATAACATGCCTGTCACACATTACCGGATTGAGTACCGGACACAACCGGACATAGAATTTTCTAGTCTGGTGGTGTTCTGTATCAAAATGTACTGAAATGTGTCGAAATGTTGCGCTATCAGGTCAAAGGCCGCCAGACGAAACGACCGCTAAACGGACAAGGAACGTACATTAACAAATAGCCACCGGACGATAACCGGACGATAACCGGACGAAAACTGAATGCAAACAGACAAACCAAACATCAACCGGACACGTACCGGACTGATCACTGACGCGCCAAAAACCAACAGACCGAATTCCCGCAACACCATCAACAGACTCTTCAGGAAACAAACCGGAGACATAATGGATGGGTACCGGACATGAACCAGAAAAAAACGGAGTAAACAGACTTAAACCATAGATGTCAGTCTGGTACAAGTTTTGTGCATGTTCAAGACTTGCCACCGTACACACCGGACACCACCGGACACCACCGGACAGAAAACGGAAACGCCGGATGCCTACCGTAAATAAACCGGGCATTGACGTATTTCACCGGACAGTGTCAGCAGAAAAATATTAGCATGCTAACCGCCAACAAATTTACCCACTTGTGCGGCTCAAATTTAAATGTTTACGGCAATTTCAGGATTTATCTGTTACTATGTCGTAACTGGGTCCATGCACAGAGCGTGAAATGGTGAATATTTTTGCTGTTCTGTACTCAGATGGGTGTGATTTGCAAATCTTGTCCACATTGCTATTGCAGGTTATGATCGCACTGCGTTTCTATGCTAGTGGCAGCTTCCAAGATGTGTGCGGGGAATTGATTGGCATTGATCAGTCCACGATCTCGCAGACTATTCCTAGAGTGACGGAAGCACTCCTGCAGCAACTCCCCCATTTTTTCCATTCCCCTGCATGATTTTTGTACTTTATTTTGTCCCCAATGTTCATAGGCTTGTGCAGCTTACCACATTTTTTGTCATGAAACACTTTCTGGCTTTGTTGTCTTTTCGCTGTCTGTACTTTCTTCGGATTTTGTGTTTCAGGTATCAACATTTCTTCCGCCATCGGCAATCTCCCTCTCAGCCTTCTGCTCATGAGCAGCTGAGCCGGAGATGCATTCAAGATGGGCAATGGAGTGTTCCGATAGTTCAACAAAGCTAATTGAAAGTCTGTATTTGTTTTTTCGCACTTCTTCAACATGTCTTTTACCGTTTGCACAAACCTTTCCACATGCCCATTGCTTTGTGGATACTGCGGACTGGATTACCCAGCTTTAAAACCATAGTGTTGTGCAAACTCCCTGTACTCATGGTTCATAAATTGTGGACCATTGTCCGAAATGACCTGACTAGGAATACTGTGCCTCGCAAAATTATCCTTCAACACCTCAATGACTGTGACAGATGACGTATCACCCAACAACGTTACTTCTGGATACTTTGTGTAATAATCCACAGTTATCAGGTAATTGTTATGGTTTAACTCAAACAAGTCTGCTCCTACTTTTTCATATGGCTGACAGGCTATTGGGTGATTTATCAATGGCTCATTATGCAAACCTTTGCGGTTGTTTTGGCAAGTGTCACACCGACTGACTTTTTCCTCAATTTGTTTGTTTATGTTAGGCCAAAACATGCAGCTGCTTGGATGTTGTCACGCCTAAATGTGTTTCGTCCAACGCCTCAATCATTTCACCGCTGAGACCCGGAGGAAGCACCACCCGATTGCCTTTCATGACCAGATTGTTTTCTACCGTTAAGTTGTCTTTGTGTGGGATGTCTAAGACACGGCGGTGTCTGTATGCGTGTGGTGTCCCACACATCCTCAATGTGTGTGATTAACATGGACATGGACACATCTTTTTCATACTCTCTGACAATTTTACTTAACAAACTTGACGATTGCATGTCCACTGCGGCAACGCAGAACGTGTCATTGAACAGGCTAGCATGACCTACATTACCACTATGTGCCCTGGACAAAGTGTCTGCAAAAAAACATCAAAGAACCCTTCACATGACATAGTTGAATATTGTAGTTTTGCAAACGCATTCGCATTCTCTGCATTTTGGCCGAATGTTTGTGAATCGGTTTCTGCATTATCGCCACCAATGGCTTGTGGTCCATTTGAATTTGAATCTCCTTGCCAAAGATATAGTCATGAAACCTCCGGGATCCGAAACATATGGCGAGCATTTCTTTCTCAATAGTGGCGTAGCCACACTGCGCTGAGTTCAGAGCACGAGATGCGAGTGCGATTGGCTTGACATCTTGCATTAATACGGGACCCAAACCTGACTGACAAGCATCTACTTGAATAACAATGGGCTTCTTGAGATTGTAATACGAAAACACCCTGAACACAAGAGCAGTTCTTAACTTATCCTTAAATTTATCAAAAGCACCTTGCTGCTCGGTTTGCCAGTGCCATGCAACATCCTTAACAAGGAGCGTGAGCAGTGGTTTGGGAATCTTGGTGATGTTAGGTATGAACTCGTGCACATACCCAACCATGCCCAGGAACCTTTGGATGCCTTGTTTGTCATGTGGCTCTGGCATGTCTACTATTGGTTGTATTCTATCTGGATCAGGCTTCACACCTTGTTGGGTAAGTTGATGACCTACATACTTTACTGTGGTTTTGCATAACAGAGATTTTGTCTCGTTTAATTTGAGATTTACCGACCTAGCTCGGTCCAACACGGCCTTGAGCCTCTCGGCGTGTTCCTCAACCATTGACCCATATACCAAAATATTGTCTGTTACTATCCCGATACTGGGTAGATCGCCCATGAGACGGTGAATTTCCTGAATAAAAATGTCACCGGATGTTTTGATGCCAAAAGGCAGGCGGGTGTACCTGTACCCGCCCCAAAGAGTGTTAAATGTGCACAGATGCAAACTTTCTTCATCTAACTCTATTTGCCAATACCCTGTCATTGCATCCAAAACTGAAAAATATTTTGCATCTGCCGTCTAGGCAATAATTTTGTCAATTGATTTGGTAGGGAAAGGCCCTCTGTTTATCGCTTTGTTCAACTTAATCGGATCCAGACAAATCCTTATCTTATTTGTTTTTTTTACGATAGTTATGGAATTAACCGACTCGGTAGGTTCATCCTGCTCAACTATTACACCTAACTCTACTATGCGATCTAGTTCACTACATACTTTACTTTGAATAGCAAATGGGATCCTTCTAGGTGGATCTATAACAGGTTGAATAGATTTATCAACATGAATGACAGCATTTGTTTTGATAAGACCTAAACCTTGAAACACGTCTCTCTATTCGCTTACCAGCTGCTCTGCCCGGGCGCTGGGACTGTTGTTCAGCTTGGAAATGTTTGTTGGCACGGCAGAATGCACCTCATCAACCCTCGCCAGCAGGTTCAATATCATACAAGCCTGTTTTCCCAAAATAAGGTGACAGTTCCGCACCACTTGGAACCTGAAGTTTCTGCCGTTCACGTCAACCAACGCCTCCCCGTCAGGAGTGATCCCATGTCCCAAGAACGTCACCAACGAACACCTGGTGTTCATCAGCTGCCCCGGAGCCACTCTGACGAAGACGCTCCTCGGAAGCACGTTTGCCTCCGACCCGGTGTCGAGCTTGAACTTGACAGGGCGACCGTTCACTCAGACGATCGTGTACCACAGCTTGGCATCCTGCTCGGCACTGTGGTCAATGGCACTGACGAACAGATCCGTTGTCAGCACATTGACCTCTGCCGGATCTGGGTCTTGCTCAGCATTGTGACGGTTGGGCTCTTCGACGGCCAACTCGTGGACCCTGCCCAGTCTGCTCCGGCAAACCTTACCGAAGTGCCCGATCTTCTTGCAGGCTATGCAAGCTTTGCCTTTCGCTGGGCAGACTTCCCGGCGGTGTTCGTACCCACAGTTCTGACAGCGGATCTTGAACTCTCCTGCACCGGCACCACCAGCATTCCAAGGTGGCGGTTTCCAAGATGGCATTGCTGATGACTGGACCGCCGGTGCACCGGTACGTGCAGTAGCATAGTTCCTAAAAAAATCTATTTCCTTACTATCAACATCTGATTTGGTGTCCTCCAACAGATCCGAACTGAACTCACTCATTTCACACATACTCACACACTTCTCCAAAGTTACCTCAGCAGTTTGCAGCAGTTTGTTACGCAAATTAACTTTCCTTACACTAGCCACTAATCGATCGCACAACAGCGACTCCTCCACTGTTCCATATTCGCAATCCTTTACCTTGTCTCGCAACGCCGTGATGTATGTAGCCATAGTTTCTGTATCTTGATTATGCGAATTAAACTTGTCCCTTGTTATTATCAAACTGCACTTGCCGACAAAATATGTCTGGAATGCCTCTGTGAGTGGTCCGATCCTGTCTCGGTCAGTGAGCGCGATTGACATATTGGCGAAATTTCCTCATTTGACACCATGTGAAACTACAACGTCTGAACACTTTAACTTCTGGATACTGAATGGTTTATTCCCGTCCAGGGCTCACTGAACCGCCGGCTAAACTTTCCATGATGTCATCTCATTTACATACTCCTTTGTTTCACTCACTGTCTAGAACAGCCTGCATCTCATTAACATATATTACCCACGTGTCTGGATGTCTATTACGCATATATCACAGTGAGTGACTGCCGCTTATAGCTGAGTAAGCAAAGTGTCGCTAAACTCACCCTGAGCGGATTGTAGTAGTCGTAGGTGCCATCGTAGTCGTGGTTGTAGTACTTCTAGTACTTGTAGTAGTTGTAGTAGTCGTTGAGCTGGTAAAGTGGTATTTTGCACTTGTAGCGGAGAACACAAGTCACGATGGTCCAAAGGGATAAGAATATGCTTACAACGGTGCTGCCAGGAACAAGATACAGAGGGTACCCCCAATCTAAAGATAACTGCACGTTTAGCTACCATGAAGGTCTTAGGCACCTGTACATACCGCATGACCTACTTCACGATTGCGGTGATAGCTACCCGGTGTTTAGCTCTTATCACCACACGACGCCACCACCGCATCGTGCATGCGGCCCCTGGTGTGCCTGCAGTTGAGTTGTTTTTCTAGGTATGTTTTGCTTATTCCTTATGTGGTGTTCTCTGTGGCAGAGTGGTTAGAGTGTCTGACTTTTTTCGAGGTCAGACTCCTAATCTGAAGGTTGGTGGTTCGATTCCCCATGCCCCCACCACTGCCAATATGGATTTCCAATGCTATGTATAACTTACAGCATCATCAAAGGCCGTTTGCTCTCATACCATGTCTATGTGGTGTTGGAGGTTAAAAATCCCTTGAGACGTTAATAGTGTAGGCTCGGGCTTTCTATCGACCAACTGTCTAATGGTGAAAACAAGTCTATTGACCCTTATCCATGATAGGCAGTATAAATCTTCAAGAAAAAAAAAAGGATTATTTGTGGATCATATCAGAAATACAGTGCTACCCAATTACAGGCGCATTCAGGATCACTCGGACTGGAAGCACGCACAATTTGCGGGCGTATCTGGACACTCCCATCCCCAGAGGGTTAACATAAAACTCTCATCATAATATACAGTAAACGCTCTCTAAATCGACCGACCTTGGGACCGACTTTAAATGGTCCATTTAGAGAGGTTGTCGGTTTAGGGAGTTTTTTTTAATAATGACAATAGTATTGCATGGCCAATGGCCTAATATCGCTATCGATATAGAGGATTGGTCGCTCTGTGGTCGGTTAGAGAGGTTTCACTGTATATGTTTTCTTTTTATCAGTTGGCTTATGTAGATTCTAACCCATAACAAGTTGTCACAAGTCGTACCCATCCTGACATGGCCTTAGATGTTGCATGGACGTGAAACTCCAACAACCAACCAACCCTTGGTCATACCGTTCGGACCTGCGCTAGTGATACCCCAATCACACTATGGGTTGCGACTGCTTGTGACCAATTTGCCACCACCTTGGACCAAAGAACCAAAAGTCATCGGCGACTTCCTTGTGATCAAAGCAAGGGTCACCAAAGTCTGGGCCACCATTTTGGTCGCAAGGAGGTTTTTAACGCAGTGGCTGCAAAAAGTAAAGTAAGACTTGTTGTATTCAACGATGTCTCTAGAGCAATTGGATTTTATTATTGCATCATCGGCTATTGGAAATCAAACAGATGGGCATTCTGAGATATTTCTTTGCACAAAACCTGTTGCCGCCACATTCGCTACTCTTTCCTATAAGCAGTGAAGTAGCTTTAACCTGCTTGCGACCAAAATGGTCACAATGAGCTCCTCGACCACTGAGGACTACATTGCAACCACTGTGCGACAACTTTCCAACACTTTGCAACCACTTTATGACCACTAGCTACCTGTATCTGACAAAGCCTTTTGTGTAATCACAAAGTGGCCGCAAGCAGTAGTGCGACTGGGATAGCCGATACACATGCGTAAGTCACGATGCCCATGCAGAAGACATTATCTGCATGGCAGCTCTGTCGGGAAATTGGGGGAGATTCATAAAAGTACCGTGAACTGCGGTGTTTTGTGTTTGGGCACTGATCCGTGACTGCTCCCAGGGTAAAGTAAGGTCTGTGCCAAAGTGCAGCAATCAGTATTGTACCGGCTCATACAGCTGGCCTACTGACCCAGATTCTCGCACACCATCACACCCGCACTCACGCATACTGCCATTAATACGCACTCATGCCTACATGCCCATACCCACACATCTATTCACACACTCACGTCCACACAAGTAGCCATGCACCTACACCCACACCCACACATGCATTCCCACAGATACACACGTTCACACCCACACGCACCCCCAGATACCCACACATCCACATACCCACACACCCACATACGCACATATCCACATGCCAACATACCCATGCCTTCATACCCCACATACCCACATAACAGCCACATACAACCACACTCACACACATATCCACACACCCGCATATCCATACCCACCCAGCTACACACCCACACACATACTTTCACACATACCGCCACACACACACACCAACAAACACGCCCAAACACTCACACATGTACCCACGAACCCACATGCACACGCTACCACATACACAACCATACACCTTACCACCCAGGTACCCTCACCCACACCCACCGCGCACTTACAAACCCCCACATGCACACACACGCATACCAACAAACCAATATGCCCACAGACACACAACTACACACGCAACCAACCATCCACACACTACACTACAAACCTACGCACTCACACATCCACATATCCATGTACAAACACCCCGACACGCAGCCCATGGTATACTGGTATTTATGATATGTATCTATTCAACGGTATGCCCATATATATATATGAGTCAGCCTCACGAAAACGGCCCAATCGGTGGTCAAGTGAAGATGTTGGCATCGCAATTCTTAAAAGAGTAGTGCATTTCTTTGTTTCATATTAAATTATCCTACAAACAAATAAGGTTGTTGTATTTTGTCGACCTTTACATTCAGGATAAATTTAAAGACTTTCCAACATCTATGTCAATGCTAAACTATAATTATACCGATCGACGCCGACATCCAATGATCGATGCCGACAACTTTAACAGATGTCGGAATCACAATTCTTAAAGTCTTGTGCATTTCTTTGGTTTATATTAAATTATCCTAGAAACAAATCAGGTCGTTGTATTTTCTCGACCTTTACATTCAGGATAAATTTAAAGACTTTCCAACACCTCTGTCAATGCTAAATTATAATTATACCGATCGACACCGACATCCATGCTCGACGCCGACAACTTCCACCAATTGGCCTCTTTTCGTGATCCTGACCCATATATATATATATATATATATATGTATATGTCGCAGTTAAAATTTGATCGTCCCGATGGGCCTGTAGGGGTTAACAACCAGACGCAGCTGGCATACAGTGCCTAGAGCCCCTCACAGCTGGCGCCAGTGTGGCCCATGTTATACTACACAGAATCAGTTAGATAGGAGACGGTGCTAAACTATTGCATAGGGAACTGAAGATAGATAGTGTCCTTGTTTATATTACCATAATGGATTATAGAGCACATATATATATGGGTCAGCCTCACGAAAACGGGCCAATTGGTGGAAGTTGTCGGCGTCGAGCATGGATGACAGCGTCGATCGGTATAATTATAGTTTAGCATTGACAGAGATGTTGGAAAGTCCTTAAATTTATACTGAATGTATAGGTCGAGAAAATACAACAACCTTATTTGTTTCTAGGATAATTTAATATAAAACAAAGAAATGAACAAGATTTTAAGAATTGCAACGCCGACATCTATTAAAGTTGTCGGCGTCGATCATTGGATGTCGGCGTCGATCGGTATAATTATAGTTTAGCATTGACAGAGATGCTGGAAAGCCCTTAAATTTATACTGAATGTATAGGTCGAGAAAATACAACAACCTTATTTGTTTCAAGGATAATTTAATATGAAACAAAGAAATGCACTACACTTTTAAGAATTGCGACACCGACATCTTCACTTGACCCCCGATTGGCCCGTTTTCATGAGGCTGACCCATATATATATATATATATATATATATATATATATATATATAAACTTCGGAGAGTATGCACCAACAGGGGGGGTGCGGGCCCGCAATACACTGCAGATCTTATATACACGCGAGAAGGGGCTTATCGCTCTCCATAACATTATATTTAGGTTTACTTCTGAATCAAGCACCGGCTTACATATGTAATTTGTCTGTCAGGTTGTTGTAAGGAGTGCACTTTTTCAAATGCTGACTTCATCATCGTCTGATAGTGCAGGAGCATTAGCTACCAGAACAGTAAAACCCGGAAAAAAATAATGTCAAGCTAATTTTTTGTATATAAGCTTAGTGTAGTATATTAAACAAAATATCAAAAGTCCCCTAAAATCCCACCGTTGCTTCATCGCTAAAAAGATTATGTTGCCTAGCAACCATCGATGCATGCTAATGGCCCAGATAATAACCTTATAAATGGACTTATTGCATTATGAACTTAACATATGCTTGTAATTAACATTCTAATTAATAAGCAAGTAAGATAATACATAGAACAACACCATAAATGATTATTATACATCGGTAACCAATGGCAACGGCATAGATATCAATGAATTGCTTCAATTTTGTTCATTGCATATCGATATATATATATATCTATCAGGAAAGGTATTAGCTATGAAATCCTGATGTATGAGTGATCAACTGATCAACCAACACTTGAATCTACTCGTCCTCGCCAGTACCGAGTTCATCAGCCTGTGGGGCATTGCTGCATCCAATTCCCATACATTGTGAACACATTGCAGAACAAGCCATTCCTGCCTGTCTGCACCCACAACGACTCATGCATCCTGCCTTACAGTTGCAGCTTATGAGTTTTATTAGTTTCTGAGGTGCCGGTGGCAAGTCAGTAGGGAGGGGAAGCAATACGTTGTTATGAGTTTTCCATCCCCACTTAGTCGGTGAGGGATCCTTTCCCAACCATTGTTGCACCTGTAAGTAGGTCCGCAAAGAATGTTGTTGTGCAGCTGCACTGGTGGGTGGCAGAGTGGCTAGAGTGAACTTGGCACCCACTGACTTTCCAGCAATCTTCCTCTTATAGGCATAGTATCTGTATTCATCCAGTGTATTGAACCTTGTTCCACCATATAATGCAAGAAGGAACTTTTCTCCAGCTGCTGAGACATCGGTGCGATTCAAATTTTCCGTATTGAACACTCTCATTTCCTTAGTAAGCTTGTCATTTGACATGCGCAACTGAAACGCCTTTTTCTTCCCTTGTCCATACAACGCAGATGTTGTATCACACCCTGTGATGGCGTGAAGAAAAAGCAACTTGTGTTGTTTTTCTCCAACAGCTTGCTGTATCGCGGTGATATTGAATAATTTTGCCGGTTTATTGTTCATACTGGCATGAAGCATGAATAGCTTTGTATTGGTTGGTGTCCGAGCAACGAGCATGACCAACCGGTCTGTGTCAGTCCCAACCAACACAACTGTCTCCCCATTGAATGCAAGATCAAGAGTTGTAGACATGATCATTGTGTCAGCATCAGCTGTAGCCTGTGCACCATGTATACAGGCATCACAGAGACCAGAAGATACAGCAAGAATAAGGCGGGATTTATTGTTTCCATTTCCAAGAAACCCTGCCTGTGTTGTCATAGTGTGCATGCTGCCAGTGAAGATGATATCTACAGAGAATGCCTTCCTTGCCCTGCGATTTTGTTCAACAGATTTTGTTCAACAGATTTTGTTGAAGGAGGTCCATCATATCCATCAAAGACAACTGTTGCATTTGACTGGTAGTGCTTGAGGTACATTTGACAGATTTCATCCTAAGTTGCTGGATGTGGCCAAGTCACCAAGTGAAGAAGATGTCCATCATCAACAACAAAAAGAGCCTCGCCGGGCATATGATTGTCACTGGGTACCAATGATTCTAGCAGAGTAGCTAATGCAGCCTTTGTCGATTTTCTCATTGACACATCATCAAACAATGATGGGGGTTGTGGCGCCAGTTCATACTTCAAGAAGCTGGACACCTCGGAGCTCGAGTTAATAATGCAGGCGATTTGACTGAACAGTTGCAGTGGATTAACGGTAACTTCATCGTTGCGAATTTTTACAGTGTTTGTCATTGCTGCAAGCGGTTTTACTTTGTCATTCCATCGAAGTTTTATTCCTGCAAACAGTTTACCAACCATTTTGTGCATAGCTTTGAATCCATGATGTTCAGTTTCATTGCAGTTAATGGTTTTGTGTGCTACAATTCCAGTAGCAAGGGAAACCAAGGTATTATCTGGTTTGTTCACAAAGGGATGGTGTGCTTCTAGCCATTCCAGGGAGGAGTTCAAGTCATGATTGTCTCTGGTTTGTCTTGAGGTAAGAACCTCCTTATGCTCTTTGTGCTGCTCAGATGTACCTGGGTTGATGCCAGTGAATGTTTCCAAGGCATTACATAGTGGTACACACAGCGGTAGAGCAAGCACCCACTGTGCAAGTGTGCTCTCGCTGATTCCACGGCCACGGGTTAATCCTCCCAAGGTCTTGATAGCTCCATCAGCACCTGTTCGATGGTCATGTCAGACCAAACTCCACACCAGAACTTGTCACTTCGGCGGATTGTGAAGAAATCCCTGTTTGTGAACATGTTGTATTCTTCCGAAGTCATCCTCTTTGACAATTCTGTCATTTGCTGTACATATAGATGCGCCAATTTTGCCTATGGAAGATATCCTGCGGCATGTGGGTGTGGAAGCATTTTCGTGACAGTATAGCGGTGAAGCTCCCAGTCACCTGTCCTCTCTGCTCTGACAAATAATCGCATGATGTTAACTTGCTCAAAGTATTGGATCCAGAGTTTAGCTGTTCGAGATATAGCTTTGGCATGGTCAGACACCTGTTTAAGAAGTTGCTTCAGTTGACTAATAACAATAGTCCCCAATCGATCTTCCAAAAGATGTTTCCTCTTCCAAAAGATCCTGATAAAGCTTCGTCAATGTACCTTTGTCATCTTCACTAAGGCAGTCTGGCGTTTGCAGAAGGATAGTGGCCAGAGTTTCTTGAGTAAGATAGTGAGCATGCAGAGCACGGGAATATGCGTGTCCAGTTGTCATTTGTGCAACAGAGGCTTTGGCATATATTGTGCTCCACAGTTCTTCTAATCCACTGCCTGACATTATGTTGCCAACAGCTCCCATATAAGACATCAAGAGGTGGAAGCCACCTAATCTAACAACAACATTGTCCAGTTCATCTGAGGCAGCCACAATCTCAGATGGATCGATATGCATGGGAGGATGGATGGATGGATGGGTGGATGGATGGACGGATGGATGAACGAAAGGATGGCAGGACAAACGGACGGATTGATGGATGAAGGAAGGAATTAATTCATTAGCATACATTACACACCTAATAATAAAACCATAATATGACGCTAAACAATGGACATGCATTTCAATTACGCTGGTTGCTATGGATATGTTCGGACATAGGTTGTCATTGATTAGCATAATTCACAGATATGAAACGGTTTCAAACAAGATATTGACCATTTGTACTGTTTATATTTTGTACTAATAATAACATGATCTACTACACTTACATCGCGACATAGTTTGGATGTGGTTGCTAATAATCATGCTACCGCTACCATACTTTGGCTGCAATGTACGCTGTTTCCATTGGTTACCATGTATAATAAATATGTATGGTGTTGTTGTATGCATTGTTGTACTTGCTTATTAATCAGAATGATAAATACAAGTAAATGTTAGATTAATAGTGGAATTAGTTAATCCATAAGGGCATTTTCTGGGCCATTTAGCATTCAGCTATGGTTGTCAATGTACACCATTTTTTCATGAATCAAGCGCAAAGTGGTGTGGGAATTTAGGGGCAGCTTTTGATATGATTCTACAGAGTCAAATCCGAACTGACAACTTGATCGCTAAACAGCAAACATCAGCTTTGCCATTCATCTTTTCCGGTTACAACACCATAATGTTCTAATGTTCCTGGACTATGATTGCTCTAAGTAGAACCTTCTGAGCTATGCTAGGTTATGCTTGTCTAATACCCCAGTCACACGAGGCCTGCGTTCGCTAACGATCGATTCGCGACGTCAAAACTTCCTCCTTGCGCCCTCCCTACGCCCTGATTGAGTGCTGTCGCCGCGAGCATGCCAACCTCCCGGCGTCCATTTCGGGAATTTTGGACGCAAGGAGGTTGCTGCTGCTGCACGTGCAACCTCCTTACGCCCTGTTCCGGCGGCGCCATTCAAAATGGTTGGCGCCCTGGCGCCGCCCTGGCGCCGCCCTGGCGCTGCCTTGGGTTCGTGGTAACACATGCGATGCTGCCGACATGGCGCCGACATGGCGCCGACATTGCGCCGACATGGTGCCGAAATGGCCTAAAATGTGTTTGAATCAATGTATCCAATGGAACTCTGGGTGGTTGGCGTCCGTGTGGGCGTAGGGAGGTTGGCGGCGAATGCTGTCTCTCGTGTGACTGGGGTATAACCAAGTCTCAGCTTTGTGGGTCCTTGTCATTGGGATGGCTAGTGGGTAGAGCCTCCGATTGCCATACGGGAGGTCCTTTGAACAATACCAGTGTGAATAAAATCAAAGGTTCACCAAATTGAGGCTTGTCACTACATTGACTCGGCATGACTAGGATAAGGCAAACACTGGTTGACTCATTTTATGGTTGATTAGAATGTACATGTATATGATATCATGTAGATGCAGGATTCATCAGGTACTCGCAGTAAATAGGTGAAGACTATATAAAAACGGTTGAAAAAGCAGGTTAATGAAATGAGAGCCTAATTTCACAATCTAAGAAGCAACATTTATTCTTTGTAGATGTCTTCTTATTTCCCCTCTACCTTTGAGTTGAAAAATATAATAAAACATCTAGTTTAATAGGATTTAAAAGTGAAATCGACGGCGTTCTATGGCCGCCATCTTGTCTTTTTGCATTCTCTCCCATTTCACCAACTCTATCCGAGGCAGGCATTCTACTTCCTGTTCCATACTAAAGCTATTTTCGCCCGTATTTACACTACGTTGTCATTGACCAATGTACTACAAGTACCGTGTGAATCTTTTATCTAGATATCATGGTGTCACAGTGGGAAGCACTGCCGTAAATGCTGATATAACTTAAGATGTGACTAGGTTGAAAACCTCCAATACATCAACCCAATACCCGTCATCTCCTGGACTGAAGACAATCTCAAATGAACCACATGTCAGCAGATTGTCACTGTCTATGGCCTCTTACATGAGTAATTTGGAGCACAGGATGGGATATAACAGTTAGGAATGCAGTAATATACCATGACAGTTGATTCTCTAAATAAATTCCTTTGCAATGGGAGGGTATAACATCCACTTGTGTTGAGTGTCTGGTCATACCTGTACCCAAGGAAATGAAGTAGATGCCCCAGCCTTGCGACTAACTCCGAATGATGTTGGTAAACCCTGTCAGATCCTCCCTCTGATCTTAGGTCAATTACTTTTAAATATATGGTTAGATCAACGGGATGAGCATCGAGATAATAAACCCATGCATTGCGGAATGTCTACAACATCATGGTGGTTGCTGGCAGGACCAAGTGGTCTTCACTGGATGCAACATTGGCCATTTATGGCTGACTTATGCCTGTTTACTCAAAGGAGAACCACCCCTTGAGGCCATTGGATGTCAGTGCCCACTGGCACTCACCCAGATAGCTCACAGCCGTCGGCCCGACGTCGGCTATTGGTTGCACCGTCGCCACCGACTTTCCACCGTCGGGCCACCGTCAGGCCGACGGTGGTGTTCCAACATTAGGGTTCAATCCCTTTCCACTTTTGAGTCACCGTCGGGCCACCATTGGGCCGACAGTGGTGTTCCGACGTTAGGTTTCAATTCCTTTCCACTTTTGAGCCACCGTCGGGCCACCGTCGGGCCTACGGCGGTAGCCTGCCGCTGGTTTGCATTCATTTTCCACATTCGAGCCACCGTCGGCCGACCGTCGGGCCAACGGTGGTGTTCCGACGTTAGGTTTCAATCCGTTTCCACTTTTGAGCCACCATCGGGCCACCGTCGGGCCTACGGCCGTAGCCCGCCGCTGGTTTGCATTTATTTTCCACATTCGAGCCACCGTCGGGCCCACCATCGGGCCAACGGTGGTGTTCCGATGTTAGGTTTCAATCCCTTTCCACTTTTGAGCCACCGTCGGCCCACCGTCGGGCCGACGTTGTTGATCCGCGCATGTGCAGTTCTTTAAATTTCTGGCTTGAGTCGCCAGTGGAACACGTGCGATCATTGAGCAGCGTTCTTTTTCAACAAATAACACCAGAAATCGGAGGAATTTTACGGAATTATTTAACAGGTTTGTTTATTAATATGTTTAGATTATTTTGTAAAAGTTTTGTAATTTATTAGGATGTAGTAATGGAATTATTCGTGTTAATATGATTTGAACTACCCTGTACGGAATGTTGATGAAGAACCGCCATCTTGGTTTTTCCAGAGAAGATACTGTCACTATAGTGTCAATACGTACAGGTGCAAAATATTACTTTTATTCAAAATTAATAGATATCAAGCACCCTAGCGTTATAAATTTAATATAATCTTTTTGGTAATGGTGTTGTCTATATGTGTACCAAGCGATTTGTTTCTACGTGGTGTGGTTGTAGAGATATTTCACTTGTTCTGTATTTAATTAAGCACTAACCCTAACCCTAACCCATACAGAAAAAGGAAAATATCTCTACAACCACACCACTTAGAAACAAAGGTTTTCTATTAATTTGGAATAAATATATTCTGTTGGGCTTACGGCGGCAGCCGCTGTCAGGCCTATGGTGGCAGCCGCCGTCGAGGCGACGGCGGGAGGTTGGACAAAACAACGTCGGCCCGACGATGGTTTCCACAGTTGGCCCGACCGAGAGGCCGTCGTCGGGCTGTGTGCTATCTGGGCAGACACATTTCGTTCAAATGTGTAGATTGCATGGCCTTGCACTGTTTTAATTTAAATAACATGCAATAGCCACACACACTCCAACAAACCCATATGCCCACACATGCACTCACCCACACACACATTTTAAAGTTCCCAAAAACAAGTGGGCTATATCACCTCCTGTAATTTAGCCTATTTTTTGTGAGTTAGATTTTGCTGTGAGTTGACTCACTTCTACAGACCTTAGAATGTCAGTTGGTGTCACACGTGTAGCTAGTTTGTGTAGTTTTATAACAATGCATTGTATACCAGAACAGTGGACCCACATTGATTAGCAATAAAAAAAAGTCATGGTGACTTATTGTGCTCGGAAAATAAAATAAGTTTTACACACACACAAAAGTATATCTGTTGATATCCAGTGCAATATCTAGTTACTATAAAACTGATAGCAGACCAGCAGTATGATTTCTGATGTCGGGGTGGGATTGATAGTGACACATTGGACCAGCTGTGGCCAGTGAAGAAGTGAGACCGACCTCAGTGCATTTGGTTAAAATATTACTTTTGAAGTGTTCAGGTGCAAATCCCCGTAAACACCAATCCAAAGATGGAATTAAACATTCCCGTCAAACCTTCAAAAGGTACATTTTTTACATTCCTATTTTTGTTTCATTATTCCATAACCAGTTGTTCATCACCAGTGTGGAATTACTGGGAATTAACATTACCTCCATGTAAATTTGTAAAATCTTATGTTCATTTTTGGATTGGCGTTTACAGTGATTTGTGCTTGAACTCTTCATTTGTATTTGTACTGTCACTGTTTTTCTCATTTTAAATGCCAGCTCTTGATTACCATTCGAGGTAGAATTAATCACTGTTTTCAAGCACTTGTATGCACTTGCCTCCTTAATTTGGCTGCTGCCAATATATAGTGTAATGGGTATTGTTCTTGCTTTCGTTGCTTCAGTGTCATACATTACAAAGTTACTTGTATTGGTTTTAAGGGACAGTTTGTACACCACAGATTAACAAAACTGTCCCAACCTGACCCATTGCTATTTTTACATCCTTGTTGTATACTGTGCATGCTGCACCATCTGCAAATAATGTGAATGTTACATCATCTGATACTTGGGGTAGCTCATTTATAATGGGTAAATGGACAATGGGATCTGTGAAAGTACAACATTGGAACGCTTTGACTTCTGGATTCTGAATGCTTTATTCACCATCCAGGGACCTGAACCACCTGCACCCTGTGCCTCTGACATCATCTCATTTACATATTCCTTTGTTCTCTGGTTGTGCCTGGATGTCTTTTATGCATATATGCATATATTACATTGCCCCTTCACAAGTAATTTTGAAATATAAACATATATACTTAAAACTGGTTATATGTACATTGGGTTTACAGGTTAAAGCGCAATATGAAAATAACACATAGTGACATAATGCCGTAATGTCTTAGTCTTTGACCATGTTTAGCCAATGTCTGCATGTACCCATTCACTCATGTCCTTTGGGTTATTGTCTGGATACGTAGCCTCCCTATGACATAATGTGAACTTTGAAATAAACAATGAATTTATTTTCGGAAAATACATCTTAATGCTAACATGCCCATAGTTTTAGTGTGTCAGTAAAGCTGGCAGCTGGCTAGCCTTTAGAGGTCTAGCCTGTCTGCCGGTCTAATCACTTGACCTGTGCTAGTTAGATTAGCTACGTTGTTTACATCTCTCTGATTTGTCGGCATGTTCTGTGCCCGTTCGATTGGTTCGGGCTTAATGGCCTCAGGTGGCCTTATGATTTGTACTCTGTTTTTATACAACATATTACACGACTCATTCAGAATTTGGTATTGTCTTCCTGAAATTCCTGCATGCCCCAAAATCACCCATTTTTCCATTCCCCTGTATGGTTTTTGTATTTGACATTATGACCAGTTTGCAATGGCTCATGTGCTTTGCCACACTTTTTGTTGTGACATTTTTTTTACTCTGTTGATGTTTCGTCATTTGTGATTTCTTTGGATTTGTGTTTTGGGTATCAAATTATCTTCTGACAGAGGCAGTCTTCCTCTTAGCCTCCTAATCATGAGCAACTGAGCTGGGCATGCAGTAAGCATGGGGAATGGAGTATTCCTATAGTTGAGCAATGCCAGCTGAAAATCTGTTTTCGTGGCCAAACATTTTTTTAGCATGTGTTGTATTGTTTGGACAAATCTTTCAATGTGGCCGTTACTGTGGGGATACTGGATACTTCAGTGTGTGGCTATGAACCCATAATGTTGTGCAAATTCTTTGTATTCAAGGCTCTTAAACTGTGGGCCATTGTCCGAAATTACCTGGCTTGGGATACCATGCCATGCAAAGTTATCCTTCATAGCTTCCATCACCGTGGTGGATGACGTATCCTTCAATAAAGTGACTTCCGGGTATTTAATGTAATAATCTACCATTATTTTGTAGTTCTCATGATTTATTTTGATTAGATCTGCACCTAACTTTTCCGATTATTTTGGCATGTGTCACAACGACTGACTTTTCCCTCAATTTGTTTATTGATATTTGGCCAGAACATGCAGTCACATGCTACCTGCTTGGACTTAGTGATACCTAAGTGCATCTTGTGCAACACTTCAATCATTTCACTATGGAGCTTTGGAGGTACTATGACACGATTGCCCTTCATTACTATCATTGTTTTCTACTGTGAGTTTCTCTTTGTATGGAATGTACTGTCATAGATATGGCAGTGTTTGTGCACTTGTAGTGTCCCACCCATTTTCCATATGTGTTATTAACATAGACATGGATATATCATCTTCATACTCTTTGACGATTTTACTTAACAGACTGGATGATTGCATGTCCAGTGCTGTGACACTGAGTATGTTCTCAAATAGGTTAGCGTGACCTAATTCTGCTTTGGACAGCATGTCTGCAAAGAACATTGAGGACCCCTTAACATGGCAGAGCTCTATGTTGTAATTTTGCAATTGCATTCGCATTCTTTGCATATGGGCTGACAGATTATGTATCGGCTTCTGCATAACGGCCACGTACGGTTTGTGATCAGTTTGAATTTGAAATTCTTTGCTGAAGATATAGTCATGAAAACTCTGGCAGATGAAACATATTGCAAGCATTTCTTTTTTGATAGTGGCATAGCCACACTGCGCTGAATCTAGTGCACAAGATTTGAGTGCGACTGGCTTGTTATCCTGCATGATAACAGCACCTATACCTAACTGACAAGTGTCTCCTTGAATGACAATTGTCTTGTCTACATCATAATATGACAATCCAGGAGCAGTTCTCAATTTTTCTCTGAGTTTGTCATATGCGACTTGCTGTTCATTTTGCCAGTGCCATGCAACATCCTTACCAAGCAGCGTGCGTAGTGGTTTTGTGATCTCCGACATGTGTGGTACAAACTTGTGAACATAGCCAACCATGCCCAGGAACCTCTGCATGCCTTGCTTGTCAAGCGGCTCTGGCATGTCTACAATCGCCTGTATTCTGCCTGGATCTGGTTTTACACCACACCTTGTTCGGTAAGTTGATGACCTACATATTTCACTGTTCTTTTGCATATCAAAGATTTTGAATCGTTTAATTTTAGATTTACCGACCTGGCTCGATCAAGCACTGCTTTCAGTCTGTCATTGTGTTCCTCAATGGTTGACCCATATACCAGAATGTTGTCTGTCACTATACCTATCCCGGCTATATTGCCCATGACATGGTGCATTTCCTGGCTGTTTTCATGCCAAATGGTAGATGGGTGTCCCAGTACTGGCCTCATGGAGTATTAAACATGCAGCACAGTGAACTTTCGTAGTTTAGTTTGATTTGCCAATACCCTGTCATGTCATGTCAAACTGAGAAATACTGCGCGTTCGCCGTTTTGGCGATAATTTTGTCAATAGTTTTAGTTGGGAATGGTCCTCTTTTGATGACTTTATTCAATTTTGTTGGATCCAGACAGATTCTTATTTTGTTAGGTTTTTTAACAATGGTTATGGAATTTACTCATTCAGTTCACTCCTTTTGTTTGACAATAACACCCATTTTTACCATGTGTTTTAGTTTGTCATGCACCAAATTTTGTATTGCATACAGAATCCTCCTCAGTGGATCAACAACAGGTTGTACATATTTGTCAATATGAATGACAGCATTCGATTTTATCAGGCCTCAACCTTGAAAAACATCTTTATATTTGCTTACCAGATCATGTGCTCGCATGCTGTGGATGTTATCCAGGGTGGAACTGTTTGTCGGCATGCTAGAGTTCACCTCATCAACCAGTTCCAACAGGTTCATCACACCACAAGTCGGTTTACCCAAAATAGGTTGGCAGTCCTGCACCACTTGGAATACAAAGTCTCTGCCATCGATCTCGACTGAAGCCTCATGCCATCAGGAGTGATCCGATGCCCTGAGAATGTCATTGATGCTTTAGTGTTAGTGCAATAACACTAATTAGATAATTCCAATCTGGAGAATCATTGAATAGTTGTGCATATCTCTCCTTCAATTGCTGTGTAAGTTGTTAATATGTTAGGGTTGTGGAAAGCTTGTATTATCTCATTGTTTGAGCATGTATATAAGGTTTTTATTAGCATTGAGGATAATCGGGGCCAGGATGGTGGCTTATCTGTTATTAATTCTAACAGGCATTTCTTGACTAGGTTAGTGGGTAGTGGATAGGTAGAAAACAGATGGACCAGACTACATGTATCTCTGAAGTCTGGAGATAATGCCACACAGTGAACAGTTTTTGGGAGCAGCACATTACTGTCTAATCAATCTCTGTTTTACATAGTGAGCACACAGTTTGCCAGCCAACCAGCTGACTGTACGGAATAAATATTTGGGGCTAGCAGGTGGAGTGATCCGAATGGTTTTAACAAAGATAAACACATGGTGCGGTGAAATTATATTGACATTAAATACAGCTGAACACTTAAATATGCATGTTTCTGCATTTCCCCCATATAAACAGCACATCGGAATCCAAACTAATGAAACTAACTGTCATTATATATTTTCACAAAGCCACATGTTGGGCCGCTGAAATCCCTCAACACCATCAACACTCAATAATTACCAATCCACATGCATTTGCTTTCATCACTCATCACATTATCAGTCCTTTGGTTTAATTCACCATTAAATTGATTCATAAAACGGCTAACTTACTACTACAGTGGTAGGAGTAAGTCATTAGTAGTAAGTCATTAGTGGTAATGACTGGAAGCCGAGTGCCTTAATTGGCACTGACAAATTTCTTAATTGTTAATAGCATTTATTTGAAGCACCAATATATCTGTAACGTTGCTTTGTCAGATGGTTTTAAGTTTCTGACATTTTATGAGATAAATATATTAGGTTGATCAGTATTATCTGGTTTATGTTAGCTTGAACTGAATTTTATTTCACATGCGTAACTTCGGTATTCTATGTGCAACCTGTGATATATGCGTAATAGGCATACAGGTGTGTGGTTAATATATGTTAACGAGATGCAGAGGTTGAGACAAAGAGATATGCAAATGAGATGACGTCATGGAAAGTTTAGCCGGCAGGTCAAGCATGCCCTCGGCCGTGAATAAACCATTCAGTATCCAGAAGTCAAAGTGTTCAAATGTCATACTTTCACACAACCATGCATAATTAATTTTGGCAAGCATGCCAAAACTCTGACCCCATAGGCTTCTGCAGTACCAGGTTCTATTCAATTGCCTCACTGTTCCTTTCTGTGCGGCGAAAGATGTTTAATAAGTGCACCAGTAGGACTACCTAAGTTAAGCCCTGTTCACACGGGGCAGTTAATTTGAATCATATAAATTGACTTGCCTAGTTCGGCTCAGATTTGGCATGTGAACGCATGGCTGAGGCGGTTTAGGGCTGATTCGACTCATATAAATCGGATTTTATAAACCACCTAAGTAGGTGGTTTATATGAACCAAACTAGCTTAAGCATGTAACGCGCATGCGCAGTTGAGCCCTTAGTTTGTTGACTTTCCGGTCGATCAAAAGCGCATATTATATAATTTTGTCTATGAAACCACTAGCTGTGCACAGATATTTGTTTCATAATATATTTTTAGGGTTTCACTGCCCAGCAGAAGTTTTGACCGTTCAAAACCAATACGATTCAGTCCATACATATCTAGGTCGAACCCACTCTCTCGTGGTGACGTTGCCTACCCAAAATCTGGCGCTGGTCAGACTGGACTTGCTCATGTGCAGATATCGATTTCCGGCTAAAAGTACCGCGTGTGTGAACACAACACTAAATCGATTCATATGAATCGACTTGTCTAAGACAACATAAACTTTGCCCGTGTGAACACAGCTTTCGATACATATACAATCACATCTAGATAATGCTCATCGGACTATATAGCTTTAATTCAAGTCCACCGGATAGGTTGGATCAAATCTAGGCAATGGTGTCTTTGTTTAAAAAATGTGAGGCTTTCGTCAGACTATGCAAATTTAATAATTGCAACGCACATCTTCAACGAATCACGTATCACAATATGTGTGTGATGTTTCAAAGGATCGTTGTACTTTTAATGGAAGGGTTGAAACGGAAGACCAATCCTTGGAATGCTATTGTCCAGCAACTTATTGTCAATAAATATCCTATACCACCTTCTTTATACTTTGTTTTTGTCATGAAGTGGGCGTTGAAAAGCCCCCATCCATTATTATGTTAGGGTCAACATATCCATTGTGTATTTAAATATATATATATATATATATATATATACATTTATGTGGGATGTGGCTTCTCCTTTATTTGTATTCCCATAGTTTATTATAGAGCACAGATAAACATATAATAGAGGACATATATATGTATCTGCATATATATATATTTACAGTAAAATCTCTCTAAATTGACAGATCATTTAGGGAGGTGGTCGGTTAGAAAATTAGAATAATGGTATAGTGGTATTATTTGTGGGTTCGTTTGGGACCCAAATAAAGCGATCGGTATAAAGGGAGTGGATGGAGGTTTTACTGTATATATATATGTGCTGTTTAATAAATGTTGGCTTTATAAATAAAGGACAGACCATCTCCCAGTTAAAGCCTTACTGATCTATATGCTTGCTAGTGTAGCATAGTCTGCACAAGAGATCCACCACCATGTGGTGGCAGCAGGGACTATGCTGCAGACTGACATAGTACTATTGCGCCAGGTGGCAGCATGCTAGCCACTGGGCAGTGCTCAGATTGAGCTGCTCACTACTACATGTGGCTAGAAATGCAGCAATCAAGCACACACAACACCTAAGCAACAAGGGCACCCGAAGACTGTCAACGTTGAAATGGCGGAACCCGCCGTAACCGTTATCACGAAGGCATCAAGGATAAACGCACCAGCACCTAATGCCACCCCAGCACCTGTGCGGGCACCCATCGCAGAATGCAGCAATACCCAGGATATGGTTAAAGCTATGCGGGCAGCCATGGCCCAACAGATGAAGGAGCAGATGAGAGAACTAAAGGCCGATTTAATGAACCAAATGGAGGCCCTGAAGGTGGACAATAAAAAACAAAGATGGCGGCCATGATGACGAAACGACGCAGGAGAGCAGCAGCAGTAGTGACGGTGAGTGTGACAGTGGTACTGACAGTGGTAATGACAGTTACAGTTACGGCGCATGACTGCCCATCACTGGACACCGCTGGGCCCACGAGAAGGCCCGGAGAAGGCCCGGTACACACTACCCAAGCCCCTGCCCACTCCAAAAAAGAAAGCTAAAAAACCAGCCGACAGACGCAAACACCGGAGGAACAAAGAATCAACTCACTACAATGCATACTATGACCCGGAGGAATACAACGACAACCAACCATGACCCCACTCTGCTAGGCTAGCCGAGGCCAACAGTGGAATTGATAACACGAATGCCATTAACAAGCTACTGGCTGCAGCCGAATCGGCGGTGAACAACAAATGAGGTAAAACAGCATTACTTCCCCATCTGTTTGTGGTTCAAGGCGAGAAGAAAGAGAAGGTTGGTGTGGGTGAGGCAATGCTGCCTGAGTATATAGCGGCGCTGTGTAAGATGGTGAAAGTGGTTGAAGTCGCAGCCACCTGGCGTCGGAATGGGACTGGAGCACCTGCCGGCTCTGGCTGGGAAGAGTCTTTGATATGATAGATGACGGTCGTTTGCCACTAGGATGGGTGGACAACTGCACAATAAAGGAGGTCCTGCGCGATGCCTTTGCCAGCTCACTCAGGGCTGGAGTACGGGCCCAGACTCGCCAGACCACCACCACCAACCGAAACTATAGCACCGCAAATGGCGCCAGTGCAAACACAACAAACAACAACTACGAGAACAGACAAGACTTCAACAGGGACACCGATGGCAAACCTTGCCACCCCTGAAACTGCGGGAACGAGTCCAGATTCACCACAACTCATGGAGAAAACCCCGACAAGAAGGCCCACATCTGCACATGGGCCACAAATAAGTACCATGGAATGAATATCCACAAAGAAAAAGACTGCCTCAAAAAGAATATTTCCTGGAAAAGAAAAGCCGTCAGGGCAGCACCTCCTCAAACCAGGCCAGGATTTTCAATAAACGGCTCCATGGAGAGTGATAGTGACATAGATATGGAGCCTGAAAAGTACATGTATGATAATGATGACAACAAAACGACACTACAAGAAAGAGCAGAAGTGATTACATGTGATACAAACATAATTGTGAACTGTGTAACCCCTGCCCATGTAACCAAGTGTGCTCGAGAAATTTATTGACAATCCCAGCTCAGTAACTCAAACTATCCACGCAATTCTGACAACTGACAAATCAAGTGGGGCAAGCAAATATGTACCAAGTGTGGAAATGTGTGATAGTGTTAGCGGGCTTAGGAGTGGTGGTTTTTACTTCTGCCATGTCCGGCCAGTAGCCGCATGTAACGGTCTCAGGCACGGAATACAAGATGGCGACAACTATCAAACTGGAACAATATGGCCGACCCCAAAACCGGCGATTGAGACACTGGATTGTCAAAACCAAAATGGCTGCCAACATGGAGGAGGTCACCCAGGCCATACACCAGGATTCCAAGATGGTGCCAGCTTTCAAATTGAAATAGCATGGCCCACAACACTGCCTGGAGGAGAGCTCCGAAACACCTCCATCCAAGATGGCCACCCCTGTGAAGGAGACCAAGACTCCCAAACAACAACAACAATAGTGGCCCACGCCGCGACCGAATATGAGCCACATGCCCATGACCACACACATACAGATGATGAAAGCTGTGGACCAACTGAACAACCTAGAGGATTAGGTCACCCCACAAATGACTTGAGGAACAACAGTGAGTAAAGTACAACACGAGGTTAGCATTACTGAGAACTTTGATGAAGTCTGTGATATTGTACTTGTCAAGGATGACAGTGGGCCACGCCCACCCCTCAGCCCTATCGCATATCGCCAAATACACAATAACATCTGGCCCCACCCGAAGGCAGAGATGTGGAGCTTGCATGCAGGATACATGGAGATATATGATCAAGTGCATGCCACCGCACTACCAAACCACATGGGTGCAAGGATACCCATATCTTCCGGCTTGAACATTGAGGTGTGGAGGAGACTGCTCAGAGGATTCCACAACAATAAGGTCATTGACAATTACAAGTTTGGTTGGCCGGTGGACTACATGGCCAACACATCCCCTACCACCACTAAAGCCAACCACGAGGAGGACCCCACACACATGGTCTACATTGTCTACAAATATGTAAAAACTAAACGATGTCGCGGTGCTCTGCTCGGACCCTTCCCAGAACCACCCTTCTCACCCAGGTCACAGACCAGCCTGATGATGATGCGCCCCAAGAAGAACACCACCAAAAGGCGCGTCATCGTTGACCTCAGCTGTCCTCGATCGGCAAGTGTAAAAACTGGCATATGCCAAGGTTTCTACCAGGGCAGACCCCAAGCCTACACACTGCTGAACATCATGGATGTGGCAGACAAGGGTACAAGGCTTGTCACTGGATGGTACCTCTGGAGTGCCGACCTCGCCCGTGCCTACAGGCAGCTCCGTACTTGCCATCTATCAACCCCACTCATCGGAGTCACACACAACAGACAATACTACACTGATATCGCACCACCGTTCGGGTACAGGACATCATCAATGGCCTGTGTTTGAACCATGAATGTCACTGTACATCTCTTACGAAAAAGAGGCCATAATGTGAACTGTTTCCTGGACGATTTTGTTGGTGTGGCACCCACCTGCAAAGAAGCACAGGCAGCATACGATGAGTTCAATGAACTGATGGCACAGCTCGGCCTTGAACTGTCAACCGAGAAATATGTACCTCCCACCAAGTCACTGGAGTGGCTGGGGTTTGTCATCTCAGCTGAAGAGATGACTGACAATCCCCCAAGCAAAACTTGATCACATAATGACAGAGTGCCAAGAATGGATGACAAAGACCAAGGATTCAAAGAAAGAGCTTCAGAGGCTTGTCGGCAGGCTCCGACACAACGCAAAGTGTGTGGAGCCGGCAAGAAGATTCATGTCAAGGATATTCAGCACACTCCGCGACGGCCCATATACTGGAAAACACAGCATGACATAGGATGGTTCCTAGACTATGCCGAGAGATCCAACGGCCTCATCCTCCTCAGGCCCGCCAAGAAGACTCCCTGGGTGATTGAGTGTGATCCGTCACTCAGGGCGGGGGGAGCATACTCCTGTGACCACTACTACTCGGGATCCTACCCTCACCACATCACCAAACAACACAAGAACAAAGCCCACCTGGAGGCGATCAACCTCCTGGTAGTACTCATAGCGCTCACCCCCACCAACCCTGATGACTATAAATTAGTCATAAATATTGATAGCTCTTCTAGTCAGCAGGTGCAGGCAGAGACCATATATACTCACCACCTGTGGCAGGGAGATATGGCTCTATGCCGCCACGCACTGCTGCCAATTTGAAATATTACATAAGCCAGGCAATGACTTAATAGTAGCCGGCACCCTTAGTAGAAGAATGATCTTGCAAACACTACAGCCATGCAAATGACACGCACCATGAACATAACCAAGATTAATGTCAACATCAACAGCCTCTTCAATGCAAACCAATAAGTAGCCTGGAAATTTGTCTTTAATTGGCTCTCTTTCCCAGGCTACCCTGACGACTTCCACCACAGACTACTAGAGGTGTACTTCGCTGGCCTGGTGGCTGGATCATGGAAGAACAAGTCAGTGCAGGCCAAGAACTACATCCAGTTCGCTTCCCTCCATGACTTCGACCCGCTAGAGCTGGTGCAGTATGACCTCCTCACATAGACCCTACACCTCAATGACACCCTCGCCTCGCTAGGCACAGTGATGAACTACCTGAGCGGGGCGAGAACATGGGTTCTACTCCTCAGAGGGGCCACTGCCGCCTTTCACTCTTACCCAATCACCCTAATGAAGCGTGGGGTCCAAATACTCTTGCACCACAAACCCACAAAACCTCCACCACTCACTGCACACAACATCTGGGCGGTGACTCACTACCTACTATCAGCTGGCCCACCTTCAGCCATGCTGGTGGCAGCGATCCTCCATGGATACAACACCTTGCTGAGGCAAGGAAACCTGCTCGCCAGCCACGCCCCCTCCGATCCGGGACACAGACTACACACACAAGACATCACACACACCAACGAAGGGCTCTCAGTCAAAGTATGCTCCACTAAGACCAAGTGGAGGTCAGGTCAGACTTACACCATCCTCATCCTTCACTGCGCACAATCCATCTGCTGCCCTGTGGCAGCCTGCATGCGATATACTCGGATCCAATACCCTGCCCCTTCGGCCCAGCATTCCTGCTCAAGGCTGGCAGCCCCCTGCTTGCACCCACACTGCTAGACACGCTTCACACGGCCCTAGCAGGCAGTGGCCACCCCTCCCGCAATGCCTATATGCCCCACAGCCTGCGTCGAGGAGGAGCCCAGGGTGGCGCAGCAGCGGGAGGATTGTTGGCAGAGGTCATGGAACTTGGCTTGTGGTCTTCTGCAGCTGTCCACACATACGTCCCCAGGGACCACTTCGGCAACCAGCCTCGAACCTTTCCTCTAATTGGTTAAGGGTTTGAGTCCGGCCCTACCATCTAAGCTGGACTGTGATGGGCGAGATTGACCTACATTGATCACAACTTGATGATAACTGACCTGAACTTTGATGATAACATGATGAGATCTCACCTGTATATTGATGATAACATAATGAAACTTGACCTGTAATTTGATGATATCATGATGAAACTTGACCTGAACATTGATGGTAACATGATGTAATTGAACAGAATTGATGATAACATGTACATTCCAGAGCCCTTCTGGCCAATAAACCCATTATATACCTATATCTGGCTCCGTGTCGTGAATTAGGTAGATTATAATGATCAATTTAATATAATTATTTATCTCAGAGAAATGAGAGAGTGAAAACCATCGGACTATGCAACTTTAATGCTGCTGCACAGGCGCGTGGTCAATTCCTGTGACTCGCTGTTGGAAGGCCGTTGTATGATATACAAATGCTATATGGGTCGTTCTCAGAAGTTGTGTACCAATAATGTGACATCAATACCACAAAATCAAAATGCTGTTAAAGTCCTATATACACGCTTCCTCAATGTGTATGTCCTTTTGCATCTGAATAATTGAAAATAAATTTATTCTGACATTTTTAAATAGGTCAAATGATGCTCACACCCAATAAATAGCAGTATAGCATGGAAACCAATCTGTCTCCAAAATCAAATATGTTCTATATAATACTTGACATTTTTAGGACATTTCACATGCCACATGCTTTTTAAACAGTAGTAATATTAATTTGAAACCTCTATGGTTTTGTCTTATCTGTGATGATTAAACAGAAAAGCAGAAAAATATTAACAATGTAACAGTCCAAGTGGAATCAACAATTTTATATAAATGTTTGGCTCAAATTTCAATGCTTAGCGGCAATTTCAGGATTGATCTTTTACTATACCATAACTGGGTCCATGCATAGACTGTCAAATGGTAAAAATAGTTGCTGTGCTGTATCTGTACTCAGTGTTTGATACAGAGTTTCATAGTACAGTATAACCCCATTAAACCAAGCTTGGTTAACCCAAACGATCAGTTAATCCAAACTTTTTTCCATGGCCCGGCAAAATACTACCATTTATCATATATAGATATAAGTTTATTAAACCGAAGTCGGTTAATCCAAATTATTGGTTAATCCAATTGTTGGTCCCAGGTCATTTCTGGTACCGTTAAATCAAACGTCCATGTGGTTATAAGGTCATCTGAGACCCCATCCCCTCTTGCTACACCACGCTTCTTTGGATAAGTGTTAGTAATAGTGTGTGTGGGGTGGGAGGTGGAGGGGGGGCGAGTAGGGTGGCTCGCAGGAGAAGGGAAGTGAGTGTGTGGGGGCAGTAGTTTGTGTGTGTGGGGGGGGGGGGGGGAGGAGGGGGAGTTGGGTGGCGAGCCGGAAAGTGAGTGTGTGCGTGGGGGGGGGGGGGGGGGGGGAGGGGTAGTCAAGTCGAAGCCAAAGCGCGGTTAAACCAATATCCGGTTAGCAATAGTATGTGCGGGTGTGTGGGTGTGGGGGGGGGGGGGGGTAGGGTGGCTAGCCGGACGAGGGATGTGAGTGTGCGTGTGGGCAGTAGTGTGTGTGGGGGAGGAACCAAAGTCAAAGTCGAAGCCAAAGCTTGGTGAAACCAATGATCGGTTAATCAAAACAAATTTGTAGGGTCCATTACATTTGATCTAAAATATCTCCTACATTATTGAGCTAAATGATGACATCTAAATCATGATACTCCCATGATGTGTTTCTTTGAAATATGCATTTCAAGTAGACTACCTCAAGTGGTACACATTTTCTGAGAACGACCCATATACATAAGCTATACATAATATGCTATATATACTGTGCATATGTGTGTCATCCCAAGCAAAGAACTAGAGAAAAAAAACACCAACCAAACCTGTTTAACCAGTTCTCAGAGCAAAATGTGTTAACCCTTCCAATATATTAGCAGTGCAATTTACACTCAGTGTTTTCCATAATAATAGCTTTTCCATTAATATTCAATCATTTACTGCCAAACTGGGGTAGTTTCAATGCATAGTGCAATACTAGTAAACGATCCTCTGTACTGAAAATACCAACATTTATTTGATTGGGCAAAAGAGAGCGCCAAACACGTACACTGAATTTCTCTATAGCAGACGTAATTTAGCCCGAGCAGCCGATATTTAGCCCGAGCAGACGACTATTGCACTTGGTGAATATATGACTGTTTGTAAGGCCCTTTCCAGATCATCGCCCATGCATGCTACCATTATAGCTACTTGAACCATTAATCAGAATTGTTTACCGGGAAAAGACTACAAACTGTCGATGCATATAGGTTATGATTCCTATTAAGTTTGTCTTATAAACAGAAGAACTTGATAATAATTGAATACACACAGTTCGATGACTACAAACGATCTACATTGCACACAGTGTCACCTCTGGGATGATAGGTTTGCTTATTATTTTCATGTTTTCTCTTAGGTGTGTACATCGAGCAATCAATATTTAGTAAAACCTCTCTAACCGACCACCTCCACAGATTGACCACACACAGTAAATTTAGGGAGGTTTTACTGTGCATCAGTCCCTGTCTTCAATGAACAAGGGCGTATCTAGATGTGATATAGCTGATGTACTGTCATGGGAGAGCCAATGACTTCTTTTGGGTTTAAAAAAAAAAAAGTTAATTGCAGACATTTGGTCTTCCTCAGTCCACTCCTCCTTAGCCTATCCTAGGCTAGATAAAAGATTCACCCCATACTTACAGTAGGGGTGAATGACAATGTAGTCTAAATACGGGCGAAAATAGCTTTAGTATGGAACGGGAAGTAGTATGCCTGGCACCAGTTTCAAATGGTTACTTATATCAACACAGAGTTGGCGAAATGGGAGAGAATGCAAAAAGACAAGATGGCGGCAAGAGAATGCCGTCGATTTCACTTTTAAATTGCATTAAAGTATATGTTTTATTATATTTTCCAACTCAAAAGTAGCGGGTAACATGAAGACATATACGAAGAATAAATGTTGCTTCTTAGATTGTGAAATTAGGCTCTCATAATAACTCAATTCATTAGCCCAATTTTTTCGACTGTTTTTATACAAGGCTGGTCTTCACCCATGTACTACAAGTACCAGGTGAATCTTTTATCTAATACTAGGCATGCTGAATGCCAGGTTTGGTAGCGACAAGTATAAATGTGTAAGTCATTGGTTTGACTCAGCTAGTGTTTCAATGTGTGGGGGGGAATACATTGACCTCCCAAAACAGGTAGACAGCGCTCAACTCATTTTGGATGTTGCTAGGATGTAAAACAACAACAAACAAACAAGGGTGAAGTGCCGGTCACACGCTACTGGATTTAGTACCGGACACCACCGGACAAAGAATTTTCTAGTCCGGTGGTGTTTGGTATCAATATGTACTGAAATGTACCGAAATGTACCGGACAAAACGAACGCGAAATGGACAAGGAACGTACATTACGCATGTTGGCGAGTCAACATGGATAATTTACTGGCGGGAACTCAGGCACTTCTTTCTTGCACTACTTTCTCGCTCACACTAGCTGCCTACTTACTACTCCCTTTTACTTCATCCTCACGATCACTCCTGTCCATGCAAGGTAGGCCTTTTTCCTTCTCCCTTCCCTTGGTCACCACACTCTCAGATAGGCTAATCGTTACTGGAATGTCCTCGTTTCTATGGGCAGCAGATCTGGCTCGGGCGTACCAACAGCTAAGGGTCTGTCCGCTTTCGGCTCCACTATTAGGGACTATGTTAGAAGAAGATATATATATTGATATAGCACCGCCTTTTGGCTGTCACACCTCGGCATTTGCATGTGCCAGGACCACGAGGGCAGTAGTATAGTTGATGCGGCAGAAAGGGTACTTCTGCTTGTGTTACCTGGATGATTTTGTTGGGGTAGAGAAGACTCAAGAAAGGGCAATTGAGGCCTATAACTATTTCTAAGCTAGCAGATGTCCTCGACAAGTGTCGGTCATGGAAAGACAAGTAGGTTGCTTCAAAGAAGCAACTGCAAAGTATAACAGGGAAGATGCAACATATAGCGAAGTGTGATTAGCCGGCGAGGGCATTTATGAACCGTGTCCTTGGAGCGATCAGGAGTTCGCCGAACTCTGGCCAGCATCCGTTCTCTGCTGAGATCCTTAAAGATATCGAGTGGTTTTTGACATTTGCAGCTAAGTTCAATAGCATTGTCCTACTTCCTCTGAAGCCAGTTAGTGTTTGGGTAATAGAGTGCGATTCTACTTTGAGAGCGGCGGGGGCTTTCTCCCCAGTTGCATATTATGCAGCGGAGTACCCGGCTGAGGTTATTGACAAGTTGAAGTTTATAAACCAGCTCGAAGCATTTAACTTGATTATGGCGCTTACCTTTCTCTTGCCTAGTATGCCTAGGAACTATGATGTAGTGGTACACACTGACAACTTGGTGTCTCAACAAGTCTTGGCTTCAGGTGGAGGAAGGGACAGATTGTTAACTGCATTTGCAAGGCAAATTTGGTTGCTCTCTGCTTTAAATAGCTGTGATATCACAATCTTACATAAAGAAGGATCGGCTTTGGTTCTAGCCGATAATCTAAGCAGGATGCCACATAATCCTCAAGCAAAAGTTTCAGCATTACTTGAGTGTCAACGACGTAACTTAAGAAAGGTGACAGTTGATTTCTCCTTGAAAAATGTAGATTTTTCTCTGTAATGACCTTATCATGTTCCTGGAAGATAGCCATTTTGTCTGCTTCTATCTTCCAGGGTATAGCTTGACACATCACCTACAACTAGTCTCTGCTCTGTCTGAGGCTCTGTCTAGAGGGACTTTGGAAAACATAGCCTGCATCTTCAAACCTATCAGAGGTTCTGCTTACGTCATCATGTCGACACGATGAAGCCCTCAGTCTATGACATTCTCTCATTTATCATGTTCCTTAACCCACACTTAAAATCCCCAGGATCAGTCGCTAATTACCTCAGCGGCGCTAAGACTGCAATAGAGGCTCTTGGTGGAGATGTTAATAATTTCAATGCATATCATGTTACCATATTAAAGAAAAATGTTGCCAAGAACTCAACCCATATTCCATCACGAGCAGCTCCGCTGACCCCAGATGACCTCAACCGTATAATTCGGTTTCTTTCATCACTAGGTGAACAGGCATTTGTATATGTTGCTGCTCTACTTATGATCTATTTCACATTATCTCGACAGAGTAATGTAACTTCACTGACCTCGGCTCTTATCGGCCCACATACCATTAGAGCCTCTGATATCACTATGACTAACAAGGGACTCTGTGTCTCGATCACTTCATCGAAGACGAGGTACAGGTCCCAACCGCCACTAAATTATCTACTCCTGAGATTGCCGGCTTCCCCTTGTTGTCCGGTATCTGCCTGGTTGAGATATAAAGAATTCTCTAACCTGTCTCCTCTCTCTCCTGCATTTATCCTTCCTTCCGGGGTGCCTCTGACCGCTGTAGTTTTAACGAAAGTCCTTGCACTATCTGCAAATGTCCTGTTTGGGCCTGAACGCTCTTTTACTCTGCATAGCCTTCGGAGGGGGGAGGTGCAGGCCTGCATCTCAGCAGGAGTTCCACTGTCTGATATAAAAGAAGCAGGTCCGTGGAGCAGTGATGCTGTTTCCACGTATTTACCGCAGACTGGTATTTCTGCGGTACCATCAGCCCTCGGTATTATTTTGGGTCTAGGGCTGCTGGTTCTGAGCTAGTCCTTGTCCCTCTCTATTATCCTGATTGACCCTATGCCTTATCCTCACACTAACACAACATTCACCTAGTCTTATCTCTAATCACTAATCAAGTTACGATATGACTGACAATGATCTGATGATACAACCTTAGAGGTCTGATACTCACCACGATACAATATACATTAATTGCTATCAACTCATGATACGAGATATGATATCGATATGTTCTCCAGCCAAGACCGACCTGCCTGCAGGTTATGTTCTCCATTAAAATGTTGTTATTTCCACTTCTCTCTTGTCTCCATTTGTTCCTGTTAAGTAAATTAAAGAATAGCCACCGGATGATAACCGGACGATAATCGGTTGACAACCGAATGTCTAGCGGATGGACCGGACACCAACCAGACACCAACCAGACACCAACCGGACACCAACCGGCCACCTACCGGTCTGTTCACAGACGTGCCAAAAACTAACGGACCGAATTCCCGCAGCACTGTCAACGGACTCTTCAGGATACAAACTGGACACTAATGGATGAGTAACGGACATGAACCAGACAAAACGGACTAAACAGACTTAAACCGGACACCAACCATACACGTCAGTCAGGCAGTGTCCGTACAAGTTTTGTGCATGTTCAAAACTTGTACCGGACACCGCCAGACACCACCAGACAGATAACAGACAAGCCGGATGCCAACCATATATAAGCCATACATTGCCATATTTCATCTGACAGTGTCCGGTTTCTGTCCGTTTGTCCAATCCGGTAAGGTGTGACTGGGCATTGAGACATGAACAGTTATGTACCAAGTCAAATGTGCGTGCAACGATACAAAAAATACATGACTTATGTGAATAGTGTTAAATTGGAAACAGATAAATGCATAGGAACAATTTAAAAGAATCATATAATCATTAACACAACCTGAAATTAGGTATATGAATTAGTAGTGGTATGTTTGTATAATGATATAGAAGTCTGGACTGACTTTTCAGGCAAGAAGCCATAGATACAGGGAGGCGTGGATAGGGTCATTGGATCAAATATCCTAGGTAGTAGCATGGTAGCCCTGGAATAGCGAGCACTGTGGGCTTAAAACCTTCTCCAGGGACAACACTTCCTCATTGTCATTACCCCCAGGACATGGGGTGCTGTGACCTGGATTTGGTACAAGGTGTGTTTTGTATGGTTGTTGAATCTACCCTGTGTATGTATATAATAAGTGCATTGCCCCTATGTATGTAATTGTAAGCATTAAACAACATAAAACAACATACAATTCGGGCGGGACAAGAATAGTTGTCTGCACTGACCACTCAGGCAAGGACCCACATAGACAGGTAGGTGTGGATAGAGTGATTGCATCAGGGACCTTAAATAGTGTAATGGTTAGCACCTGAATGGCAAGAAGTGTGGGTTTGAAACCTGTTCTGGGCGCAATATTTCCCATCGTCATGACGCCATGAGGCAGTGTTTTGTTGCGGTTCATTGTCACAAGTGAGGTGCGTGGTGAGCTGCGTGCTGTGATTTGCTGTGAGGTGGTTAGCTGAAAGGGCAATCATCCAGATGATGACAGGGTGCGGCTTATGTGAGTGGTCGATGTGACAGCTGGTCACCTTTTGGTTGGCTGGTTGTTTTTTGGGGGGGGGTTTTGTGGGTTTTTTTGGGTTTTTGTTATTGAGGCTGTATTTATACTGTCCATAGCATATAAGCCTGAGTATTCAGGCTTGTTTTCAATGCTGGCCAGCTGAAGTGTTGGTGTTATCTTATCACACAGTAGCTGCTGATAAGGTATTTGATTGCCTGCATTTCGGTAGCAGATAGATGGTTGGTCTGGTTAGTAGTCTATGTGGATTTTCTTGGCATATATGTGTTTTAATTTGTCTACTCTTACTACTAGACTAGCCTACTACTATTTACATATCATAGGCTTGTACGTAGCTGTGTGGTGTGCTATCTGGCTACTTTTGGCATGGTTACCTTCCATTGGGCGTCCCGCTGGTGGGTCGTGACATATCACCTGCCCCTTTGCAGTGAGGCTTAGTGTGATATATGCGTAATAGACGTATAGGCATGTGGCTAATATATGTTAATGAGATGCAGAGGTTTGGACAAAGGATTATGCAAATGAGATGACGTCATGGAAAGTTTAGCCGGCGGGTTCAGCGAGCCCTAGGCCATGAATAAACCATTCAGTATCCAGAAGTCAAATGTTCAGACTTTGTACTTTCACACTTAGTGGGGGTTTCTTAGCCTTATTTTGCACATATATTTTTTGTATGAATTTGTCATTCCATTACTGTTTGGACATTCCACACCTTGACAGCCATTTCCAGCGTGCTTCTCTCATTAGCTTTTATTTGGCTTCTGGTCTGCTTTAGTAGTGGTGCATTATTTGCTCTAGTTGCCCTTTGTGGTTTTGTTAGGAGTTTATTGTATTGACAATAGCTGTATGCTAATGTTTTCAGATGAATTATTCTCCTATTTTCAAGCAATTTTACATTGGTTCTTTTGTGTATGTCATAGGTGGGGTGCAGTTTGTCTACTCTGAGGCAGATTTTCAGGGCTCTGTTCTGTTGTCTTTGCAGTTTTTTTAGAAGTTCTTTTTTCGCACCCATGTAGTTTACATCTCCATAGTAAAAATAGGGGAGGACCATGCCCTTGAAGATTTTTAGTGACATTTATTGTGTTATGTAGTCCTAGCTTACAGTGTAGTTTTCTTTCTGGCATTTGTTTATGCGAGAAGAGAACTGTTTTTGACTTGCTTGTGTTGATGGTTATTTTGTTGGACTCACACGACTCATCCAGTTTTAGTAGGAGCTTGTTTAGTTTTGTTATTACCTCCTCTTCTGTGGTGCCATTTGCATATATGACTGTGTCATCTGCATATAGTTGGAGGAATTCGGTTTGCAACTATTTTTCAAGATCGTTTATGTAGATTATAAAGAGCAGTGGCCCTAGCACTGATCCTCGGGGTACACCACATGTGACAGGTTGGTTGTCTGATAGTGTATTGTTTATTTTTGTTTTCTGTTGCCTGTTGTTCAGGTAGCATTTCATCCAGTCCATAGTGTTGGATTTTATGCCCATGGATTCTAGTTTTTCCAGTAGTATGTTATGGTCTACTGTATCGAATGCTTTGCTGAAGTCAATGAAGGCTGCTCCAACTAATTGTTTTTGGTTCATTGACGCCAATATGTGATTTGTTAGGTTAGCTATTGTTTAAATGTGGAGTGCAGTTTCCTGAAACCCCTTTGTCTTTCGTTTAGTATATCGTTTTTTTCCAGGTGTTCATTTATGTGTCTATGTAACACTTTTTCAATGAGCTTGCCTGGGGTTTGAAGAATGGATATTGGCATGTAGTTTCCCATGTTTTGTTTGTCTCCACTTTTATGAATAGGGGTAATAGTTGCCATTTTCAAGGCTGAGATAAAATGCCCCTGTTCAAAGGAGTTGTTGAATAGGTCTACTATAGTGGCCGGGATGGCTTGGAGTGCCTCTTTCAGTATTTTGGTTGGTATTTCATCTATTCCACTTGGTTTATTTGTGTCTATGTCATTTATTAACTTTTTACTTCTATTATATCTGTTTTGCAGGTGGGGATTTCATTCTGCACAGTTCCTGATCTATTTTCCCACCTTTCAAAAAAAAATTCTGACAGCGTTTGTCCTATTGTGGCAAAGTGCGTGTTCAGTTTGTTGGCTCCATCTTTGTCTGAGAGCATTGTCCCTTCGTTATCTTGGAGGTTTGTGTGCTCTTCTTTGTTATTTTTGGGGAATAATAGGCTTACATTTGTATATATGTTGGAGTTTTACTTCCTGGCAACATTTGAGGTCATAGCATGATGGGTACCGACTTATGACAGTACACCTAAGGTGACTTTCTAGTGCTGTCCCCACTGGGATACCAGGCCGTGAACACCAATAGCTGATATCCCACTCAATCACATTATCCTGACACTGAGCTAACCAGCCTTTGCCCTATCGCATTAATGCCAAGTGCGAGTGTAGGACGCGGCAAGTACCAATGTTGTAAGTCATTAGTTTGACTCTACCGAGAATCGAACTCCCGACCTTCCGCACGGAAAGCCTGCACTCTATCGATTCGGCCACCGCATCCGGTGACATACTGTTGACAATGTGCGTCGTATCCTACATCTCTGTCTCAAACAATGACACCAACTAAAGCACACCATTATCATTCCATAACATCATTGAATAGGCGTTTGCTGTTTGTCAGGATTTGACATCATGGAAATATCTAAAGTCAAATCAGGATGGGCATCAACTTGTGACATTGCGCCCTCAAGGTGTCTTTATAGTGCTAGGTTGCTGGCACCTGGACCCAATTTCCCACACAGTCAGATTGTCGGCCTTCCACGCGGGAAGGCTCCGCTCTTAGCGATTTGGCCACCGTGTCCAGTCACTATTGAATATGATTGTCCATAACTTTCTCGATGTTGACACTAACTGCCCAGCCAGCATTGCTAGTTGGGCCCTGGGTGGACCCCACATGGGCAGCCCATCTGGGGCCCATCTAAATTTGGCCACAGCCTCCAAGTGGGCCCCACATGGGCTAGCATAGGTGGGCCTATCTCAGTTATTGAATATGTTCACTATATCTTAGACAAAATATGATTCTTTTTTTTAAGCTGGGAATCTAGCCCATGTGGGGCCCATCTCACATCCACTTCAGAGCCCACCTGGATCCCCTGCCCAGCTGTGCCCAGCTCACCCATCTACAACCCATGTAGGGCCCACCAGGGCATGTTGGCTGGGTGTTTTGTTGGTGTTGCCATTGCTGAAGTGGTTGGGAAATATAGTGGTTACCAGGATGAGTCAACTCGAGTAATCCAAGTAGCTGAACGGTGAATACAGGTGCATCTTGGTTGAATCCTACCATTAAAGAGTGCTAAGGCACATTATGTGATTCACCAGTCAATAGTCATAATATATAGCGCTACAATAACACAGATCAGTATGCATGACTCAATAAAAGATTAGAACGGAGGGAATGTGCATGCAAAGCAAAGTTTATTTATATGAAACAGTTATATATCGAGACATGGAGAGTTGAATAGTTGGGTGGAAAAAGTGTGTGTATTGCCAGATCTTCAAGGAGTGAGAACAAGGGGGCGAGCTGGAGTCAACAACAGAAAAGGTGTGAAAGCCCATTGGCCAATTGGGTGGATGGAAGGTGGGTCTCATCCAGCTGCCTGAAAGAGAATCCAAGGTGCAATGCATTAACGGTGGGGGGATGTGTCGTTCACTCTGAATCAAACACAATGTCAATCGAACATTGCAGTCAATGAAGCTACTGCGAAAGTACAGCTTAATGCCTTGTTTGAATAATTGTGAATCTGAGACTGTATAGTCTATAGCCGTGTTCACACGGACAAAATAAATCGAATCAGAGAAATCGCCTCACGTAGACTACCTCGCTTAGGTGGTTTACACGATCCGCATCACGTGAGTCGAATCAGCCCTAATCCGCATCAGACGTGCGTTCACACGAGAAATGTGATGCAAACTATACAAGTCGCTTTCTACGAATCGATTTACATTGCCCGTGTGAACACGGCTTTAGTCATCTAGCTCAATCTGATTAGGTCCAAAGTCTGACATCACAACATAGTGACTAGAACTGTTGTTTTATCATGTACTGTGGATATTTAGAAACTGCTGACGTATGGGTATTTTCCAACAGTTTTAGACACTATATAGGTGCAGAGTGTAGACCTTTAATAGTTTCATCAACGAATATATTTTTTGAAGCGGATACTCAAAGGTAAAGATCCATCGACCAAAATTAATATTTACTCTATTTTTTTTTCATTTCCGATGCAATTTTGTTACTGTAATGGGTATAATGAGTTTATCTAAATGTCAAGATTATCGTTATTTTGTCTTAAAGTTGTAACAATTATAATTGTGTGAGTGTACATTTTAATACACTTATATCGTAATGCTTGGATCAGAATTGTCAAACCTATTGTAGTAGTCTGCACTGACCTCTCAGGCAAGTAACCACATAGACAGGTAGGCGTGGGTAGTGTGGTGATATCAGGGAGCCTAGCTGGTGTAATGGTTAGCACACTGGCCCGGAATGCAAAGAGATGTGGGTTTGAGTCCCGCTCTAGGCACAATATTTCCCATTTTCTCACCCCAGACACTGGTTGCCGTGACCATGATCCTATACAAGCTACGCGCTGTATGGTTGTTGAACTTACCCTGTGTATGTATGTGTTAGTGCATTGCCTGTATGTATGTAATTGTAAGCATTACAAGACTTACAATTCCAGGGGGACGAGTGTAGTGGTCTGCACTGACCTCTCAGGCAAGTAACCACATAGACAGGTAGGCGTGGGGAGTGTGTTGATATCAGGGAGCCTAGGTGGTGTAATGGTTAGCACACTGGCCCGGAATGCAAAGAGATGTGGGTTCGAGTCCCGCTCTAGGCGCAATATTTCCCATTTTCATCACCCCCATGACACTGGTTGCCGTGACCAGGATCCTGTACAAGCTACGCGCTGTATGGTTGTTGAACCTACCCTGTGTATGTATGTGTAAGTGCATTGCCTGTATGTATGTAATGGTAAGCATTAAAAGACTTACAATTCCAGGGGGACGAGTGTAGTAGTCTGCACTGACCTCTCAGGCAAGTAACCACATAGACAGGTAGGCGTGGGTAGTGTGGTGATATCAGGGAGCCTAGGTGGTGTAATGGTTAGCACACTGGCCCGGAATGCAAAGAGATGTGGGTTTGAGTCCCGCTCTAGGCACAATATTTCCCATTTTCATCACCCCCATGACACTATCATACTCTCCAGGTCCATCCCCTTCTCCTGGTTTAAGCAAAGACCCTATAATACTAAGACGGCTGACTCCCTATCTCTCCCGTGGTAATACAAATTTTGCAGTGCCACCTTGTGGTGGTTTAATCAGCCCAGCTGCTGGTTGGTGTTTCACATGTAAACACATACAATTATATTATAGATGAGATAGGTAAGTATGAACACACATCAATATGAAATTGCTATGAACAAATAAACATCATCATCAACATCATCATCAGCATTGCCATCATCACACATCTTTACAAATTTATACATATAATATAGCACCTGTTTAACCAAGAGAACAGCTAGCGCACCAAGTGGTGGGTTTGATCATTTTGATTACACAGTACAGGCTGAGTGAGCTGTCTTAGTATTATAGGCTCTTTGGTTTAAGGGTGTGCATTTGAGAATTGGTCTTCCTCATTCCACTGCACCTTGCCCCATACTAATAATGCTGAGTGTGCAGCTTGTCTGTGACAACCATCACTTTCTATGTCATTGGTTTGACTCAGCCATGGTTTGAATCTGGCGGTTTAAATCAAAAAAACTACCAAAACAAGTGGCGGGTGCTAACCTCATTCGGTCATATGGTCTGGTTAATATGGAACAGTGTTTCAGAAGAAGGTTTGATATTCAGTATCTAATTGACTATAATTAGGCATTTGAGACCCTCTGAGCTGCCCCCTCCCGCCATATATCACCAAGTACCAGGGCTGTATTCAGAGTCCGTCTAGGCGACATCTCGGAGACGTCTCGGCGATGTATCGGCGACGTCGCAGCAATGCTTTTTGGCCTATTTGCATTCAGGGTGCATCGAGGCGATGTCTCGGCGACGCCTCACTTTTCAGATAGGAGACAAAAAGTGCCTCGAAAATGGCCGCGTATCCAGTGGTTTCAGCCTATCACAGCGCAGCTTTCCCATTGCAAATGGCTGCCGCCTATGGGGGTGGCCATCTTTGAGACAACAAACTGCTTTTGCAGTTCACACTAGTGTGACGTCACGGCCATCTCCGAGGCGCCTCCGAGACGGACCCTGAACGCGGCCCTGATGTTGGTGTAAATATAATTGTAGGAGGGTGCTAGTTTAAAGTACCACGCAAGTAATTGCTTGTCTTATTGCACTTATACATAGAGTATATTTTAAAATAGTGCCCTCATGGGAAGGAGGTCATGGGATAAATAGATTCTGAGCGATAGTCTTCCTTCGCCGGACACACTAATTATAATAGTTGAACAGGAGAGAATCTCAGTCGGCAGCGTTTTTTGTATTTAGTTCATCAAACAAGCACCATCCAAACCGTTCTGGAAGAGTGAAATTATGGGCAGAGAGCTCATCTGTTTAAATTCAGATCAAGTGTTTACCCAGACAGGTTCTGAATCGTGTGACTACTATTCATATATATATATATATGATGCATACGGATTATGCAAGTACAAATGATCGGAGGTTATATGATATTGTCTTCCAATTCTCGGACTATATATTAACTTCCACAAACTTCCAAAGTTAGGGAACGTGTGGCGCCACCACTCGGTGCCGTGTGGTACTGTTAATGATTGACGGTGTGACAAAGACTGTACCAAGCCATTGATATTTCTTAGCATTAGAAAGGATCCATATTCCTTACCGAGAATGTGACACGTCTTATAAATATGTTGACCAGTGACGTCACTAGCACATGATTTACACTGACACTGGCGCCGGTTGGGAAAGCAAAGAAGAGAGGTGGTGCTTTGCATATAAATGAGTTGAGCCATACTTCAATGGAGTTTATTGTTTTTTGTTGGTACATTAGTTGTTTAAGTAAGGGAAATTTCAGTCACAGATGACTGGTCTTCCTCATTCCACTGCTCCTTGCCCTATCCTAGTAATGCCGAGTGTCTGGCTAGGAAGCAACAAGTATCAATTTTTAAGTCATTGGTTTGACTCGACCAGGATTCGAACCCACAATCCCACGATCTACCAACACAGGAGATGAATGCTCTAACTCATTCGGTCATCACGTCCGGTTGATCATTTTTCTCAGATTCAAACTGCGAGAAACTGTCAAATTAATTGAATGTCAGCTCGTGTGTCTTTGTAAATGTGTGTGTGTGTGTCCGTAATGCTTCCAAATCATTGTGAATCAATGAATAAACTCATGAATATATAAAACCGACATAATTGTACAAAGATTATTCAGCTACAATTGCCGAAGCCATTTGTGACAAGAGGGAGTAAATAAACGAAAGGCAATATTTGTAATTGAAAGTATTTAAAAATAAATACAGAATAAATACAGAAAAGATAATTTGTTGTCATGGAAGTAATTTAAAATAAACATTCCAGTGATTTTGAAATACCGTTCGGCGACACAATACCAAACTGACAAATTCACTAAATGCAGTGAAGCTTAGCTCGCCATGTGTTATTTATTACTGGAATGCTTCCAAAACAGTGTGACCCGATATCTCGCCCACTCATATTATCCTGATTCTGAGCTAATCAGCCCTTGCCCTATCCTAGTGATACCGAACGCTAGAATAGATAGCAACAAGTAGCAATTGTGTAAGTGGTTTCACTCGGATGAGATTCCAACTTCCGCAGGGGAAGCCTGTGCTCTTGCCGATTCGGCATGTTCTCCAATGAGGCAACACTATAAATCCATACTGGGTTCGCACTGCAACCAGTCAGTATTTATCCGTATATTATATTAGCTATTGCTATGACTAGTTAAACCCACTCATCATATGATGATAATGGGAGTGTCAATGACAACTATACATTGCATGTATTAAGCGGTACAACAACTGAAGTCTACAATTAGAATCGGTGAATCCTAGTCATCCACATAATGGGTAACCCCCCCCCCATCCCCGATCTTGGTCACTTGCCCTACATGGAGATGTAAGTCCTGATATATGTCAGTAACGCTTAACCTACTAAAGCTGATTACAAGATGATTCATGTGCACGCATAATATATATATATATATATATACATATACATATATACAACATTCTAGGGCGTTTGGCCTAGCATGAATTGGCCAACCTCTTTCTTTGGACACCTCTTCGGCCTGTGTGGGCAGTATGCTGGTGGTTCGTTGGTAGGCCCTCCTTCCCCTTAATAGAATAGATATGTAAGTAAAAGTGCAACTGGAAATATTTGCTTACACACATTCTATAAGGAATTGACAATAGAAATATCACGCACTAAACCATGAGCACACTGATTATTAGTTTGATTACTATTATAACAGGACAACGGTTTAATTATAGCGCGTGGGAAGCCGGCGCTCTGCCCGCTCGACCATCCCATCATGGTCACGTGGGCATCCATTTTGAATGGTATGTGATGTAGAATGCCCGCTAGGTACAGTTTGAGTGTGAGAGAGCTGTCAGACAGATGACTAAATATATCGTCCGGCTACTGACCTTGCATTAATGTCGCATTCATTACTTGTTTATATATCATGGTGCTCTGCGGATTTCGATGAATAAGGCGACGCCGCGGGCAGTACCATCTTGTGTCAAATAGTAATATTGCATGTGCTATTAATTTGAGTGTTATAATAATAGACGCCGTCATAAGCCATCATTTGTTACATTTGCATTTTACCACAAGTTTCCATCGTGCCCTCTCGACCCTCAGAAGAAATGATGCCTTTCTGTAAATGTATATAGAGAGAAATGTTTGAGTTTTATATCCTGCCAAGATCTAAGGTCATATCCCGACAGATACCGACGTGTGACAGAGTGAACTCATGGTAACTTTATAGTGCTGCCCCACTGGAAGAGGAGACCAGCAGTAGTGTAGGCCTAGGTGACCGTGTTTACCGAGCTAAGCAGTCCTTGTCACCTCCTAGTACTGCTATTTGGTGTCACTCCCCACTGACAGTGACACTCAAACACATGGTAAAATAGTCCGATATACGGCATAGGGGGGAATGAAAATGTTATACCACTGGGGCCATATGCATGGAGCGGTGTTAGCGAGCCAAACGCTGGTAGGGCGGGATTTCTGGTTTAGCACCGAAAAGTTGCTATGCATGGAGTGGTGTTACGCTAACACTGCACATTTAAAGTCGGAGAATTTAACCCCAGCCCATAGCAGGTTTACAGGTGGTGTTAGTTTTAGGTTTGGCCCAAATCTATTCAATGCTACCATATTTGACAGAATTAAATACGCAATAAGTGAAATTTAATCAAATTAACCCTAAATTCGAAGCGATATTAACGCTGCTGCCACATCGGCGGCTATATTAATATTGTTGAATCGACAAATGTAAACTAAACAAATCGCCGCCGCCATCCGCCGCAGTGGTGGCTGGTGCCTGGCGGTGTTAGGTACCAATTAGGCCCAAATCTATTCGATGCTGTCATATTTAACAGAATTACATATGCAATAAGTGAAATTTCATCAAATTAACCCTAAAATCGAATGGATATTAACGCCGCTGCCGCATCGGCGGTGATATTAATATTGTCGAATCGACGAATGTACACAAACAAATAGCGGTACTCGCCGGGAACACGCTCACCAATAACCAGGCTTGCTGCTTCCTGGTGTGTGGAGAAGACAACTATATTAGGCCCAAATCTATTAAATGCTATAATATTTAGCAGAATAACAATAATCAAAAAGTGAAATTTTGTCAAATTAACCACAAAATCGAAGCGACATTAACGCTGCAGCTACATCGTTGGCGATATATATATTTTCAAATCCAGGGATTTCCCAAATCTATAAATAACTTCACGTTTAGCTAACACAAATTGTTTAAGTGCCCATGCATACGGCGTGACATACTTCTCGACACTGCCGATAATTGGTGGTAGCTAAACGGTGTTAGGGGGTTAACACCACATGATGCTAACACCGCTCCATGCATATGGCCCCTGATCGGTGTATGTGACCAGGCGCATGTATGTATATATATATATGTATGGGCTGGTGGTCCCTGAGTGGGATGTAAATAGACATAGTGGTGCTGGCAGGTCTGGGTGTGAGTTCTCTCAGGGACTACCTCCTCTGCTGGGATAGGGATCACCACACTCAAAGGCCAAGGTTGGGGGTTGCGATGGGGCATTACAGCTTGGTGATGGTAGGCAGACCACTGGTAGCCATTGGGACCAGGAATGTTGGATCCATATTGGTAGGGCCAGGAATGCTTGTTTGCTATTGGGGGAAAGGGGTGGGGGTGATACTCTACAATGAACCCATGTAACCATATAAATAATAAACCAGAGGCCTTGACTCTCTCTTCTTCTTTACATGTTATACTCTTCCTTTCTGTTTGTCTGCATTGATTTCACCATAGCCTGCCTACACAGCCACAGATGCGGACCTTAGCATTTACAAGATGTTACTAAGTTGTGTTGATTGGTTGGCCCTGCTCCAACAATTTTACACTGCAGACAATATGCTTGATCTTTCTACTAAAGTAAAACAAGAAATCATTTTAGCCTTTTTGAGGGCAGCTGGTTTGAACCACCTCATAAATGCTATTGATTACTAACAAAACCTAAATTTTGTTCTCAGGAATTTTAATTAGCTTGGCAACAAATTTTAAATTATGAGCTTTTTAATGTAATGAGTGTCTATTGATACATACTTGAACTATGCAGACTCGGATGAATGGTATATATTTGGACTTGTTAATGCACTAGAATGGTAATCGTACATGCGTGAGTATAATGAGAGAAGGCCCCGAGATGCTTAAGCCCTATAGTTCTAGTCTCTTATTGTGGGGTGGGCGGGATGGCAGAATAAATTGTCCGTCGCCGTCCGCCGCCAAGTCGTAGTGGACGAGATCGTCTTTTGCTCGCATTATATAGCAGCTTAGCCGGCCCGAAACGTCACAACTACGTATATGTTTGTAACTTTGTAACAATTTTGTCTACTGACGTCGTATCTAACTTCATGGTTATTTGGCGTAGTTCCAACAGACCCACTAGGCGTGGCCGATATACGTATTTAATGTTAAGGTTTGAGTAAAGTTGGTGCTAGAGGCCGTTTGAATAAGAATCCGACTCCAGCTTGTTCAATTACCCATGTTGCGAGCAACATCGACAATTGAACTACGTGGACTCAGATGAATGGTATATATTTGGACTTTTTAATGCACTAGAATGGTAATCGTACATGCATGAGTATAATGAGAGAAGGCCCCGAGATGCTTAAGCCAAATAGAGCCGTAAGCATCTTAGGAGCCGAGCGGGCAGTCTGTTTAGGGACATAGGCATGAAGCATGCCAGATGTCAAGGCACCAAGTTCTTTAATGTCCTCCACCAGAACTCCTATGGTGAGTCCCGTCGTCGTGAGAGAGAAGCCGTCGTGCGGGCTCCAGCAATAGTTTCATACCGCGCCGGTCATCATCAGTTAGGTGGAGGAGGTGCGACATGGTGTTGTATTGTCATGGTCGCAGCGGGTCTGCTTCATGCTGTTCATATAGCTATGTAGATAGCGTGGTGGTTCTTGTTCTCCCAGGTGCTGTCGGCAAGTCCACCTCCAGATTGCCACAAGTCTTCTGTGGTGGGGGAGGGGAGGGAGAGTAACCTGGAGAGAAAGGCAATTAAAGGTCTCTCCAGGTTAGAGTGTAATGTCACTGCCATGGTAATCATCCAGAATTGTTTGTCCCTGTGGCGTAGGGTTTGTTTGGCAACTCGCACCGGGAGTACCGGGTTTGTTTGTCCGGAATGTTTGTCCCTGTGGTGCGGGTTCGTTTGTTAGTTTGTGCCGGGAGTGCCAGGTTTGTTTGTCCAGATTGTTCGTCCCTGTGGTGACGTGTTCGTTAGTTTGTTGGTACTGCGGGTGCCAGATTTGTTCGCCTCAGATGAGTGTGGGTTTTTTTTTTGTTTGTCAAGGTTGCTCGTCCCTGTGATGACGTGTTGGTTCATCAGGTCATACTGGGAGTGCCGGGTTTGTTCGTCCAAATGGTTTGTCCCAGTGGCAAAGATTGGTTGGTTTGTTGGTACTGTGAGTGCCGGATTTTGTTCACCTCAGATGGGTTTATGGCCTCAGGCTGCGCAATGTTCAGTTTCTTAGCTGTCAGTCTCTCTGAGTATGTGGCATTGTAGTAGCGGGGTTTTTTGTTACTTTGTTCTTCTGTGCACACACATGCACAAAGGTTGCAGACTCTATCTGGTTGCAGGCCGTGTGATGTTGAGAATTTGCACGTGCCCCAGTTCACTCTGGGTATAGTTTGCCTTCAGTCTCCTTGTTGTATTCGGGTCTGACATACTCAGTGGCTGGCCTTGTTTCTTTCATGGTTGCCTGTGTTATTGTTTTTGTTTGTCAATATTGTTCATCCAGTGGTGACGTGTTGGTTTGTCAGGTTCAGTTTCTTAGATGTTAGTCTATCTGAGTATGTGGCACTGTAGTAGTTTGCTGATGTGTTGGTTCATCAGGTTCAGTTTCTTAGATGTTAGTCTCTCTGAGTAGGTTGCGCTGTAGTAGTGGTAGTACGTGGTTACTGTAGTAGTAGTAGTAGTAGCAGTTGGCAATGTAGTAGTTGGTGGCACTGTAGTATTGGTAGTAGGTGGCTACTTTAGTAGTAGTAGTAGTAGCAGGTGGCAGTGTAGTAGTAGGTGGCAATGTAGTATTGGTAGTAGGTGGCTACTGTAGTAGTAGTAGTAGCAGATGGCACTGTAGTAGTAGTAGTAGTAGCAACAGGTGACACTGTAGTAGTAGGTGGCACTGTAGTATTGGTAGTAGGTGGCTACTTTAGTAGTAGTAGTAGTAGTAGCAGGTGGCAGTGTACTAGTAGGTGGCACTGTAGTATTGGTAGTAGGTGGCTACTGTAGTAGTAGTAGTAGTAGCAGGTGGCACTGTTGTAGTAGGTGGCACTGTAGTAGTGGTAGTAGGTGGCTACTGTAGTAGTAGTAGCAGCAGCAGGTGGCACTGTAGTAGTCGGTGGCACTGTAGTATTGGTAGTAGGTGGCTACTGTAGTAGTCGTATTAGCAGGTGGCACTGTAGTAGTATGTGGCACTGTAGTAGTGATGGTAGGTGGCTAATGTAGTAGTAGTAGTAGTAATAACAGGTGGCACTGTGCTAGTAGGTGGCACTGTAGTATTGGTAGTAGGTGGCTACTGTAGTAGTAGTAGTAGTAGCAGGTGGCACTGTAGTAGTAGGTGGCACTGTCGTAGTGGTAGTAGGTGGCTACTGTAGCAGTAGTAGTAGGTTGCACTGGATTAGTCCAGATGGCCCGTCCCGGCGTCGAGTAGGGGTTCGCCTGCTGGGCCGGGAGTGCCGGGTTTGTTTGTCCAATAGTTTGTCCTTTTTTGGGCCATAAATATTGTACCGGGAGTGCCGGGTTCGTTCGTCCAGGTGGCCCGTCCCGGTGTTGCAGTCTCCGCAGCACACCAGCCCGCCAGGGACACACCACCCCTGCGCATGCGTCAACATCAAACAGTATAGTCAGGCAGTTGACAATGCATTTGAATGGATGTGCCCCTGGCAGACCGGCGTGCCTCGGAAACCGCAACACCGGCAGCGAGCAGCCGGGTTCGCCGCCGAGACCGGGAGTGCCAGGTTTTGTGCTAGAGTAAATTGTCCGTCACTGTCCGCCGCCAAGTCGTAGTGGACGAGATCGTCTTTTGCTCGCTTTATATAGCAGCTTAGCCGGTGTAGGACGTTCAAAACACCACCCCGTCAAAAACACTATGGTAGTGTTTTCAACATAAGTTCAAAACACTACGGTAGTGTTTTCAACTTAAGTTGAAAACACTACTGTTCAGTTCAAAACACTACCCCTACATACGTCCAAAACACTACCCAAGTTCAAAACACTATCATAACACAGCAGCTGTAACTGTAACCTAGTTTGGTTATTGGAAGTTTTACGTCGTGGGAACATCTAGGGTCATATCAGGACACACATACTAGTAGTATACACTGATAGCACTATGGTGTCTGCACGACGTATTACGCTGATGGTGCTGGGGCGATTTTGCCACATATTAGTAATATACGCTGATAGCACTGCGGCGTCTCCACCACGTATTAGTATACGCTGATGGTGCTGCGGCAACTGCACCATGTATTAGACTATGCTGATGGTGCTGCGGTGCTTGATTGTTTGTTTGTTGTTGTTTTACGTCCTAGCAACATCTATGGTCATCTCAGAATGGGTACTGACTTGTGACAGTGCAGACTCATGGTGACTTTATAGTGACGTCCCACTGGGAGACCAGGCTGCCAGCTCCATGAGAGTAGTGTTTTGAACTTGAAGGGAGTGTTTTGAACTTAAAGATAGTGTTTTGAGCATGGCCATAGTAGTGTTTTGAACCTACCTTTAACTAAGTTGAAAACACTACCATAGTGTTTTAAACCTAGGTTGAAAACACTACCGTAGTGTTGTTGTGGGGTAGTGTTTTGAATTTACTACACCGGCCCGAAACATCACGACTACGTATATGTTTGTAACTTTGTAACAATTTTGTCTGCTGACATTGTATCTAATTTACATATGGTGTCCGCCAGCGCTGCGTGGTTACTCGGCATAGTTCCAAAAGACCTGCTAGGCATGGCCGATATACATATTTAATGTTAACCTGTTTCAGAATGTGTTATCAGGTGCTATCAAAAGGCACGCACCACTAAGAAAATTCCCAACCAGGAAACAACCTCCTCGGTACTCCAGGAATATTACCACTGCCAGAAAATTGAAAAACAAAGCATGGAATGTCTACTTCAATAATAAGACATTGGAAAATTGAGAAAAAGGCACAATCGCTAGGAATGCTGCAAATGACATTGTCAGTGGAAACAAAGAGACTTTTGAGGACAAAATTGTCCAAGACATTAAAAATAACCCAAAGAATTTCTGGAGTTGTGCTTCACATAAATTAAAAAATGGCAATGGCATACCAGCTCTAGCCAATAGTGACGACAAACTAATCGTAGACGATGAAGGCAAATCTGAACTACTCAATGAGTTCTTCGTCAGTGTGTTTACCAATGAAAATATGGATAATATCCCATAATCTCCAGATTCAGGAGTCACAGAATTCATCAGTGACGTTGATATAACAGATGGTAAAGTAGACAAATTAATTGAAAAAATAATGTCTCCAAGGCACCTGTGCCAGATGGGATCCATGCAAAAATCATCAAAGAGTGTTCTGAGCAAATTGGACCTATTTTGACATTGCTATTCCGTAAAAGCCTATTTGAAAGGAAAATACCCAAACAATGGAAAGATGCTGATGTCAAACCCCTGCATAAAAAGGGACCAAAATGCCTGGCATCAAATTATAGACCCGTGAGTTTAACCTCCATATGCTGTAAAATGCTAGAAAGAATAATCCGAGATCGTGTCGTAGAACACTTGGATAAACTAGGATTGATATCTCCAGACCAACACGGATTCATTGGAGGCAAATCTTGCCTGACACAACTACTAGAAACGATGGAAATTTGGACTGACTGGCTGGATCATGGCCTGGCATGGGACACCATCTCTCTGGACTTCTCCAAAGCCTTTGATAGTGTGCCTCACAAAAGACTATTAAACAAAATCAACACTCTGGGAATATCCGGATCAATTTCTGAATGGATACAGGACTTCCTGTCTGAGAGTAAGCAAAGGGTAGTCGTAGGTAATAAAAAATCTTCCTTTAAGAATGTCACCTCAGGAATACCTCAGGGAAGTGTGCTGGGACCAATATTATTTATAATATTTATAAATGACCTGCCAGGCAGTGTCTCATCAAACCTAACAATATTTGCGGATGACACAAAAGTCTTTCGAGCCATAAAAGATGTAAGAGATTAAAATCTCTTGCAGGAGGATATTCTGAAACTAGCACAATGGTCCGAGAAATGGGAATTACCCTTCAATGAAAAGAAGTGCAAAATTATTCATTACAGGAAAAATAATCCTCATTATGCCTATACTATGAAGAACACTGTCCTGCAACAAGACAGCTATGAAAAGGACTTGGGCGTAACCTTCGAATCCCAACTCTCCTTTCAAAAACACATGAGGACTATCATCTCAAATGCTAACCAGAGAGTAGGGATAATTAAAAGAACTTTCGATCGCCTCAACAAGAACAATTTTCTCATTCTATTTAAGGGTCTTGTTAGGCCAATTTTGGAATACTGTTCACAAATTTGGAGCCCAATTTTTCGGAAAGATATGCTGGAGATCGAAAAGGTTCAGAGACGTGCAATGAAATTAGTTGGACTTATAAAGGACTTACACTATGAACAACGGCTTAGAGAATTGAAACTTCCTACCCTTTCCTACAGAAGGAAAAGAAGTGACATAGTTGAAGTATTCAAAATTATGAAAGGTTTTGATGAAATAGATATGAACCAATTTTTCACCTTCAATAAAAGAGAAGGCGGTCGGGCCCATACTCTCAAACTAGTAAAACCCAGAGCCATTTCAAAGTTAAGGCAACACAGTTTCTCAAACAGAATCATAAATATATGGAACAGTCTCCCACAAAATGTTATTGTTGCTGAGTCAATAAATTCATTCAAGAACAGATTAGAAAAAGCATGGGCTGATGATCCAGGGAAATTTTACCCCTTATTCACCACATACTACTAATTATTCCTTGTGTTGCATATTTACTTGCATTCAAGCAAAAATGAGAGACAAATAAGTGGTCACACTTCCTGTCTACCATTCGCTATTTCGCTATTGCGCTATTGCGCTATTAAGGTTTGAATAAGAATCCGACTCCAGCTTGTTAAATTCCCCATGTTGCGAGTAACATCGACAATTGATTGTATGCTTTGACATGTAAAAGTGATGGTTTGAATAAAAAAACAAACAGTTTTCGCCATGAATATGGCCTATGTTGCTGACATGGCATAAAACAACCACCAATCAATCAATCAATCAACCTAGTACTGCTGAGTGCCAGGCTAGGTAATGGCATACAGACAGGTATCAATTGTGTAAGTCATTTGTTTGACTCGGCTGGGAGTCAAACTGTGACCTTCCAGCGTTCTAGTGAGTTGTTTGCGGCCTTAGATATCTATTCTATTTGCATTGCTAAGAACCTCACAAGGAGCCCTTGGTCAATGCTTATTGGTGTTGTGTGAATTGCATTACACTTCAATCGACATACTTTACCATTGTGACCCACCTTACTGGATTGAGCAACGGACATAAACCGGACAAAGAATGTTCGAGTCCGGTGGTGTTCGGTATCAAAGTGTACTGAAATGTGGGTAACTGTTGCAACCGCAGCCAGACAAAACGGATGCTAAACTGACAAGGAATGTACATTAACGAATATCCACCGGACGATAACCGGACGATAACCGGACGACAACCAAATGTCAAACGGACGGACCGAACACCAAACGGACAAATACCGGACTGTTCACGGAGGCACCAAAAACATATACTGACCGGATTCCCACAACACCGTCAACGGACACTGCAGAAAGCAAACTGGAGGCATAATGGATGGGTAACGGACATGAACCAGACAAAACAGACTAACCGGACTTAAAATGGACACCAACCATACACATCAGTCTGCAATGTCCGGGACAAGTTTTGTGCATGTTCAAAACTTGCCACTGTACACACCGGACACCACCGGACACAGAATGGACACGCCGGATGCGTACTGTATAGAATCCGTACATTGCCGTATTCACTGGACAGTGTCCATTTTCTATCCATTTCTCCAGTCCTGTAAGGTGTGACTGAGCCTTAAGCATTCAAATCCAAGCATAGTCAGTGCTGAGAAATCTGCAATTGCATTAATTGGCTATTGAACCATTGGAGGAGCAGTGACACTCACCAGCGCATATGTGATTATTGACAAACCTTTCCCACATATCTGTGATTGCTGTAAGTGCCCCCCTAAACCATCGTTTCATAAATCATGTCTCATTAAAGCTGCAGAGTCAGATGAAAATATGAAATTTGTCAAAACCTAAACATTTAGACCAATCTAGATTTGATTCTACATATCTGACTTAGATACTGGTCCAATTAATAAACATTTTGCCCCTACATTGAAGCGAATCATAATGCAATTTAAGAGAACCTGTTACTATAGAAGCCGATGGTGACAGAGTTTTGGCGTGCTTGCTTAAATTAATTGTGCATGATTGACTTCAAATATCCCAAAAGCTACCCATTTAAAATAAAAGTTACATCAAGCGAAAGTAAGGTAGCGGTCAATCTAACATATTTATCTCAGAAAATGACAGAAACTCGAAGCCATCGGCATATGCAACCTTAAGAAATTCTTTGTCTATATCATTTTAGGGAAAGCGCAGATAGTCCAGTCAAATTATGGCTCAACCCTAAACAAATTGCAACACAAATGATTCCAGTGGGATTCATTTTAGGGAAACCCCTTGAATAAAATATCAAACATCTAATATTGGGAAACATTGGGAAGTTGGTCAAATATGATAATTTATGTTAATTAGGTGCCCCACCCTGCCAAAGTCAGAGAACCACCCTATCTTTGGAAATAATTATCCAATTCTGGCATTCAATGTGTATATTTCTATGTTTTTTGAGTCAGGGAGACATGGACAATGTGCCTAAGCGGGATATCAGGTCATGGTGCTGGCGGTCTGGTGTCCCAGTGGAGCAGCATTATAAAGCCGCCATGAGTGTGCACTGTCACAAGTCGGTACCCATCCTAATATGATCTTAGATGTTGCCAGGACGTAGAATTCCAACCTAGGATATGGCAGGTATGGCACGTGCCCTGGGCGCCACTTGAAGGGGACGCCACTTGAAGGGGGCGCCACTGAGCAGTTTCTATTGATGCCAAAGCAAGGAAGATGGAGTTGTAATTATCCAGCTAGGGCAATAATTTGTTAATTAAAACATTAACGAGCGCCTGACCTGTATTTTGAAGCTGATCTTATGTTAAAGTCATATAAGAATTATGTGTCAGATGTTTGGAAAGGGGCGAAAGTTTAGTGTTTGCCACATGAGCTGTTTTCCAGAGAAACACCACTGAGGGTAAACCAGGCCTTGCATCAGTAATCCTAGATAATGTAATGATGGGTATGTATACCCCACAACGACAATAGGTATGGGATTGAAAACCTGCGCTAGGCGCAATATTTCACATTTCCATCACCACCATGACACTCTTTGCTATGACCTAGACTATATAGAAGCTACATACCGTGTTATCGGTGAAGCTACCCCGTCTATGCATATGTCATGGGGGTGATGAAAATGGGAAATATTGTGCCTAGAGCTGGACCCGAACCCACATCTCTTTGCATTCTGGGCCAGTGGGCTAACCATTACACCACCTAGGTTCCCTCATATCACCGCACTACCCATGCCTACCTGTATATGTGGTTACTTGCTTGAGAGGTCAGTGCAGACTACTACACTTGACCCCCTGGAATTGTAAGTCTTTTAATGCTTACAATTACATACATACAGACAACGCACTTAAATATACTTACACAAAGTAGGTTCAACAACTATACAGCGCGTAGCTTATACAGGATCATGGTCACGGCAACCACTGTCATGGGGGTGATGAAAATGGGGAATATTGCACTAGAGCACATCTCTTTGCATTCCGGGCCAGTGTGTTAACCATTACATCACCTAAGCTCCCTGATTTCACCACACTACCCACGCCTACCTGTCTATGTGGTTACCTGCCTGAGAGGTCAGGGCAGACTACTACATATATATATATATATATATAATTGTAAGCATTAAACAGCTCATGGACATAGATCATTCGAGAGACTTACAATTCCTAGAGGATCAGTGTAGTAGTCTGCATTGACATATCAGGCAAGAAGCCACCTTTAGGTGTGGACAGGGTGAATGCATCCGCGAGTTTATATAGTGTATTGGTCAGCATTTTAGCCGTGTAATAGCCTATGATGGAAATGTTCGATTCCTGCTCGATGCACATTTCCCATTTTCATCACCCACATGACAATATCGTATTTGATATGGACAATTATATTGATACAGACAGTTATATTGATATAGACAGTTATATTGTTAAGACATTTAAATGGCACTTTAACTATAAGAAATAAAGCAAGTTTAATTAAAATGTATTCGATGGAAATCCATCCTAAGCCAAGAGAAACTAAGAACAAATATTGCTACAATATATATATATCACATAACTTTAAAAAAATAGTTTTCTGTGTTCGGAAAAGCATTAGACACAGGGTGATGTTTTCTTTTATATGTGACCTTAAACACTGCGGTGGACATTATTCTTGTGACATCACTAACCAGACACTCCCACATATTGGCTCGGTGAAGAAAGTCAGGGGATACAAGTTGTGTTCCTGTTCACTGACCCATATAGCATTTTTCACCGACTCTATTCAGGAACACAATTTATAGGCAATGACTGTAATGGGTACGGAGAGGGAGGAGGGAAGGGTGTATGGGTGGTTGGGTGGGGGGTGTATTGTTTAAGGCCCAGTCACACCTTACCGGATTGGGGAAACGGAAAGAAACCGGACACAGTCCATTGAAATATGTCAGTGTCTGGTTAATATACGGTCAGCATCCGGCATTTCCGTTCACTGTCTGATGGTGTCCGACATGTACGGTGGCAAGTTTTGAACATGCACAAAACTTGGAATGGATGCCACCGGAATGACGTATATGGTTGTTGTCTGGTTTAAGTTACCATTTTGTCCGGTTCATGTCCGCTACCCACCCGTAAGTCTCCACTTAGCTTCCTGAATAGTCTGTTGACGGGAATTCGGCCCGGCGGCTTTTTATATGTATTCGATGCGTCCGTCACATGATGTAAACAGTCTGGTATGTGTCCGGTTCATGTTCGGTCCGTCCGTTTGACATTCAGTTTTCGTTACATACATTGTTACCTGGTGGCCCCCCCTTATCGTCCGTTGGATATTCGTTCATGTACTTTCCATGTCCGTTTAGCTTTCGTTTTGTCTGGCGGCCTTTGACCCGATAGTGCAACATTTTGACACATTTCGCTACATTTTGATACCAAACACCAATGTACTAGAAAATTCTTTGTCCGGTTATGTCCGTTGCTCAATCCGGTAAGGTGTGACACTGACAGGCACTTTAAGTGATTGGGGGAGTGCCATTCGTAGAAAACTAATCCAAAAGATACCGAGATATGCTAGCTTCCACATGCACACCATGCTCTGTCCAAACATCAATGCAGTAGATTTTCCCACAAATAAGAGCCCTAGTTTTCACTTGAAGGGAACATACTTGCAGTTTAATATTGTCATGGTATTACCAGCGAGTAGTTGACAATAAATTGCCTCTTTTAATTGTAAACCTCGGCTTGATTTCTCTCTGTTGTTGTTACTTAAAACTCCATAGTCCGATGAAAGCAGCAACTTTTCAAAACCCAAACAATTAATCATCTAGATTTGATTCTACATATCTAATATAGATACTGGTTCACTTATTAATCAATAGTCAGCACATATCAGGGAATTCTGAAGCAATTTAATACACAAAACCTCTCTAAATCGAACGTCTTTGGGACCGACTTTAAGTGGTCCATTTAAGGAGGTGGTCGGTTCAGGGAGTTATAATATGGTTATTGTTGGGACCCAAATAAAGCGATCGATAGTGCCTATAGGGAAGTGGTCGATCTGTGGAGATGGTATGTTAGAAATGTTTTACTGTAGAACATGTTATGAGTTTGCCTGGGGTTTGAGGAATTGATATTGGCCTGTAGTTTCCCATGTTTTGTTTGTCTCCATTTTGGTTAATGGGGGATGGTTGCCATTTTCCAGGCTGAGATAAAACGCCCCTGTTGAAAGGAGTGCCTCTTTCAGTATTATGGTTGGTATTTCATCTATTCCACTTATTCGTGTATGTGTCATTTATTCATTTTTTGTACTTCTATCATATCTGGTTTGCAGGTGGGGATTTCATTCAGGACAATTCCTGATCTGTTTTCCCATCTTTCTTTGAATTTTTCTGACAGCTTTTTCCCTATTGTGGCAAAGTGTGTGCTCAGTTTGTTCGCTGCATCTTTGTCTGTGAGCATTGTCCCTTCATTATCTTGGAAGATTGTGTGCTCCTCTTTGTTATTTTTGGGGAATAATAGATTTACATTTTTCCAGAATTTGTTTGGATTGCTTCCCCAATATGTGTCCTCCTTAATTATGTATTTCATTTTTGCTGTTCTCACAGCTTTGAGAGAGTTGTTTCTGGTGATATGGTAGGCCAGTCTGTCTTCTATAGGTTCTGTGCGCTTTGCTTTATCACCCAGTTTACTTTTGGTTGTGATGAGTGTTACCAGGTCTTTGTCTACCGAGGGGTCCTGTTTTTTTAATATTGTGTTTATGTTTTGATGCAGATGATTTTTTAATGTATCTTCTGAGTAGTTTTTTAGGGAACTGCCCATTTTATATTCATAGTGATTTGTGCTTTTGTGCTTTTTCCTGGTTACATATACTAGTTAGTGGTCACTTATACCCCAGCTTCTAGTGCCCCATTTTGTGGGTTGCTTTGAGTTGGTTAGTATTAGATCTATTATTGAGCTATTGTTGCTTAGCCTTGTGCTTTCAGTCATGAGGTGCTGCAGGCCTAAGGTTTTGATGGTGGTTTGCAGCATTAGTTTTTTTTGTCATTGCTGCTGTAATTCATATTGAAGTCCCGTAGCACAAAAATGTCTGCATTTGTTGATTTTTATACAGTGTTTATGCTCTTTTCTAGTTCTTCAAGGAATACTTCAATTTCACCTAAAGGTGGCCTATAGAGGCTCACTGTGGCTACATTTGCTTGTTTTTCGTTTTTTATTAGGTACCATAGTAATTCTATGTGCTCATTTGAGAGATTTGTTGGTTTTAGTCTTTCAGTATCTAGGTTTTTGGTGGCTTTGCAGTAAATGGCAACACCTCCACCCTTTTTTGTTTGGTTTATTGCATTAATGTGTTGTCTGTCATTATGTACAAGCCTATATCCATCTATAGTGAGGCTGTTGTTTCGGTGTTTGTCAGTGAACCAAGTCGCTGCTAACATTAGTACATCCAGATTGTCTTTTTTTAGATGCATTTGTATTATGTCTATTTCATTGGATGCGCTGTGCCACTTTAGGTGGCCAAAGTGTGTGCCCCTTCCCAGTTTGAATTCAATCTCTTCTACCATATTTATTTTACTTACTCTAAATAATATTTTTAGGATAGTGGTTGCTTGATTTTGCGAGTTTTGATTTTGTTTTGATTTGATTTTAGCTTAGTGATTGATGGATTTGGGGCATGTGTGCTGTGTTACTTCAAATAGGCCAAGGCAGAGACTCAAATATTTCAAATCACTTTGCGTGTCTAAGAGGGTCAGTAGGACGCCTATACGTGAGTGACCTGTCATGCCTTCTTGCATGCATACTCTTGTTTGTTTGCTTGTTGTCGTTTTACACTCTAGCAACATCTAAGGTCATATCAGGATAAATACTGACTTGTGACAGTGCACACTTATGGCAAATTAATACTGCTGCCCCACTGGAAGACCAGGCCGGTGGTACCATGATCCAATACCCCACACTGGCACATTATACACATACTATGCTAACCATCCTTATCCTATCTTAGTAATGCCAAGCACCAGGCTCGGTAGCGAGAATCATCAATTTTATAAGAAATTGTTTTGACTCAGCTGGGATTCAGACTCTTGACCTTCCACACTGGAAGCTTGCGTTTTACTGATACGGCCACTGTGTTAGGCTTTATTAAGCCCTGGTCAGATACATGTTAGTGAACGTAGTTGAATGTAGTTGAACATAGGATAGATTAACGCGGGTAAAACATGGTGCAAGTATGTTAAACTGTGGTGAAAAACGTTAAGGTACTGCAGGTTTGGGTATGGATAAATATGTTATGGCATGGATGCTGATATGTTCAACTATGTTCAACTACATTCAACTGCGTTCAACTATGTTCAACTACATTCAACATATGTTAGCCTCCACTACGGTCGACTACATTCAACTACATCCAAGTACACTAAAGTATGCTAGAGTACACTAGAGTACATTAAGAGTACAGAGACTTTGCCACAGTATGTTAGCCTCTAACATAGCTCTCTTTTGAAGATGTCCAAAGATTAAATCGGAACTCACTGCCCACCTACTTTATTACCAAATTAGCATGATGGAGAAATATGGATGCCAGTATGTTCAACTATGTTCAACTACGTTCAACCAAAGACCCGAGAATACTAAGACGGCTCACTCCCTATCTCTCCAATGGTAATGTAAATTTTGCAGTGCCACCTTGTGGTGGGTTTGATCAGCCGGCTGCTGGTTGGTGTTTCACATGTAAACACATACAATTATATTATACATGAGATAGGTAAGTATGAATACACATCAATATGAAATTGCTATGAACAAATACCCAGCATCATCAGCATCATCATCAGCATGGCCATCATTACACATCTTTCACATTCATATATACATTTAATCATATAATATAGCACCTGTTTAACCAAGAGAACAGCCAGCACACCAAGTGGTGGGTTTGATCATTTTGATTACACAGTACAGGCTGAGTGAGCCGTCTTAGTATTATAGGGTCTTTGGTTCAACTACGTTCAACTACGTTCAACTACGTTCAACTACGTTCACCTACGTTCAACTACGTTCAACTACGTTCAACTACGTTCAACTACGTTATCCTCACCTACGTTCAACTACTTCCACTACACACGTTAGAATGTGCACTGTAATACCCCTGTCACACTACGACGTAACGAGCCAACGTGAGCCTAACGTGATGATTTTTCGTCATTACGTTGCCGTACGTTGGGTTACGTTATGATGACGTCATAATGACGTTAGAGTGACGTCGAGCTACGTCATGTTACGTCGTGTTACGTCGGCGCGCGTCAAGGTTTTGAACCTGTTCAAAACTTTCTACGTATCTCGACGTGAAGCCGTTACGTCGGGATGACGTGACAATGACGTTAGGTAGACGTTCCGCGATTGTTATAGCAGCGTAAATGACGTTAGAGTCACGTTATGTCACGTAAGACCGACGGCCCGGGTGGGAGCAACGTGTGGGCAGCGTTTTGCACGTTAGGGTCACGTTAGGGTCACGTTACGGTCACGTTACGGTCACGTTACGGTCACGTTACGGTCACGGTTACGGTCACGTTACGGTCACGTTACGGTCACGTTACGGTCACGTTACGGTGGCGTTACGGTCACGTTACGTCCACGTCGCACCCGTTACGGCGACGTTACGCTCACGTTACACTAACGCCCGGTCACGTCGCCAATTACCCCTCCCCCCTAACGTTGTCACGTTACAGCTACGGTCACGACGTACACCGACGTTACTTTCACGTTACGCTCACGTCCACAATTTGCATATTACGCCCATAACGTCGACGTAATATAATTATTTTCACGTTCTGCCTACGCTGACGTAGTCACGTCGTAGTGTGACAGGGCCATAACAAGTCGCTACGCACCCTGATATGACCTAAATTAGATGTTGTCAGTACATAAAGCTCCAACAAGCAACCAACCAATCACGATTAGATAAAGCTGACTCATGTCATATAGGCTATACACCTTACTGGTGTCACGTTCGCCTCCGGTCAACTTTCAGATGATGACTGACATATTGCTTTGACTGTTTGGGTGTGCTCATTTGTGGCCATTGCAGGGGACCACAATGTACTTCCTCCTCCAAAAGGGGGTTGCTAATTAGACTTTGCAAATGTCTTTGCTCCTCACCCACTCTGTCACCTCGTCAACCTATCAGGCCTCAACCAATCACACCTCACGCTCCATTCCTCCTCGATCACACCCCCTTTCATGGTCTGTCTTCACTGCTCCACCAGACAGACCACAATATTTTTACACACACCCACCCTCGCATCTGCGTGATTGCTTTCATGTAATTTATCCAATGGACACAATTCGATATAACTACAGATGGAAATAAATATATCAACGCTAAGTAAGCTATGTCCCTCTACTTAACTGAATAATTCACTCATTTTACTATGTCTCATTCATATAGTTTTTGCGATGATTGCGTTCATATTATTTGTTTAATCAATTCTCACTTTCATGCATTAGCATAGATCTGGGTCAACTATATACCACTTAAAGCTGCATAGTCTGATGAAAACATCAAATTATCAAAACCAATGCAATATTCTAGATTTGATTCTACATATCGACCCAAGATACGGGTGCACTTATTAAACATTTGTTACCACTGAGAAGGGGATACTGAGTAAATCGAACCAAACCTGTTTCTGCAGAAGCCTATGATGTCAGAGTTTTGGCGTACCTGCCTAAATTAGATGTCCATGTTCACACTTTAAATATCTCAACAGTTAGCCATTTCAAATAAAAGTTACTTCAAAATAAAGTCAGGTAGATTATAGCGATCAACCAAATATATTTGTTCTTGACGATTTATACTCTCAGAACATGAGATAAACTCAAAAGGATCGGACTATGCAACTTTAAGACACATATGAGCACCCAGCAGCCAAGTTGAGACAGAAATTACATTTCAGTTACATGAACCAACCTCTAACACTCACCACCTGCATACCACTTTTACTAACACCTACCAGTATTACCTAACACAAGTTATGCATATCCTACAAGTCATTAGCATCCTTTGATATTCAAATATGAGCCTGTCTCAAAAGGTGCTAGCTCTTCATTTTTTTGTCCATAGTAACGATTGACACAAAATAGCACAGAAATGGTTACACTGAAAACACAAGGACATTTGCTTCAAATCAATATGTATTCTATTGGGATTATGAAACACCATGTAAAAAACAAATCAGTTTATCCCGAGCAAATGCATAAGTAGATAGTGTGTTGATCGTTACTATGGACAAAGTGTTGTCCCATATTGCTTAGCACCTTTTGAGACAGTCTCATATGCTGATCCCATATGTCATCCAAATAAATATACAATTGTTCGTCAATTATTTCTGATGTAATTACAACTACGGAAAAACCAGAGCCTGGGCAAAAATAAATAACAAATTAAAGAGTTGGTTTTGTTTTCCAAACCTGGTTTCACGTTCTATGTTCCACAGAGTAGTAGGTTTTAAATTGTTGTTCACGGTTGTATGCACTCTGTCGTATTTGCTTTAGACATAATAATAATAATAGCTCAGGTCCAAGGTGCAAATGAAGCGTTCAGCTGTGAACACCAACAAACACCATTCCTGCCGAAATGGAGCCATGGCGATGAGGTTTGAGCTGAAGCAGTCATCATTCCGATACTCAAATCTATTTTTTCTGCAGAAACCATCACGTCTCTTATAAAATGCATTACCCAATATGGAATTGATTGACCTTACCTGTAAAGCAGAAAAACAAATTCTGTTTTACAGAGAACAACATAAATAGATGTGTTGGTATTTGCATCTGAACTGTTGAAATGTTGCTGCCCTCCTCCACTAGTCAGACTCAGATGCCTGACTACGTGAGGACGCTAGAGCTGATTGGGTGCAGAGAGCGTGTATATAAACAGATGAGAGGGACAACTGTCATACTAGACCCTGTAACAGCTGCCGACTGTGGCGCTCCAAGTGGTGGTTGTTGAACAAATGGGCAAACTCAAGGCATTGTCAATGGCAGTGAGCAATCTTCATACAGAAAACGTTAAATATCTCTAAAACTACAACACCTAGAAACAAACTGATTGGAATACACATAGAAAACATGTTTACCAACAAGATTATATTAAATTGATATGGTTAGGGTTCTGGATTTCTATTAATTTGGAATAAAACTGACGTTTTTCACTACGCGTACGGCAAACTCAAGGCATTGTCAATGGTTGTGTGCAATCTTCCTACAGAAAAAGTGAAATATCTCTAAAACTACACCAAATAGAAACAAGCCGCTTAGTACACATATAGAAAACATGTTTACCAACAAGATTATATTGAATTCATAAGGTTAGGGTTCTGGATTTCTATTAATCTTTTAAGAAAATTAATGTTTTGCACTGAGCGTACCGGCAAACTCAAGGCTTGTTCAACACTAACCGCCAGGAACGCCACTGTAGCCTGTGTTACCGATTTTCGCGGGAGTTGTCCCTCTCATCTGTTTATATACACGCTCTCTGTTGGGTGTCTAATGCACCCAATCAGTCGTTCTGGACTGTGTGTGTCATGCGTCATATTGTATCGGTTGTGGGATATTTGCTAGTCTTTCACTGCAATTCAATTAACAAACAAAGGTTAGGCAAAGATAACCATACCAGGATTAGTCATCAGGAAACATTATTGTCATAGATGTCAATGCTGGGTTATGTATAGATCCTATATTGAAGGCTAGGGTTGGAAAGAAAAAACACCCCACTTCCAGATAATTAAACACACTGGGGCATAGCTTGAGTCGCTACTGTACATGTATCCTTCTGCTCTGACCTATCGCGCCAGGATCCACAAAGACAGGTGGGTGTGGATAGGGTGATGCCATCATGGAGCTTGGGTGGTGTAATGGGTAGCACACTAGTCCCGGAATGACAACAAGAGGTGTGGGTTTGAAACTGCTCTAGGTGCAATATTTCATATGTTGATCACCCCAATGACACTGGTTGCCATGACCTGGATCCTGTAGGCTCTACAAGCTATGCGCTGTATAGTGATTGAGCCTACCAATACCATATTTATGAATATTTAAGTGTACTGCCTGTATGTATGTAATTGTAAGCATTGTATGACTTATGTACATAAACAATTTAAAATAGTTGCAATTACAGGGGAGTGAGTGTACTAGTTTGCACTGATGTCTCAGGCAAGGATCCATATAGCAGGGTAGGTGTTGATAAGTGTTGCTAAGTAACAGTGCACCCACATCTGCTTGGTAAGCTCTAAATTACAGAATTTAACGTTGGGATCTAGTCTTTATTTTCTTTCTTTTTTCTGATTTTAATTCGAAAAATAATTCTCTCTTTTTACGCGCTGATGGAGGTGTCTTCATAGTCTAAAAACTACAAAACTTGTCTGCAATGATGATAATCGGGTAGCTTCTTTCTAAGTGATTTACTGTAAATAGAGCTTCTCAAAGTACACTAATAATAGTCGGATTGCCCTTAATTGGCCTATTGAACTAATTCCATGCAATTATTTTGCGCATCCAATTTACTTCAGATGCATGGTGGCAAAACATGTACATGTGAATAACGTAGCTTGATCTCAAGACGGTCAGTTGGAATAGACCTTCTACTAACTGGTGCTGGGAAGCAGGAATGTTGGGGTGAATTTACCTGCTGCTAGCTGTAGCAGGAAGGTTTGATGAATATATCTGCTGCTAGAGATAGTTGGGTAGCAGGAAGGTTGGCGTGAAAATACATGATGTTAGGGGTAGCTGGGGAGCAGGAAGGTTGGCGTGAAAATACCTGCTGTTAGGGGTCGCTGGGGACCAGGAAGGTTGGCGTGAATCTACCTGCTGCGAGAGATAGTTGCATAGCAGGAATAGTGGCTTGAATCCACTTATTAATAGGGCTAGTTGGCAGTAGGAAGGTTGACTCTTGACTAGAATAAATATTTATATATATATTTAACTGTACTGCACCCATTCGCTTGCCTAAATAATGTTTTTGTAATAAATTCTGTGTGAATTTCCTGGGCCTGCCGCGGGCCGCCGCCGCCTCTCGTCCCGCCGCCGGTTGACTGCCTTCACGGTATGCAACCCAGGCTAAGGGCAGATAGCAACAGTGCCATAGAGATACGGATTGACCTTTTCCCGCATTTAATAGACGTATATTAATTATTCCCTTAATTCACTGGCTCTCCTCCCCGCCATCATCATCATCATCATGCTGTCGGTCGCGATGCGACAAAGACTGCTTTCATTACTCGACTGCTGCTCTCCATTTAGATCTCTGCTGTGAGAGTTGCATCTATGAGTCGGTCTTAATGTCTCTCAGCTTCAGGTTTCTCTTGATGGTATCCTTGAACCAGAGATGAGGGCGTCCTCTCTTTCTGTAACCAGAAGACAGTTGAGAATAGAGGATCTGCTTTGGTAGCCTGTCTGATGACATCCTCATGAGGTGTCCAGTCCACCGGAGATTCTTTTTGTTCAGAAGATCTTCCATAGAGGGCAGCCCCTTCCATTCGAGTATTTCCTTATTTGTCACTTTGTCCTTCCAGGTTAGCCTCATGATTGAACGCAGATGTTGCATCATGAAGGCATGCAGTTTTTTCACCTGTCATCTGTATACTGTCCAGGCCTCGGCGCCGTATAGTAGGGTGGATAGCATGATTGCACGGTAGATCTTGCCTTTGACCCGAAGGGACACATGGCGGTTGTTCCAGAGTCTCTGGCGTAGTCAGCCGAAAGTATTTCTCTGTATTTCAGCATCAACGCGTCCATCACTTGATATAGTGCTTCGGAGGTAGGTGACTTCCGGAACAGAGTTCAGCTTGTTTCCGTCAACCATGATCTCCTCCTCTCGGGTTCTTGTAGAGTTGGGTTGGTACAGCACCTCCATCTTCTTGATGTTAATCTTCAGGCCAAACTTCTTTGATGCATCGGAGAAAGCGTCCACTATTTTCTGGATCTCTTCAGCAGAGTGGGCAACCAGTGCACTGTCATCTGCGAATAGTAGCTCTCTCACCAGTATCTGAGTAGTCTTGGTCTTCGCTCTGAAGTGTGCAACGTTGAATAGGTCAGCGCTTTGTCTGGACTGTATATAGATGCCATCCCCCATTTCTCGGAAAGCCTCATCGAGCATTGCTGATAGGAAGATGGAGAAGAGCGTGGGGGCCAGTACACAACCTTGCTTGACCCCATTGGTAACCCCAAACGATTCAGAGACTTCCCCTCCAACACTAACGGTTGCCATCATTCCTGTATGTAGAGCCTTGATCATAGTTGTGAACTTCTCTGGGCATCCATACTTCCTCAGTAGCTGCCATAGTCTGGTCCTCCCGACTGTATCAAATGCCTTAGTGAAATCGACAAATACCAGGTACAGTGGTCAGTCCTGCTCAATGCACTTTTCTTGTAGCTGTCGGAGACAAAATATCATATCCACGGTGCTCCACCATGTAGTGTGTTATATAATACTTTATGTAATCCAGAACAAAGTGGACACTCCACTGTGTCGCCGCTGTCACTTATAAACAGCCCAGATAGCGTTTACTCAGTTAGGTGTTATTATTGTAATTCATGCTTTTAATAAGAAGGTGGTTATTATTTCTCCAGAGGGGGGTGGTCGGCTTCTTACAGCCTGCCTGCCAGGCAGAAGGCCCTTAATTATATAGAAAATAATCGAATATCAATATCAAGTTGACCATAGTGGTTAATAGACTTAGGGACTGGAGAAAAGAATGCAAGGAACATTCCAATCACTTTGTAGAGCTCACAACTTTATTTCTGTCCCTACTCGTACAATCTAAGTTCTTCAATAACGATCAATATGAATAAATACATCCCCTCCCATTTTGTTAAGTTAAAACAGTTTTGAATTCCGACGATTAAAGCCTAAATCTCGTCTAAAACATCAGAGCATTTAGAACCATGTCCGATGGGTCTGAGCCCAAGCGATCAACCTCCCTACGTTGCTAGGAGAGTCGCAACCTGCGCGTCCTAGCAACGGGTTACAGCAGTGAACCCTGCCCCGCATGTGATGGTCAATGCGGGTCTGTCTTGGCGAGCATCCCGCATTTCCAAACGGGGATTGCTCGACCCAATCCCACAATGGCCACAACTCGAGTATAGTCTCGCCCACTTCACATACATATCTATAACTAAACGTAGTTGGGCGGCAAGAATGTTGGCATGACTAGATTGGTTGCTGCTGCAGTTGGCGTGAATATACACACACCTGCTGCTAAGGATAGATGTGTGAGCAGAAATGTTGGTTCAATATATATATCTGGCTAGCAGCAGCTGGATAGCAGGAATGTGAACATAAAAACACCTGTTGCTAAGGGTAGCTAGGTTTCAGGAATGTTGGCTTGAATAGACCTGTTGCTAAGGGTAGCTAAGTGACCGGAATGTTGGCTGAATAGACCTGCTCATGAAGGTAGCTGGAATGCAACAATGTGTGGCGTACATATCTTGGCTGCTGCTAGGTAGCAGGAATGCTGGCGTGAATATAGCGTTGGCTTACAGCAGATGGGGAGGAGGAATGTTGGCTTGAATATACTGCTCCTAATGATAGCATGGTGACAGGAATGTTGGTAGAATATATATCTAGCAGGGGCGTAGCTAGACCTTTAACGATGTGTACTCCTAATTTCGGCAGGGGGTTTAGGGGGCCGCTTAAGCTTAAGCTGGCGGATTTTACACATTTTAGACTTGAGTTTTCAACACTCCGGACTACTACATGCCTCCTCTCTCTCTCTCTCTTTATTATTTTATAATTAACTTTTTTCGGCAGGGGGTTTAGGGGGCCACTTAAGCTTAAGCTGGCGGATTTTACACATTTTAGACTTGAGTTTTCGACACTCCGGACTACTACATGCCTCCTCTCTCTCTCTCTCTTTATTATTTTATAATTAACTTTTTTTGACAAAACGATGTGGACTTTTTGGCATACGCACGTACGCCTAGCTACGCCTCTGTCTGGCCTGTAGCCATGTGTTGTAACTACTGAATTATTTCCTAATATTCACTGTTAATTTACTCAATCCCGTCCCAACTAAATGTCCTAGGAATATCCATGAAATTAGATATAATTTGTTGCTTTCTAGTAATGTATTCCACTATGAAAACATCCCAAAACTCAGTGTGCCACAACCATATTTGTGAACCCGCACATTAATCCTATATAAAATTCGACATTGGTAATTGAACCGGGGGTCAAATGAAGTATTAAAGCACCATAACCCAAACGAGGTAAGCTTTCCAACCTGGGTCCATATCCATGTTATCAATGAGAGATATTGATTGTAGATATCTGCTGAAAACTGTTTTGTTGTTGCTATGTTGTTTTTTCCAGTGGTGCACATGGTTGTAGTTTTGTGAGTGTGACCATGGGGTTTCAGGACTGAACATAGGAATTGATAGGTATGTTCACTGTAATGACTACGGAGAGGATATTGCGGAGTGGTTTGACTGCCTGCCTCTCACCCTACAAGGTATGGGACTTCATTTCTGGTCCCACCATGTGATCAAGGTGGGATGTCAATTGCTATGGGTGAACATTACTGTCTACTTGGACATGCATCTGATGATAGTGCACCACATGCTCAGTTGTACCTGCAAATCTTAGTCAAGGTGATGACTAAACCAAATTTCCCTGAAATTATGAACAACTGGCCGGCCTGAGGCAGATAAACAAAGTTAACCATTGGACTGCGGCATACAGCTAGGTCGGTCCATAATTCACCTAGCGCGCATGATTGTACCATTGTACACTGGGCAGGATAGCCGTATTTAATACTCGGTTTGAAACCACTGACTACACTGACATTTGCAGACCATTGGCACATGTTGAAACATACTTACAGGAATGTTGAAATATTGCTTCGCTCAAAAAGTACAATGTGGAATATTGATATTTTCTGATTGTTCCCTCACCCAATCATACAAGGTTATACTAACATGCTACCAACCAATAAGCTATCTGCTGAACATGCACTAACCTGATAAATAATCCACGAATATCTGTCCTGACCAAAAAGAAGCACAATGTCTGACATCATGATCATGTCTATGACATTAGTCAACACAAACGGGGGCATATGTATTCCCCCCACTAACTTACACAACAAGGAGTCCAACCCACCAGAAACACTTGGTCATGAGCCCAGGGAATGGTGGGTGAGGTGGTGGGGGAGCGTGGGGATGGCAGGGACTGTGTGGAAGGCATTACACTTCCTCTAGATGAAATCAAAAGCCAGGCAGGTTTCAAAATAGCACACCTTAATATTAGAAGCTTAATTAACAAAATTGACATGCTCAGAGTTGATCTGCCGTGGTCAAATATAGATATATTCACAGTATCTGAAACTTGGCTAACAAACTTGCCACTGAGCTTGCATCAATTAAAGGATACCAGTTAACAAGAGCAGATAGAACCACCAAACTACCCAATGGAAAGACTAAGATAGGAGGGGGCTTAGCAATATACTCCAAATCAAACATTGATGTGGATGATGAGACATTGAATCACTTAAACCTATCTAACGCTACAATTGAAGCCCAGTGGGTTATAATTAAACGAGACAACTGTAAGCGCATTTCACCAAAGAGCGTGGCATCTATTTCGAATTGTGTAAATCACCTTTTAGAAATCTGATCACAATCGGGAGCAGGTTGCATCAACCGATAAAAAAGGTTATATAAAAAAATAAGTCGCAACATTTTACTAAACTTGATTACTAGTGCAAATAAACATGCATGGGGGGAACCCCAAAACAATGGGTAAATGTAAACACACACATAACAAAAAAATAGATATGACCAGACCGGGGAAAAACATAAAACAATGTTGCCAATTCATATATCGCACCAAACAATACTGTAATCACAATCGGGAAACAATTGTACAAAATACATTGTACTAGCAACTAATCCGATTCATGTAGGTCGGGTTATGTAATGCAACCTAAAGGTCTGGCCATCTTTTTCGTTACACATACCGCCAATCAATCGTATGTGATAACCATGGTAATAACCACACTCACTTTGAAGGCACACACTACTTCGAATCATCTAGATCGCCTTATTAAGCGCGCTCAAGTTCGCTACAATTTTCTCTATAGATAAAAATGCAATGGTAGGTCCTAACAAAGGAGTGTACATGTTACCAAGACACACAATTTTTTTTTTACAAAGAACTTCGATCGCTGTATTTAGATTCTCCCACACCTTCATGATAGCATTCTGGTTACATAAATACTCCAAAACGGGTAGGTCATAAGATTTAAATGTTACCACCACGTAACATAACACTCAACGTAGATAAACACCAACAAAATAGGTTGTGACAGCGTACCTTTCCCTCAACCACACCAGGCGTTCCACCGGGGCTTGTACGGCCATGACAGTGAGTATTTGCAGGAACAATGATCGGCGCTCTGCCTCCTGTCTCCGGTGGAAATTCTCCGCCCTTCGACGTGAACGGGCGATTATTCGCCCCACATTTCCTCTTCCCCGATCTGGTACATCCATGTTGGAGCCGCTACTTTCGCCAACGTATCTCGAAAGCATTCCACTCGCTATTTGTTCCGCCATTGTTGTTGGTCAAAACGGTCATGCGCAGATATCCACTTCCGCCTTAAACCGACTCACGCAGTGCCCGTGTGAATGCGACACACTTTCAAAACACTTTCAACTCTGCCCGTGTGAACGGGCGGCTAATTCAACGCATTTAGTTCGCCTTGGCTGAATCACTTTACATTTTGCCCATGTGAACACTGCTTACGTTTATTGTTTTGAATAACTGCGTTTGTCAGTGCAGAAGCACTTGTCTTCCACCCATTTTTCAACTTGGGATTATTTACACAAACATGATATATTGAGTAAGTATATAAGGTGAGCTAACATTAGCTGTTAACGATACATTTTGCAGCATATATCACAATGGAATTATGAGATTCACCCACAAGTTGTACACCAATATGGCAACAGTAATGTCATATCACAACATCAATTTTACTGGGGTTGATGCGAGTATTTTGATGGTATGCAAAAGTAGAAATAAGTATTAATTTAGTAAAGTTGGAATCATTTTTTATGTAGAGTATCATTGTTAGCTATATGAGTTTGTTATTTGTAGTTCGTTGTGTTAGTGTTTATAATCATCTGGCAGCGATATGAGTCTGACTGTTGGGGTTGGACATTGAACCAGCCTTGACAAGCGAAGCAGTGACCCCAACCGTGGTACATTTGGTTTTTTAATATGACATTATATTTATACTTGGACTATCAGTTATTGTCATTGTAGGAGGTTGGTTGGAAATAACGGAGGAACATCAGCGAATAAAAAAAGGGGGGGGGGGGGTCTGAGGGCAAGGGCATGGTGGCCAGGGGTTTGGTGACGCCATGAAACATCCTTTACTGTGAAACTGCTTGCTAAGGTGGTGTGTTGCTATATCAACTGTGCTGTTTTCATTCAAGGGAGATTGGAGCTAACAAAGCTCACCGGTAAGTAACATATCCTTCTCTGCTTGGCAGGCTGGAGAGCTTACCTCGTTCTAGCTATGGTCATTTGACCACCGAGTTAATTACCAAGGTCAAACTTTACAGTACTATCATGGACAGTTCTGGCCTGTAGCCATTTGTTGTAACTAATGAATTATTTCCTAATATTCACTGCTAATTTACTCAATCCGGTCCCAACTAAATGTCCCGGAAATATTCAGGAAATTAGATATATTTTTTGCTTTCTAGTGATGTATTCCACTATGGAAACATCCCAAAACTCAGCATGTCACAGCCAAAACTGTCAAACTGTACATTAATCTTATATAAAAGTCGACCTTTGTAATTCATTCGGGCATCGAATAGTCCCTGTACCAGACCAAACGAGGTAAGCTGTCCAACCTGCTTGGTACAACAAAAGAAGCAGCAATGACACTAGTTTCCACCAGTCGTTCATTTGTATTATATGGCCGACATTCAATCCAATGGTGAAATAACATCTAAAGAACATTCCCTCTGGTTTCAGACTAAAGGTAGTAATCACACATTAATACTGTTGTTGCTAAGACATGGTAATGTTCATACTAAATTAGATAAATATAGACTACAAATAATATTCCAGTTCATATGTACAGTAATACACTGATAAATGAAATAATGGAAAACATATGCACCATAAATGCTCTGCTACTTTTCTATTTCCAACAAAATCATTTGGTATAACTTAAGCACCTTTCGAAAATCATATTTAAACATGTTACTATTTTATTAAGAGTATTGACACCCTTATCCGTTATGAGCAGGGTAAATCCATTCATCACAAACAATAAAACCCATGGAAATCAGGTCCCTAGCTTCTATATGTGCATATATATATATATGCATATATATTATATATGCTGTATAAGGAGGGATTATGCGAGTATATAGGCATGGAAGGGAATTTAATTATTATTATTGATATTATATCTACCCATTCCATACTCTGTGCATCCTGACCACCAGATCCGACTGGTGCCGCCAGCACCGGGCTCCCTCGTCCCTAATGGCTGCGCCCATATAATTATGTTCCTTCGCACTGTGAACTTGTTCTTATATTCCTGATATGACCATACATGTTGCGAGGAAGTACAACTGCAGCAAACAACTAACCTTCTATATTATGCAAGTAGATTGATGCGACCATGTGACATTACACTATTACAAAAAAAAGTGTTATAACATTTTATTCTATCGGGTTTTATTCCAATAGTGTTAAGCCGTGTTCACACGGGCGATGTAAATCGATTCGTAGAAAGCGACTTGTATAGTTCGCATCACATTTCTCGTGTGAACGCACGTCTGAGGCGGATTAGGGCTGATTCGATTCACATGATGCAGATCCTGTAAGCCACCTATCGAGATAGTTTACGTGAGGCGATTTCTGTGATGCGGATAATTTTGCCCGTGTGGATGCATCTGAGGCAGATTAAGCACCTCACACGCATGCACAGTCGACCTTAGTTTGTTGACTTTCCGGTCGATCAAAAGCGCATATTATATAATTTAATTAATGAAACCGCTATCTATGCACAGATATTTTGTTCATCATTTATTTTTAGGGTTTCACTGCCCAGCAGAGGTTTTGACCGTTCCAAACCAATACGATTCATTAAATACATATCTAGGTCGAACCCACACTCTCTCGGCCGACGTCGACGAACCCAAACTGGCGCTGGTTAGTCTGGACTTGCTCATGCGCAGATTTCGATTTCCGGCCCAAGTAATGCTCGTGTGAACGGGCTGCTAATTCGCCTCACCTGATTCGATTTGTCTGATTCGCCTCACATTTTGCCCGTGTGAACACGGCTTTTGATTCAATCTGTGTACCAGCCACTTCACATTCCCAAGCTATGGCCCTGGCAATTATCACAGCTATTTACTGAATTGCAATATGTTTGCCCCAATAGTGGAAAGCATTATTACTTTAGGCGTGTCTATGTGGTAAATGAACAAAGTACAAGTCTTGTGGTTTTTGTTTGTTTTTACTTTAAGTACCGATAATTCCCCTCAGCGTTCTCATGGTGCAACAGTGTCTCAGTTTTCATACATAAAACGGCACCCCACATAAATCAACATTCCTGCTGCCCAGGTAACCATAACGGCAGATCTTGTCATGCTAACATTCCTCTTATCCAGCTACCATTAGCAGTAGGTCTAGTCCTTCCAATCTTACTACATCTAGCAGCAACTATATTCAGCCAAAGTTCCTTCTACCCAACCCCAACTGGGAGTCCTCAAATTTTTGTTGTTCAAGTGTTTTTATTCCTCTGAATAACATGTTGTCAGTGCTAATGCACTGGTCTTCCAGCCCTATTCACAATTGCCTCTACACAGTAAACAAATCTACAACAATATATATTACTCGGATAAGGGTGTCAATACTCTTAACAAATAGACAATTACAGGAAAATAAGCAAAAGATTGGTACATGAATGATAGCTAAAGAACAAGATAAGAAAAAAAAGAAACATATGCGGGGAGGTAACTAAGTTAGACTAGTATGGTAGGCGTTAGTAGGGGGTGGGGCATAGCTGATTATCTTTCTAGTAGTAACATACTCTTTGAAAGGGTGATGGGGGATGTAGGGTGGGCCTTTGTGATTGAACTTACGTTCATGGTAATCTCAGGTGAGGCCTATTGAGTTAGTAAGTATGTTAATATTGATTAATCATGTACCTCAGTAGGATCCAACTACAATCATTTCCAGGCTCATTCCATTGTAGATGGGTTTTTGGTCTAGTTGGCCGCTACTGGTTGGGTTTACAGTGTTTGTTTGGGGGTGGGGGAGCGGGGGGACAGGGAAAGGAATGGCAACACCGACCCAGTGTATCATTGATCTGCTTTGGCCTAGGCTGGTTGATTTAAATGTGCATGGAGGTTTATCTTGAAAGTTTTGTAACAATCACTGTTCCTGACATGTGCTGGTAGTTGGTTCCAGAGTGCTCCCCCCAGAACAACCGGTGACTTTTTCATTTTACTAGTTTTAACATGTGGCACTTTCAGGAGGGTGGCTTGTGCTGCATGTGTGGCTTGTGTAGGTGTGTCTATGTAATATGGGTCTTTCGCGCGGTGGTACATTAGGCCTAATAGGTGCTTGTCTCTGCGAATATTTAGGGCATCTAGTTTAGCTTTATTGTGCATCTCAAGGTATGTAGTGTTTTTCCTTTAAATACTGTGCGCAAACCTCTATTTTGAATAGTTTGGAGCTTTGCTTGCTGCTTTTTAGTTAGTATATTATATATTATGTCATTATAATCAATGATGGGCAGTATTGTGGTTTTGTACAATAGAAGTGCAGTCTCTTTGCTCATATAATGCCTTATTTTCTGGAAGGTGTTCATTATGGCTGCCAATGTTCTGGTAATTCTATTTAATTGACTGGTTCCTGACATTGTAGGGTCAAGTGTAGTACCTAAATATTTATAACTTAGAGCCTCCTTACGTATACACTCTCCTATTTTTATACTGACAATTGGTGAGCTGGAACGTTTAGTTTTACTTGCAAATATTACATATTTAGTTTTTATAATATTTATGGATAGTTTATTTTCCCTTTTCCACTGGTTTACTCTTTCTAAATCATGATTCATTTTGGATTCAGCCACTTTCACATCAATGTCTGTAGCTACCAGTGCTACATCATGAGCAAATATGCTTCCCTTTACTTTTTCAAGTACTAGTGGGAGGTCATTGATGTAGATTAAGAATAATAGTGGGCCCAGGGTAGATCCCTGTGGTACCCCTGTCTTCACTTCTCTCAGTGAGGAATTAACACCTTCAACTCTAGTATACTGTGAACGGTTTAGTAGGTAATTTTTTAGTAGTTTAGGTGTCCCTGTGCCCAGACCACTATTTGCTGCTTTTTCTATTAAAAGTTTGTGGTCTACAGTATCAAATGCTTTACAAAAGTCTATGAAGACAGCAATAGATAATCTTCCTTGATCCATCCCTGTCATTAGTGTGTCTAACACACCTGCCACTGCTTTGGTTGTGGAGTGGTTCTTCCTGAAACCATTTTGCTCTATTGCTAGTAAACCTGTACTTTCATAAAATTCTGTTATTTGGTCATGGATTAGTTGCTCAACTATTTTGCCTGGTATTGGAAGAAGTGATATAGGTGTTAGTTCATTACACATTTTAGGGTTCAACGTTTTCGGGATTGGCATAATCATTGCCCTTTTCCATGCATCTGGGTAGATACCTGTATCAATAATTAGATTAGTTAGATATGTGAATTCAGTAGCCAGTGCTAGCATGGCATCTTTGATGAGCCTGGAACTTAGGTCTTCTAGCCCTGATGACTTGTATTCAGAGAGTAACTGCACTTTCTTGATAAGTTCTTGCTCTGTGACTGGGTGCAGTTCAAATTTATGAGTATTAACTTTGGGGTGGTATTTTTTGTCATTTAGTGGTATATCCTCTAATTGATTTGCTAGTTTTTCACCAATGTCGACAGAGTAGTTATTTATGAAAGTTGCTAACTCTCCCCTAGGTATTTTATCCCCAGTTAATTCATCGGTTAGATTTCCCACTGACTGTGCAGGTGCTGGAGCTATATCATTAATTACCCTCCATGCCTTCCTCGAGTTATTTTTATTCAAAATTATACCTGTTTTAAGAAACTTGGCCCTTGCACCTCTGTAGGCTGCCGTTGCTTTATTCTTTAGTTGTTTGGCTATGAATTCATCCTCAGGGTTGCCAGTATGTTCAAATTTTTGCGCAAAGTAATCCCTATCTTTGTGTAGCTCTATGATTTCATTAGATAACCATTTGGGACAATTTTCTTTAACCTTATAGAGTCGCATAGGTGCATTCTCGTTTGCTGCTAGCGTTATTTTATCCAATAATAGTCGCCAACATGCATTAGGATCCTCTGTTTGGAGAAAGTTTTCATTGGTTCCTGCCTTAGAGTTTCACAGTATTTATCAGTAGAGTATTGACTGTAAGTTCTACGCCAGAACTCTATTAGACCCCTAACATCCCTAGGTTGTTTCTTGATAACATAGATTGGTTTATGATCGCTTATATTATAGTTAATTACCCCTGTAGTAGTACAGTATTTCATGTCTGTGAAGGCTAGGTCTAGAATCTTTTTGCTTTTCCGGGTTATTCTAGTGCAAGATTTGATGACCTGCTCCAATCCCTGTGAAACTGCAAAATGACTAACTTTTGTAGCTGTCTGTGTGCTTGGATCTGCTTTATCTGCATTAAAATCTCCCATAACCAGTGTCTCCATTTTGTCTAAGTCTGGTATCTGGTCCAAACAGTTAGTTAATAAGTCTAATGCAGTATCTAGGCTGCCATTAGGCATCCTATATATATCACTACAGCGGTGATGCACTAGTAATCAAGTTTAGTAAAATGTTGCGACTTATTTTTTTATATAACCTTTTTTATCGGTTGATGCAACCTGCTCCCGATTGGGATCAGATTTCTAAAAGGTGATTTACACAATTCGAAATAGATGCCACGCTCTTTGGTGAAATGTTTACAGTTATTGTTTTATATGCATTTGTTTAGCACATGAAGTGATGAGTAAACTGCGGCCGATTGTAAGCCGATTTCTGAACGGCGACTTACATGACTCGAACTAGTTGCCACAGGGTTTTGTAAAATGTCCACAATTAGTTTTTCATATAACCTTTTTATCGGTTGATGTGAGGAGTAGTATGCGCCAGATTGTAATGCGATTTCTATAAGGCGACTTACACGATTCGAACTAGATGTGACGCTGTTTGGTTAAATTTTAACACTTATTGTTTTATACAAATATTGTTATCCCTTGAAGTGATTCGTAAACTTCGCCTGACTGTAAGTCGTGTTCTGTATGGCTACTTACATGATTCGAACTAGTTGGGACGCTAAGTGATTTGGCTGGTCAAATGTTCACCAAATTGTTATGTCATACCCAGGCCTTCCCATTTTTATTAACAAAAGCGATGTGGTGCAGTTTACTCCCATTCATACCAATTATGCTGTGTACATACATGTTCTCTCACCCTTACTTTGTTCCTAGGTCCTCCCACTGGTGGACACATATCAGCTTGGGACGTTCGGTGAAACAGAGTGGGTCACAGATTTCCGGATGAGGCGGGCCACCTTTGAGCACGTGGTTGACCAACTTAAGGTGCATATCAAGCGGGCAGACATGAACATGCAAAGGTGAGGTGGTACTGGTAGTTTTTTTCCCCAAACATAAAGTATTTATGTCCCAAAGCATTTCTAACCACTTCAAGAATAAACCAAAATGCACCGCTGGAAACAACATCAATGTCCATGTAACGTTACACAAGTTTTAACCAAATATCTGGAGTACTAACTGTGGCCTAGGTTATTATTCCATGGCAAATTAATAGTCAACCACATCCCTGCTAGTCGGCGTTTGCCCCCATACCAAGAATATGGACATAGAACGTTAAACGTTACAATTGCGTGAAGTATTTGCCTAGGATTGGAGATTTTCCATTATTAATGATTTGTTTTCCCCTTGATACACGTAAATCTGTAGCCGAACTACATAAGGTGGAATAGATGATGCGGGGGCACTGAAGCGATGTACAACTGCACATGCTAAGTCGTATTTTGTCTCCACTGTCCTGTGTCCATATATTATAACGTGTTTTTGTGTTGTCAACTCATTTCAGATGCATTGAAGTTGAGGTGCGGGTAGTGGTTACCCTGTGGCTTATGGCTACAGGATCGGACTATCGCAGCATAGGTCACCTCTTTGGTATTGCCAAGTCCACATGCTGTGAGATTTTCCAGGAGACCTGCGCTGCGATAGTCCGAGTACTATTGCCAAAATACATCAGGATGGCTATGCCTGACCACCTCACCGAGATCATGGATGGGTTCGAGAGTCGGTTTGGATTCCTCAACTGCGCCAGCGTCATCGATGGGACCCACATCCCCATCGTCGCTCCCCAGCGTCACCATACAGACTACCACAACCGCAGGGGCTTCTACTCAATTGTGGCGCAAGTACTCTGCGACCACGAGTACAAGGTGCTGAACATAGCTGCGGGTTGGCCCAGTAGAGTGCACGACACGCGAATCTTGGTCAACTCGACGTTGTATGCGAAAGGTGAGGCTGGGGAGCTGTTCGCAGACAGGCCGCGCACGCTGGGCAATCGGACTGTGCCTGTTGTGGTGCTTGGCGACCCGGCGTACCCGCTCCGTCCGTGGCTGATGAAGCCTTTTGCTGAAACCGGATTACTTTCCAGTCAGCAAACCACCTTCAACTATCGTCTGTCCCGTGCTCGTATGATGATCGAGAATACCTTCGGCCGGTGTAAGGACCGCTGGAGGATTCTTGCGCATCGTACGGACATCAGGACAGAGGAGGTCACCACAGTTCTCCTTGTGTGCTCCACATTGAACAATATCTGTGAGGTGCACAAGGAGACTTTGACGCAGAGTGGGACGCCGTGCCCCTTGATGAGCCACAACACGTCGCCCAGGACACCTACCCTGACACAAGTGGAAATGAGGTGCGAGACGCTTTCATGCAATACTTCAGTTTGTGAAGCCTTATTTAGTTCGCCCTAAGTAGTTCGCCTTACCTAGTTTGCCGTACCTAGTTCGCCATTAATGTGGCTATGTTGAACTACAGTGAGGGAGACACCAGTAGAATATTGTAAAAAATGTCCCCTTCATTTCATTGGAATACACAACCATGTAGCAGGCATTTTAGCTTTGGAACGGAAACAAGCTGTTGACAAATGTTGCCATGACATTACTGGAGATATAAGTTATCCATTATAACTGTATATATTAGTGACCGTCTACAATGGAATCACTGCTCGTAAAGACGCTCAGCGGTTCGCGGTAATAACTCGTGGTTGTGTAATGTGGTCAATTAGTGAACAGAGTGAACAAGGCTGTAATTTTGGGAACTATGGTAATGATTTATTATGGTAGGAAAGTTCAAAACACACACATTGGTAAAAAGATAAAAGGTGACCAAAAAGGAAAACAAATTTTAGTTAACGAAATTACAAAAAACTGTTGTTTGGGGTGGAATGGGAAGGTCCTGCCTGCGGACCTTGGGGGGTGAGCAGGGTGATCCGGGTGACCCCATCTGTAGTGGCACTCTGGAACTGCTGAGTGGCCAGCTGTGTGCGATGGTGGAGCGCGACGAGCAGCTGGAGCATCCGCTCCTCGTGCTGCCTTTGCTCTTCCTGCCGCACCCTCTCTCGCCCCTCCCGGTGCTCGTCCCATCATTCCTCCCGATCATCCTGGCGCTGCTCCCGCCTCTCCTCCATCTCCAGCTCCAGTTTTAGGCGCTTGTCTTCCCTGTTGCGGAGGAGGGTGGCCGACGCTTCCTGGGCCCCTACGAAGCGGGTGAGGATGTCGTCGAGGAAGCGTTCGGTTTTCCCGGGCCCTTTGTCCTTGTGTTTGCGCAAACCTGTAATATACAAAAACCGATTTTACAAACGGACTAGCATGGTTTGGCGTTACCCAGATAATTCGCATAAAGTAAATCGCTTAATGTAAATTGACCCCACAGGTACGCTAGTTCCGGTCACTTAGCTGTGTAAGTGATAATCAAAAGTGTAATATAACAAACCAGCGTTACTACGGCACAATAATGTGGTGGCCTTACACCCAGCAATGCGCTAAATTAATTCGCATCATGTAACACCGCCCACACGTAATTTAGTTCCGGTGACTTAGGTGTTTTTATTATAGCAATCCGGTAATCTAAAAACGGGGTTTACAATCGCACAACCAAGTATTTAAGTTACACAGATCAATCGTATAAACTAACTTGCATCAAATTTACACTGGCCCACAGGTACATTAAGTCCGTTGACGTACCGTTGTTTATTATAGTGATAAACGTACCAGATGCAACAATCACAACATACTGTTTTATTAAACCCCTTCACCTTCGCACCTAGTGTGGATGTACTAAAAGTGTACATGAAATATTTGTTTACAAATTACACCCGCAGCTTATCAAAATAACCTGTACAACATGGTTAGGGTTTGTTGTATGGTACTATTACATGTGCGTCGAAACTGTTACACATGTTACGGACACGAAACAGTGTGCTTAATAATAATATAATTGGTAATGTTATTTGAACAGAAGTACATGTTGGTTGTTTTATTTAACCATGAACACATGATACTAAATACTTTGTACATGTTATTTAATATACACATCCTTACCTGGCTGGGCCGCTTGGGTAGCTGTGGTGGGTTGGGTGGGCTGGCTGCCTACTGGGGTTGGTTCTGTGGCATCCACATGAGATGGAGCGGAGGCCTCACTCTCCAGCTCCACCTCTAGCTCGACCTCAACATCCTGGTCGACCTCCTCCTCCGCCCCCACAACGAGCTGTTGTGTCGAGTCATCTGGAAAACAAAGTATAAATGATATTGTATGTTGTAACATGGCATGTTGTTTCAAATAGCGATGTCACACAAATTGCTGGTAAGGTTTGGCTAAGTCGACTTAACTAGTTTGCTTTATGCCAATAGACCATCTGTGCTTCTTGGCATCCGTGCATCTGTGTCTGTGCCTCTAGGCATCTGTGCCTCCGTGTGCCATCTTTTCAGGCATCTGTGCATTTTTGTCAGTTGTCACTTTAATGTCAGTGCTGCTTCTTTGGTGTCCAGGGAGTTGCTGCCTGATGCACCACAGCTACTTCAAGTACTTGTTACATTTTCTCTGTTTGTGACCAGGGTGTTGATGCCTGGTACACTAAACTTGCATTACATGTTGGTTGGTGACCGGGGTGCTCATGTCCGTTATGCATCAGAAGCAATGGGCCTGAAAGCACCATTGCCTCCACATCTGACATCATGTAATATATATATTTCTTTTTTTGGGGGGTCCATTAGTTGTTTAAGCAGGGGAAATTTCAGTCATAGACGACTGGTCTTCCTCATTCCACTGCTGGTCAATAGAAAGCCCGAGCCTACACTTTTACCGACCCAAGGGATTTGTAACCTCCCACACCACATAGACATGGTATGAGAGCAACTGGCCTTTGATGACGCTGTAAGTTATACACAGCGGTGGAAATCCAAATTGGCAGAGCGGGGGGCATGGGGAATCGAATCGCCAACCCTCAGATTAGGAGTCTGACCTAGAAAAAAGTCAGACACTGTAACCACTCCGCCATGATGTTGACACTGGTAACTTCTAGATTCTGACTGTCTTTATTTAGAACGTTCTGTAGTGACATCACCCTGTGCCGCATTGGGGGTGTTCGGACAACAACACAACTGCAACACACATACATTGCAATCAACAACTGGCTTTCCTTTGTGCGTATGTGCTGGAGTGCAGCAAACGTCAGTCCTACCTAGGCGGGGGTTAGTGGGGGCATGCCCCACCTACAAGTTGCAGATCAGGTTTTTATTGCTACCTGCTGTACAGGAGGTTGGGGCAAGCATTTGTAGTCAGTCGACAACAAAGGGTCTCTCCTTTGGGCAAATGTCGTCTGCATTGAATAAAACCCATCAAATGTTGTCGATTAGAGAATCATAGATAGCAATGGGAGTCACTGCTTAGCTGCCTTTGACAGTTTCGTTCAGGAAGATTGAAATGTATGCGGAGCAGTACGTGGTGTTCTGATGAGGAGATTCATTAATACCGGCTGTGACCTGCTGGGGAGATTCATTAATGCAGGTGGTGTCCTGCTGTGGAGATTCATTAATGCAAGTGGTGTCCTGCTGTGGAGATTCATTAATGCAGATGGTGTCCTGCTGTGACACTTCATTAATCCAGGTGATGCCCTGCTGTGGACTTTCATTAATGCAGGTGGTGTCCTGCTGTGGAGATTCATTAATGCAGGTGGTGTCCTGCTGTGTAGATTCATTAATGCAGGTCGTGTCCTGCTGTGGAGATTCATTAATGCAGATGGTGTCCTTCTGTGGCGCTTCATTATTCCAGGTGATTCCCTGCTGTGGAGATTCATTAATGCACATGGTGTCCTGCTGTGACACTTCATTAATGCAGGTGGTCCCCTGCTTTGGTGCTTCATTAATGCAGGTGGTGTCCTGCTGTGGACATTCATTAATGCAGGTGTTGTTCTGCTGTGGAGATTCATTAATGCAGATTTAGTGGCTGAACCGTTTTTCTCCTGTTTGTACTTACAGAGCTATATCGACTGACTTTCTAGAGCAAGTGACACTAAGAAAAGGTTATTAATTAGATAGAACCTTAACTTGCAGAATAAAATCAGGTCTGCACTAGTAATGTTATTTATGTTATGTGTCTGCAAGCTCCTCGTTACTAAACTCAGTAGGGCCTACTTGGTCCGGCGTTCAGATCAGAATACAAGGTGTCATAGACATCCTGCTACAGGTATCTAATGCACCCAATCATTATCTAAACTATCCCGACTTCTCTATGATATTGGTGGTACTGTATCGTTTCTCCCAATAAGATTATAAGTACACATGAGACAAACAAGGTGAAGATGTGGAATGTTTGGTCAATGAGTAGAGGTCTAACGACCCGCAACCACCAAATTCTGAGTTCTGTGCGACACTAATATCTGCGTTTATTTTGTCCTCTCAAATCCTTGTTTCCCAAGTTGATGCCGCCAATCCCTGATTACCCAATCAATTCAATCAATTCTTTTATTTTAACTCTCAGCCAGGTATGTTTACAATAAACTGAGGTGATACAATAAATGCATACAAATTCCTTACAGACAGAAAGGATCCCAGAAAAGCGATGCTTATCTAGCTGGTCTCCATGATGTGAATGAACAAGTGATGACAATAACAAATGATTAAACTTAAGCTACATTTTTAACTAATGATTATGATGAGATACTGATGTGTCTCTTCACAGTTAGTAAAAAACAAAGTAATGATAGGAATATTATATGTATATTGTGTCATGGATTCATGTACTCACATGAAGTATCAGTAGTTATTTTGCACATATGTTAATAGGGGTAAATCTTATGTTCTTTGCCATAGCCACTTGATATTTTATATTATGCGACTAGTTAAGAACAACTATATCCTATTATATATATTCTTTACTGGTAATCGATTTAGTATGCATTGAGATAGCTTATCTTTAGTTGTTTACAGAAGTTTTTCAAAGTTTTAAGGTTTCTAATCTCTACTGGTATTGAGTTCCAGATATTGGTTCCTTGGTTTTCAGTTGTTATTTTGCCATATTTGTTTCTAGTGTGTTTGTGAATGGACCTGATTGTTTTCTTTGAAGAGATTATCAAATATTTCAGGGAGGAGGCCATTCTTTTGCTTGTAAACAAATTTTCCAATGTATATTTTATAAATGTCAGTTATCATAAGTAAGTCCAGGTCTTTATGAAGTGATTTAGTTGGGGTGAGATAGTCTTTGCTATACAGTATTTGCAAGGCTCTGTTTAATCAACACCCTGCTGAACCCGCATGTGACATCAAGAGGCTATAACACACAAACACATGCACAATATTTTACAACTTCAATGCTGCCTCACAACCGGCCACAGCAACAACCCTTGTAACTGCATGGTCCACTGATCTAGCGCAACGTTATCCTACAATGCCAATGCTATCCACTGATCCCAATTCCAGTACATGCCAAAGAAGGCCCACTCAAAGTATCCAGGTTGGTACTCTTTGTGCCAGCATGCTCATCATATATCAGCCTTTGTAGGCAGGTTGCTGATGCATATTTAACAACCAGCCACACAAGAAACAGTGGCAACTGCCAAATTAAGAATATTGCTGTTTAGCGATGAAAAGAAGCTGCGATGCGACTTAGTCATTCTGGTCAGAGTAAATAAACTATCACAAAAATCCTCCCAAAAAACACAGTTGAGATAAAACTGCCGAGTTCATAGACAGCCGCCATCTCTGTACCTGGCAGCAACATGAATCTAAATCTGCTTTACTGTATAGCAAGCACTCACACACTTGACTAACAGTGACAACTCATTGGAAACCTTGTGCTTTATAATAAGTTACTAGGTAAACCCCCATAATGTAAACCAAATGGTAACAACTATGAATATTATTTAACTCTTATATTATTTAGTTTACTAGTGTAGTAGTCTGCAGTGACCTCTCAGGTAAGGAACCGCATAGACAGGTGGGTGTGCGGAGTGTGGTGACATCACGGAGCCTAGGTGGTGTAATGGTTAGCACCCTGGCACAGAATGCAAAGAGACAATATTTCCCATTTGCGTCACCCCCACAACAATATTATACCCTATGCTTCATCAGTCCATCCTCAAATTAACAACTAACTCAACCTTAAGAACTACAGCAAAGTTGTCCTCCGACCATTTATTCTATAACATTGCTTTCCCAATATATACTGTATTCCATTTCCTGCCTTCCCTTACTCCATATTTATCCGACTAAGTAAGAACAGCAGGCATGGAAATGAGGTGATGCTGCAAAAGTCAGATAAAGACCATGTCAGATAAAGACCATGTTACAATCGAGGAAATCCATGCCAAGATGCTGCAGTCAATTGAACCACACAAAGGTCTCCTGATGATCGTAATGAGATGCAAACTGCAGTGGTGTGGCCATATTTGCCATGAATCAGGTCTGGCCAAAACCATCTTGCAACGCACAGGGAAAGGGGATAAAAGCCAAGGCGGACAAACAAAGACGTAGGAAGACAACATTAAGGAATGGACAGACTAGAGATTGGTGAGTCCCATAAGGCAGTGGAGAACAGGGACACGTGGACAAAATGGTGGCAACGTCATCTGAGATGACGAATGACCATCATGGTTAAGGTATCGATGATGATGAAGATGAGATGCCATGCATCCCCACATATACCAAAATAATGCAACATGTTCCAAATAGCTGATTAGTAAAGATCGCCATAATAGTGCCCACATTGAGAGTGTTGATTCTGCAAATGCCTCTGATGAAAGCGAATAATGCATTGTACAGTTGAGCTTTTGCATACCTCATTGCTTAGCTGGAGCCGATACACAATAATCAATGTGTTATTACTAATTCAACTGTAGCCGTTAGTAGCTTGTTGGTTTTTTTCCCCATTAGAAATCCATTACTATATTTGGCCATTGTTAGTGCATCAATATTAAAAATGCAAAGCAACACCTGTGGTTTAGGGACATTGGACAAGTTCCAACTGTCTCTAAGTGCTACATAGACGGCTATGGCTTACAACTGGGCACAATGAACCTAGGGTACTAACTGAAGTAGTTCTGTCACGGTACATTAACTGATGTCATTAGAGCAATGCAGGCTTCATCACGTCTCCATCCTTCATGCTGTCACATTTGAGCATAGCTGTAGCGCTTCTTTGATGAAAAGGTTTTTTTTTTTCCTTTTGTTTAATTGTATATTTGTTTGAGTTTCATATCATGGCAACATCTACGGTGATATTTGGTTGGGTACTGAGTGGTGGCAGGGCACACTCATGGTGACATTACAGTGCTGGGAGACTGAGTATTCACTGGGAGTTTGGGCCACTGACACTATGACTCAATTTCCCACTCAGTCATATTATCCTGATAGTGAACTGACCAGTTCTTGCTATATCCTAGTAATGTTGAGCGCTAGGCTAGGTAATGACAACATCATTTAGGGAAGTCATTGGTTTGACCCAACTGGAATTCAAACTCCCGACCTTCCGCACGGGAAACCTGCACTCAACAGATTCAGCCACCATGTTCCGCTTGAGTCTTTAGCTGTGTTTACATGGGAAAATGTAAAACGATCTAGACAAATCGATTTATATGAAGCGATTTAGTGGCGCGTTCACACATGGAGCAGTTTAAGGCGGAAATTGATATCTGCGCATGAGCAAGTCCAGACTAACCAGCGCCAGTTTGGGTTTGTCAAGGTCACCACGAGAGAGTGTGGGTTCGACCTAGATATGTATAGACTGAGTCGTATTGTTTTGGAATGGTCAAAACTTCTGCTGGGCAGTGAAAACCTATAAATAAATGATGAAACAAATATCTCGGTACAGCTAGCGGTTTCATAGACCAAATTATATAATATGTGCTTTTGATCGACCGGAAAATCAACAAACTCAGGTCTCGACTGCATATGCGTGTGAGATGCTTAAGCTACTGCGCTTCATATAAACCACCTCGCGAGGTGGTGTACATATACCGATTTATATGAATCGATTCAGCCCTAAAACGCCTCAGCGTCACGTTTACACGGCAAATGTAAATCGATCTAGACAAATGGTTTTATATGAAGCGTTTTAACTCGCCCGTGTAAACACGGCTTTTCTCTCAGTTCAAAAACCGAATTATGGACCGCCATTGTCACCACCATCTCCCTGTATGCTTGTGAATCATTGATCCTCATAGTAGCCCTCCAAAGAAGAATACTATAACCATGGAAATGAGGTGCTTCTGTAACAAAGACTACATTACTGAAGTATGTGTGAAGATCCAGCAAGCAATCCGGGGCATTCTCTGTGGCGGAGTGGTTAGAGTGTCTGACTTTTTTCTAGGTCAGACTCCTAATCTGAGTGTCGGTGGTTTCAATTCCCCATGCCCCCAGCTCTGCCAATTTGGATTTCCACCACTGTGTATAACTTGCAGCGTCATCAAAGGCCGGTTGCTCTCATACCATGTCTATGTGGTGTTGGAGGTTAAAAATCTGTTGGGTCGGTAAAAGTGTAGGCTCGGGCTTTCTATCGACCAGCAGTGGAATGAGGAAGACCAGTTGTCTATGACTGAAATTTCCCCTGCTTAAACAACTAATGGACCAAACAAAATAAATAAAAAATCGGACCACACAAAGATCTGATGATCATAAAGAGATAAAAACTGCAGTGGTATGGTCACGCTTCCTATTTGTGATATATGCGTAATAGATGTACAGTTGTGTGGTTAATATATGTTAATGAGATGCAGAGGTTGAGACAAAGAGTTATGCAAATGAGATGACGTCATGGAAAGTTTAGCCGGCGGGTCAAGCATGCCCTAGGCTGTGAATAAACCATTCAGTATCCAGAAGTCAAAGTGTTCAGATGTCGTACTTTCACACTATTCCTCAGGTCTGAGCAAAACCATATTGTAAGGCACAGTGGATGGGGGTGGAGGAAATGGGACAGATAAAGCAGGCTTGAGGGCAGGAAGTGGGGCAGATAACGCAAGCAGTCGGAAGACAACATCAGGGAATAGACAGGCAGTGAAGAACATGGAAAAATGAACACAACTGCTTGCAAAGTCATTTGTGATGCCCCAACAACCGTGCTGGTTAAGGGACTGATGATGATGGTGAATGCAGAGTGCCAAACATCGTAGTTTCTGGTGGCATCTGCCTCAGCCAGGAAGGAGATTCAAAAGAATGTTTGTTTTATGTAACGACGCCTCTAAAGCGCATCGAATTTTATCATCGGCTATTGGACGTCAAACATTTGGTCATTCTGACACATTTCTTTAGAGGAAACCTGAGGTCGCCACATAGGCTACTCTTTCCGATAAGCAGCAACTGGTGTTTTATATGCACTTTCCCACAGGCAGGACAGCACATACCACAGTCTTTGATGAACCAGTTGTGGACCACTGGTTGGAATGGAAAATATCCCAAACCTCAAATGTGTCCTCTGACCAGGATCGATCGGATAACCCACACCTACACAGCTGGACACGCTACTGTCTGAGCTACGTCCCGCTCCCTGGAATGGGATTCAAGGGAAGCGACTACTGTCCTCATCAGGCAACCCTGATTGAGATTGTTCTTGATAGGGAAATCAGCACAATAAGATGCTATATTTTTCGTTGAGGCTGATCAGCTTAGCCACATCTAAATACTCTGGTATTTTTTTAAAATAACAATATTACCCATTGGGCATAATAATGCAACCACATAAAGCAAGTGGTGACAACTTGGTCTATAACAATAAAAACACTGAACGATTAAAATTATTCACTTGTGTTTAATTTTTAAATCATTACATGTCACTTGCTCCTATTATAAGAAGATATGAAGAGTACAGGTGCAAAACCCAATAAAATGTCATTCCGGCCGAATTGATGAAACCAGCACTATCAGATTTGAGCTGAAGATGGTATCATTCTGATACTCAAACCCTTTTTGCGGGGCAGAAACCAGCATTTCCCTTATATAATGCAGTACTGAATTATGAAATTGAGTTTAACTGTAAATCACAACAGAAATTCTATTTTACAGAAGATAACCCAAATGGATGTGTAGGTTTAGTTCCTCAACTCTTCATGCCCACCACCATGTTGTCATTTGATAATTATTATCAGTACTAACTATTTGTGACAGCATGTACTGTGGAAAATGCATTGTAGAGCATTTTCCAATAACAGCCTGCCTTATGCCCAGCAGTGTTGACAACTAATGCTGTGGGCAGTAGTTCATTTTGTAACATGCTCTACGAAAAATTTATACTATAGACTTTCCACCACCAACTGGCCCTCTCATGACACATAGGCCGTACTCGATTAACACGACCCGGGTGACTTGGGTCACCCGAGTCATCAGAATTTCAAATCGAACACTGCGAGTGGAGTCGGGGAATTCACATGCCGAGTGCAAAATGACCCAACCCCCGTAACCCACCTCTTGGCTGGGGTTTGAGAGGAGCGATGACGTCACATCTGTGCTGGTACCTGTAGGATAACAGCTACCAGTACAGGTCCTATGTGTTGTTTTAATGCTTTTTTTTAATAACCTAGATTGACAGCTTCTACAATCATAAAATACTTTAAATCCTATTTTGCCGGGCTTATATCGGTTATTGAAAACAAATATTAAGTTTTAGATTTAGTCACCATTTTTTCCACCCCGAGCGTATTCGTTTATTCAACCCGAGTCTCTAGGATATGCGCATGCGCCAAGAAGTGGCTCGGGTGACCCGAGTTGATTAATCGATTATGCCCTGGAAGAACTAAATGTTGGGGACAGCAATTCTGTGAAAAGTGTCTTGCAGAAGAGTGTCCACCACTGGCCTGTTTTGTAGCAGCAGCGGCAATGACTAATGATGCCCCGTGCTGATATGACCTTAGATGTTGCTAGGACGTAAAACAACAAAAAACAAACAATGATGTGGTCCGCAACACTCACTGTGCACACCAACCGGAGGTGGTGCCCGAATCAATTATCCCCATGCTTCCAATGCAGAAGGTCAGAAGTTTTATTCCCAACTGAGTCAAATCAATGACTTAGAAAATTGATGCTTGTTGCTACCTAGCCTGGCACTTGACATTATTACGATAGGACAAGTCCTGACTAGCCCAGTGTCAGGGATACTGTGACTGATGTGCAAAATCAGGTTATGGTGTTGGCAGCCTGGTATCCCAGATGGGCAGCACTATAAAGTCGTCCTGAGTGTGCACTAACACAAGGCGGTATCTGCCCTGATATGATCTGAGATGTTGCTAGAACGTCAAACTCAAACAAGCAAATAAAAGGTAAACAAAAAACATCAAAGAAGCATTAGGACGTAAAACCCCAATAGACAACCAAAGCTATGCATGCCTAGCCGGACAGAGTCTATCCAAGTTGCATTGACCATTATTATTAACCCAGATAGTACAGAATTGCCATATGATACTTAGATAAGAGAACGATATTTTCCGAGAAAACCACCAAGAGGGGATTAATTATTGGGTGCAGGCTGAGGTGTTCTATCCCCAAAGTGTGGATATTTCAGTTGGTGTGCGTGTGTGTTGTGTGTGTGTTGGGGGGCGGGGGGGGGGAGGGAGAAGGTGTGGGGGTTGAGGTGTAGCGGTGACCAATTAACGCTGTCTGAAATGCTTCCCGTGATGAGAGCCAATAGGATCCCGACGCGAAAACAAAACTCAACAGAGCACTCCACAACACTGGTCCCAACTGGGGCCTGACGCGCCACTATCGCCCCCCTTGTGGGGAAAGCGCGAACTAAACAGCCGTGAGCTCCTTCGCTCTCTACAGTGCACTATGTCTCTCTCTCTCTCTCTCTCTCTCTCTCTCTATATATATATATATATATATATAAATAATGTAGACCCGTACCTGTGTATGTGTCTGTGTGTAGATATCCGTGGGCAGGCATTCATGAGATCAACCAGCCCACTATTGTCAGTGTCAGATTGCGTTGCCATGGCAACGCATTTCATTCTTTATTCACCGAGATGGACTAAGTGAGCGATAACCGAGCGTTAAGTGGTAAGCCCTTATTCAGTGCGATTCAAAAATAGCAAGCTGCCATTGTATAGATAATTGCCATTTCCCATTACTTTCCAGTGCCTATTTGGTGATGGACGTGATTTTCCACCAGTTGCGCAGACGCAGACATTACCTATGGGTACACCTCACACGTATCCGCAGTCGTGGAAAAGCAATACTTTTAGGCAAAGAAAGCATAGTTCAGCGCCAAAGCGTATGATATCTTGTTACTTGTGTAATGAATCACACATGGTCCATATTGCTGTGGCAATGTGGGTAATTCGGGGGAGGCGGACGACCACCCTCCCCCTCCCCTACCGCCCCCCCCCCTTCTCTTACCCTCACCAATCTCCAGACACTCTCCTCCCCTCCTCCCCTTCCCCACTCACTCACCTCCCCTCACCCTCACCACCTAGATGGCGCCACCACCTCCTCCCCTCACCCCACTCCCTCCAGGCACCGCCACCACAGCCTCCCTCCCCCCTGCTCCCGCCGCTGGTCCCGACGCTGCTCCCGCCGCTGGTACCTCCCCCCCCTTCCTCCTTCCGCCTCCCCATCACCTCGGCCACTTCTCCTCCTGCCACAGCACCGATAAGACCTACTCTCAACGCCCCTCACGCCTCAGGCCGCTCACCACCGTCGATACGACAGTTCACCACGCCACACCAACCCACAATGCCGGCACGGAAATCCACACGGCGCGCCACTACCACGGATGCGGCACCCACAACGCCCAACGAAACAACACCACGAGTAAGGGGGCGCCCGCGCTCAGTCATCACTAAACCTAAAACTGCGACAGCGCCTCGGGACGACAGTGAAGACGGAACGTCCGCACACGCACAGATATTGCTGCTCAGGCAGTCAGTGAACGAATCCATCCAACAACAGGCTGAACTCGCTAAGACCGTCACCACCAGGCTATACGCACTGGAGGAGGCTGGCCTCAGTAAACGCACAAGGAGAAGCTCAACAGACGGGAAAACGCCGCAGAAAAGGAGACGCCGCGCCACCCACGACTCGTCAGGATCGAGCCCGTCACCCTCACCACGTGGCCGCTCATCACGTGGCCATTCACCACCATCACGAAAACACCGCATAAGATCACCACGACCAACCCCACGATCCAACCGACACGGGAATGATGACCATGAACGCAAGAAACACAGGCAGTCCTGCCACGCACCCCAGACACCGACCCCATCATCAACCGATGACGACGAACAGCGAGATGTAGTAGACGCCATAATAGGAGCTAACAAGACACAAGGACGAACATCCAGCCGAGGTAAGGCCCAACTCCTACCCCACACATACGTAATACGGGACGAGAAGAAAGGCAAAGTAGGACCAGGTGAGAGCACGTGGCACGAATACTTTGCGGCACTTGCACGAATGAGAAAGGATCCCAAAGTGCCGCGCTCATGGACCAGACCCATACTAGATCACCAGGACGACATATTTGAGATGGCGGCCGACTGGAAGTGGGACACGTGCCTCGCCTGGTCGGAGAAAGTGTTCGCCATGGTGGATGACGGACGACTGCCTAAGGCATGGAAGGACGAACAGGCCATAAAAGATCTCCAAAGGGCAGCATGCCTGGCCGGCATCCAACGCGAAGAAAAGAACCGATCGGCACGTGCCACACAAGGCAAAGGAGACGAACAACACACGGCACCAATAAACACCCCATACAAAAGACCTGAGTTCAACCACGACACCTACGGCAGACCCTGCCATAGATGGAACTGGGGCACAGACTGCGGCCACTCCACCTCCCACGGCACGGGTAGTGATCGACGCGCACACGTGTGTGGGTGGTGTGCAAACAAATACAGAAAGGCAAACCCCCGCAAGGAGCAAGACTGTAATAATAAAAGACGGCAGAACGAACGCAAGGCGACGGCAACAGATACAGACGAACAAAAAACGGTTTTCACTAAACGGCCCTGGACAGGCCGTAGAAATTGCCGACACCACCGACACCGATGAAAACACGACCGACACCGACTCAAAAGACGAACACCAACCCTTACTCAAAATTGTGTCGGTAACACTCGCCCTTAACACACCCACACAACCATGGACACAAATCAACAGCACGGCCACCTCATCGGAAGAAACCGACACCAACCACCACGTGGGCACACACGCGTCAGACGACCCCCCACCAGACAACAACCCCGGCGCACACAGTCACCATAACCACCAACAAAGCCCAGTGCCACCACGACGAACATGCCGCGGAACAAACGAAACAGCTGGCCACGAAACAGCCCACACGGGGCAGATGCATCACCAGACACTGCAAACAACTCTCCCGCCAAAACCGCGAGCAGCCCAACCGCCACACAAGACCACGTGGCATGCGGTGCCGACCGCCACCCCACAACCGCCACTCCCACCCGCGGCGGCCACACCCCATTAAGCCCCGATAACCAACCGCGGCACGGCACCGCCTCCAACACATCAGTCGCATCACGCGTAGCCGCCACCACGACGAACCCCCATAATGAGAATTATGGCGCTCGCCTACCCGACACCACAGACTCCGAGACCAGTGAATATTACACCACAGACGCGGTCTACCACCCGACCCCACTCAACACCCGAACACCCCGGGTAGGAGAGGACAGAGCACACACTATAGAACACTGCCTACTTCCGGTCTTCAGCCCCACTCCACCGCCCACACCGGCAGACAGACCCCCGCCCCATACCCCAGCAACTGGCATGGGAGGCACCGACCACAATACTCCACCACAAAACCGAACACCCCGGGTAGAAGGAACTGGAACCGGCGCCACACCCCCCCCTCCCCTCATCCCACCACAACCACACCAACAACCGCCCCCCCCCACCAGAGATGATACCCACCACCACCGATACGGACCACACCAATCCGCCTCTACCGACATTCTTGCTCGCCACCCACTCAACAGACTGACCGTCGCATGTGTACAGCCTATAGTCCCAACACGCACCATACACCAACACGCGACCGACCCCGACCCAGACAATGGTGAACCCCCAGACGCCCTACTCACCCACCAACAACGCGCACACGCGTCGGAAGACATCGAAGATGTCACAGACGACCACGGCAGCCAGGTCGACACCCCCTACAACCCACCCCACACACCACTCTCATATAAAATCACACTCGACAGGATCTGGCCAGTGTCAATACCAGCAGCCTGGGCCAACCAGGTTTACCAATATATCTACAACCAGGTCCGGGAAACGGCACTCCCAAACCATGTCGCCGCACGCATCCCGGTCCCCTCGGGCCTCAAGATCGACCGATGGAGACACTTACTCGCCGACTACCACGACACCGAGCTCCTCGACTTCTTAGAATACGGCTGGCCAGTCGACTACACGGCAGACACGGCACCCGTACCGTCGAGGGCAAATCACCGCGAGGACCCCGAAAACTTCCAATGGATTGAAAAATACATACGTGAAGAAACGTCACGAGGGGCCATCCTCGGGCCACTCAGCCAACCCCCCTTCCTCCCCTGGGCGCAGATCAGCCCGATGATGACCCGGGCAAAGAAAAACACCACCGAGCGCCAGGTCATTGTCGACCTTAGCTTCCCCAGGGGAGCTAGCGTAAACTCTGGCATACGGTAAGGCCACTATCAAGGCCGCCCCGTCACCTACACCCTCCCGAACATAACCAACCTTACTGACGAGGTCACCTGGATCGGCCAAGGAGCTTGGATATGGACGATCGACCTTGCCCGCGCCTACCGCCAACTCCGCACCTGCCCCCTCTCCGTTCCCCTCCTCGGAGTCATGATAAATGACGAACTCTACTTCGACATCGCCCCTCCATTTGGGTGCCGCACCTCGTCCATGGCCTGTGCACGCACCACCAACGCCGTGACGTACCTACTCCGAAAAAAGGGCCACTTCGTCCTGTGCTACCTGGACGACTTTGTCGGGGCGGCACCCACAGAGTACCAGACAGTCGAGGCATACGTCGATGCCATACAGCTCGCCGCCGACCTAGGGCTCGACCTCTCCACACACAAGTGTGGCCCGCCATCCCAAAAGACCGAATGGCTCGGGTTCGAGGTCGATACTACCGACATGGTCGTCCGCATACCGGCACTCAAACTCCACGAGGTCGTCACCGAGTGCGCCCCCTGGACACCCGGTGCAAAAGCCTCAAGGAAAGACCTCCAGCGCCTCGTCGGACGACTGCAGCACATCGCAAAGTGCGTGCGCCCGGCGAGGAGATACATGAACCGGATCCTGGCGGCACTCAGAGCCGCTCCCTACACCGGGAAACACACAATAACAAACGAAATGACCCTCGACATCGAGTGGTTCAAGTCCTACGCACACCTCTCTAATGGTGTCGTCTTACACCGCCCACCACCCAAGCACGAATGGGTCATTGAGTGCGACTCATCCCTCCTCGCTGGAGGAGCGCACTCCCCAGGAGGCTACATCACGGAAGAGTACCAGCCCGAGTACCTCGACGATGGTCACAATATCGCACAGCTCGAGGCGATAAACCTCATTGTCGCACTCCACGCCCTCACCCCGCCCAACCCCCAGGACTATGCCGTCATCATCAACACCGACAATCAGGCCTCACAAATCATTCTTGAATCCGGTGCCGGAAGGGATCCCACCCTCTGCGCCTGCGCCCGAGCCGTCTGGAGGTTTGCGGCACTCAACTCCTGCGAGATCCGCGTCGTCCACAAGCCTGGCACTGAGATCGCATTCGCCGACGCCCTCAGCAGGGCACCCTTCGACCGGGCGGCCAGGCGGAAAGCGGATAGATTCGTGGACGACATGGACCTCGTCCGAGTGCGCGTCGTCCACAGTACTGCCATACTCGACACAGACGAATAGCCTGGGTCGAGATAACTATTTGCCTCTCTCTCCCCAGGCAAACAAGAAGAACACCACCGACTCGCCCACCTCTTCAGAGCCGGCCTCGCGAAGGGCACCTGGAGAAACAAAAAACGACAGATAACCACCTACCTCAGACACTCCCTCGACAGAGACTACGACCCTACCCGCCCGACTCAGCTAGACATAGCATCATACCTAGCCTCCATCTCCATATCACTCCACTCCCCCGGAGCCGTGATGAACCATCTCAGTGCCACGCGGACATGGGTCAGGCTCAAGGACGGCAGAACAAGAGGATTCGACTCATACCTCGTCACGATAATCAAAAGAGGCATCACCCGGGACTCCGACCATATCCCTCGACAGGCTCCTCCCCTCACACCTGCTGACCTCCATGCCGTCACCACCTTCCACCGTAAGGCTGGCAACAATGCAAAGGTCCTCACGGCGGCCATCCTGATTGGGTACTTCTCCCTCCTCCGACAAGGGAACCTCCTCGTGACGGGCCGCCCGGACGACCCCGGACACACCCTCAGATACCAAGAGATCACCAGCCACCGGACCCACCTCACCGTCGTCATCCGCTCCACCAAGACCTCCAGAGCACGATCCGACCAATATGCGATAACCATCCCTCGGATCCCGACCTCCAACTGCTGCCCCGTACGAGCCTGGAGGCACTACTCGAGCGCCACTTCACCTCGACCACTCGACCCTGCCTTCATGACCCCGGACGCGTCTCCACTGACGGTCAACACACTCACGACCGCACTACGTGCCGCATTACGTTACTCAGGATGCCCCAACTCATCCGGATACACCCTCCACAGCCTCCGTCGGGGTGCCGCACAGGCATGTGCCGCCGCCGGAGTGCCCCTTAAGGACGTCGCAGACCTCGGCCACTGGCGGTCGTCCGCCGTCCACTAATACGTTCCCCAGCAGGCATTCGCGGTCGCGACCCGGGCACTCTCAACACTATTTGGTTGAGGCCCGGGTCACTTAAGACTCTAACTAACGATAAAGACATTACCTATGACATTTGACATATCCAACTGTCGAACTTGACCTCTGATTACATTACTTCACTCTTACATTGCCTTACTGAATAAATCCCATACTATGTAGTCTGCCTCCTGTCCTGAATTATGCACGATTGTCCATATAAAATAAAAATTACTTTTGGGTAACGTGAACATGAGCGGTACTACACCATTGGGAAACTACAAAGCCTATTTGATGCGCGTCCTACAATTAAAATTGAATTTGACAGGATTAATTTATCGGGTCTTGTAGACACATGTGCGGCTAAGAGTTTGATACATTTGTCTCTTTTCCAATCGCTGATTGACATGGGTGTATCTGATGGGCAATTGTATAAAGGTAGTAGATTGAGATCTCTGTCACGGCATCTAATTCCTACTGTAGCTATAGCATGTATGTCTCTTTACGTCATGTCCTTTCTTTGTAGTAGATTCACTGAGCTTTGATATGCTCATAGGTACAGATGTAATGGAAATTTGTGCACCTGAAATTAGTTATGCAAATTAATTTGTTTCCTTGTGTGGTATTGTACATCCGTGGATAGGTTTAGAGACTATAAATAGAGGAATTGCAGGGATAGTTCTAGAATTAGACTACTGTAAGATACTATTTCCTTCTTTATTTCCTGAGTCTGATGTTACTAAGGTTGTAGAAATGCATATCAATACGGGTAATGCATATCCTGTTAATCAGAGGTCGTAATGCCCCCCACCCCCCATCTCTCTTCCCCTGCGCGACGGTTGGCAGTTACCTCAGCCCCCCTCCCCCACCCCGACGGCCACACACCTTACACTCGCGAGGCGTACGGCTCCCCTTGCGCCGCCTGGAACCGGCACCCCGCCTCATACGATCTCGCACCTCCCATGCCTGCGCCTACTGCGCGAACGTGAGGCGTATCCTCACGGCTCATAGCGAGGCAGTGTGCTACACCAAACGTTGCCGTGAGCGCGCCCTGGCAGCTGGCCCCTCGGCAGATTTGTAATCGGTGGGCGGCATACCACCCACACGGACGGAGGCAACCCTGCGGCCCCCCGGGACCGCGGCCCTGTCCCTGCAGTGGTGGGCCTTTGCCGGCCACATGCTACCGCAACCCCCCCCAGGGGCCCTCAAACCCCGGTGCAGCCGCCCCCCCCCGCCCCCCTTTGACGTCACCCCGGAAGTTGCCGGCCCCAACTCAGATGCAGCTGAGCCCTCAGATGCCCGGCTCCATTACGCCCCCCACGGCGGCCCACCACATTTTCTACTCTCACCCCACACTCGCCCGACTCTTCAGATGTCGCCGCCCCTCGGCCGATGGTTGGGTATTACATAACCAATCAGGCCCCATCTCAGAAGCTGGAGTTGCCGCTACCCGCCGCCAGAGGCGTCGCCAGCTGCAACCCCACCACCTCCCCACCAACCACCAGTCGACCTCCCCCCTACTAGTCCCCCCTCGGGTAGGGGGGGGGGGGGGGGGGGGCGGGGGGCGGCTTGGAGTGCTCCCGCCACCAATCTCGTTCCCGCTGCCGCCATGCCCGTCGCCGACCATCGGCCGGCGACACTGCCTACATAGGCCACCTCCCCTGCTTCCACCCCCCCATGCCCCTCCCAACCCCCTACCCGACCTTGCCTCGCCGCCCCTACCTGCTGCGCTGATTTTGGCGCTCCTCTCTCCGACTCCGTCTCTGCCCCTCACCGGACATCCTCCCCGGCCCCCACTCCCGCCCTCTCCCGGCCCCCCCCTCGGCGACTTTGGGGAGACCGTCGCCTACGTGGTCCGGGATACCCTCTCCGCTTCCCCTTCCTGTGCCCCCACCCCCAAGGACTGCGCCCCACCCTCCTCTCCATCTGGCCCCACACCTCCGGCGAGGCCTGGGCCAGTTACCCCACCTTCACCTGGGCCTGCACGGACCTTCCTAATTGTTTTGGCCACCCGCATCCCCCTCCATTCAGGCCTCCACATCCTCGCTTGGCGGGACCGGCTCCAGGAGTACCACAACCTCGACGTGGTCGACCTCCTCGAGTTTGGCTTCCCGACCAACTACTCTGCCCACGTCCCCTCTCGCCCCAAAAACCTTTACCCGGGAGGGACGGGAGCACGAGGTCCACCTCCGCGACTTTGTGGAAACCGAGCTCATTCACGGTACCCTCGCCGGCCCCTTCCACCTTCCCTCCTTCACCCCCTGGGGCCAGGTCTCGCAGATGAATACCCGGCCCAAGTCCGATCCCGGGAAGAGGCGGGTCATCGTCGACCTCTCCTACCCTCCCGGAGGCTCCCCTGCGTGGCCGACATGGGGCGCCACCTCCTCTGGAAAAGGCCCAGCTCCTACACCTGGACGGCAGACATATCCCAGGCCTACCACCAGCTCTGGGCCGAACCCCTTGTCCACCCTCTGTACGGGATCACCTTGGACGAGGCGACATATGTTGACCTCGCCCTCTCCTTCGGCTGCCGATCCTCCGGGTCTGCCTGCATCTGGGTCATCACGGTCGTCGCTTGGATCCTCCGGAGCGAGGGCTTCCATGCCCTCGTGTACATCGACGACTTTGTTGGGTGCGAGTGGCCCTACCTCCAGGTCCGACAGGCCTTCGACGGCTTCATCGATCTGCTTGCCGCCCTCGGCTTGAAGGTCACCCCCGGGAAGTGTCACCGCGGGCGATCCGGTTTATCTGGCTCAGCTTCGCCCTCGACAGCGAAGCGATGACCATACGGATCACCCCCGACAAAGTTGAGGCTCTCGTGGTCGACTTTGAGACCTGGATAACCCACCCTACCATTGGTTGCCATGAGCTCAAACGTGTCCTGGGGCCCCTCAACCACGTCAGCAGCTGCATACTCCTCGCAAGGAAGTTCATGGGCCAGCTCCTCGCAGCCCTGCGCAACGGCCTGCACCTCCTCCGCATCCTAGAGGTCCGCCTCCTGGTGGTAGAGCGGGGCCTACTCTCCGACGAGGTATTATGCCCGAGGGTACCCTGAGGTGTTTCGGGCGCTACATATAATTTTTAACTGTACCTTGGTGACCTACATCATGTGGCCGGCAAGGTGTCACTGTCATTGTGCCCGTGTGTGTGCCGTGTCTGCCGCAGCGACCCCGCCACCCCCCGCCCCGCCCCGCCCCGCCCCGCCCCGCCCCGCCCCGCCCCGCCCCGCCCCGCCCCGCCCCGCCCCGCCCCGCCCCGCCCCGCCCCGCCCCGCCCGCCCCGCCCCCCCGCCCCGCCCCGCACCGCCCTGCCCCGCCCCGTCCCCCCCCCCGCCCCGCCCCGCCCACCGCCACTGCCCCTCCCCGCACGCCAGCACCGCCCAACACCGCCCCGCACCGCCCGCCACAGCCCCGCAACGCCCCGCAACCGCCCCGCACCGCCCGCACCGACCAGCACGCCGCCCCACCGCCCCCAAACGCCCCGCACCGCCCCCCACACCGTCCCACACCCCCCTTGCACCCCCCGCCCCGCCCGCCCGCCCACCCCGCACTCCCCCACCGCCCCGCACCGCACCGCACCTCCCCGCACCGCCCCGCCCCCGCCCCGCACCACCCCGCCACCGCCCCGCCCCCACCGCCCCGCCCCACCCGCACCCCGCACCCACCCGCACCGACCGCACCCACCGCCCCGCACCGCCCCGCACCGCACCGCCCCGCACCGACCCGCACCACACCGCACCGCACCGCCAAGCACCGCCCCGCACCGTCCCGCACCGCCCCGCACCGCACCGCCCCGCACCGCCCCGCACCGCCGCACACCGCCCCGCACCGCCCCGCACCGCCCCGCACCGCCCCGCAACGCCCCGCACCGCCCCGCACCGCCCAGCCTTCCCGGGTGAATGGCGGGTATTGGAGGTGCACTGTGTGTGCTGCTGGTGGTGCTACTTGGTGATGGTGGTGGTGGTGGTGGTGCTGCTCTCTGGTAGTGTTGCTGCAAGTGGTGACGGTGGTGACATCAGGGGCCGGACAGGTGGGCGGGCAGGTGGCGTCCTACTACTAGTACAAGGTTTGCTCGTCCTACCCACCACCCACCAACTCACACCACCTACACCAGCCATTGAACCATTCAGGTTTCCACATCTATCACATCTTTCCCCTCCCCACCCTCCCCCATCAGATACTTCCTCTACCCCCCCCCCCACCCACTAGAAGATCCGTCCGGTGTACTTAGCCCCCACCCAGCACCCTCCTTTCCTGCTACCCGCCTCCCACCTCCCCACCTCCCCGCCTCCCCACTCACCGCCTCACACCTCCCGCCTCACACCTCCCGCCTCCCGCCTCCCCTCTCCCCACTCACCGCGTCCCGCCTCCCGCCTCCCGCCTCCCGCCTCCCGCCTCCCCTCTCCCCACTACCCCCTCCCACCTTCCTTCACCCCTCTCCCCACCACCCGCTCGCTCCCCGCCTCCCGTCTGCCCGCCTCCTCACTCACCGCCTCCCGCCTCCCCGCAACCCAATCACCGCTCCCCGCCCCCCCGCTCCCCGCTCCACACTCCCCGCTCTCCGCTGCCCGATCCCGGCTCCACGCTGCGGCTAGCAGCCTGGAACTCTCGGGCGGTGAAGGGTGGGGACGTGAGCTTAGTGGGCTCATTCTGCCGCGTCGTGTCGTGGTGTTGTCGTCGGGTTGTGCTGCCGCGTAAGACAGGAGGTTATCAACACAAGATTATACACACAAGGAGCCCGCACAGCGGATACGCACGTCTTAGTGGTGACACCATATATAAGTCCCACTGTGCATCCCAGCGACTGTGCAACTGTGTAGTTGTGCGACTAGGCAACTGTGAAGCGAACCCACTGAGCTCAAGTGTGTAATTGTGCAAGTGTGCAACTGTACAACTGTACAACTGTGAAATTGAGCAAATATGCAAACGTGATACAACTGTGCAACTGATAAAGGTCCAACGGTGCAATTGTGCAACTGTGCAACCGCGATACAACAGATCACCTGTGGAATTGTGGAATTGTGGAATTGTGAAACTGAGCAACAGTGCAACTGTGTAAGGATATAACTGTACAACCGAGCAACAACATAATTGTGCAACTGTGGTATAACTGTGCAACAGTGAATTTGTGCAATTGAGCCACATCACAGACGTGCAACTGTGCAACAAACGTGTAAGGACCCATTGGATACCGAGTCGCCCTCCGAGTGAGTATTTAATATGGTTGTATACAGTACGGGTTATAATCAAGCACATGGACAGATCTGCAAAGTACTGGTAAGCAGTCTCGTAGCATGACGTGTTGATATGCTCTTTTTGTTTTTTTGCTGAATCAGTTGATTGCTTTGGATAAGTTATTGTTTCAGCAGATGGATGTCCACGTTATTTAAGATGTCGATATATGTGTGTATATGTATGTATATATGCCTATATGTGCACATGTGTATACTGTACATGTATATTATGTGCATATGTATGTATGTATATATATATATATATATATATATATATATATGGGTCAGGATCACAAAAAGAGGCCAATTGGTGGAAGTTGTCAGCGTCGAGCATGGATGTCGGCGTCGATGGGTATAATTATAATTTAGCATTGATATAGGTGTTGGAAAGTCTTTAAATTTATCCTGAATGTAAAGGTCGAGAAAATATAACAACCTGATTTGTTTCTAGGATAATATAATATAAAACAAAGAAATGCACGAGACTTTAAGAATTGTGACGCTGACATCTGTTAAAGTTGTCAGCATCGATCATTGGATGTCGGCGTCGATTGGTATAATTATGATTTAGCATTGACAGAGGTGTTGGAAAGCCTTTAAATTTATCCTGAATGTAAAGGTCGAGAAAATAAAAAAAACGGATTTGTTTCTAGGATAATTTAATATGAAACAAAGAAATGCACTACACTTTTAAGAATTGCGGCGCCGACATCTTCACTTGACCACCGATTGGCCCGTTTTCATGAGGCTGACTCATATATATATATATATATATATATATATATATATATATATATATATATATATATATAGGTACAGCAGTATATATGTGCTAATGTAAACAATTGACCGTCAGAGTGAGTCTGGAGGCGATACGGATCAGACACAGCTGGCTTAATTTATAGGTGGTCAGAGGCCCTGACAGGTGGCACTGCTGTGGCCAAACCTGGAACTAATCACTGACATACAGTTGCTACGGTTTGCAAATAACAACACAAATATAATTGAAGGTCATATTGTCCTTGTTTATATTCCCATAATAGGTTATAGAGCACATATATATATATATATATATGCACTGACCTCTCATGGAAGGAGCTGCACAGACAGGTAGGCGTGGCTAGTGTGGTGACATCAGAGAGCCTAGGTGGTGTAATGGTTAGCACACTGGCCTGGAATGCAAAGAGATGTGGATTTGAGTCCCGCTCTAGACGCAATATTTATCATTTTCGTTGCCCCCCCCAACGACATATGTATAAATGGGGATACATCGATATTTGGAAGTATATATCTCTGTATATATGCATATGTCTAATATTATATGTATTTATGTATACACACCAATGACATAAAATGTTGTACTTCTTGCTTCCTAGCTTGGCATTAATAAGATAGCGCAAGGACTGGTTAGTGTCAGGATATTGTGAGTGTGTGGGTTCATGGTGCTGGTGGCCTGGTCTCCCAGTGGGGCAGCACTTTAAAGTGTCCATGAGTGTGCACTGTCACAAGTATGTGCCCATCCTCATATGACCTTACATGTTGCTCCATCTACCAACCAACCATCCAAACTTCTGCGTACCAATGTATGTGTTGTCATGCATGTACATACCTAATGTATGCATGCAGTATACATGCCTACGAATTCATGCGTGTGTATATGCATGTATGCATGAACATATAGAGTTCAGGCGTAAAACCACGTAAATCCCAATCCAAAAATTTAGTTTATATAACAGATTTTTAACTGAAAATAATTTTAATTCTCACTAATTCTACTTTTCATATGATCACATGGTTATGGAGCAATGAACAAACAAGCAGGAATATAAACAAATTAACTTTTTCAAGGTTTGATTCCAATGTTTATCTCCCATTTTTGGATTGGCCTTCACGTGGTTTTGTGCCTGAACTCTTCATATGTACACGTTTGATGAATGCATGCATATATACATGTATTTGCATATGCATATAATAACCATACATGAATATATGGTATACATGTTGGTATGCATAGCTTTGTGTACTACATGGCTGTGAAAGTACAATGTCTGAACACTTTGACTTCTGGATACTGAATGGTTTATTCACAGCCTAGGGCTCGCTCAACCCACCGGCTAAACTTTCCATGACATCATCTCATTAGCATATTCCTTTGTTTCAAACTCTGCATCTCATTAACATATATTAGCCACACACCTATACATCTATTACGCATATATCACATCCCCCCCTCAAAGTATTTCTGAAACATGGAATGTTTCAAAATAACCATGACAATATAACCATATAACAGTCAAACGAATGCACAATAACATATATGCGTACTTAACTTAAGTCCTTGCAACTGTCTGAGCGCCCTATGTCACTGAAGTCCTTCAACTGTCCGGCCGTAACGCCTCACGTTATAAATTGTCCATTACATATCAAATAACAAAAAACACCGCTGAAAATACAACTTTTTTTTTTTTTTTTTTTTTTTTGGTAAAGTATTTATTCATCTGAACATGACATTTGTCAGCGCCGGGGCACTGGTCTTCCGCCATCTTACTATTAAAAATAAGTTTGGTCAGTGCTGTATTAGTCACAGCACAGATCCTGAAGAATTAAGGGAGTGGCCCCTGCTGTATAATGTACTGCACCAGTCACTGCGGTTCATTCAAAAATGGGGAGCAGCACCGGGTAGAAGATGTATACCCAGGGCAGCTCAAACAATCGTTGTGGGTTACATGTTTTCTCTTATAAAACAAGCAAAGTTTATAGTTAACAAGACATTTTGTCTGTCTTATATAATGTTCGATGTGTTTAAACAGATTGATAGTTGTGTAGGATGTTCGGTGTGTTGATGGTTTGTTCATGATGGTTAAGGGTGGTGGCAGGGGAGGGGGGCCCATTGGGGTGGGTGGTACGGGGGAAAAACCCACCGGAGAGCAAGCGCGGATCCGGGGTGGCAGCAGCTGAGGGCTTTGCTAGTAATTACTGCAGTAGTCATTTAAGGGCCTGAATAACCAGGTGGGCTCTATATGCATTTTTGAAGGCAAGTATTGTTTGCGTTTCTCTGACTCTGATAGGGAGGTCATTCCACATGACACTACCTTTGTAGATTGGTGCTCTGATATATTTATTTGTTGAAGGGTGTGGTACATTGAGCAGAGTGGAGGCTCCTCTTCTTGTTATTCTATTTGTGCGGTCAATGGAATTTTTCGTCTTTTGCGCATTTGTGCATTAGTGCCATCAGGTGTAGGTCCCTTCGTTCTGAGAGAGTATCCAATTTTGCTTTCTTGTGCAGTTCAGCCACACTGAGTGTCTTGCCTTGGTAAACTGTTCTCAGTGCTCGGTTCTGAATTCTTTGCAGTTTGATCTTTTGTTGTTTTGTTAAGAGCTCATATATGATGTCATTTTAATCTATAACAGGCAATATTGTAGTCTTGTACAGGAGTAGTGCAGTGTTTTCACTTATGAATTTCCTTAATTTCCTAAAAGTTGTCAGTTTTAGTGCCAGCGTTTGATTCAGTCTCGCCATTTGTCGATTCCCATTTAGAGTGGAGTCAAGAGTTGTGCCCAGGTATTTGTAGGAGTCCACTTCACGAAGTAAGGTTCTACCCATATGTAGTTGGATTTGAGGGGCTCTTGATTTTCTCATTTTCGTCCCATAGATCACATACTCTGTCTTGGCACTATTTACTGTTAGTTTATTTTCATAGCACCATGTATTCACCTTATCTAACACCATGTCTGTCTGGGCTGCTGCTGCCATAATATCTCTATTGTGTACTGTGAGTGCTGCATCATCAGCAAATAATGTAAATGTTGCTCTATCAGATACTAGTGGTAGGTCATTAATAAAGATTAGGAATAGCAGGGGTCCTAGGGTGGAGCCCTGTGGCACACCGGTCTTTACCCTACGGGTGGTGGACTCATTGTTGTTTAGTTTTGTGCACGGCATCCTGTTCTTGAGGTAATTTGTGAAGAACTGATGTGCTTTGTTGCCTAATCCAGCTCTTACTACTTTCTGCATCAGGATCTCGTGGTCAATTGTATCAAATGCCTTCTTGAAGTCAAGGAAGACAGTGATTGTTAGTTCACCTTTATCCATGTTGCCCAAAAGTTCATCCAGTAGAGATGCCAGAGCCCCTGTTGTGGATTTGTCTTTCCTAAATCCGTTTTGCTGGTAGGTCAGATAGTTGGATGATTCAAGGAATGCTTTAACTTGGTCATGTATAATCTGTTCAATAATTGTTCCTGGAAGTGGGAGGATTGAAATTGGTTGCAGTTCACTGCAGTATCTTGGGTTATTGGTCTTGGGGATTGGGGTGACTGTAGCTACTTTCCATGCATCGGGGAAGATGCCTGTTTTAATTATTAAGTTGTACATATGTGTGAATTCCCTAATTAGTGTTGTTATTGCCATCTTTATCAAGGCAGTACTGATGTCTTTTATACCAGACGATTTATAGGATGATATTTGATTTGTTCTATCTAGGATTTCATCACATGATGTTTCTTGGAGATCATAGTTGTGGTTATTTAGTTTGGCTTGGTAACATTTTTGTTGGGCTGTTCATTGGTTAAATTTACTGGCTAGCCTTTCTCCTATCTCGATGAAATAATTATTGATTTCTTCAGGAAGTAGGTTATCCGGTATTACGTTGCCAGATTCTTCATTGGAAAGGCTACTAATTTTGGTCTGGCTTTCTGGTTCAATCTGTTTGAGTACATGCCAGCATATTTTGGCATTGTTTCGATGTTTGTATAGTTGGTCTAGGAGGAATCTTGCTTTGGCCTTTCTGACTTCATTTCTTGTTTTCCTGGTCATGCATTTGGATATGAACTCATCACCAGGGTCTTTTGATATTTCAAATTTGTGTCTGAAGTAGTCTCTGTCTTGTTGTAGTTCTGTTAGTTCTTCATTAAGGTACCCAGCTGTGTTAGTTCTAATAGTGAGCTCTACTAGGGGACAATGCATGTCAGCCGCTCTTGTTATTGTTGTGTTAAGCATTTCCCAGCATTTGTTTGGGTCTTGTTCCACTAGGAGCTCTCTTTGGTTGAATTCCTGCAGTGAGTTTTCCAATTCTCTCTGGTCACAGTTTCGGTATGAACGTCCCCAGTAGGTGGCAGATCTCTTGTCATTCCTTATTTTCTTTTTTTGTATGTATATTGGTTTATGGTCACTTATATTATAGTTGATAACTCCTGCATTTGTGCAGTGCTTAATATTGGTGAATGCTAGGTCTATTGTTTTGTCAGAGGTTCTGGTTATCCTGGTTGGTTTGTGTATCATTTGCTGGAGCTCATGATCTGCTGCAAATTGTTTCATTGTTCCCCACAGAGTCTGTTTCTTTTCATTGTAATCCACATTAAAGTCTCCTAGTATGAGTATCTCATATTTGTCCATGTCGGTTATTTGTCTCATGGATTCGTTTAGAAGGTCAATTCCTTCGTTTAGATTGCCATCTGACGGCCTATATATGTTGCCGATGAGTATACTCTTGGTGTGAGGTCTTATTACAATTGCCCATTGCAGTTCGATGTTGCAGTTGGAGAGGTTAAGGTCCTCATATTTCGATGTATCAGTATGTAGCTCATTTTTTGAATAAATTCCCAGTCCACCTCCTTGTTTGGTTTGACCATCTGGCCGTTTTCTTTTTCTGTCGGCTCTCATGAATTGGTAGCCTGGTACGCTGGCTAGTCTGTCTTCCATGTGACTGTTGAGCCATGTTTCCGATATTGTGAAGACATCAAATCCTGACTCAGGCAGGTCTATCCTTAGTTGGTCAATCTTGTTGGGGAGACTTTGTATGTTTAGATGGCCAATCTTGAAGCCTGGTTGGCCCTTCAGTTCTGTCAGAGGAAGTGCAATAAAAGTAGGTGGCCCATCAACCACCAGACCTGGGTCCTCGCAATCGCTCTCCCGTGCACGCAACCCCCCCCCACACCCAAGGACCAGCCAACCCCCATGTGTGTAAATATTGGTGACTGTTGTATTGACATATTTATTTGTTTATCTTAGTGAGTGTTGAGTGTTGATCTGGGCTGAGAATTTGTATCTTTACTTTTTAGATTATATTTATGCTCTTGTATCTCCTATTGTGTGCATACTTGGTGTGTTTTGTGTGTGTGCATGGTGCTCTCATGCAGTAATGTCCATAGTCCTAGGCACTCAAAGCTGTTTTCTATACATGGTAATACTGTAGCTGGTAGTAAAAGGAAATTTAAATTTAAATCCCACTTCTGATCACTAGTTTAGTATACTTCCATATAACCCAACCCCTACCCCCACAAGCCGCATAACCATCCCGACATGCAACAACGCGTCGATGGCAATGCTGCTTTTACCCAGGACATGCAGCCAGCACCAACCACTGACAATTGGCATGATCCATAACACTGAGAAAGATTGACAATATGACGACACCCATAAGTTAGAAGTAGGCCAGTTTCTCTGCTGATAGTACACTGTGGGCCTTATACATCTTTGGTCTTTTGTTGTGAACATAGTTTGTCCTGAGAGGGCTCGGTTCAACCAAGCTCTATTGTTTCCCTTTGTGAGATGAGGAGATGGTGTTGACTCAGTGCAATTGTTGGTGTGCTGCTTGCCGGGGGCCGACAGCATCCTCTGGTTCTGATCATGGTGGCACTTGGTATCCTCGTCACCAGCTGTGGCACCACGCTGGCGAGTGAGGCATCCTCTGGTACTGGTCATGGTGGCACGTGGCACTTGTCATCCTCGGCGCGGTTGTGGTATCATGCTGGTAAGTGAGGCAGGGGGGTCCGGGTGAACACTGCTCAAAGACAATCACAAGGAGAGACACCGGCAGTTCTTTATGATACAGGGGGGGGGGGTCTTCACATTTGACATAGTTCTGAAGTATGGTTCAGTAAATCATTGGCCACATTTTCAGTTAAGTAAGGTTTCAGGCCAATCTACCACTAGTACCAGGCCTGTCAAATCATTATTAGTATTACTTTTGTGTTTTCTATCAGTACTATCTTAGGTCAAAGGCAGTTGCTATTTATAGGAGTGGAATTAGCTGAGAAATCAATCGAAGGATACACTGTGTGTCCATAGGTTCTCCAAACAAAGGAATGCTCTCAGGACACTACCTCCCTTCGAACATTGTGCGCTGTGAGTGGGTGCATCAGAGCAATAAACAAACCACTCATAGTGTAGTAGAGGTCCCCACTCCTAGCTTGTATCCATTACAGCTCACTTCGGGTAGGACAAATTTGATAATTTGAAGTTTGAACAACTTTGGAACGATCGTAAAGACATGATTTTGCCAAATATCTTTCGTACAAAAATTAATATGACATAGAAATATTTGTTTCTCTCTACAAATCTGTGTGGATAGTCAACCACCATTTAGCACTCACTCTCATCCGCTTATGCATTTGCTGAGGATAAACTGCTTTGTTTCTTACACGGTGTCCCATAATCCCAACAGAACACATTCATTTGAAGCAGATGTCCTTGTGTTTTCAGTGTAACCGTTTCTGTGCTGTTTTGTGTCAATCACTACAATGGACAAAAAATGCAGTGTTATCACCCCCCACACCTGCAATCAGTATTATAAGAGCCCTCAACTGTACTATTTGCAAATTAACTTAGTGAAAGGATAAATTCAGTTTGTAGTACCCAGCATCAGATGTGTTTAGTCATACTTAACTCCTCTTCCTTCATTTCGTCAGTTGCTATTTTGGGCGGTGTTCACCACCATCCTGGCAACAGCCGCGTTAAATCGTGCTAGGTTTGTGTTTGATTTGCTGGCTGGAATTGAGATGGGGGGGAAAACCTGGCAGTACCTCGCTTATGAGTGTGGAAGGGGAGGGGCAATGATCCGTGTTCATGCTTTGTCTGGTATATTGTATTTGATTTCAAGGTAATGCATGGTGGGAAATCTTGCTGCTACCATGACTGAGTAACAATATTGTATGCTTTAATGTGAGTTGAATCAATAGGGGGGATATAGAGTAGGTTCTAGCATGAAATTTAGTTTGAACACAGGGTAACTTCTTCAAAATGTATTCTTAGGCAGTATACTAGGCTGTTAAATGTAAGATGCAGTTAAAATATATTTGATCACTGTGATGTTACTTGGTGAGTTTGTTAGTTAGCAAGGTTCTGTGGGTGTATGGTCTTGATGGTCTTGATTATTTGGGTGGCCCAGTACCGTCTTGTTTCGGGGTGGGCATGGCACCCATCACTCAGTCGTCCATAGTAATGGTGATATGACCTATTGAAGTATGCGTGCACTCTACTTGCTGCCCAGGTTGTTGGTATCTTATTTTCCTTGTTTAGTGCCACTAATTGGCGATTGATGGTTAATATTGATTTGTTGAGAAGGTCTTGACTAGTGTCTGTCTTCTTGGATGTTGCACAATATGTTAGGTATTGGTCAGTAGACATTTACTACGGCTTCTGTTGTTGTAGTCTGCCAGATCAAGCCCTGTGAGGGTGGCAAAGGATATTTTAGTCATTATTGCGCCATTGATGACTTCTATCGCTTCTCTGGCTGCACTCAGGACTCTATTGACTATGTCTTGTTCATTATTGGATCTTAGTTTTGTTATTTTGGTTATTGGGTCCCTTTCAGTGACATCACAGATACCGGCTAACACTACTATGAAATCAGGTTTCCTAGTTTGTATGATGTTTACTGATTTGCGAACTGCACCCAGTATACCTGTGCCCCTGTGTGTGCGCACCATGGTTTCACCTATGTTGCAGGTATTTGCCAGGATGCCTTGTAGGCCAGACCCACGGGAGTCCGCAATGATCAGAGTTAACATTGTTGCTGGTTTCGGTTCTAGGTGTGACAGTGAAGTGTGTTCTTGGCTTGTTTAATCCTACATGCACATGTTATACGTGTACACCCCCAATCTACACTGATCTACTACAGGTCTAACCTGCTCACCGGCCTAATCAGCCGACCTGACCTACTTACATTAGCCGCACTGTTTACATTCGGCAAAGATGCTGACCTAGTTTGCGTCTGCCCGACCAGTTCGGGACGCCCCCCCAAAGGCGCCCTAATAATCTGCACCCGGTTTCGATACAACATATTACCTGACTCTTCAAAATTTGATATTCTCTCCCAGAAACACCAGTCCGACCCAAAATAACCCCTTTTTCCATTCCCCAGCATGATTCTTGTATTTTATTTTATCTCCGACTTTCATAGGTTTGTGCGGCTTTCCACACTTCCTGTCATGAAACGCTTTCTAACTTTGCTGCCATTTTGCCGTCTGGCCTTTCTTTGGATTTTGCATTTCGGGCACCAAAATTTCTTCCGCCATCGGCAACCTGCCCCTCAACCTTCGGCTCATGAGCAGCTGAGCCGGAGATGCATTCAGGACAGGCAATGGAGTGTTACGATAATTCAGCAAAGCTAACTGAAAATCTGAACCAGTCTTCTCGCACTTCTTTAACATGTCCTTGTCCGTTTGCACAAACCGTTCTACCTGCCCATTGCTACGGGGATACTGTCCGAAATGACCTGACTAGGAATACCGTGCCTTGCAAAATTATCCTTCAACGCTTCAATAACAGTGACAGACAACGTATCGCCCAACAGCGTCACCTTATTTTGTATAGTAATCTACAGTTATCAGGTAATTCTTATGGTTTAACTCAAACAAAAGGTCTGCACCATCTTTTTCATACAGTTGACAGGCGATCGGGTGATTTATCAATGGGTCGCTATGCACATTTTTCTGGTTGTTTTGGCAAGTGTCACACCGACTGACTTTATAAAGTTCGCTACGGAGAAGTGGGAGAAAAAGGAGAAAGAGGACAGAACAAGGTGTGGTGGAAGCCTAACTTTATTTTCGAAGGCCCACTGGCCGAGCAATAAAAGCCAAACCTTGGCCGGCTATACCGGCCCAGGCCCCCAACACTCCTCCATCTGACCCTCTACCTTTATTAAACTAGTAGCGATACGAACGTCATTTAAAATCCTAGTCTGCAGAGGGGTCTTCAGATACGCGTACACAGTTTCAGAAGCCCAGTCCCCCCTGACCTTAATCTCCTCAATCGTGGCGCCCGTCATCGCCAGATAAGTACATCCGCCTCGCCATAAGGAGTGCAATGTGAAGTAGTGTTCACCCAGCCCCGCCTGATTTGAAAAGAATTGGAGCATCCCCTGGTAAGCCGAGTAAGTCATAGGCTTTGATTCAGAACCCCGAACAGGTATCCGGTAAGCCAGATCTCCGCTGTCTGCAGGCAACTCCCTGAAATGGTGCTTCGTCGAATATACAGCACAAAGCTCCCTATTCGGACAAGCAGCGACCGGGACCTCCAGCACCCGCTCCGAAAACTGGATTGTTTTTGAGCGGCGGACTTTGATTAAGATCCCCCAATTAAAGAAAACGAAGTCTCCCCTACGCAGCGTGGAATCAGACTCGGTCACTTGTGACTTCCTTAGTAAGGCTCTAAATGAGCAAAGCATCGCTGCCCTCCATGAAACGTGGCCCGAGTTTAGAGTTAATAAAGCAAAAATCCGTAATAGCATAGCAGGCAGCATCAGTGGCGCTTGACGGGGGTTGTCACCCTTCTGTCACCTAATGCCCTTAAGTGTCGCTTGGACCAAATATTCACCATATTTAATACTTGAGGCGCCATTCTGACGAAGAAAAACATTTAAGCCCGATAAGTAGTTCACGACTGAACGGTAGGTGAGCGTTCTTGCCAGCCATGATGCATAAAGCTCCACGCACTCAGAGGAGCAAAGCAGCGGGTCACGATCATCCGAGAATTGATCGAGAAAATCAAAGTATTTACGTATCTGGACTGATCATGTGACAATGGAGTTCTGCGAGTAGAACTGCCTCTCAAATCCCCGCTGCTCTGCCCTCAGCTCCTCCAGTTCTGGAACGACAGAACAGAGGGGCATCAAAAAGATGTGTGCAGCACATAACGCCCCCCCCCCAGATCGACTGATCTAATTCTGAGCCTGCTAGCTTCTAAATCCAATCTACTCAGGGAAACACAAACCATGTTAACTTTTGTATTCATATAAGTTGATACGAAGGTGAAATTATTTTCCAACGATAGCCAGAACAATGTGCGCAACATCCCCATAATTTCCAATGACCTCGATCTCCCTGAGTTAAGTGCAGCCTGGACCAATCCGGTCCAACATTGACTGACAAGGCACCTCATCCCATAATGGCTGGCTATCTGTAATAAAAATAATCTCTGCCCCCTTCCAACCTGGTGCCCAGTGGGTGGCTCCCTCCATCACCGCCCTCATCTCCTTTACATTTATATGTTCCCTGTCTATTCCAGCGGGGTCCTCTACGTGATGATGCCCCATCTCACGGCGGAGCACCTCGTCGTCCTCCGGCTTAAAGGAGGCAACTACCCAATCGATTCCGTGTGTGGCCCTCAATCCCCAGTTTGAGGCATCACTCTAGACCGCAACAGTTTCAGCGAATTTTCCCAGCATCGCTGTCTTTCCATTGAACTTATTTGCAAAGGTTGCCCACCAGGTGATGTCTTTCCTAAAACCTGCGTCTAAACGCCCCCGGTAGAAAAGCTTGCGAAGAGTGCCTATCAAATTATAGACACGTCTACTAAAGGTTCTGCCACCCCTAATGACCTTGGCACAATGCACCAAATAGCCCGTGGGTCTCTCTAGTTCCCTACGAATTGCCTTTCTTCGAGCGAGAAAAGATTGTAATATCTCCCTTAAACTCGCTAATTTATCGTTAGGTAGTTTGAGTTTGAGGGACTCCGAATCTACATCGATCTAAGAATCTTATCTTTCTAGATGGTGAAATAAGTTTGCTTAAACTAATAAAAAACCCAAGTCTACGCAGTATAGCCATCAACTGTTGCTGGTAACGATTTGTCTGGTCCCTTGTCCTACCAATAATGCAAAAATCGTCCAAATAATTAATGATTCTGTCCACCCCTTCCCTGCCCGCACACCGGACAACAAAGTCCGATATTCTGGAAAATATGAACGGGCTAGAAGAGAGTCCCATACACAGCCTGGCATCTATCAAGTATGTTTCACTCAAGTCCCCATCGAACGTCCAACGGAGCCCTTAAGGGGCTGTCACATTAGGGTTTTTTGCGGGAGCGTATGGCGGCGTAAGCGCGTTACGTCATATACGTCGGCATACGCCGTATACGCTACTCATACGCTACGCATACGCTACTCATACGCTACTCATACGCCGCCAGATGCCGCCAGATGCCGGCATATGTGAAGCGTATGAGGCATACGCCGCCATACGCTTTCATAAATCCGTCCGTCCAAATTTTTGTGTGCATGCTAAAAAAAAAACGACCTATGAGGGCGTATGGCCCATACTGTCAAAAAATGTCACAGCACGCTCCCATACGCTCCTCATACGCTCCTCGTACGCTCCTCGTAGGTTCCACATACGCTCAAAACCACCCGAAAGGTCACCAAATGTCATCATAGGCCGGCACGCGCAGGACCTACGTAGGTTTTCAATACACTCCCACCATACGCCATAATGTGACAGGGCCTATAGCGCTTCCTATCTTCTGGGTAAATGTGGACGGAGCAGGAGGCGTCCATAATATCAATACTCGCTAAGTAGTCGCCCTGCTCTAAGCTTTCTACCACATCGTCTAAACCCTTATATGTAAACTTAGGGGCCACTCCAGATGTATAACTAATAACACTCTCGCCTTTCGGTTGACTACAATCAATTACCGTTCTACCCCCACCATCATCCTTTGGTACTACAAACATGCCATGTATGCAGGTAGGTGGAGAGTCGACCCTCATTAAAACTCCACTCCCTAATTCCGAGATAAGTCTGGCCTCTATAATATTTCTTTCCCATTTAGATTTTTTCCTATTTGATTGAATATCATAGTTTACGTTGCAGCTATCATCAATTACACGAAAACCAAATACAATGCCCTGCAAGAGGAAGAGTGAGTCAGAGTCCACCTCGCCCCTACAGAATGCCTCTGCAATGAAAAGACACGGTATTAATTGACATAGCAAACCACTTAGCTCATGGACACAGAGACACGTGCCCGTAAACAGTCATTGTCCACCCGGAAAGTCACATACGTGCTGTCGGTGTTTTCCCTCACGACACAGCTAACCACTTGTTCCTGTCATAGCGCACACCCAGCAGGGTCTCCCAGCCTACCCATACCACGGCTGCCTGAATCTTCGCAAGGTTTCGGTGGCAATCCAACTGCACCCCTCCCCAGTGTCCGTAGGGCCGGTGACCGTGTTACGCCGGTGCGAAATATCCTGCGATACTAACTGGCTGGTGGTGTCCTCCCGAGGGACGTGTCTGCCCTGTATCCCGATCTCGCTCCTCCCGGCGCCTTCCTCCTGGATGATGTGGTCGCTCCTATGATGCCCTGTCTCCCTTTTCTCCGTTGACAGTCCAACATCTATCGTACAGTCCTCCACTGCATTGCGGCTGACTTCCGTCGCCTCCCATTATGTGTGCAGGTGACCTGATTCGTTGTCTTGTAAAGAACAGCTGAGAGCCGCCCTCTTAGTATTGGGTAGTCGGTGCACAGTACCTATGTCACACCTCCACTCCCCACCCTCCAAGTCTCCTATCCGGTCCAACATTGACTGACAAGGCACCTCGTCCCATAATGGCTGGCTAATTGCCCTACTGCCCGTAGCGGCTGCTTCACACATAGGGTCATTAACACTCCTTGAATCCATATCACAATCCCCACGTGTGACATGGCCACACTGGGTCAATGGCTCGCTCTGTGGGCCTCACACCTGTTGCATTCTGATATAACAGTCCCGCACCTGTTTGTCAAGATCACCGTTAGATAATTCAGTTCGGATGGTGTTTGGCGTACGCCCCACTCCCCGCCCAGTGTTGCCTAATGATCAGTCTTTACAGGTTAATCTTTTATGGCTCTTTCCTCCACACTTTGAGCATTTATGCTCATATCTACATTCCTCTTCCTTCTGGCTGCATCCCTGTTCACTATTCCATGCGGAGCATGCCATATTCGGCTTGCCGCCTCTACCACCACGCTTCTTATCGCCGAAAGTCGGAGATGTCGATTGCTTTTTCTTTATGCTGTCGGGGCCATAGTGTAGGACAATCTTTCCTGTATGTGAACTCGAGAAAGCTTCAAATCCCCATTTCACTGCCAATTTTCTGATACACAGGTCGTAATCAGCATGAGCGCTGTCCTGGTAGTCATTATAATGAGCACAGTGAGATAGAAAATAGACATGTTCCCACATAGCCCTGTGGTCTTGAATCGACATCTCCGGTATCTCCAGCACCCACGCAGCCATTGCATAGACAATTTCATGGCAATTTAACTTCCTTAAGTCTTTCTTAGTCTTGAGATGTCTCTTGAGTGACCACTTACTTCTCATCCGTCGTTCGACACTGTCTGGCGAAGAACTGCTCGACGATCGCTGACGTCTCCACCGCTCCCTCGATCTGTTTCATGATCGACCATAGGTCGAGTAGCCCGTTACTGATGTCCCTGACGGCAGCAAGTGATCCTCATCCGCTATCTTGGGTGGTGCACCGGCAGCCCTAACCTCCGTCAGACATCTTGGGATACTAGCCTTTCTCGTTCGTCTCTCAACTCATTGAGTTCGATTTCCAATCGTAATTGTTCAATATCACGCCTTGCCTCCTCCCGCTGTTCCGACAATGACAGTTTGCAGCTTGCTGTATCCGAATCTGTCTCCTCTGCCGACTGTTTTGACATTTTTGCAGCCAAACTTCTAGTCCTTCTAGTAGTAGCCTCTAGTCCTTTCTTATTGCTTGTACAATCCAAGTCACTGGTGTTGTGGCTTGTTCCACAAGCAACACAGAAATCCACTGGCATAGTATTAGACTGTTTCAAATTTTCAATCGGAGCTTATGTGATACGGACATGCTCTAGCTGGCTTCTGCTTAAGCGATAGTGGTGCCAGCCCGGCGCAGCGGTAACCGGCCCGCAGCCAAGCATAATAAAATATGTTGATATAAAATATAAGTAATAAATAAATAAATAATAAATAAGACTAGATGCTCCACCCATTTATATTCACATAATAAATTATATCTCACATCTTCAATTTGCTTATTCATATTTGGCCAAAACATACAGTCCCGCACCAGCTGTTTGGACTTTGTCACACCTAAGTGTGTCTCATGTAACACCTCAATCATTTCGCCGCGGAGACCCGGAGGAACCACCACCCGATTGCCTTTCATGACCAGATTATTTTCTATCGTTACCTCATGTTTGTGTGGAATGTACTGTCTCAGACACGGTGGTGTCTGTATGAGTGTAGTGTCCCACCCATCCTCAATGTGTGAGATCAACATGGACATGGATACATCCTTTTCATACTCTCTGACAATCTTACTTAACAAACTTGACGATTGAATGTCCACTGCAGCAATGCAGAACGTGTCATCGAACAGGCTATCATGACCTACTTTGACACGATGCGCCCTGGACAACGTGTCTGCAAAAACCATCAAAGAACCCTTCACATGACATAGCTTAATATTGTAATTTAGCAAACGCATTCGCATTCTCTGCATCTTGGCTGAAAGTTTATGAATTGGTTTCTGCATTATCGCCACTAACGGCTTGTGGTCCGTTTGAATTTGAAACGGTAGACAGGCCTCGTGTGCGGAAGATTGGGATTTCGCGAGTTTGGTTCCCAGTCGAGCCAAACCAATGACTCCTAAAATGATGTTCCACCCGTGCACAGGTCCCTATTCTGTACATTCACCACCGGGATTCGGTGCACTTTCTCTCTGAACTGAATGGTCTTCGACTTAGTAATATTCAGCATCAAGCGCCATGGGTGAAAGGATACATCTCCTCTCATGAAAGCATTGTCAGACAAGGTCACGTGGCCCTTCCTCAACAGGGCCCTAAATAACAGGAACATGGCCACCCGTACTGCAGTAAGACCCAAAGTCGGTTGTAACATCCCAAATAGCCTCAGTAGGCCTGGCGGCAGCAGTGGCGCTGCCTGCTTGACCGCGTCTCCTTTTAACCTTCTGATACCTGACATACACCTTTTAATTTTATAGCATGTATAATTTATTGGTGAACATTCCAGGTCCTTTAATTGGTTGCACAGTGCGCTTAGATAATTTCTGATAGATGAGTAGCACAAGCGTCTTGCCAAGAAAGTTATGTAAAGCCAAAGCTGATCATCACCACATGGATAGGGATGCAACCAATCCTTGAAGGTTTCACAAAAATCCAAGTAATCACATACTTGGACTGATGTAGTTTTTGTGTGGAGGCCGCGTAGTGAGTCCTCTTAAAGACTCTGCGCTCTTTGACCAAGGCCTCCCAGTCTGCAATGGAAATTCAACAGTGAAAGATTTTGTGGCAGCACAGATTCATTGCCACGTCAGCGTCCCTCACCCTAGCAATGTTTCTATAACAGTCCAAGCGACTCAGGCTGTCACAAATTACATTATCATGCGTGTTTATGTATACTGACTTTACCATAAAGTCACCGACTCCCAAAATATCAACCTAACCACTTCATTGTTGTTTTATTTTTGCTTCTACCTGTATTTAAGGCAGCACATACCTGCGTGTTGTCCGTGATAAAAACTACCGACCGACGAGTCCTGCCAAGTGCTACCCCATCTCCTGACTCCCAGCAGTACCGGCCACATCTCCAATACATTTATGTTATCCGTGGCAGAGCCAACATCATCAGCATCTGCCGAGTGAAGCCCTAGCTGCACATGTTGTTTATTCTTACTTTTCCCAAAGAAGCCCGCCAACCAGTCTTTACCGTTCAGAGCCCCGAACCCTGTAAATGACGCATCAGTGTACACCGACACCACTGGCGTGGTCGCCGTAATTAATTTTGCATGACCATTGAAAACGGCCGCAAATTCCAGCCACCATCGGAGATCTTCCCTGAATTCTCCATTTAGCCCTACTTTATGGTGATTTCTCCTGGCGGAGGCCATTAGGTCGTAGACCCTCCTAGAAAAGGTCCTGCTGCCATGTACTACCTTACAGCCAATATGCCTCCCAGCCCCTCTAGCTCAAGTTTAGATGTTTTCCTTCTCTTAATGAATTTATTTAGCTGTGTCTCCAATTCCTCTAGTTTATGTTTAGGTAGCCTCAGCTCCATTTTTTGAGAATCTATCTCTAATCCAATCAGAATGATCGTCCATCAGTCCCGGCTGTGCTGCCCATTCCGGCTCCCCCGGGCCTGACCATGTGCGGGCATACCCCCCCCCCCCCCTCCCCCCCACCCCCAAGCGCTCCTGGGCTCATTAACATCACCATGTGGCTGGACGCCGGTCCTCGTTACACAGTCCTGACCTGTTACCAACACAGCGTCGGTACAACGTTCATTAATATGCACACCACCACCATTTATAGGGACCAGACGGGATGGCCGAATGAGTTAGAGCGTCAGTCTCCCGTGCTGGTAGATCGTGGGGTCGTGGGTTCGAGTCCCGGTCGAGTCAAACCAATGACTTTAAAATTGATACTTGTCGCTTCCTAGCCAGGCGCTCGGCATTATTAGGATAGGGCAAGGACTGGTGTGCTCAGTGTCAGGATAATGTGACTGAGTGGGATACCAGGTCATGGTGCCGGCGGCCTGGTTTCCCAGTGGGACAGCACTATAAAGTCGCCATGAGTGCGCACTGTCACAAGTCGGTACCCGTCCTGATATGACCTTAGATGTTGCTAGGACGTAAAACAACAACAAACAAACAAACAAACCATTTATAGGAGCCGCCTCCTCCTTCTGCGGCACACATAATACATCAGTTTCAGAGCAGTGAACAATTTTAATACAGTCATCAATGGCATGCACACTATCGACATGATCAACTACAGATTCAAAACATTAGCTCTCATCAAAGTTTACTACATCATCAAGGTCCTTACGAGCCCACACATGACTCACAACTATCACTGCCGGTTTCACCACATGGCACACTTCCCCACTGTGCGCCCCACACCCCCCTCAGTGCCCACTGCTCATTAGCATCTAGATACAAGATTCACCCCGTACTGCTGCAGTAGGGGTGCAAACCAACCCTATGTAAAAGCTGTCGAAAATGTGGGTCAAAGAATTGAGAGCCTAATTTCACAATCCAAGAAGCAACAATTATTCTTTACATATGTATTATTGATAGCCTGCTACCTTTGAGTTGAAAAATATAATATAATATCTAGTTTAATGCAAGTTAAGAGTGAAATCGACGGCGTTCTTTGGCCGCCACTTGTCTTTTTGCATTCTCTCCCATTTCACCAACTCTGTGCCTACATGGGACTGATGGGTAGCCATTTGATACTGGAGCGACAGTTTCTAGGTCATGTTCCATGCTAACGCTATTTTCGCCCGTATTTATATAAGGCTGGTCTTCACCCGTGTACTACAAGTACCGGGTGAATCTTTTATCTAATTAGCATCCCACTCTGCGGCACAATCCCGGCACCCACACCACCACTCGTTGTGGTTACGTCACTGTCGGTCATCTCAGTACCCCGTCCTGATATGACCTTAGATGTTGCTAGGACGTAAAACAACAACAAACAAACATCATCTCAGTACTTGAACACGTGGTCCGCTCCTCCTCCTGGCAGTCCACTTCCCCGACACTCAACACAATAAAACCAAGTCAATAACGTTTGTTTTGGCAACTGTCAATGGCATGGTCCTTGCTTTTGCAAGCTATGCATTTGTGCTCCCACTTGCAGTCCTTGTTCGAACAACCTTCATTGTTGTAATTGAAGCCATAGCACGCACCTTTCACTCTCACCCCGCTGTCAATGCGTGTCTTCCCTACTGTTTGATAACTCCCCGCCTTCTTAGAGTATTTAAGTGATTTAACATTATCTAGGTTGAAGTGGAGCAGTGAGAGCTCTCGATCGCCCATCTTGAAATGTTTCAGGCCTTTAGCCTTCACCTTCGCTCTCACGGCCTTATCATAACCCCTGTAGGCCTCCTCTGTGTAAATACTGTAATTAGCCATGGTGGCATGCATGCATAGGTACGCTAAGTGACCCATGTATCCATGCATGTGGCACACTTCCATCCCCACCTTCTCTGACAGCTTCATTCCCCACGACAGTGCAGCATGTAATAATTAAAAAATTGTTACTTTCTTCACGCTCTTCTCTTCTTTAACAAACTTATCAATAGCAAACTTACTGCAGCGCTTCCTCCTCCTAAAAAAAGAAAAAGACGATGATGATTAGGAGGAGGAGCTAGAGCTCGGATTGCTCCCTCCCACCGTGGTAGAGTGGCTCACCACTTTTCGCGACGTGCGCGCCTTCGGGCGCCCACGTGTCACCACTTCCCCGTCATCCAATGAATGCTCCAACTCAGCTCTCAGCACTTTCTTCCTCCCACGTGTCACCACTTCCCCGTCATCCGATGAATGCTCCAACTCAGCTCTCAGCCCTTTCTTCCTCCGCTCGCAAGCCCGCTGCTGAAGCCTCTCCCTCAGCGTCCTCTCCTCATCATCCTCCACAACAGCCACTTCCGCCTCGGCAGACTTCCCACCTTTCCTCTCCCACCTCATGCGGGGCAGTTCGCTTGTGGCTGGTGGCTCCTCCAGGCTGGCCGGCTCCTCCTCTCCCACTTCCTCCGGGCATTCCGCCTTGATATTCTTTTTGCTTATCGGGAGCTTGGTGCGCTTGCACTTCAGACCTCTCGGAGACTCATGCTCCTCCCCGCAGGTGCGGCAGAGCTCCCAACCCATCATATCAAGGCCTAGCTATGTAACCACGTGGCGCACAGGCAGAGCAGGAGCTGACACGTCCTATCTGAACAGGAAAACAGGAATGCAAAAAAAAAAAACTTTTGGAAGGTTTGATTTCAATGTTTATCTCAATGTTTGGTTTGGCGTTTACAGGCTTTTGTGCAAAAACTCTTCACATGCACTTATCTACATTTGTCCATGTCTACTTGTCTACATGTCTCCATGTCCACATATATACAAGTATATATGTATGCCTGTCTACATATGGACATATCTCTCTCTATATATATGTATTTCCATGTTTGTGTCATCTATGCATACCCGAATCAGTGTAACATATTCATACCACAAGTAAAAATTTCCCATTTGAGGAGGGCAGTTGTCCGGTCAGACGGTTCACCTTGGGGGCCTTTGACCATGTCCCAAGAGGGTCAGTCTTAAATCAGGTGCAGGATGAGTGGCCTGTTAATTGTGTTGCGACGTCGTTCAAACACTAAAACAATTTGCCTCAGGGTACAAGTAACGAGGACCAAAGAGGTCAACGACCTGCTGATAGTTTGGCACTTCACTTGAGTATCTCAGTTCAATCTAGTGCCTATTTTCTTCATAAAAGTGGATACAATTAGCTGATTGATTGATTTATTGAATGGTGGTTGTTTTTTGTTCAAACCATCGCTTTTACATTAAAAAGCTCACAATTATATATTTGTGGCCGAGGGAAACAAATTCCCGTAAAAATAAAGAAGAAGATTGATTGATTGATTGGTGGTTGTTTTACGCCATGTCGGCAGCATAGGCCATATTCACCACGAGAAATGTTTGTTTTCTGTTCAATTGATTGCGATACCATTAGCAAATCCGTCATCAGTAAGAATTCCTCGGGGGTTGAACGTGTATGGGAGGTCTTGCACGGGGCCTGCTTGCATCACACATGTTATTTTTGTTTTTATTAGTACATTAGTTGATTAAGCGGAGAGAAATTTCAATCGCAGAGAAGTTGTCTTCCTCAGTCCATTGGTCCTTGCTCTGTACCAGTAATGTTGAGCATAAGGCTAGGTAGATAAAGGATTCACCCGGTACTCGCAGTACATGGGTGAATACCAACCCTATATAAAAACAGTTGAAAAAGTGGGTCAATGAAATGAGAGCATAATTTCACAATCTAAGAAGCAACATTTATTCTTTGTAGATGTCTTCATATTTACCCGCTACTTTTGATTTGGAAAATATAATAAAACATATACTTTAATGCAATTTAAAAGTGAAATCGACCGCGTTCTCTGGCCGCCATCTTATCTTTTTGCATTCTCTCCCATTTCACCAAATCTGTGCCAATATATGTAGCCATTTCATCATGGAACCACTGTTTCTACTTCATGTTCCATACTAAAGCTATTTTTGCCCGTGTTTAGACTATGTTGTTGTTCACCGGTGTCCTACAAGTATCGGGTGAATCTTTTATCTAAAGGCTAGGTAGACACAAGTATAACTTTGTTTCTCGTTGGTTTGACTCGATGAGGGTTGGAACTCAGAGATTTGAATCCCATAACCTGCCCAAACGAGAGACGGAGGCTCCATTCATTCGGCCATTGTTTTCAAGAGATGTCGATGGTATTGTTGCATGGACGGATGCGTTTGAGATACTGCAATATTTTAAAATATACTATACTATATTTCTAGTATATTGTGTTGTTGCATTTTGATATGCTATGGCTGTTACCAATTGAGCGATGCTGCCTGATTTAGTTAAGCGAGTCCTCGCTAATTGGAACTGGCGCCCCTCCTGGTCATGCCCCATTGGGGAAGACACGGCGTGCTTCCAACACTCCACCGATGGCCACCTCCATGCATGCAACACCATTACTGGATGGTTGCTTTGTATTTCTCATCTTGGTTGTCAACCAAACGGAATGGCCGAATGAGCTGAGCGTCCGTCTCTCGTATTGGTAGATCGTCGGATTCGAATCCACGGGTTTAAACCCTGGTCAAGTGAAACCAATGACTCACAAATGTATACTTGTCACTTCCTAGCCAGGTGCTCGGCATTAATAGGGTAGAGCAAGGACTGGTTGGTTCAGTGTTACGATAATGTGACTGAGTGAGATATCAGATCATGGTAATGGTGGCCTGATCTCCCAATGGGGCAACACTATAAAGTTGGCATGAGTCCGCACTGTCATCGGTAAGAATGCCGGTTTCCCTTGTGGAAGGTGGGGTTTTGGAATCCGGCTGAGCCAAACTGATGACTTACAAAATGTAGGCTATTCGTGTCGCTCTCTAGCCTGGGGCTCGGCATTACTAAGATAGGGCAAGGACTGGTTTGTTGGCGTTTTTTTTTGTTGGTCCATTAGTTGTTTAAGCAGGGGAAATTTCAGTCATATACGACTGGTCTTCCTCATTCCACTGCTGGTCGATAGAAAGCCCGAGCCTACACTTTCACTGACCCAAGGGATTTTTAACCTCCCACACCACATAGATATGGTATGAGAGCAACCGGCCTTTGATGACACTGTAAGTTATACATAGCGGTGGAAATCCAATTGGCAGAGCTGGGGGCACGGGGAATCGAACCGCCGACCCTCAGATTAGGAGTCTGAACTAGAAGAAAGGCAGACACTCTAACCACTCCACCACAGAGAACGCCACAAGTTAGTGTTGGTCTCCCATTAGGGCAGCACTGTAAATTTGCCATGATTGTACACTGTTACAAATCGGTACCCATCCTGATATAACCATAGAGTTTGCCAGGTAGAGAAACTCCAACAAACAAAATATCAGTGCAGATGCTCAAGGATTCAATGGTGGACAGCTTGATGGACATTTCGGGAGATTTCTGACATTTCTTTTGGTACTCACATTAGGTGGCATTGCAAATAAATAGAGCATCCAGCACAGTCTTCAGCTGTAAGACACTTAAGCGGCTGTCATATCTCGCCGGATTGAGCAAAAGACAGAATTGTCTAGTGTTGTGGTGATAAGTATCAACATTTATTCAAATGTGTCAAAATGTTGTGGTATCGGATCAATGGCCGCTGCACGAACGGACATGAAATGGACATGAAACAGACATGAAACGGATATGAAACGGACATGAAACGGACATGAAACGGTCTTCAAATGGAATGAAACTGACATGAATGGATAGCCAATGGACGAAACAAACTCAAACCGGACAAGAACCGTAGACGTCAATCCGGCGGCATCCGTTCCTAGTTTTGTGCATGTTCAAAACTTGTACTGACACAAACCGGACTTTGTTTGGTTTCTGTCCGTTTCCTGGTGAGGTGTGACAGGGCCTTAAGTGTGGCTAAATTGCAAGACAGAGATACCTACAATGGACGGCCTGTCAAAATGATGTGTACCCAACAAGTTACAGGACAGAGTACTCTCTTCAATAATTTGTCTAATAAACCAAGATTGTTCAACGACTGGAAGACAAGTGTCTCAGCAATGATAAAATATATGTTGAGATAAATAAACACATTTACTAACAACAACAAAGTACCTCGCCTGGAGCAAAGACCCTATAATACTAATACGGCTCACTCCCTATCTCTCCCATGGTAATGTAAATTTTGCAGTGCCACCTTGTGGTGGGTTTGATCAACCCAGCTGCTGGTTGGTGTTTCACATGTAAACCCATACAATTATATTATACATGAGATAGGTAAGTATGAATACACATCAATATGAAATTGCTATGAACAAACACACATCATCATCATCAGCATCATCATCATCATCATCGCCATCATCACACATCTTTCACATTCGTATATACATTTATACATATAATATAGCATCTGTTTAACCAAGGTGGGTTTGATCATTTTGATTACACCATACAGGCTGAGTGAGCCGTCTTAGTATTATAGGGTCTTTGCCTGGAGCGAGTATTCAAACATTATGTTTCTGTCTTTCCGGATCGGAGGAGCGTCCTAACCACTAGAGTATCTAGGTTCCCTGGTGGAAGAAACCAATTCAGACCCACCGGTGTAGTTGGCACTTCACTTAGGAGGTGAGTGCACCTGAGAACATTAAGTTGGGTTGTGGAGAAAATGTCCAGCAGTGATCCTCATGAGCAGGCATTGCTTTATCGCCCAAGGAGCGTACAGAGCATGTTGGGAATGGGAAAGGGAACTGCGACTAGCTCTAGACAGGCCCCCATTAGCCTCCCATAAACTGTGACTGAAACCATGCCATATTCATAGCATGTTTGTGCTTTAAGGAACTTAGCATGCCGCGTTCATGAGGTTGAGATGTATATGCTTTTTTGAACTTCGGATGCAATTGTTCAGCCATGCTATGTTCATGAGGGTGACGTGCATGTGGATTATAATGTATTATAATAATATAAAAAAGAACAGAGCGAAACCAATTGTTAATTATATTGTATATATATTGTGTATTATACTATCGATTGTATGTATTTGGAGTTGCGTGCCCACCTTAGTATGGAGCGCGTGAATGGGGTGCCACCTGTGTGATGCGGAATTAATGGAAATCATTGTCACTTCGGTTGTGTAGTATTTGTGCTGCACGGGACATGCCGTAATGTGACTTGTGTGGCACTTCACACAAAATAGATAAGCGCTGCAAGAAAGGAAAAGGGAAAAGAAAGGGAAGGAAGTTCCCACCAGCAAGAGTTGTGGCGTTCTCTGTGGCGGAGTGGTTAGAGTGTCTGACTTTCTCTAGGTCAGACTCCTAATCTGAGGGTCAGCGGTTCGATTCCCCGTGCCCCCAGCTCTGCCAATTTGGATTTCCACCGCTGTGTATAACCAGAGAGCGTGTATATAAACAGATGAGAGGGACAACTCCCATACTAGAGCATGTAACATCTGCCGACTGTGGTGCTCCAAGTGGTGGTTGTTGAACAGTGTATGACACAGCTGTCAAACTCAAGGCATTGTCAATGGTCGTGTGCAATCTTCATCCAGAAAAAGTGAAATATCTCTAAAACTACACCACCTAGAAACAAACTGATTGGAATACTCATAGAAAACATGTTTACCAACAAGATTATATTAAATTGATATGGTTAGGGTTCTGGATTTCTATTAATTTGGAATAAAACTGACGTTTTTCACTACGCGTACGGCAAACTCAAGGCATTGTCAATGGTCGTGTGCAATCTTCCTACAGAAAAAGTGAAATATCTCTAAAACTACACCACCTAGAAACAAACTGATTGGAATACACATAGAAAACATGTTTACCAACAAGATTATATTAAATTGATATGGTTAGGGTTCTGGATTTCTATTAATTTGGAATAAAACTGACGTTTTTCACTACGCGTACGGCAAACTCAAGGCATTGTCAATGGTCGTGTGCAATCTTCCTACAGAAAAAGTGAAATATCTCTAAAACTACACCACCTAGAAACAAACTGATTGGAATACACATAGAAAACATGTTTACCAACAAGATTATATTAAATTGATATGGTTAGGGTTCTGGATTTCTATTAATTTGGAATAAAACTGACGTTTTTCACTACGCGTACGGCAAACTCAAGGCATTGTCAATGGTCGTGTGCAATCTTCCTACAGAAAAAGTGAAATATCTCTAAAACTACACCAAATAGAAACAAGCCGCTTAGTACACATATAGAAAACATGTTTACCAACAAGATTATATTGAATTTATAAGGTTAGGGTTCTGGATTTCTATTAATTTTGAATAAAAACAAATGTTTTGCACTGAGCGTACCGGCAAACTCAAGGCTTGTTCAACACTAACCGCCAGGAACGCCGCTGTAGCCTGTGTTACCGTTTTTCGCGGGAGTTGTCCCTCTCATCTGTTTATATACATGCTCTCTGGTATAATTTACAGCGTCATCAAAGGCTGGTTGCTCTCATACCATGTCTAATATTATATATATGTGGTGTGGGAGGTTAAAAATCCCTTGGGTCGGTAAAAGTGTAGGCTCAGGCTTTCTATCGACCAGCAGTGGAATGAGGAAGACCAGTTGTCTATGACTGAAATTTCCCCTGCTTAAACAACTAATGAACCAAAGAAAACAACAACAACAAAAAAAGAGTTAGAGAGGGACAACTGCCATACAGACTGCAGAAATGTCTAAAACTGACTCCCGAGAGAGTTTGCCAGACATAGCCTGCAAAATGCAAGCACTCAGTTTAGAGGAGCAGGAAACGTCAATACTTAAAGAAATTGCAGATATCGCACAAGAAGAAAGAGTTGCTGAAGTACAGGACGGACGAGATGTCATGCAACCCAGACGGGAGGGGCGCCTACTCAATGAAGGAAGGCTGTCGGACCGCGCAACGGCACCATTCAAGGACGAGAGGCAGGCAACTGATACCGCCGGTGCCAAGACGGCGCCGGCGTCAGCCGCCATGGGCGAACAGTCTGACTATGGGGTGGCAAGGACATGGCAGAGGTCACAAACTAGGCGGCGTAGACCAACCCCGTCCGACACCAGAAGCAGAAGTACCAGCAGTACAAGAAGACAACAAAGTAAGTAGAGTCTGAGATGGCATACAGTATTAGGCAAAGAGATAAGAAGATTAAATTGTTATGAACTAATCACAGCATGAATTCACTGGTGTCTAGATATCTAAGGCTTAACAGTAAAAGATCTTCCCGCTTTCTTAGAGCATGTATGCTTTATGGCCTCCAGAGGTAGGCCAAATGACTTTCAAGATTCAACGCATATCAAGTACAACAGAGATATCAGGAAGCTGGCCATGGAAGTCATCAGGTAGTGTGCGTAAATCCAACATGTATACGAAAGATGGGAAGAGAGGTTGCTGTAAGTGGAACAAGGAAACTAGCTGCAGCAGGACTGACAACGTATGTCATTTCAGACATTTGTGCTCTAAATGTGATAGCAAAGGTCACAAAAAGTATAACTGTTCAAAGGATTGACATGTGACTAAAGGACCCGGAAATGAAGACAGTGTAAACCAGACAATTAATGCGCATATTACTAATAATAGGTACTCCATGTGATATATGCGTAATAGACGTCTAGACCTGTGGTTAATATATGTTAACAATATGCAGAGTTGGGGACAAAGAGATATGCAAATGAGATGACGTCATGGAAAGTTTAGCCGGCGGGTCAAGCGTGCCCTACGCCGTGAATAAACCATGGAGTAACCAGAAGTCAAAGTGTTCAGAAGTTGTACTTTCACATGGTGTCAGATGAGGAAGAATGCCGCCCGCAAATACTTTGTCAGGATTGCGGCCGCCTGGTCAGCTTGTCCTCAGCAACAATGCAAGATCGAACTGGAAAACATGGATCAGAGCATATGATATATACGCCACTGCGGCAGGTGTCATATTGAAAGGAGAACGAGTGCAATGCTGCATCTTCCTTCACGTTGCTGGCGAGGAAGCGCAAAAGGTATTTGCCAATATGGCTTTTGCTTTCGCCGATCAAGACAAGATCAAACCGTTAACTGAAGCATTTCGAGTTTATTGTGTCGGTAAAAGCAGTATAATTATCACACGATACAAGTTTAATTCACATAATCAAGCGTCAGAAAATATGGCGACGTACATCACAGCATTAAGGGACAAAGTCAAAGACTGTGAATACAGAGCGGTGGAGGAGTCGCTTTTGCGCGGTCGAATTGTGGCTGGCGTAAGAAATGTGAATTTGCGGAACAAGTTGCTTCAAACTACTGAGATAACGTTGACAAAGTGCATAAGTATGTGTGAAATGAGTGAGTTCAGTTCAAATCTGTTGGAGGACACCAAATCAGACGTGGAAAGTAAAGACATAGATTTCATTCAGAATTATGCTAATGTGCGTACCGGTGCACCGGTGGTCCGGTCAGCGGCGACGCCATCTTGGAAATCGCCATCTTGGATTGCCGGCGGTGCCGGTGCAGGAGATTTCAAGATCCGCTGCCAGAACTGTGGGTATGAGCACCGCCGGGGAGTCTGCCCAGCGAAAGGGAAGGTGTGCATTGCCTGCAAGAAGATCGGGCACTTCGGGAAGGTCTGTAAGAGCAGGCTCGGGAGAGTCAACAAGCTTCACGTCGAAGCGCCCGACCCTCACAATGCTGAGCTGGACGGGATGCCGAGCTGTGGCACGCAATCGTTCGGGTGAACGGTTGTCCTGTCAAGTTCAAGCTTGACACTGGATCGGAGGCAAACGTGCTTCCGAGGTTTGTCTTCGACAGAGTCGCTCCGGGGAGGCTGGCAAACACCAGATGTTCGTTGGTGACGTTCTCCGGTCACCGGATCACGCCGGATGGAGAGGCACTGCTTGATGTCAATGACAGTGTGCTTCGGTTCCAGGTGGTGCCGGATTGCCAGCCCATCCTGGGCAAGCAGGCTTGTGTGACTTTGAACCTGCTGGCACGCGTGGATGAGGTGCACAGGGCCATACCGACGAACATTGGCAAACCGACGAACATGGCCAAACCGACAAACTTTGCCACACCGATGAACAGTTCCAGCGCAGGGGCAGAGAAGCTGGTAAGCGAATACAAAGACGTATTTCAGGGTTTGGGGTTGATCAAAGCAAAGGCTATCATTCATGTCGATAAGTCTATTCAACCTGTCATAGATCCGCCTAGATGGATTCCGTTTGCAATTCAGAGTAACGTACGCAGTGAGCTTGATCGGATGGTAGAGTTAGGTGTTATAGTGGAGCAGGATGAACCTACCGAGTGGGTTAATTCTATCACGATCGTAAAAAAAACTAATAAAATTAGAATCTGTCTGGATCCGACTAAATTAAACAAAGCGATAAAAAGAGGGCCGTTCCCAACCAAAACTATTGAGGAGATTATTGCCAAAACAGCTGATGCTAAGTATTTTTCAGTTTTGGATGCGAAGACAGGGTATTGGCAGATAGAATTGGATGAGGAAAGTTCACGTTTGTGCGCGTTCAATACTCCGTGGGGCCGATACAGGTACACACGCTTGCCTTTTGGCATCAAAACAGCGGGCAACATTTTTATTCAGGAGATGCACCGTGTCATGGGCGACATACCCGGTATCGGGATAGTCAAGGACGATATTTTGGTATATGGGTCAACGGTTCAGGAACATAACGAGCGGCTCCGAGCTGTTTTGGACCGAGCTAGGTCGGTTAATCTTAAATTAAATGATGCTAAATCATTGCTAAGTAAAACTACAGTAAAGTATGTAGGTCATCAACTTACCCAGCAGGGTGTAAAGCCTGATCCAGACAGAATACAAGCAATAGTAGAAATGCCAGAGCCGCGTGACAAACAAAGTGTCCAAAGGTTCCTGGGCATGGTTGGATATGTGCACAAGTTCATACCCAACATGTCCGAGATAGCTAAACCACTACGCATGCTCCTAGCCAAGGACGTGGCGTGGCACTGGCAAGCCGAGCAGCAAGGTGCGTTCGATTAATTGAAAGCGAAGTTAAGAACTGCTCCTGTATTGACATATTACAATGTTAAGAAGCCTATTGTAATTCAGGTAGATGCTTGTCAGTCAGGTTTGGGAGCCGTGTTGATGCAAGATGGTAAACCAATCGCACTCGCATCTCGTGCGCTAAATGCAGCGCAGTGTGGATATGCCACTATCAAAAAAGAAATGCTCGCCATATGTTTCGGATGCCAATGGTTTCATGAGTATATCTTTGGCAAAGAAGTTCAAATTCAGACGGACCACAAGCCGTTGGTGGCGATAATGCAGAAGCCAATACATAAACTTTCGGCGAAAATGCAGAGAATGCGAATGCGATTGCAGAATTACAATATTCAGTTATGTCATGTGAAGGGCTCTTTGATGTTTTTTGCAGACATGTTGTCCAGGGCGCATAGTGCCAAAGTAGGTCATGATAGCCTGTTCGATGACACGTTCTGCGTTGCTGCAGTGGACATGCAGTCGTCGAGTTTGTTGAGTAAGATTGCAACTGAATATGAAAAAGATGTATCTATGTCTATGTTGATCTCACACATTGAAGATGGGTGGGACACTACACGCATACAGACACCACCGTGTCTAAGACAGTACATTCCATACAAACATGAGTTGACAGTTGAAAATAATCTTGTATTGAACGGCAATCGGGTCGTGGTTCCTCCAGCTCTTCGAGGTGAAATGATAGAGGCGTTGCATGAGACGCATTTGGGGGTGACGAAGTCCAAGCAATTGGCGCGGGACTGTATGTTTTGGCCAAATATGAACAAGAAAATTGAGGAGAAGGTCAGTCTTTGTGACACTTGCCAAAACAACCGAAAGAATTTACATAACGAGCCATTGATAAGTCACCCGATCGCCAGTCAACCGTATGATAAAGTGGGTGCCGATTTATTGGAGTTAACTCATAAGAATGACCTGATAACTGTAGATTATTACACCAAGTTTCCAGAGGTGACGTTGTTGAACAATACGTTGTCTGTCACTGTTATTGAAGCATTGAAAGATAATTTTGCAAGACACGGTATTCCTAGTCAAGTCATGTCGGAAAATGGTCCACAGTTTAAGAGCCATGAATATAAGGTGTTGCACTACATTATGGGTTCAAGGCCATGTATTCCAGTCCACAATATCCTCGTAGCAATGGCCAGGTGGAACAGTTTGTCCAGACAGTAAAGGACATGTTAAAGAAGTGTGAGAAGACTGGGACTGATTTTCAGTTGGTGTTGCTCCGTTGCCTGTCCTGAACGCATCTCCAGCACAATTGCTCATGAGCAGGAGGTTGAGAGGCAGATTGCCTATGGCAAAGGACATTTTGGTGCCTGAAACGCAAAATCCAAAGAGAAGCCAGACAGCCAAGCGGCAGCGTAGTCAGAAAGCGTTTCATGACCGGAAGGGCGGTAAGGCGCACAAGCCTATGAAAGTTGGGGATAAGATAAAATACAAAAATAATGCTGGGGAATGGAAAAAAGGGGTTATTTTGGGACGGACTGGTGTTTCTGGGAGAGAATATCAATTTTTGAACGAGTCAGGTAATATGTTGTATCCTAACCGGGTCCTGTGGGGGGGCAGCCCGAGCTGGTCGGGCAGACGCAAACTGGGTCAGGGTCAGTGCCGAATGTAAACAGTGTGGCTAATCTAAGTAGGTCAGGTCGGCTGATAAGGCCGGCGAGTATGTTAGACCTGTAGGAGGTCATAATAGATTCAGTGTGTACACAAGTAACATGTGCATGTAGGATTAAGTTTTGCTTCAGCTATTTCTCGGTGTTGTTATTATGACGTGTATGGACACTTTATGACATCAGGCATTATGGCCGGACTGTGAGGACATAAGTGCATTGTGTGCTCGGACATTGGCAAGTTAAGTACGCATATATTGTTATTGTATATTGGATGTTTCTTCATGGTTATTTTGTAACATGTCATGTTTCAGAAATACTTTGAGGGGGGGATGTGATATATGCGTAGTAGACGTATAGAACTGTGGTTAATATATGCTAATGAGATGCAGACTTTGAGATAAAGGAATATGCTAATGAGATGACATCATGGAAAGTTTAGCCGGCGGGTCAAGCGTGCCCTAGGCTGTGAATAAACCATTCAGTATCCAGAAGTCAAAGTGTTCAGACGTTGTACTTTCACATGGGGTATATTGCTAAGAATCCATAAATCAAAAACCATACAACTTAAGGAAAGATCATTAGATATTCCAAGCGCGAGATACCCTGATCTAGACCCGTGTGCAGTGCACTGGACAGAAAGACACATTGCTAGTCGACCAACCCCGGAGAACTCTCCTGCTTTCCTATTGCCTAATGACTATGGAGGAAGCTTTCCATTAACATACAAAATCTATCAATCAACATTGCAATTGTTTGGAGGCCTCGATGACCTTAATATTGAATTACTTTCTTTGCATTCATTGCGTAGGGAGGGATGCACATACTTATCAATGTGCGGTGCATCCCTGGAGGAGATCAAGACCCGAGGTGATTGGTCGAGTTATGCGGTATTCCAATACTTTAAAATACCTTTAACTGTTTGTATTATGAACGATATGCGAGTAGCAGCAAAGCTAGCATTAAATAATTAGTCAGAGTTGGGCTGGAGGGACCCGGAGGTCACGACTTTGGCATATATAGTCCAGCCAGAGAACTAATAAAGAACTCAGCCCAACTCTGCATTTGTCTAACCTTATTGTCTAGTGGAGCTATGTGTATTATAATGTATTATAATAATATAAAAGGAACAGAGCGAAACCAATTGTTAATTATATGATATATATATTGTTTATTACACTATCGATTGATTGTATTCAGAGTCACGCGCCCACCTTAGTATGGAGCGCGTGAATGGGGTGCCACCTGCATGGTGCGGAATTAATGGAAATCATTGTCACTTCGGTTACATTTTTCTTTTTTAGGTAGGGCATATATAGTCCCATCCAGAGAAGTAATAAAGAACTCAGGCCAACTCTGCATTTGTCTAACCTTATTGCCTAGTGGATTTATATGCTTTATATAACTTTGCATACAACTGTTCAGCCATGCCTTGATTATGATGGGGTAATGTATGTGCTTTATGAAACTTAGTATGCGATAGTTTAGCCATGTATCTTCATAGTGGTGGGATGCATGTAGGTTATGGAACTTAGTAGGCAACTGTTTCGCCATGCCACATTTATGATGGCGAGAGGTATGTGATTTATAGAACAGAGGATGAAACTGTTTCGCCAAGGCATCATCATGATTGTCGCATGTGCAGCTGTATAGCAACTGTACAGCCATAGTCAGGTTCATGATTCTGACACGTATGTGTTATATTGAACTTAGTCTGCAATATAACACTGTGCCATGTTCATAATGGTGTGATGTATATATATATATGTTCTATGGAAATTAATATACACCTGTTTAGCAGACTGTACACAATGGAATCAGTACAGGAAGGTTGGAAGTGTGGAAAAAAAGTTCAGGGAGTGTACTTTTGCAGGGATAAGCGGTGGTAGGGAGGAAGGCGAAATTATGCGTAAAGACAGGTGTGGGGGTGGGTGTGGGTGGGGAGATGTGAGTGGGAGGGGGGGACGGAATGTCTTCAGGGCCTACTTGCCATGGGGCATCTATGCCTTCGTTCGCACGATGTGAACACCGGTTGTTTTCCTTGAGAATGTAACACACAGTTGTAAAATATTCAACCCTAGTTGCATGTGTACATATATAAATATGTATATATATATGGGTTTTCTCAGTTTCAGACTAATGTGAGTGAGTGGTATATCAGGTCATGGTGCCGGCAGTCCAGTCTCTCAGTCGTACAATGATAAACAATATGATAGCACGGACCATGCGCGGAATCCAAATCGGTATAGCACAGAAGTCCCATCTGGAAGATCGGGAGTTCAGTTCCCAGTCGACTCAAACCAATGCTTTGATAATTGTCATTTCCTAGCTTGATGCTCAGTATTAATAGGATAGTGCAAAGACTGGTTTGCTCAGAGTCATCATAATTCAGAACACGACACAGGACTACTTACTATGGGATTTTATAAGGTAGAAGGAAACACAGGTCAAGGTAATGCGGTACAAGGGTGAAGGTCAAATGAGGGTAGCAAGTTTGAGTCTCTGCAGGATATGAGAAAAGGCGGGTGGTGTTGTCGGACCGCCGTCTGGCGGTGAAGTGCAGTCGGTGGGGGCGGCGGGCCTGAAGTGACGTCAGATGGGGGAGGCCCGGGTACAACCGGCGGTTACCAGCGCACAGGCGCAGGGGTGCCACCTGGAGGCACTTTCCGGCCGGCTATATTTAAAAGGGGGAACTAAAAGTTATAGGTCGGAGTGGAGAGTGGTGGGATCCCTCGCGTCCCATCTCAGTCCTGAATTACCCATGTTGCCTATGCAACATCCCAGTCAACATGCCCTGGTGGGCCCTACATGGGTTGTCAATGGGTGAGCTGGACACAGCTGGGCAGGGGCTCCAGGTGGGCTCTGAAGTGGGCATGAGATGGGCCCCACATGGGCTAGATTCCCAGCTTTAAAAAAAAATCTTATTTTGTCTAAGATATAGTGAACATATTCAATAACTGAGGGCTAGCTGACGTGGGGCCCACTTGGAGCCTGTGGCCAAATTTAGCTGGGTCCGAGATGGGCTGCCCATGTGGGGCCCACCCAGGGCCCAGCTGGGAATGTTGGCTGGGATACCCAATGTGACTGGTTGGGATATAAGGTCAGGGTATTGATGGCCTGATTTCCCAGTGGAGCAGCACTATAAATTCACCATGAGTGCACTCTGTCAGAAGTCGGTACCAAACCTGACATGACCTTAGAAATTAGTAGGATGTAAACCTGCAACAAACGTATATGATGTCACATTATAACGAGTCAGCACCTGTCTTGATGTGATGGTTGATGGTGCCAGGATGTCAAACCAGGTGACATTGATACAGGCAGAATAGATCCCATTACCTTTTCACTGTGAATATGGACCTTGCTGGCCACATGGTCTTTAATGATCAGCAGTCAAGCAGTCAAGACTTCTAAATCAAATTAAAGTTGCATATTCCAATGGCTTTGAGTTTCTGTCATTTTCTGAGATAAATACATTAAATTGATCATTATAAGCTACTTTACGTTAGGTTGAAGTAACTTTTAGTTTAAATGGCTAACTTTGGAGATATTTGAAGTGACAACATGCCAAATTAATGTTGGCAAGCATGCCAAAACTCTGATGTCATAGGCTTATGCAGTAACAGGTTCTATTAAATTGACTCCCCATGCCCTTCTATGTGACAACAAATGCTTAATAACTGTACCAGTATCTAAGATAAATGTGTAGAATCAAATGTAGGTAAGTGTTTTGGTTTTGAAGATTTGATGCTTCATCGGACTATGCAGTTTTAATCAAACCTGTCACCACTGGAGCCTATGATGTTCGAAGTATTACCTACACACCAACATAAATTTTCCATGTTTTCATATATCTCCAAAGTAAGCCATTTAAAATCAAACTTACTTCAAACTAAAGTAAAATAGATTATGATGGTTAGCTCGGAAGTGAGCTATAAGCTCATGTTAATCAATTAGCTGTCTAGGCTGAGCGTTTGGGTGTTTCATTAGGCACTTGAAATGCTAGGTGCACTGTTATTATCCAATACTTACACTTACACTCATCCAAGTGAGGAAGTTTCAGTGAGTAAGTTTTGACAAACTTGCTTGTTAGTCCTGGGTTTGACGATCTTCTTATTACGCCCTCTGGTTATCACACAGTGTGTTGGCTCCAGTATGATGTATTGGTTTTTGACTGTATATGTTCCGCTGAGGTGTTTGTAGATCTCAATGAGGTCTCCGCGGGCCCTTCTGTAGTATAGGCTATGGAAAATGAATCTCGTTTTATAAGATTTAGTCTCGTCATTCTTAAACGGACATGGTATCGGCCACTCAGATGAGAACCATACTCTGAGAAGTGCTCTCCAAGCAGAATTTTGGGTAGCTTTTCAGTTTATGCAATTCCATATCGGTCAGCGGGGGCGGGGGGTGGGGGAGTACTGAGGTCAGTTGATTCTGTTGTGTTGCAGTTAGTCCAGCAGCACTGATAGAGCTGCTAAACAGTCTTCTCAAGAAAGATCTCACGATTTGCAATCTAAAGTGCTAAATATATAGATCAACTTATTATTCATCATAACCAGCTAGCTTTGGTATGAATAATTGATTAAATTATGTATATAAATATACTTTGATAGTTGAATTGAGAGCTGCTTTGTATATTAATCATGTAGATTAATAAAACTTAATCATTGATTTGAGAGCTTTTGGTGGCTGCCACATTGGAGGCTCCCTAGATTGCCCTGTGCAGGTGGTACCCGTCTTGGTCATGTAACGAGGGAATCACACCTATGATGGCAATCATGCATTACAGATCTTTTAAAGGCCCTGTCACATTATGGCGTATGGCGGGAGCGTATGGCGGCGTAGCGGCTTACGTCATATACGTCGCCATACGCCGCATACGCTACGCATACGCTACGCATACGCTACGCATACGCCGGTGCCGCAACACGCCGGCGTATGTGAAGCCTATGATGCATACGCCGCCATACGCTTTCATAAATCGTCCGTCCAAATTTTTTTGTGCATGCTCAAAAAACGCGACCTATGAGGGCGTATGGCCCATACTGTCAAAAAATGTCACAGCACGCTCCCATACGCTCCCATACGCTACGCATACGCTACGCATACGCTACGCATACGCTCTTCATACGCTCCTCATACGCTCAAACACACCCGAAAGTGGCACCCGATGGCGTACGTAGGTTTTCAATACGCTCCCGCCATACGCCGTAATGTGACAGCCCCTTAAGCCCTCTCCCCTGACATGTTCAGCTGAGTGAACTGACAAACCAAGCAAAGGTATACTTGGAGAGTTTAGATACCACATATGTTTGTTTCTGGGGGAGGGATAAGGGCCGACTTTAAGAAATAATTTGTAATTTCGTACAAAGTATACTGATCTTATGCTCACTTTCGAACATGCTTTTAACAACATGACGGTTCTTAGACCTGAAGTACCACAGACCTTCTTCTGTGATATTTATGAGATAGACAACGATGAACAGACGAGATTATAGAATGGGTTGCAATAACTAGATTTGTTATCATTTCTTGGAAACTGGTTTACCTACACATTGTGTCGGTGTTTAGTATAAAACCTGCCCACTAGAAAGACCGTCATTCATTAGTCATCATCCGCAATTAAGTCACGATGAATGGCTGCAGTGGTAGAAATATTTTATAAACTTACCGTCTAAACATATTAGGCCAAATAAAAACATTGATGATCATCCCAGCCCATGCCTGAAAAATCGCCCAACTCAGATTTTGTTGTTTAACTGTTAAAAATGCATCGGCCAGCATAGAATTGACATATTACTCAGTAGGAGATAAATCAATCTGTATTTTCTGTGGGATAAATGACAACAGTTTTGAAAAAGAGGTTCGGCACTGTTACTTAAAATATTTTACTTTCTAAATATTGAAACTTCTAGAAGTATATGATGTACTGAACAAATTATGATTGTCCCCGCCCGTTCCTGAAAAATCGCCTGACCCTGATTTTTTATTTTAACTGTTAAAAATGCATCAGGCCAGCATAGAATTTACATATTACTCAGTAGGATATAAATCAATCTGTATTTTATGTGGGATCAATGAAAACAGTGTTGAAAAAAAGGTTTGGCACTGTTACTTAAACTATTTTACTTTCTAAATATTGAAACTTCTAGAAGTATATGATATACTGAAAAACAAATAACAAATGAAGAGTTCCTGCGCGAAACCATCTAAACGACAATCCAAAAATGTAGTTTAAAAAAAAGATTTGTACCTGAAGATAATTTCACTTCTCATTAATTCCACTTTTCATATGATCACGTGGTTATTGAGCAATGAACAAATGAGAAGGAATATGAAAAAAACTTAAATTGTTAGGGTTTGATTCCAAATGTTTATCTCCATTTTTGGATTGGTGTTTACATGGTTTTGCGCCTGAACTCTTCAAATATAAATAAATATAATAAGGTTTGTGTTATCAAAAGAACAATCATCAACCTTTTCAAAAAGATTTGGCCTTAGTGATTTGTCACAAGACTCTGATGGACACTTATTGATTCAGCCAAGGTCTAAAACCAGGCGCGCTGATTAATCTTTCACTACACTTCTAGGAAAACCTGCTCCACTATTATGGGGCTGTCACACTACGAAGTAACGACGTCAACGTAGGGAGAACGTGAAGAACGTTGAACTTCTCGGCGTAGTATGCAAATTTGGGCACAAGTTGAACGTAGATGCAGCGTAGTGGACGAGAGAGCAACGTCGGTAAAGCGTAGTGATACCGTCGTTCGACGAGAGAGGTCAACGTAATGATGCTGACGGAACGTTATGAACGTTATTCCATCGTCAGAAGAACGTTACGTGACGTTCGCTACGTCATGAGACGTTGAACGTACGTTGAATGCACGTTCTCCTGACGTTCTCCTGACGTTCTCCTGACGTTGTCCTGACGTTCCCATTACGCCCCGTGGGCATTTGCACTTGGTTTAATGGGGGTCAACGTAGTGGAACGTAGTTGAACGTAGTGAGGAGCGTTGGAATAACGTCCGTTTAACGTCATTGACGTTCGCTGAACGTGAACAGAACGTACGGCAAACGTAAACCCTTACGTTCGACCTACGTCAAAACTTTTGAACATGTCCAAAACCTCGACGTAATTCGACGTAACACGATGTAATGTGACGTAGCTCGACGTCACTCTAACGTCATTATGACGTCATCATAACGTAATCCAACGTACATCAACGTAATGACGAAATATCACCACGTTAGGCTCACGTTGGCTCATTACGTCGTAGTGTGACAGGGGTATAAAGCAGGCTGCACCATCTAAATAAGCTTGATTGGTTGACCTCCACTCCACAAGGAACTTCATTGGAGCAGAATAATTACTCGAATGTGTTCTGATGATTCAAAGCCGTTAACATCTTGTAGTTTGTAAGAGTTGTTGTTGATTTTTTTGTTGTGGTAGTTTTTTCCAACTCCCCCAGCTCATACCGGACTCGGTGGTCGAATCGATGAAGGCCTCAGATCACAGTGGGCAAAGACCCTATAATACTAAGACGGCTCACTCCCTATCTCTCCCATGGTAATGTAAATTTTGCAGTGCCACCTTGTGGTGGGTTTGATCAAGAGAACAGCCAGCGCACCAAGTGGTGGGTTTGATCATTTTGATTACACAGTACAGGCTCAGTGAGCCGTCTTAGTATTATAGGGTCTTTGCAGTGGGGCAACACTATTAAATTGCCATGAGTGCACACTGTCACAAGTCGGTAGCCGATATGACCTTCGATGTTGCCTGGATGAAAAACTCCAACAAGCACCCAAATAACTAACAGCTCACAGGTTATATGCGATACGGTGAATTTGAATGTAATTTGAATATGATGGTTGATGCTCAGTAAACCCATGAGCACATTTCCTTCATGATCTGTACAATAGTGCATATTTCTGTTCCAAAATCAATTGAGCCCATGACAGATATTGATGTATGCACGCGGCTATGCACTATGCAATCGCGTCTGGCAACGTTGTCAATTAGTATTAAATATGAAATGGACAGTTGGGACTCGATCAATATTCTGCAAACATTTAATATGTTGTTGCATATGGTTTAATTTGGCACACATACACAAAAGGAGAGCTATAACAAAATGATAAGACCCATTTGAATTTATTTAGCTATTGTGCAACTGCTTCTTGGTAATTGTAATTGTTGATTATTATTACCTACTTCATTCAGTAAAAGGGACAATTTGTAGAAATTGATCGACAAATTATTACATTCTGTGCAATTTTAATGATAGCCTTTTCTCGACAGGATATCTCTTGTGCGGAGAGTGCCATATTCCTACTTTGGCATTTAGCACTTACAAGCATGGAGGTTGTTTTCAATGGGCATGCATTATGAAAAGCACATGCATGTGCCAACATTGTGTGTCTAAAGGGCCTGTCACACTACGACGATGTACAGCCTTAGAGTATGCCAAGGTATCTGATTTTCGACCAACACGTCGGCATTGGTATTTGTTGCTGCACGTTAGCCATACCTTCAGCTGGTGGGAACATGTAGTCCGCGTACAGTCCACATACTGCCAAAGGATGCATTACATACTCCTAACGTACTTCGAACAAATGCCAGCCATATCTCCAGCATATTTAATGTATATGCCATACTTCTAGCAATGGAGTAACATATGTAACATTGGTCAGCATTCAGCGAGTGTATGCGAGCATTTTGCGAATGCTTTGCAAATGTTTTGCGAGGCACATGAATGCTCTCATATGCTAGCAATAGGTCAGAGATACGTTCTGCATACGTTACATACGTTGTGGGTACATTGTGGGTATGATGTGTATATGCCCATTTTTATCCCCCGCCTCTGAAAAGTTTGACGAACGGCGACGTACTGGCAAATTTTCAAATGTTGAGCACACACTGACGCCGTATGTCGTAGTGTGACAGGGCCTTCAGGCAGTTCATAAGTGATGAGACGATTTATCGCTTTGTTTAAGTTAAATTAAAGTGAGTCACTTCACAGAAGAATCCTAATCAGAATGTTTGGAAACAGAGCAATATCATTTCTGTGAAGAGAGCTGTGATAATTATGTCTGTAAGTAGCATTGGCTCATAATTTCGAATTGTGGGTGATCCAGCGGAGGAAGCCCGAGACGCTCACATCACTAGGCACACCCCCATCTTCCAGCGCAAACCGCTTGACCCGCATTCGGGCTACAACCTCCAACGCGGATTGTTTTCTTCTTTGCCCACTTCCACCCACGCAACATACCCATGTCACAAAGCCGCAAATACAGCAGAAAAAATACACCCACGTCAAAAAACAAGATGCAGCGAACCCGCCGCGCCCCAAATCCGAGAGGCTGACCGGCGAAACGCACCACCAAGAAGGTCACGGCATCGCCCCGGCCCGACCCGAGTGAGTCGTTCAGTTCTCAAGATGGCGGCCCCTCAACCGGCCAGCAGTCTCCGCTGCCCAGGCAGTCGGCCTGACCGAAGAAACCGTCGGCCAGGGCAAAGCAAGCCGACGGCATGGTGAAGATGCAGGCATCAATCGACACCAGCGAGAGGCGGTGGGGCGCCCTGGAGGCGCATGCCGCTCAACAGAGGGAAGAAATGGCGGCCCATAGCAAAGTGCTTGGGGAAGCCACCGCCGCATTAACGGCCGCCACAGACAATGCGTGCCGCACGGTAGCCATCCGATCTCCAACTGCACCACGCAGCCTCCCGCCCCGGCCACGCCACAGATCATCGGACCGATGCATCCGCAGCTGCACCAGGACACTGTCACCGGCAACCCCAAGGGAAACTGCACATAGGAGCCGTGCCGGCAGGTACATGGACCGCGACGGCCGACACGGCTCCCCGATAAGCATGTGGTCATCACCTTCCCCGTCACCCTGCCACCTAGACCTAGGAGGGCATGATGGCGAGGCGCATCAGGCCCCGCGCCGGGCCAGCCCCCGAGCGACTGATAGCCGACAACAAGATGATGACACGTACGGCAGGGCGCTCACTCTACGGCTGAGGAGGCGGTTCGCCTCATAGTCAGGCCGGCGGACGGAAAATCCCACAGCCTTAAAAAAGGTATACCATCCAAGTATCTGTTCCCTTACGATCTGGTAGAGCGGGGGGGGGGGGGGGATGAGGGAAAAGCTATAAAAAAGGGGAGGCGATTCGGGAGGAGTACACTTTAGGCCTGAAGCGACTTGAATACCAGCGTGCATTCCCCGCAAGCGCCCTCGACGCCCTGTCGAGATGGTAGCTCAGGATAATTGTTCCCTGGCCTGGCACTTGGTGAGGTGATATTCTGAGGAGATATTTACACGGATAGCGGACGGCAGGCTCCACCACGGATAGAAGGATATGGCACCTGCATTATGCGACAAGGCACAAAAGGGCGAATCACACGGCACTGGCGCCCAAAAACTCGCCCACGTCTGTGGTATTGCGCCAAGGTTTGTAGTATCGTGACAAACCACACGAAGGCCAGCTGCTATTCAAAGAAATCGAGGGACAGACCGGGTAAGAAATCTCATGTGGATTTTTAGATCAGTGGCGGACACATACATCCTCCCAACCCCACCATACGATTGACATTGACCCCCGTGACTCTCCCCCGATACCCTGTACGGCTCCCCCAGACCCCCGTCACCGTCCCATGATGCCCTGTACGGCAGTGGCCCGGGCCGCTACCGCCCCATCTGTTGTTGACATTCTCCCGAAGCCCTTTGGCTTGCCCCCGGGCATTCCCGCACAGGATTCCCCGTGAAACCCCCCGAATGATGTCGCGCACGCAGCCGGTTCCCGTCAACACAGCCCACCCCATAGGCACATGAGTGGGCCAACGGAACAAGCGAAGGCGCCCTGGCCGCAAACCGCATGACCCGCTGAATGACGTCACGGCCGCAGCCGGTTCCCAGTGGCTCAGCCCTCCGCAAAGGCACGCGGCCGGGTAGCCCGGACAAGCGAACACCTCCCGGCCCCGTGACGTCACGCCTGCTGGCAACCGCGCCACCCGGATTGTAAACAACAACCGTGATCGCGGGGGCCCTGGCCTCATGCCACACTCACCATCTTACTACAGCTTCGCCCCCACACTGGGCCCCCTGTTGGCCCGGGCCCCTGCGTGCTGTGTGACGTGACCGCGGCGGACCCTTATCACGGCTCCGACGACTGCGAGCCAGTCGAGCAGGTGGTTGATCTTACCCTGCAGCAGTCCTTGGTGGCCGCCCCGGTGTGCGGCCCCTCCCCACTCGAATACAGAGCCACCCTCAACGACTTCTGGCCGGTCTTGTGGCCGGGGGAGGGCTGGGCCGACTACCCCAACTACGCGGCGGCCTACACGGCAGCCCAGAACTCGGCCCTCCCAAACTTGATGGCCGCCCGAGTCCCGGTCGCATCCAAACTCATCATCCCCGCATGGCGCGAAATGCTTCGTGGCCACCACGATGACCTGCTGGCAGACCACCTGGAGTTTGGGTTTCCGGCAAATTACACTGCGCCGGGCCCCCCGACTCCGACCTTCCGAAACCATCAGAAGATCCCCAATTCGCCCACCACATAGCGGCGTACATGAGGGAGGAGCTCAGCAAGGGCGCCCTGCTGGGCCCCTTCGAGGTTCCGCCATTCACCCCTTGGGCACAGTGCAGACCCATTATGACATGCCCCAAGTCCACCCCGGGGAATCGCCGGATTATAGTGGACCTGTCCTTCCCCCCGGGCCGCAGTGTGAACTCGGGCATACGCGGGTGGGAGTACCTTGGCTGGCCCCAACGCATACAGCCTCCCGGCCGCCTCGGGCGTGGGCAGGCGCATGGCCCACGAGGGCAGGGGCGCCTTCTGCTGGTTGGCGGACATGTCCAGGGCATACCGCCAGCTGAGAGCAGTCCCGCTATCCACCCCGCTCTTCTGCATAACTGTCGACGGCCTGGATATTGCGCTTCCATTCGGGTGCAGGACCTCGGGCCTGTGTCCACATCACCATGGCAGTCTTGTGGATGCTCCAGCAGAGGGGGTACCACAGCCTGGTGTACGTGGACGACTTCATCGTCTGCGAGGCATCATTCTCGGGAGCAATGCACGCCTTCGACGCCTTGCGAGATATGTGCTGCGCTCGGGCTGGCCCTCGCCCCCGAGAAATGCTGCCCCCTGACCGTAAGACTAGTATGGCTTGGCATCGAGCTCGACATGGAGGCCATGGTTCTCCGCATCCCCGAACAAAAACTCTGCGAGGTCATCGCCGACTGCGAGGAATAGCTGGATCACCCCTCCCTCACCAGGAAGGCCCTCCAGAGGCTCCTTGGCCGCCTCGCCCACATCCTCAATTGTATCCCAGTGGCCAGGAAGTTCATGGCCCGCATCCTTCGCAGCTTGAGGGCATCGCCGGCCGTCAGTCAGGCGGACGTGGACATCGATCTTCGGCGCGACGTCCGGTGGTTCCATGACTTCTCGGCCAGGGGGAACGGCGTCTGCCTCCTTCCGCCTCCGGATCGGCCGACCTGGGTGATCGAGGGCTACTCCTGCCTCACCGGCGGGGGGCCTTCTCGACCACCCACTGCTTCACCGAGGCCTAGGACGACACTGTCATCACCACATTCCCCACCATCCATGAGCTCGAGGCCGTGAACCAGTGGGTATGAGGTCATCGGCAATACTTGAATCGGCTCGCTCAGATCCCACCCTCGGCACGTGCGTCCCAGAAATTTGGCTCATTGCATCACTTGGATCCTTCACCATCAAGGTCCGCCACCAGCTGGGGGTCGAGCTGGTCCTGGCGGACGCTCTCAGCCACGCGCGCTCCTCCCGGGTCACCTTGGACATAGCCCGAGAGCAATGTCACTTAAGGGGGTTGGGGCGCATAAGGGCCACGCACTCCCCGAATATGTTCACTCATGACCTATGATCTCTTCCGCAGACTACGACAGGCGGGCCCACGAGCACCTGATGACCCACCACCGCGCCACCCTCACAGCAGGCGCCTGGTGCGACGCGAAGAGGTACCTCAAATTTATGCTCGACCGGGGCATAGACCACCTCGCCCCGGCTGCCTATGCCGTTGGGCACTTCATCGCCCACCTGCACTGTGAGCTCCCCTCACCCACTTCGGTCGCGAACGCCCTCTCCGGAGCACGCTCCTGGGTCCGGGACGTCACCCCCTTCGATGCCCCCTTCACGTAGTGGGTCAAGTGCGGCGGAGAGAAGCTCTTCGCCACCCCGGTCAGGAGGGCCCCCACCATCACACCCCAGATGATTCAATCTACACACACATGCGCGCCCTTTGGCACCTCAGGGTCGCCCCGTGGGCTGCGGTCGTCATCTGCTTCTTCAGCTTAATCCGGCAATCCAACCTGCTCTTGCCGCCCCACACCCCATGGGGCGGCCCGCACACGCTCCGCCGTGATGATGTCCAGCGCGCCCCGGGTGGCCTTCGCCTGTGCATCTCATCATCCAAGACAATCCGCTCCCCAGTGCAGGTGGTCTCCCTCTTCGTACCAGCACTTCCCAGATCACCCTTGTGTCCCATCCGAGCGTGGGACAGGGCGATCGCCCTCGTGCCGGCGCCGGGTGATGCCCCGGCTCTCCTCGCATGCGTGGGCACCCCTCTCACCCCACGTGACTTCACCCCTCTCCTACGGGCGGCCCTCAAGGCCGCGGGGGTGCCCAAGGCCACGAGGTACACCCTCCACAGCCTGCGCAGAGGAGCAGCCCAGGCGTGCTCTTCCCAGGGGGTCGACCTCTCAGCGATCATGGCCCAGGGGACCTGGGAGTCGGACGCCATGCACGCCTACATTCCAAAGATCGTCCCCCCGGATGCCCCGAGAGCCTTGGCATTGTGCTTTGGGTCGGGTCCCGGGCCTACCTCCACGGGCTCCCAGGTCCTCCAACTACCCTCCGCTAATATCGACCAGATGGACTGACCAGTGACATTGATACCATTAAAACAAATGTACCTTGATATTACATAGCGTGGAATAAACCCTATTTTCTCCCACACATGTCTCGAGCTTCCTCTGTCCGAATCGGCTCATAATTTCGAATTGTGGGTGATCTGGCAGAGGAAGCCCCAGACACTCACATCACTAGGCACCCCCTTCCCCCATCTTCCCGCGCAAACCGCTTGACCTGTATTCGGGCTACTGAGTCTGTGCCAATATATAGCCATTTGATCCCAGAACCACAGTTTCTAGTTCCTGTCCCATACTAAAGCTATTTTCACCCGTATTTACTCTACGTTGTCGTTCACCGGTGTACTACAAGTACAGGGTGAATCTGTTATCTATGTTCGAGGCAGTCATTGTGGTTCAGAGCAGGTACAACAAGCATTGCTGAGGTCAGTACCAATGGTGCTACCGGTGGGGGAAGTGTGTTCAGAGTGTGGCAGTGGATGTTGCTGCAAGCTGGACATGGTACATATTTGTTTGTTTGGGGTTTACATCCTTGCAACATATAAGGTCATATCCGGATCGGTACTGAGTTGTGGTATGCAGGTATTGCAGGTATAGCAATACCTCAGGAAGTTCTACGCCCCTGCCCTGCAGAGTTGTAAACCACTACCTTGTGGCACAGGTTCTAGACAGAACCGAAGGCTAAGGGAGCAAACCCTAAACAGAAAACCATGTCACTATGGCAGCATTAAGGGTGGTTGATGTATGGAACTCCCAACATCTCCCGACGAGCCACTGCAGGGACAAATAGTTTTGCGTCTGTCTCGACATGTTCTTGCCGGTGTGAAACCTCTATTTGCTCCCCAAGAGAGTGGCGCTGGTAACTTGCAAAAGCCAGCAGCACTTCAACACTTTTGCAGGCAGCTTTCATGAAATGCAGGCTCTACATACAGGAATGATGGCAAATGTTAGTGTTGGAGGGGAGTCCCGGAATCATGTGGGGTTACCAATGGGGTCAAGCAAGGTTGTGTACTGGCCCCCACACTCTTCTCCATCTTCCTATCAGCAATGCTTGACGAGGCTTTCCGAGACATGGGGGATGGCATATATATACAGTCCAGACAGAGCGCTGACATATTCAATTTTGCACACTTCAGAGCGAAGACCAAGACTACTCGGATACTGGTGAGAGAGCTGCTATTCACATATGACAGTGCACTGGTTGCCCACTCTGCTGAAGAGATCCAGAAAATAGTGGACGCTTTCTCCGATGCATCAAAGAAGTTTGGCCTGAGGATTAACATCATAGTGCTGTACCAATCCAACTCTACAAGAACCCATGAGGAGGAGATCATGGTTGACGGAAACAACGTGAACTCTGTTCCGGAATTCACCTACCTCGGAAGCACTATATCAAATGATGGACGCATTGATGCTGAAATACAGAGGAGGATGGCCAAGGCTAGCGTATCTTTCGGCCGACTACGCCAGAGACTCTGGAACAACCACCATGTGTCCATTTGGGTCAAAGGCAAGATCTACCGTGCAATTGTACTATCCACCCTACTATACAGAGCCGAGGCCTGGACAGTGTACAGACGACAGGTGAAAAAGCTGCATGCCTTCATGATGCGACATCTGCGTTCAATCATGAGGCTAACCTGGAAGGAAAAAGTGACAAATAAGGAAATACTCGAACGGACGGGGCTGCCCTCTATGGAAGATCTTCTGATAAAAAAAAATCTCCGGTGGACTGGACACCTCATGAGGATGTCATCAGACAGGCTACCAAAGCAGGCCCTCTATTCTCAACTGTCTTCTGGTTACAGAAAGAGAGGGTGCCCTCGTCTCCGGTTCAAGGATACCATCAAGAGAAACCTGAAGCTGAGAGACATTAAGACCGACTTATGGACGCAACTCTCACAGCAGAGAGCTAAATGGAGTGCGGCAGTCAAGTAATGAAAGCAGTCTTTGTCGCATCGCGACCGACAGCATGAGTTGTGACAGTGTGCACTCATGGTGATTTTATAGTGCGGCCCCATTTGGAGACCAGACCACCGGAACAATGATCTAATATCTGAGTCAGTCATAATATCCTGACACTGACTGAGCCAGTTGTTGCCCTTTCCGAGTTAGGTAGAGTGCCCACCTAGGTACTGTGATATATGCGTAATAGACGTATAGCTATGTGGCTAATATATGTTAACGAGATGCAGAGTTTGAGATAAAGGATTATGCTAATGAGATGACGTCATGATAAGTTTAGCCGGCGGGTTGAGCGAGCCCTAGGCCGTGAATAAACCATTCAGTATCCAGAAGTCAAAGTGTTCAGACGTTGTACTTTCACATGTACTGACAAGTATAAATTCTGTAAGTCCTTGGTTTGACTCGACCTCCCACAGGAGAAGCCTGTCCTCTTCCCGATTCGACCACCACATCCGGTCACGTGGGACAGTGGACAAATGTGTCCATAATTAACCCTTTTGTTTTTTATAAAGAACACGTTGACAGAGGAATCCAATAATAATTGTATGGTTCAAATGCAAAAACCAACAAATTCATTTAAGGATTTATTTTGGTAAAATAGAATGTATTACTACATTTTCTAGTTAAAGTCTATCAATTTGATGGTTTTTTGGGTTTTTTTTGGTAAATATTTGTATTCATCTGAATACATATTTTGTCAGCGCCGGGGCACTGGTCTTCCAGCCGTCGGAGTGGTCGCATTTCATCTGTACATAGTGGAAGTGGAATGTGTTGCATTGTGTGCAGCACAACCCATTCTGTTGAGTAGGTCATGAGATAGGGGGGATGTGGCAGGTCCTGCAAAAAAAACGAATTTGATTATTGGAAGCATGGCAGCTTCAGCTCAAACGTGCCAGTCATGGCTTAATTTCGGCCCGGATGGCATTGGTAGGTTTTTGCGTCTGGACTCCTCAATTTGTTTAACTGTCAAGGTCACACACATTACTGTGGGCTCGATGTATGACGCTACATATATGCATATTTATCCAGTCATGTGTGAGTCATTGCTTTTATGTCAAATTGTCCGCCCACACACCAAAGCAAGCATGTCACCAGCTGGCTAACCCAAGAGATCTCATCGCATTATGCAATCAGTAATATGCTAATATGATAGTGAATTTATATTCACGGAAAAACGACGGCCTCCAACACAGGTTGCATGGTTACTGGAAAGTTTGGTCACTTATCTGTCGTTGAAAGTTATTTTTGAGTTTTTGCAATCTTTTGTATATTTTAGATAAGTATTACTATAATCTACTTTATCATTAACCGTGGAGATAGTTGAATGTTAGAAATTGGAAAGTTCTGTCAGTTTGACTTACTATTCCTTTCTATGGAGAAATAAATGTTTAATAAGTGCAGCGGTATATAAGGTCGTATACAAAAATGTTGATCATCCCTTTGATCACACAATTCAGGGTCTGGAAGATAGTTTATATATTTTTGGTTCCAGTATTTTTGTTTAAATAATGAACCACCCTAGACTGATAAAAGGATTAAATGTCATTTATGTACAAATCAAAATGTTGTCAGTAAAATAATGAACACTGTATTCTGATTATGAAATTTATCATATCAAACACTTCTAGAAGCTTCAATAATAGTGTGCTGCTAGTCCAACACATTTGTAACCTTTGTTTCAAAAATAAAAAATATTGTTTAAATCAGGAACGGTTGATTTTCCAGGCATAGGGGGGGGGGGAGACGATCACCTATTTAATTGGCCTGAGGAGGTGTAGAATCAGATCTAGGTATGTTCTTCGGTTTTGAAAATGTTATGTTTTATTATGACTTTAATGATTTTACCGCGGTAGTGAGTAATACATGGATAATGGGTTTTTGAGTGTGACTGTTGACATGACGCCACCGTTTCTATGACTACCCTAGCACTTCCGGTGTAGTGCGCATGCGCCTGTATTCATATTTCACGGTTACGCCTCTATAGGTACTTTCAGCTTGATTAACCAATCTGTCCTCGTCTGCATTCAGTCGATCTTACGATCTTCACTCTAGTGGAAAATTATGATCCTGATGTCACCAAATCATCTAAATTACTCATGGACTCATGATGGCTGAATTGGTAGCGGCACTGGTGTTCCCAAGCGGATGATGCTGGGGTTCAAATACCGCCCGAGTCAAAGCAATGACTTACATAATTTATCCATGACGCTGCTTACCCCCGTCAGCAACATTCCTAGGATAATGTGATATAAGGATAATGTGATAGTGTGTGATATCTACATACCATGGGCAACACTATATGAATACACATGTCAATACCAGTCCTGATATGACCTTGTAGGCAATGGTGTACCTAGGGATGGCTGGCATGCCACATCATTATAAGTCAATGTATATATGTACCATATAATTTATTATGTGGATATAAATAATGGCAGCCCCTTAATGTTTCCCTCTAACCACCTTAACTTCCAGTGTATTCACTGTGGAGCGGACATTCTCTCCTTCCCGGATCCTCTACACCGTGAGCCAACTCTCCCTCTGTTCACTTTCATCCAGCTACAATAGTTGCTAAGCATCCTGCTACAATAGTTGCTAAGCATCCAGCTGCAATAGTTGCTAAGCATCCAGCTGCAATAGTTGCTAAGCATCAGAATACAATAGTTCCTAAGCATCCAGCTACAATAGTTGCTAAGCATCCAGCTACAATAGTTGCTAAGCATACAGCTACAATGGTTGCTAAGCATCCAGCTGCAATAGTTGCTAAGCATCCAGCTGCAATAGTTGCTAAGCATCAGAATACAATAGTTGCTAAGCATCCATCTACAATAGTTGCTAAGCATCCTGCTACAATAGTTGCTAAGCATCCAGCTACAATATTTGCTAAGCATCCAGCTACAATAGTTGCTAAGCATCCAGCTACAATAGTTTCTAAGCATCCAGCTACAATAGTTGCTAAGCATCCAGCTACAATAGGTGCTAAGCATCCTGCTACAATAGTTGCTAAGCATCCAGCTACAATATTTGCTAAGCATCAGAATACAATAGTTACCCTACAGTCGTGCATAGTAGTGGTTACATATGGTATGACTGTTCTACCATCATTAGAACCAGCATAGCATTTTTTAATTGGTAAACTGTACTTTATTTATGGAACAACCTTAATTGTTAACGGCCATGCCACTGGTCTTCCAGTGATATTAAATTAGTCATTTAGATATTCAATATAACCTAGAAGAGAGTGTAATAGTCATTAGGGAATAGGAAAATAAGAAGCTACACAATATTCCACCATAATGTTGTGCGCTTCTAAATATATAAATATATATATATATAGATGTGCTCTATATATAATCTATTATGGGAATATAAACAAGGACAATACCATCTTCAGTTATATCTGTATTGTTAAATTGTGAACCACCCTACTGTATGACATTGTTCAGTTCCAGGTTTGGCCACGTGGCACCACCTGTCAGGGGCTCTGAAATCATATAAGCCAGATGTGACTGATCGTTTTTGCCTCCCGACCCACTCGGACGGTCAATTTTTTAGACACACACACATGATGGTACATAATAAATACATTCCCTGACTGGCTATGGAAGTGTACCCTACGGATAGCAGAGCATTAGAATAACACTGGTCACCAAGGTCATCATGTGAGATATTATGGGTGAGGTATATATTATATATATGAAGACTTCAGGTATAAAACCCTTAAACTCCAATCCAAAGATTTAGATAAACATTGTAATCACACCTTCAAAATGTACATTTTTTAAACATTCATATTCTGTGGTTCATTGCTACATAATCATTTTATCACAAGAAGTGTGGAATTAGTGAGAATTAAAATTACCTTCAAGTAAAAATCTGTTATTTTAATTAAATTGTTGGATTGGCATTTACAGGGCTTTGCGCTTGAAGTCTTCATATATATATATACATATATATATATATATATATATATATATATACAGTAAAACCTCTCTATAATCGACCGACTTTGGGACCGACTTCAAGTGGTCCATCTAGCGAGGTGGTCGGTTTAAGGAGTTAGAATATGGTTACAATGGTATTGTTGGGACCCAAATAAAGGGATCGATATAAGGGAGTGGTCGGTATGTGGAGTTGGTCGGTTAGAGAGGTTTTACTGTATATACATATATACATTGATATGACATATACAAGTGTACCCTCTTCTTTGCTGCCAAGACGATATTAAACCATCACCAATGCATCAGAGAAAGTTTTAAAAGTAATCAGCTCACACCTCAGTTTTAGTTTTAATGAGCGAAGCTGCTAATTGGAAAACTGCTTACAGAACAGAAAACTATCTCGGATAGATTACTTTGTATTCGTTTTGAGAAAATAGGTGCTTGGTAATATCATAATATTTTACAGAAGGTATCTGATGAAAGAGAATGACAAAAGTAATGTTAACTCCAGAAAAACGCAGTATATCACGGGGGGCGGGATATGTACAGGATAATCAATATTACATTCCGTAATATGCTAATTACATGTATTAATATTTAGAACTGGATTCAGTGGTAATGGCAACCTGGTATGTTGCAACTTTCTGTGCTCATAATATTAACCAGGAGCTCGACATTACTAGATTGGCCTTGATGCGGATTCCGAGGGACACCAGTTTGCCAGGGACACTTCCATTCAAATGCATTGTTAACGGCCATGAGCAAATCTTCATACAGAAGAAGTCAAATATCTCCCAAATTACACCATCTAGAAACAAATCGCTCGGTGGTGCACATATAGAAAACATCTTTACCATAAAGACTATATTAAAATTATACGGTTAGGGTTCTTGAATTCTATTAATTTTGAATAAAAGTAATGTTTTGCACTGCGTGGACCGTCAAACTCAAGGCATTGTCAATGGTCTTGAGCAATGTTCATACAGAAAATACAGAAGAAGTCAAATATCTCTCAAATTCCACCATCTAGAAACCAATTTTTTGGTACACATATAGAAAACATCTTTACCAAAAACATTATATTAAATTTATAAGGTTAGTGATGATGCTGTTCGATTTTGATGCATGTGCAGAAGCGATGTGTCCCTCGCAAACTGGTGCCCCTGGGAAACCGCAACAGCCGGCGAGCAGTGCAATGAGGAAGGCTCGTTGTATGCTCTTGAAATTGAAAAGAAAAGTAAAGCTTGTTTTATTTAACAACACCTCTAGAGCACATTGCTTTTTATTATTGGCTATTTGACATCAAACATATGGTCATTCGCCAACATAGGCTATTCTTTCCGATAAGCAGCATGGGGTGTTTCATATGCACTTTACCACAGACAGGACAGCACATACCTTTCATGAACCAGTTGTGGGCCACTGGTTGGAATGGAAAATAGCCCACACTGCAAATGGGTCCACTGAGCAGGATCGATCGAATGACCCACACCATCACCTGAGCTACTACATCCCACTCTCTCTTGAAATTTCCCCTGCGTAATCACCTAATGTAACCAAGCCAAAATAATATATATAGATATATATAATGTATAATTTCGCCAGTCTTATTTTTCCCCAGACGAGCAGCAGGTTATGGCCACAGCAATAAATAATGATATCTAGATAACACGGAATTAAATTGCATATTGCATAAGTCATACTTAACTAAATTGCATATTGCTTTGCCTCATGTACACACATCTTCAACTGCAAAACCAGCTAATGTTATTTCCCCTCTTTATCTACTTACAGGAACACACCAAATGACAGTTACCAAGTATCAGAAAAGCCCACATTATCGGTGAGAGCCTGGCATGGCCAAGCAGCCAGGGCTGGAAAGTCTGGGAACTGCATCCCACACTGCATACAGCTCCACCAGCCACACACACCAGCTGACATGTGCCAGTGATGGACACAGGCATCGGTATAGAACAGGTCCCTACAAACTATTAGCCGGCCCTTGGAGCTGCTATCGTGGAATCAGTCAGGCGGCGTTCATCGGTCAGAGGCCTTTGGTAACTGGCCTCCGAGCGATATTGTGAATGCCATAAATGCTAGGTGGTGCCACACCTAGTGGGCGGCTTGCCAATGAACAGGGCGACACGATTGTAGCGCCAATTCAGGCGGTAGATTGGGCAGGAGGTGTGTGTCCCCCTGGAGCCGAAGGATCTAATCTAAGTGTATCAAGGTGCCGGATATTCCATCCCAATGTCACACCCACTCACTCTGATGAACCACCAACATTTCGGGACGCAGTCGCTGCAACGCTCATTGTTAGCAAAAACATGCCGCAAATGTATCATGACATGTTTAAGCAGAAGCTAGTCGTAGAATTAGACAGGTTACCGGAGGATTTCCAGCGGTTGGTGCCATTGCTTATCAATTCCAGGCGATACTCGCATTACCACTACCGGACTAGATCAATAGACAGCAAGAAACCAAGATGCAACTATAAGGCGTGTGTGAGCCCCGAAAGGGTAGCGAAGGGCCTTAGTGGGTTAGTCAACAGCACTAAGCTAAATGAAGCGAATTGTCCCACTGTGAATGACGATACATTGAAGGCAAAACATCTTCCTGGGCCCAAGTGCAAGAACAGACAGTCGAAGGGTCATCTTCCAGCACGAGGATCCAGGGATTTGCTGCAACTGGTGGATTACAACCAAACTGGGTCATTGGTTGTTGATGACAAGGTGAAAGGACTGTCATCCTTACTGCCCTATAAAATCAAAGGAAATGACCTCCAGAAAAAGGTGGTCAAGGTGACTTCAAAATCAGACGCATTCTCTTCGAAGATAAAGCGGCTTCAGCAGAAGAAGCATGTGACAAAGATTGTAAAAATCGCCAAAGCCAGTCATGTGGTCCCACAGAACAGCTCCCGCATTAAATCTTCCTCAGCATCCGCATCTTCTTCATCTTCATCTTCTGCTCAGCCAACAAGCGCTTCGGTGAGCAGATGGGCATATCACCACCACAGCCCCAAGCAGGTGTCAGGGAATGTGCATTCTGTGAAGCACTTCAAGACAGGTGCCCTCATGAATAAGTCCCATCAGAAGCCGACTCGCTCCCATCGGGAGCCGATATTGAATATAAACTTTAAGCAGGTGCTGTCGCCCATCAGTGCTCAAGTGAAGGACAGTGCGAAGGAGAGCAAAACCCCCCAAAACTCAAAACACAACCTCTTCCATGTGCCATCGGTGGCTGTGAAAAAATATAAGCTCATGAATGCTGATTCACTACGAAAGAGACTGCAATGCATATCGCCCCCGCCTTTTGTTGGTCTCCGTCAGCGGCAGTCAGAGCCAGTTGCGGAACCCAATGACCTTGACAGAAAATTAGAGGAACTGACCTCGAAAATGTTCACACAAGATAGGGCCAGCCACATTCCCGAAGGGACTGCAAACAGTCCTCTTGGGAATACACAAGTACAGGGTGTTAGTTCACAATCTAACGCTGGGGACTCTGTGGGGTGCGTCACTATTGTGGGAAGTTCGGTGAGAAGCGATTCCATAGCAGCGTTCATTCCTTCGACAGAAGCATCATCCCCTAGTTTAGTAGGCGCCTCTTACAGGACTGATTCTGCTGCGCATAGCAGGACCCAGTCGGACACCTGTGGGATGACACAACAAGTCTCAAAGCACAAAGGATTGCCAACAATCTCCGCTCCCTCTTTCTCTAGTAGCTTAGTTAGCAAGGTCCATTCTAGTAGCTCAATAGTCAATGTAACTACAGAGACACATAGCACAGAGGGGCACGGTTCCACAGTGAATAATCTATCTGAGAAAATGATGACATGCAGGGATTGCGATGAGGTCCCAGCCTTAATCACATGTAAGAGAGATGTCCCTAAAAGTGAACTTACAGTGACCGAAGGAGAAGGAGAAAATAGTGCCTTGATGAGTAAAGACGCTCAAGAAGGTCACAAAATGCAAAAAGAGCAAGGTGTTTTGGGTGGTGCTTCCTATGACATAGATGTCTCTAAAGCTGCCATGCTCATAACTGAGAATACTTCCATAGATGTTGGCAGTCGTAGAGATATTCTCACAAAGCACAGTCCAAGACAGAGTGACAGTGGGGTAGATTATGCCTCAACGGATGCACATTCCACTGGTGGTGATGAATCAGCTGTCTGCCACAGTTCTACCCCAACTATGGAGTTAGGTAAGCTACCCAAAGGTCAATACCCTATTGAAGGGGAAAGTGAATATGGCCTGATTGAGGAAGCCTTGGATGGCTTACCAGTGGAGGGGCTGACTAAGGAAGCTTCCAGGTTCACAAAGTCTGGGCTATGTGAAGCGAGTAAAAACTCACTGAAAACTTGCGCAACTTCTACTGGCATGGGCCCATCGAGCAAGAAGACCAACTCATGGAATCCCGCAACAAGCGGTCTCGGTCGTGGAGACAAGAAGACAGATTACGACAATGTGATTGAAGACATGTCATCCATCCCGCTCCCACCGGAACCTTACCTGCTAGATCGGCTGCGTCCCGAAAACAACAACGTAACCAAGGAGAAGATCCTATACTCGAATCCGTATCGCTGGTCAGCTGAACACAAGGTGAAGGTCAAGGCTGTGTCTCCCACACCTGGGCTAGAACCCAAAGGTGTCGTCGCTCAAGTCACATCTGATAACACAGAAGTGCAAGTTGCGCGGACGCAATTGATTTGCTGTGCAAGTCCCCAATTATCGACCACTCACAAGGTGGAGAAGGAAGCTTCACTTCCGGTCTACATGGGGCAGACATACACAAACGCAGTACTACCTGTTCTAGGGCGCAGTGAGGAGGCAGTGACTGAAACTCTTGGGGCAACTTCTGGAAAGTTGACGCAGCCGTTGGAAATGATGGTAAACGCGCCAGCAGAACCGGATCCGGAAGCTGAGAATGAGCCAACCAGAAACCGGAAGCAGGATGAAACCGGGGCCGGCGTGAAGGCATCCGCAGAAAGCAGTGGTAATTTAGGGGGGAAAGATGCTCCACCACCAAAGGAAAGTGGTGCGGAACCGAAGATGGTGGCGCAATCTAGTCCCGCAGCATTGGTGTCAGCGAAGAGTAACGGGGATTCCACAGCTAAAAATAGACTGGGGAATGACCCGGCCGGAGACCACTCTATTACGCCTGAGAAGATGCCATTAATCACAGGCAATCGAATGAGTGAGAAAAGGCAGTTGGTGCCGACGACAGTCAGTTCCCCGAACGAGAAGCGGTCAAAGTTCCATGTCCCCATGTCACTTGACAAGCAGGTTGAAGAGATTGTCTTAGATAATAAACAAGGGGTGTTGGCAATGTTGCCTCACAGGAATAATAATAATAATAATAATAATAATGAGGAGAGGTCACTGTCCACAGCGGTTGTCGGCAAAAATGCCTGTGCACTGGACTGGAAAGCAGCTTCAGTGCAAAAAGGTCAAGCAGTAACAGCGAGGAGGAGTGAAATATACACTGGAGTGCTCGCTGGGGACCAGCTCTCCAAGCACAAACAGGGTGAGCAGGAGTCATGTACTACTGATATAACAACTAATGACGGACCACTGCCTGCGATACGGAGAACACATGGGAATAGCGACTCGGCGGAGCAGAAAAAGCCGGCCCCAAAACCCACGTCTCCAGCCGCTGGTCCTAAGCGAGCCGCAGTAGGAGAGAAGGCGGCATCAGTATCGGTGTCGGTATCGGTACCGGAGCCTGATGCGGTGTCTGGGACGCCGGCCCTTGCTGTCAGCTGTGCCGTGACCAGTGGGGTGCGAGATGCGTTACGGCCCGGGGAGGCTGCTGTTGTTAAAAGCGCTGCCATTAAGGTGACGTCTCAGGTGCCAGAGGACGATGGAGCGGCCATAATAAGCAGGGTGGTGATGGCTCCGGGGGAGAAGCAAGCCTCAGAGGAATATGCATCCGGCCTGACCGACGCCTCTCGGGCCGGCAGTCCACAGTCGGCGGTGAATACGGAAGGTGATCCCGCTTCATCATCATCATTATCACCGTCGACATCGTCATTCCCCCGTAGCGCGATGTTGAGTTTGCAAGCTAAGGGTGTTGGGAAGGTGCCGAATGTAGAGGCGGCTGATACTAGTGACAGTGAAGGGCTAACTGCTGGGAACCACATGAAAGTGGATAAGTTGACAGACAGCATGGCGCCAGAGGAGGAGGACACGGCTGGGGCGTTGCTGAGTCTTGTCATTGACAGCGTTGTGTCGCTTCGAGACGAAGAGTTTAAAAACATAGACGGCAGCCCCGACATCGAGGTCGGGCAGGTGATGGGCCATATATTCAACCCGATGGACGACAGGGACACTGACACGGAGCCTAGTCTTGTGATTGACATGGCAGATTGTGTGAGCGATGGCGCTTTAGAGTGTGACATTGAGGAGATTGCCTGCACTAGTGCCGATCCCCACGGAGCGGTCCACAGCAGCAGGCTCTTCGCGAAGAAGTCTAATGGCGACAGCAGGGCTAACAATAACAAAAACATGAAGGAGGAGGATGGTAGCGGTAGAAAGGTTCCACCCGGACATGCAAGATCAGAAAAGGTCAACAACAAGGGCGAAGCCCAATCTGATGCGACTCAGTCGAAACACCGAGCGGATAGCAAATCATGGAGGGAGATTGACAAATTGTTACTTACTGACTCACAGACAGGAGAGCAAGAGGAACAGAAGCTGGAAGATGATGATGAGGCGGAGGAGGAGGAAGCTGAAGGTCAACCGAAAGTGGGGGATAAGGACAGCATTGACAGCAAAACTCAGGACAACTTCTCCGGGCTACGACCACTCATCGTCCGGCTCAGTAGTCGCGTTCTGCATGACATCAAGAAGGGGAGCGACGACGCCGGAACCCGTGTATATGACACCGGGCCAGAGGCGAGGAACAGTGGGGAGAAGACCCCAGCACCTGCTCAGACTGACTCTGTCAGGAAGAGGGGACCCGGGAGGCCTCGGAAGAACAAGATGGACCTGAAGCTCTCCAAGGTGAAGGAGGAATGGGTGTGCAAGAAGCCAACAAAGCGAAAGAACAAGAAGCCACCCATTATCAAGGTTATCTACACCCGGTCGCACAGGAAGGACAAATCTGGGCACCCTATTGGGGTAACAGGGTCCTACTGCGCATATGACTTTGAATCCAGTGACTCTTCTTCTGCGGGGCCTGAACACAAGGTTGAGGAGGTGGATAAAGTGAAGGCGGAGGACAAGGCGGACACTGAAAGTGCCAGTGAGAAGTGGGTTCTGAAAGGAACACAAAAGTCGATGAGGAGGATGCGAAGGGGTGGTGCGAAGAGCGGCTCCAAGAAGGCGAAGCTGACCAACTTCTCGAAGAAACAGCAGAAGCATGATGAGAAGTTAGAGGGCAGCGGCAAGAAAAGTAAGGGAACTGCTAAACAATGTTGGCTTATTAACATCCACATGCGTATATATCTAATGCTCATAATTTTAACATCGGTGGTGTATGTGGCATAGACATTGAAAATCGGTACATGGAATGATTTGATCCTACAAATGTGAGCGATTGGGTTTATTTTATGTTGGTTTCGGAATTTTGCATATCAGTTCTTCAGCGTTCCTGGCTAAAATAGATGAATTTGTGTTTAGGAATGAATGACTATGGATGGTCAGTCCCAACAAATGTGTGATTCATTGTTGTGGTATGTTTGTTTGTTGGAGCTTTACGTAATGACAATATCTAAGGTGATATCAGGACGGGTACCGACTTGTAACAGTGGTCACTCATAGCAACTTTATAGTGCTGCCCCTCTGGAAAATCAGGCTGCCAGCACCATGTCCCGATATCCCACTCAGTCACATTATCCTAACACTGAGCTAACCAGTCCTTGCCCATTCCTATTATCACTGAGCACCAGGCTATGAAGCGACAAGTACCAATTTTAAAGTCATTGGTTTGACTCGAGCGCGAACCAAACTCCCGACCTTCCGCACGCGAGGCCCGTGCTCTACCGATTAGGCCACCACGCCCGGTTTGTTGTGTATGTTTTGTGTAATTGTTGGGTAATTCTACAGCGTCAGTTTTGAGTAGATGCTGGTTATCCTCATCCTGATAAGACCTTATATGTTGCCACGGCGAAAAACTCCAACAACAAACAAACAAACAGAAGCTGGTTCTGGAATTGCAAATTTGAATATTTTGGCAATCACTCAGGGCACTGCGTGGTAATTGCCTATTAAGAGCCGCACAGTGGTCTGTCATAGCCAGAGGTGCCAAGTAGATAAGAGTGTGAGTAGGGACATCTACCCCATGCACAATTTCTAAATGTTGAGAAATAACAGGGCCAACGGGGGCAGGGGCTAGGAGGGCGGTCGTTGACCTCCAAAGGTGCCATCCGCCCAGCCTCTCTTGGACAATTTTGACAAATTGATACAAAATGATGCATTCTACTATTTCTAATGCATTTTGATAAACAACAAATATGTTTAATTTTGTGTAAATGCTAATATGATTATTTGGTGGGAGATTACAAATTAAAAGCAGGCAATCGGAAGAATTGCTATATTTTAGGGAGATCTCACACTGAATATGGGTACTTGACGCCCATGCATACCAATTCAACAGGGTTCATTGCACTTCCGCCAGTATTCAGTGTGCCATCAATGGACTCTTCAAAATTTATCTCAGAGGAGGGCCAAGCATTGGTTTCCTCTGTTGGGATCCTAATGCCTAGTACACACCTACCGTTTGTGTGCACCCACCTACCGTATACGATCTAAAACTGCCCATTTCGCGCACAAAAATCGCTATGTGTACGCTCCCCGTGCACACCTAGCGATTGCGATTCATGACTAAAAACTCAGTTTTAGGGCTAAAACAGGCCGATTACGATTGCGATTCGTGATTCGAAAAATGAATCGGCCCGTTTTCAGTTTTAAGCGGGTCGGGTCGAGTCGCGAGTTTTAGTGCGTGAATCATATAGGGTAGGTGTGTACCAGGCATAAAGTTCAAACCAATGACTTACAACATGTATCATTTTGCTACCTGGCCTGGCACTCTGCTTTAGTAGGATAGGGCAAGGCTTGGTTAGCTCAGTGTTAGGATAATATGACTGAGTGGGGTCATGGCACCGGCAGACGGGTCTTCCAGTCGGGCAGCACTCTAAAGTAGCCAAAAGTGTTATGGACACGATATGCTTCAACAGTAGCAGGTATTACTTTAATAAATTAACCTGTACTTTAAGGGTAATGTTTTATTTAAAGCTGCATAGTCCGATGAAGCATCAAATTTTCAAAACCAAAACAATTATCTGGAATTGATTCTACATATCTAACTTAGACAAGGATGCATGTATAAAACAGTTGTTGCCACATAGCAGGGAATACTGAGGCAAATTAATAGAACCTGTTACTGCTAAAGCCTATGGTGTCAGAGTTTTGGCAAGCTTGCCAAAACTAATTTGACATGTTTGCACTTCAGATATCTCAAAACATAACTGTTTAAAATAAACAGGACTTGAACCTAAGGTAAGGTCGATTATGACAGTCAGGTTAATCTATTTATCTCAGAAAAATTACAGAAACTCAACACCATCGGACTATGCAATTTGAATAAACCATCTGACATGGGTTCACTGCATATGGCACACACCAACTCTTAGTAATAACACCTGTAGCTCCTATGGAACTAACCCAAAGTGACAGCATCTCCACAAACTAAATTCGGAGACCTGTTCACTCATTATTATTTGGTATTCCGAGGGAAAAGGTTCATAGAAGTATAACTGGGAGTAATATTTTATAAATGACGTACAAATATCAGATCCAGTAGGCCTAGGTGTTCATTAAAATAAAGAGATCGGACATTAGCTCAATCCGGCAGTTCATGTGCAATTCCTTGAATGTAATACAGCAGGATTGAATGGGGGTGGGGCCTTTAGCCACACATCTCTTATGCACCAGCATTTTGATGAAGGCGATATTAAAATATATATTATTGGTCTGGCAGACACAGTGCGATATCGGCCTAAAAGGTTGTGCAGACATTACTGGCATCGAATGAATCCGGTCAATAGGATTGTCAAATGATCTGCATATGACAAATGTGTCAATACCCAGAATTGTATAAACAACAATTTTAAAACAATAAATAACATTTTCAATAATATCTTTTTCCATAGGAGAATAATCCAAATCAGATCTACTATGATTCTGCTGTGATTCAGCGTTATAACAACGTTTATGTATTTTTACCTGCTGCAAAATGCTAAGGCAGACATATTTTTTAGGTAAGTTTTAGTTGTGTGAAAAGTCGCGGATTGCCCTCACTCACCTACTAGACATTCCTGGACGTTGATCCTTAAATAAGCTGAAAAATCAAACTCATCAAACTATATTGGAAGCTTTCAAATTTATTAAACAATTCCGATTCAAATCCAGTCATACCTTATAATTTATTTTAATTCGGTGGAAATTAAAGTGCAGAAATAAATAGGGTGGGAATCCTGCTGTGATATTTTTTCAAAGCTGCCTATCACCAACTTGGAAATTCAACTCTTTATGTGATTATGTATACATTTGTTCATGGAACCTTTTTATTCGCCATTCATTCCGCGGGTTAGCTGCTAGTGTTACTAATACCAATTCGCTTACTAACTGCCTTCCATGATTACCCAAATTGAACCCGCTACTTTTAATGTTGTCTTTTCAGACATTGGAATGGAAGGCAGGCAGAGTTCTATATTTGAAAAGTTCCACTTCGATTCTGGTAATTTTCCGATTATTCTTATTACTTGATGTGCATTTTATCTAGAAATGCACCTTCATTTTTGTTGCTGTTAAATTCTTTTATTCAGCTGAATAATGAATTGTTCAGTGCCGAGACCTTGATCTCTCAGCCATTACTATATACACAAATATAGTTCAGTTATATAATGGGATACTACAGTATAACCCCGTTAAACCAAACTTGAAGGGACCCTACAAATTTGTTTGGATTAACCGATCATTGGTTTAACCGAGCTTTGACTTTGACCTTAACTTGGCATTGGCAAAAACGCGGGTGCATTATGAATGTAATATACAATGTATGTGGACACTATAATTATTGTTTTCTATGTATATACAGTTTAACCCCATTAGACCAAGTTCGGTTAAATCAAACGATCGGTTAATCCAAACTTTTTTCGGCGACCCGGCAAAATACTACAATTTATCATATAAAAAAAGTCTCAGATGACCTAAAAACCACATGAAAGTTTGCTTTAACTGTACCAGAAGTGGCCTGGGGCCCAGAATTTTGTTTGGATTAACCGACTTTGGTTTAACCAACTTTTATATATGATAAATAGTAGTATTGTCGTGGGGGTGATGAAAATGGGAAATACTGTGCCTAGAGCGGGACTCGAACCCACATCTCTTTGCATTCCGGGCCAGTGTGCTAACCATTACACCACCTAGGCTCCCTGATATCAATACACTCCCCACGCCTACCTGTCTATGTGGTTACTTGCCTGAGAGGTCAGTGCAGACCACTACACTCGTCCCCCTGGAATTGTAAGTCTTGTAATGCTTACAATTACATACATACAGGCAATGCACTAACACATACATACACAGGGTACAGGATCCTGATCACGGCAACCAGTGTCGTGGGGGTGATGAAAATGGGAAATACTGTGCCTAGAGCGGGACTCGAACCCACATCTCTTTGCATTCCGGGCCAGTGTGCTAACCATTACACCACCTAGGCTCCCTGATATCAATACACTCCCCACGCCTACCTGTCTATGTGGTTACTTGCCTGAGAGGTCAGTGCAGACCACTACAGTATTTTGCCAGACGGCCGAAAAAAGTTTGGATTAACCGATCGTTTGGTTTAACCGAGCTTCGTGTAACATGGTTGTACTGTATATATATTTGCGCATCAATAAATGTAAGTTATATTAATACTAAACAATTACAGCATTTTCGGCATTTCCATGGTTGTACAAAACACAATACTTTTCGAGAACCACCTCCCCCAATGTAGTACTTGTCACAATTTTACTACACAACATAAAGAGAAGAAAATTTTGGATGACACAGTAGAAGGATTCAATTATTATGGTGTAGGTAAGTTACAGTACAATCATATAATCAATGTATTGAGGGTGGGCTATCGGTCACTCATTTTGGCATCTGAGTAGGGATGAATTGGTGGGTTCTTTTTGGTTTGTTGTTGTTGTTGTTGTTGTTGGGGATGGGACATTAGTTGATTAACAGCTGAGTAATACCCCAGTCACATGAGGCCTGCGTTCGCTTCCGATCGATTCGCGACGTCAAAACGTCCTCCTTGCGCCCTCCTTACGCCCTCATTGAGTGCTGTCGCGGCGAAAACGCCAACCTCCCGGCGTCCATTTGCTGCTGCTGCAAGTGCAACCTCTTGCATCCTGTTCCGGCGGCGCCATTAAACAATGGTTGGCGAACTGGTGCCGCCCTGGTGCCGCCCTGGGGCCTCCCTGATGCTGCCCTGGTGCCACCCCAGCCCTGATACAGCGCCGCCCCGGCGCTGATGCGGCGACAGCCCGGCGACGGCCGGCGCCACCATGGGGCTGCCCTGGGGCCGCCCTGGGGCCTCCCTGGGGCTCCTCTGGAGCCACCCTGGGGCTGCCCTGGCACCGATCTGGCGCCGCCCTGGTGCCAACCACGTAATTGAATCAATGTATCGAATGGGACGCTGGGAGTTTGGCGTCCTTTTGAGCATAAGGAGGTTGGGGGCGAACGCTGGCTCTCGTGTGACTGGGGTATAAGGAGCTGAAATTTCAATCGGAGACAATTGGGTATCCTCATTCCATTGTTCCTTTCCCTTTTCCAGTAATGCCAAGCATCGAGCTAGGTAGTGACAAGTATAAATCTTTAAATATTTATTTATTTTAAACCAAAACATGTATCTTAATTTGATTATATATCCATCTTAAATAGTGGTGCATTAACAAGTGATTTGGAACATAATATATAGAATAATCAGTGAATTTACTACCTAATCCTACATTGAGAAACCCATCACACAAGGAAGCCATTAATCAATTAGGTCAATCTTGTGGCCTCAGTAGCCTTGACCCTCATTCCAAGTACCTAGTCAGGTTCCAGGATGTTCAGTGGTAGTATTGCTGCCACCGTAGCCTGGGTTGATATAAAGTTACATGGAATTGTGTATTAAATAATTGTACTGAACTTATGACATTGGCTCTGTATCACAGGATAATATGACTGAGTTGGATATTGTGTGATGATGCCATATTCCCAGTGAGGCAGCGCTATGAAGACGATATGAATGCGCTCTGCGACAAGTCACTGCCAGACCTGATATGACCTTAAATATAGCCAGGATCTAATGCCCCAACAAACAGCAACAAGTTTAGGGAATTCCCTCAGTGACATCATATTATGGAGATTGCCCTTTTGAATGCGCGGGTAATGATACCCGGTCACTACACGGCGAGGCGTGATGCGTTTCCTCTGCACCACCTGCCGGGAAGAGCTGCACATATCCCAAGGTTGTGGTGATTCTGCACGCATGCCGCATACCGCATGCCACATGTCATATGTCTCATGTCACATGCCACCTGTCAAATACGACATGTCACATGACACATGGCTCATGGTGCATGCATCATAATGCTTGTCTCACGATGTATGTATCATGATACATGTCTCATGATGTATGTATCATGATGCATGTGTCATGGTACATGTCACATGATGTGTGTATCATGATGAATATATCATGATACATATATCATGATGTGTGTATCATGATGTATGTAGTGTAGTGGTCTGTACATGAGCTCCACTACCATGCGGTGGCGGCAGACACTACGCAACACACTTACACTGAACTGTGCTAGGTGGCAGCACGCTAGCCACCGGGCAGAGCCCCGACTGGGCTCCCCTCTACTGCATGTGGCGAGCACACACCCCACCCAACTATAGAGGCGACGTGGGACCTAGCGAGTTAGGGGGCGGTTCAGTTCACTGTTGACGCTGCGGAGAGCGGATAGGTTTAGTAATAAACCAGTTTGAAGCATACTCTACTCAATCTTGGCATGCGTGGCAGTGTGGAAGACTGTGGGGCGATCACAGTATCATGATACATGTCTCGTGATGCATGTTACATGATGTATGTATCACGATGCATGTCTTATGAATCATTTCTCACGACGCATATTGCATGATGCATATTTCATGGGGAATATATTGTGAGGCACATATCATGACATGTGTATCATGATGCATACCCCATGATGCATGACAAGTGGCGTGTAGAGCATGGCACATGTCCCATGACTCATGCATCCTGATACATGTCTCACCATATATGTACAATGATGCATATCTCATGATGTATGTATCATGATGAACGTATCATGATGCATGTATCATGCCACAATTATAAGTATGCATGTCTCAATACACATGTCTCATGACACATGTCTCATGACACATGCATCACAATGCACGTAGTAGCAGGCATGTATCATAAGGCATGTATCATGATGCATTTCATAATACAAGTGATGCATGTCGCATGATGTATGTATCATGGCACGTGTCCCATGATACATGTATGATGACACATGTCGCATGAAGCATGTCCCATGATGCATGTATCATAATGGATGTCTCATGATGCTTGTTTCATCATGAACATTTCCTGATGCATGATGCATGAAGGATGACGCAGATGTGCCAGCCTTGTGGGAATTAATTGGTCTTTCTGTGCAGGCCATCAGCTTAGTGCGTGTGTTTACGCAAGTGGGTATGTTTATAGGGTGTACACTCACACATCGGCTTTCTGGTAACAGGTAGTTGCAGACAGTTACAATAAATATATATATTAAACATGTCCTTCTCCTCCACTTGCACCCTTACTGGTGCATAGAGGGAACATTTCACCAAACATTAACTGTCTCTTATATAGGAACATCTCGTCATAATCTCGGTCACTATGTATTAACATATTTTTCACATAGCCTAATATGTCCATTGCTTTTCTATTACATAACCCTGGTCCCCACTCCGTCACCCGAGAATAATAATGCTCTCTGCCAATATATAATTCCGAACTGAAAATCCATATATTTTTAGAATGTGTTTCTGCGTAGAAGGCAATACTGAGTCAATTTAACAGAACCTGTTACTGCAGAAGTCTATGGTGTCAGAGTTTTGGCAAGCTTGCCAAAACCAATTTTCCATGTTTGTACTCAAAATATCTCAAAAGTTTACCATTTAAAATAAAAGTAACTTTGACCTGTTGTAAAGTAGATACTAGTGATCGATCGAATATATTTATCTCAGAAAGAATACCGAAATTCAAAACCATTGGACTATGCAACCTTAAGTGTCTAGATAACCATGCCCACCCCGGCCAAGTTACCCCAAACACTTTTCAAATATTATAATTTGTTGCTTTAGGCTTGGCACGACTGGAACAGAGCAAGAAGTGTCTGGTTTAATATGAATACCACGTGACTGAGTTGGACCTTATATTAAAGGAGCGGTAACATGATCAACACAAGTCCCCCTATTCATAATTATCAATATTGATAATTGAAAGTACTTATTTTCTGGAGTTATTTAGGGCTTAATGGCTGGTGATAGTACGACCGGGCACGGTAACCAAATTAGTAGAGAGCAGGCCTCCAGTGTGGCAGATCAGGAGTTCAATTCTCAGTTGAGTCAAACCAATGACTTACAAAATTGATAGTTGTTGATTCCTAGTTTGGCGCTTGGCATTAATAGGATAGGGCAATGACTGGTTAGCTCAGTGTCAGGATACTGTGCCTGAGTGAGATATTGGGTCATGATGCTCGCAGCCTGATTTCCCAGTGGGGCAGCACTATAAAGTCACCAGTAGTGTGCACTGTCACAAGTCAGTACATGTCCGGATATGACCTTAAATGTTGCCAGGATGTAACACTCCAGAAACCAACCAACCAGTTAATGCATAGGGAATATGTATATTGGGAATATGTTATTAATTTATGTAACAGCATCTTTAACTTAGCTTAAGGGAATTTGATGGAACATGGTATTTCAAAGGGACTAAAGCCCCGCTGGCATACACGTTACTGAACGTAGTTGAACGTAGTTAGAATAACGTGGATGAAACGTGCTGTCACTACATTCAAATACGTTCAGGTACGGCAGGTTTTGGTTGATGACCCACCTAATGGTACGGATAAATACGCTACGGTGCAGATCCTGGTATGTTACGGTACGGATGCCGGTACGTCCAACTACGTTCAACTACGTTCAACTGTGTTACCCTCCACTATGCTCAACTACGTTCAACTTCGTCCATTAACGGCTATGTGACCACGGCAGAACGATCAATGTTGTGTGCGGGTCAAAGGACGGTAGGGTATGCTAGAGTATGCTAGAGTATGCCAGAGTACATTAAGAAGTACACTAGAGTATGCTAGAGTATGCTAGAGTATGCTAGAATTTGTTATCATCATGGAGGCTAGGTCTGTCTCAAACGTAGTGCTCTTTTGCACATGTCCAAAGCTTAAATCAGAACTCACAGCCCACAGATGTTATTATCATGTTATCATCACTGAGAAGTATGGATGCCAGTATGTTGCACTATGTTCAGCTATGTTAGCCTCCACTACGTTCAACTACGTTCACTAATACCCATGTCACACTACGACGTAAGAGCCAACATAAGCCTGGCGTAGGTGACTTTTGTTCATTACGTTGAGGTACGTTGGGTTACGTTATGATGACGTCAAAATGATGTTAGACCGATGTCGAGATATGTCACGTTATGTCGTCTTACGTCAGCGCGCATCAAGGTTTTGAACATGTTCAAAACTTTTGACATATCTTGACGTCAAGCCGTTACGTCGGGATGACGTTACGCTGAAGTCATGCCGATGTTAGACGACCGTTAGAGGTGCGTCGGTGACGTTAGATCTATGGTGCGTTGTTTGGTTGTTTGGTTGGTTGTTTGGTTATTGGTTGATTGTTGCTTGGTTGTTGGTTGGTTGTGGATTGGTCGTTGGTTGGTTGGTTGTTGGTTGGTTTTTGGTTGGTTGTGGATTGGTTGGTTGTTGATTGTTTGGTTGGTTGTTTGGTTGTTGGTCGGTTGGTTGGTAGGTTGGTTGGTTGGTTGGTGGGTTGGTTGTGGATTGGTTGGGTGGATGGTTGTGGATTGGTTGGTTGGTTGGTTGGTTGTGGATTGGTTGGTTGGTTGGTTGTGGATTGGTTGGTTGTGGATTGGTTGGTTGTGGATTGGTTGGTTGTGGATTGGTTGGTTGTGGGGTTGGTTGGTCGGTTGGTCGGTCGGTCGGTCGGTCGGGTTGTTGGTGGTTGGTTGGTTGATTGGTTTGTTGGTAGATGGTTGGTTGGTTGGTTGGTTGATTGGTTTGTTGGTGGTTGGTTGGTTGGTTTGTTGGTGGTTGGTTGGTTGGTTTGTTGGTGGTTGGTTGGTTGGTCGGTTTGTTGGTGGTTGCTTGGTTTGTTGGTGATTGGTTGGTTGGTCGGTTTGTTGGTGGTTGGTTGGTTGGTCAGTTTGTTGGTGGTTGGTTGGTTTGTTGGTGGTTGGTTGGTTGGTGGTTGGTTGGTTTGTTGGTGGTTGGTTAGTTGGTTAGTTGGTGGTTGGTTGGTTGGTTTGTTGGTGGTTGGTTGGTTGGTTTGTTGGTGGTTGGTTGGTTGGTTTGTTGGTGGTTGGTTGGTTTGTTGGTGGGTTGGTTGGTTGGTTGGTTGGTGGGCTGGTTGGTTTGTAGGTTTGTTGGTGGGTTGGTGGGTTGGTTGGTTGGTTGTTGGTTGGTTGTTGGTTGGCTGTGGATTGGTTGTTGATTGGTTGATTGTTGGTTGGTTGTTGGTTGTGGATTGGTTGTTGGTTAGCTGTTGGTTGTTGGTTGTTGGTTGTTGGTTGGTTGGTTGTTGGTGGATTGGTTGTTGGTTGGTTGGTTGTTGGTTGGCTGTTGGTTGTGGATTGGTGGTTGGTTGGTTGTTGGTTGTTGGTGGATTGGTTGTTGGTTGGTTGGATGTTGGTTGGTTGGTTTGTTGGTGGTTGGTTGGTTGGTTTGTTGGTGGTTAGTTGGTTGGTTGGTTGGTTTGTTGGTGGTTGGTTAGTTGGTTTGTTGGTGGGTTCGTTGGTTGGTTTGTTGGTGGGGTCGTTGGTTTGTAGGTTTGTTGGTGGGTTGGTGGGTTGGTTGGTTGGTTGTTGGTTGGTTGTTGGTTGGCTGTGGATTGGGTGTTGGTTGGTTGATTGTTGGTTGGTTGCTGGTTGTGGATTGGTTGTTGGTTGGTTGTTGGTTGGTTGTTGGTTGGTTGTTTGTGGATTGGTTGTTGGTTGGTTTGTTGGTTGTTGGTTTATTGGTTGTGGATTGGTTGTTGGTTGGTTGGTTGCTGGTTGGTTGTTGGTTGGTTGTTGGTTGGTTGTTGGTTGGTTGTGTATTGGTTGGTTGTTGGTGGATTGGTTGTTGGTTGGTTGGGTGTTGGTTGGTTGTTGGTTGGTTGTTGGTTGTTGGTTGGTTGTTGGTTGGTTGTGGATTGGTTGTTGGTTGGTTGTTGGTTGGTCGTTGGTTGGTTGTTGGTTGGTTTTGGATTTGTTGTTGGTTGGTTGGTTGTTGGTTGTGGATTGGTTGTTGGTTGGTTGTGGATTGGTGGTTGTGTGCTTGGTTGTTTGGTTGTTGGTTGATTGTTGGTTGGCATGTCCTCTCTTGTTGCGATGATGCTTTACCGACGTTACGTTCTCGTCAACTACGCTGCATCGACATCCAACTTGTGTCGAAATTTGGATGTCGAGAAGTTTGACGTAATATAATTATTGTCACCTAGTGCCATGCTGATGTCGTTACATCGTAGTGTGACAGGGCCATTACGTGTATGTTACAGGGCCTTTAGATTGAGTCCTGCTGTGCTTACTGAAGCAAGTCACTACCCGTCCTAAAAGTACATGTTGCCTGAAAACAAAGCATCATTCAATATTTTGACACTGCACTAAATCTTCAAAGATTCATCTGAAACGGACCCTCTATCCTTAGCGCTCACAATTCAATAGCGCTCATGATATTTATGTCTAGAAAGATATATGCCTATATGCACGGCTATAAATTATTTTTGAAAAACATGCAAGTTAGAATAGATTAGTAATTTGGTTTGTTGTGAGTGTACACCCTATAAACATATCAGGTCATACTAGGATTGAGACTAACTTGTGATAGTGCGGGTTCATTATTTGTTAGTGCTTCCGGACTACAAGATCCAGCTGCTGGCACCATCATGAATCGATATCCCACTCAGTCACCTAATTTTGATTCTGAGCAAACCAGTCTTTGCCCTATCCTAGTAATGCCAAGCGGTAGATTATATGGTAATAAGTATCAATTTAATTGGCTTGCCTCCATTGGGATCCGAACTGACTACCTTGCACATAAGAAGTCAACATTCTTACTGGTTCAGCCACCGCGTCAAGTCTTTTATTATGCATGTCGGACACAAGACTTTCATGACAATGTATTAATCACAGTTCGTGACTGAATACGATGCTTAGTAAGACAGGTCTAGCGCTTGTTAAAACAAGATATATTTAATTACAAATTAAAGTTGAAATATTTAGTGAGATGTACATTTCAATATGATGTGATTTCAGATTTAGCGAAATTATACACACATTTTTTAAGAATAACATTTAGACATAGCAGTCATCAAGATGAAAGTAATGAGGTATCTCCCTCCCAGATAGCACACAGCCGTCGGCCCGACGTCGGCTATTGGTCGGTCCGTCGGCACCGACTTTCCACCGTCGGGCCACCGTCGGCCCGACGGTGGTGTTCCGACTTTGGGAATCAATCCCTTTCCACTTTTGAGCCACCGTCGGGCCACCGTCGGGCCGCCGGTGGTGTTCCGACGTTGGGAATCAGTCCCTTTCCACTTTTGATTCACCGTCGGGCCACCGTCGGCCCGACGGTGGTGTTCCGACCTTGGGAATCAGTCCCTTTCCACTTTTGAGCCACCGTCGGGCCTCCGTCGGCCCGACGGTGGTGGGCCGCCGGTGGTTTGCATTCATTTTCCACACTTGGTATACCGTCGGGCCATCGTCGGCCCGACGGTGGTGTCCCGACCTTAGGTTTCAATCCTTTTCCACTTGTGAGCCACCGTCGGGCCTCCGTCGGCCCGACGGTGGTGTTCCGACGTTAGGGTTCAATCCCTTTCCACTTTTGATTCACCGTCGGGCCATCGTCGGCTCGACGGTGGTGGGCCGCCGCAGGTTTGCATTCATTTTCCACGTCTGGTACACCGTCGAGCCACCGTCGAGCCGACGGTGGTGGGCCGCGCCTGCGCAGTTCTTTAAATTTGCTTTCCGGCTCGAGTCGCCCGCGGACCACGTGCGATTGCTGATCAGTGTTCTTTTTCTACCAATAACTCCAGAAATACCCGGAATTTTAAGGAATTATTTAACAGGTATGTTTATTGATATGATTAGATTGTTTTGTAAAAGTTTTGTAATTTATTACGAAGTATTAATGGAATTATTCGTGTTAATACGATTTGAACCATCCGATGCGGTTTGTTTACTTCGAATCGCCACCGGAACACGTGCGATCGTTGAGCAGTGTTCTTTTTTAACAAATAACGCCAGAAATCGGAGGAATTTAAAGGAATTATTTAACAGGTTTGTTTATTAATATATTTAGATTATTTTGTAAAAGTTTTGGAATTTATTACGATGTATTAATGGAATTATTCGTGTTAATACAATTTGAACGGTACGGATTGTTGACGAAGGACCGCCATCTTGGTTTTTCCGAGAAGACACTGTCACTATAGTGTCAATACGTACAGACTATATTAAATTTATAAGGTATGGGTGTTCGATTTCTATTAATTTTGAATAAAACTAATATTTCTCGGCTCGTCGGGTCGACGGCGGCAGCCGCCGTCGAGTCGACGGTGGGAGGTTGGACAAAACAACGTCGGCCCGACGGCGTTTGGCGCCGTCGGGTCGACGGCGGCAGCCGCCGTCGAGTCGACAGTGGGAGGTTGGACAAAACAACGTCGGCCCGACGGCGTTTGGCGCCGTCGGGGCGAGCGGCAGCCGCCGCGCCCCGACGGCATCGGGGTCAGGGCGGCAGCCGCCGTCGGGCCGACGGCGGCAGCCGCCGTCGAGTCGACGGCGGGAGGTTGGACAAAACAACGTCGGCCCGACGGCGTTTTCCACCGTCGGGCCGCCGGAGCGGCCGCCGTCGGGCCGCCGTCGGGCCGACGACTGTGTGCTGTCTGGGCTCGCTTTGATAGGAAGTACATAGACTGCAGAGAATTTGTTGACGCAGCAATGATAGATCCCTTTGTTGGATGTATGTTAATTGAATATCTGTGTATGATCACTGACATTCTATTTCCCCAATCCTTTTCGTTACATTCGCATATCCACTTTAAGATGACGTGAATACATATATGTATAATAACACTATGAACCAGACGCAATGACCGAATGAGTTGAGCGTTCGCCTCCGGTTCTGATAGGTCGTTGGATTGCAACTAGTGGGTTCGATCCCTGGCCGAGTCAAACCATATATAGGAAGGGTTCAGGTGCAAAAACCAAATATGTCATCCCAGCCCAAATGAAACCATGACAACCCCATTTGAGTTGAAGCTGCCATCATCTGTCCTGATATGACCTTAGATGTTGCCAGGAGGTAACGCTCCAACAACCAACCAACTAGTAAACAGCTTGCGATTTAGGACCAGCTTAAGAAATCCACCGCTTTGTGAAAAGCTTTTGTCAGTACATTTGACATTTGACAGCTGCATTTAGATCGAGGGAAGTTTATATTTAAATTTGGGGAAAGAGTTGCTTTCATTTTAAGTTGTCCTCGTTTGAATCAAATCTTTGAATTATGTTTCATGGTCCATAGTATGCAGGGAATCTTAATGTGGACCAGTTTGTAAAGTCGAAGGCTGGCGGTTTGAATGGTGTAGATAGACTAATAAGAAATCACTACAGGCAAGGAAGGAAAGTAGATAAAAAGTGAAAGGTAGGAGAGTGAGACGCTCTCATTTATTGTATTTATAGTTTCAAGAACAAGATGGTGGTGATCACATGATCCAGTCTTCCAATCCCTAACAAGCATTCCTCTATCCACCAATGAGGGTTCAATATCCTTGTTGCCAAGGCATGGTTAGATCTGGCTACAGTGCCCTGTTGTATCTGGTGCAGTGATCCATAAATAACTCTTGGAGGGGAGGGGGTATGTGAGGTGACTTCCCAAAGACTGTCCCACATGTCAAGAAGTGACCCTCTTTCAGGTCAAAAAGTGACCCTCTCTCTCTATACTATATTAATACACAATTTCTATCCTCAATTAGTAATAGAGCTCCAACTCCACATATACCTTATATGCCTTTGGTTTTACCTACTATTTACCATTTTATAGACAAGTTGCAATTTATTATAGCAGAGTTCTCCATATCCCATATCTCATATATCGGACAATTTTACAACATGACATTGCATAGAAATTGCTTGAGCAAGTTCTTGCTGGCACAATAGATATTTTCTTCAGTTGACTATGAATAATTCTAGATCTAGGTACATCACGATATCCGCCAAGCATTGTTACTCTATTTTTTTGGTATCGACCATTCTTTTTATTTCGAATTACAAAGTATTGGCAATATTGTAGATTATTGTCAGTTTAACCAAATCTAGCTTTACCTGTTTGTGCAAGCTGTGCAGTAAATTTGTATTTCCTAATCTTTCCTAATTCAAGAAGTTGTTGACTTCAATAACAAAGCATAGGTAACAGCACGATCTACGATTTAGCCAGACACATAGGTATCGACAACAGACCGCCCTCCTTCTTTCCGTTGAAGATAGTAACGTCTAATACATAATCCACTGAAATCAATCAGTTTCAAAACCAAGGCACTTACTTACCTTCGATCACATACACTCAACTTAAAGTTGCATAGTGCAATGGTTTTGAATTTCTGTATTTTTTCGGAGATAAATATATTAGATCTATCACTAGTATCTACTTTACATTAGTTCAAAGTTCCTTTTATTTTAAATAGTAAACCTTTTAGATATTTTGAGTGCAAACATGGCAAATTAGTTTTGGCAAGCCTGCCAAAACTCTGACACCATAGACTTCTGCGTTAATAGGTTCTGTTAAATTGACTCAGTATTGCCTTCTACACAGAAACAAATGCTTAATAAGTGCATCAGTATCTAAGTTAGATATGTAAAATCAAATCTAGATAATTGGTTTGGTTTAGAAAATTTGATATTTAATCGGACTACGCAGCTTTAAGGTAAGGCTTCACTCATTAAGCATTCATTGCTGCAATTAAATTTAAATGTCCATGTTTTCACTCCAGATTGCTCCAACATTTTTAGGTTGTTAATCATGGATGTTACTTCACGCTAAGATGAATTAGATTAGATAATAACGAGCCACCTAAAATATCTATTTAAGCACTCTGGAATGAACTCGAAAACTATGCAACTTTAATTTTGCAATAAGAAATGGTGTTACCCAAAGAATACCCCTTACCGAACTGGTTTTTTACTTTATTTGTATTTTCTACTTCAATTTGCTTCTGTTTTTTTGTTTTTTTGGTCCATTAGTTGTTTAAGCAGGGGAAATTTCAGTCATAGACGACTGGTCTTCCCCATTCCACTGCTGGTTGATAGAAAGCCCGTGCCTACACTTTTACCGACCCAAGGGATTTTTAACCTCCCACACCACATAGACATGGTATGAGAGCAACCGGCCTTTGATGACGCTGTAAGTTATACACAGAGGTGGAAATCCAAATTGGCAGAGCTGGGGGCATGAGGAATCGAACTGCCGACCCTCAGATTAGGAGTCTGACCTAGAAAAAAGTCAGACACTCTAACCACTCCGCCACAGAGAACGCCACTTTGATAAGTGAACTGTCCCTACAAAGCGATGAGGCAAATTACTGGATGATTGATGACTTACTGTGTGGGGTTCTTTCAGTATTTCCCAGTAGTTGAGACGATACTCTGATACTGACACTGTAAATTAGATGTAATGTCGAGTCAGGGCAGGTGTTATAAAATACACGCCGAACCATCACTAGCACTGGGCGCAGAACCCACATTACTGCCATTACAGCAAAACATCCTAACGACTATGCTTACATCGTTGATGTGAGTATGACGAACCTGTCTCTACCTAGATAAAAGATTCACCCCATACTTCCAGTACAGGTGTGAATGACAACGTAGTGTAAATACGGGCGAAAATAGCTTTAGTATGGAACAGGAAGTAGAATGCCTGCCTCCAGTATCAAATGGATACTTATATCGGCACAGAGTTGGTGAAATGGGAGAGAATACAAAAAGACAAGATGGCGGCCATAGAACGCCGTCGATTTCACTTTTAAATTGCATTAAAGTATATGTTTTATTATATTTCCAACTCAAAAGTAGCGGGTAGATATGAAGACGTACATAAAGAATATATTGTGCTTCTCAAATTAAGAATTTACCAGCTTAGTTAATTTCCCCAGCATGTCGAAATTCTTCGCCAGTTTTTCTAATGGGTTGGTTTTCACCCCTGTACTGGAAGTACGGGTGACTCTTTTATCTAGTCTCTACACTGCTACATGAGGAAGGACGTCATACTGCCATGCTTCAGTCTTGTTGCGGGTCGTTCCCAAGTTTATTCCCCTCCAGTTTGCTCTATTGGTTGGTTGATTGGTTGTTTGAATTTTACACCCTGGGACATCTAAGGTCATATCAGGACAGGTACCGACATGTGACAGTGCACACTCATAGTGACTTTTTAGTGCTGCACCACAGGGAAATCAGGTGACCAGCACCATGACCCGATATCCCACTCAGTCACATTATCATGACACTGAGCTAACCATTCCTTGTTCTATCCTATTAATACCCAGCGCCAAGCTAGGAAGCGACAAGTATCAATTTTGTAAGTAATTGGTTTGAGTCAATCAGGAATCGAACTCCCGATCTCCCACACGGTAGGCCTGTGCTATTTTGTAAGTGTGGACTGGGAATCGAACTCCCGATCTCCCACACGGTAGGCATGTGCTATTTTGTAAGTGTGGACCGGGAATTGAACTCCCGATCTCCCACACGGTAGGCCTGTGCTATTTTGTATGTGTGGACTGGGAATTGAACTCCCGATCTCCCACACGGTAGGCCTGTGCTATTTTGTAACTGTGGACTGGGAATCGAACTCCCGATCTCCCACACGGTAGGCATGTGCTATTTTGTAAGTGTGTACTGGGAATTGAACTCCCGATCTCCCACACGGTAGGCCTGTGCTATTTTGTATGTGTGGACCAGGAATTGAACTCCCAATCTCCCACACGGTAGGCCTGTGCTATTTTGTATGTGTGGACCTGGAATTGAACTCCCGATCTCCCACACGGTAGGCCTGTGCTAATTTGTATGTGTGGACCGGGAATTGAACTCCCGATCTCCCACACGGTAGGCCTGTGCTATTTTGTATGTGTGGACCGGGAATTGAACTCCCGATCTCCCACACGGTAGGCCTGTGCTATTTTGTATGTGTGGACCTGGAATTGAACTCCCGATCTCCCACACGGTAGGCCTGTGCTATTTTGTATGTGTGGACCGGGAATTGAACTCCCGATCTCCCACACGGTAGGCCTGTGCTATTTTGTATGTGTGGACCGGGAATTGAACTCCCGATCTCCCACACGGTAGGCCTGTGCTCTACCGATTCGACCACTGTGTCCGCTCTCTCTCTATTAATAGCATAACCTACAACTGTGCAGCCATTGTCTGGTGGCTGCTTGCACGGGTAGCAGTTGTCCAGCATTGGAATGGTCCTGTTGCCATGCTGCTAAATTATAGTCGGTTGTGGTTGTAAAAGTATGACGTCTGAACACTTTGACTTCTGGATACTGAATGCTCATTCACAGTCCAGGGCCCTGAACCACCGGCACCCTTTTAACTCTGATGTCATCTCATTTACATATTCCGTTGTTCTCCACACATGCCTGGATGTCTTTTATGCATATATGACATCCCCCCTTCATAAGTATTTTTGAGATATGCAATAACTTTAAAAGTGTCACCTTCACACCAGGTTTACAGGTTAAAAGACAATAAAACAGTAATAAAGAAGTAACATCGCAAGTACTTAGCTTTCGCCCACAGGTTAGCCAATGTCCAAATATACCCAGTCACTCATTTCCTTTGGGTTATTGTCTGGCTGCTTAGCCTCCCTACGACGTATTGTCTACTTTGACATACAATGAACGACTTCCGAAAGCAAATAAAACTTAAACTAACATGCGCATAGTTTCATGTGTGATTACACCCCACATCTGACACCATGTGAAGGTACGATGTCTGAACACTTTGACTTCTGGATACTGAATGCTTTATTCACCATCCAGGGTCCTGAACCGCCGGCACCCTTTTAACTCTAATGTCATCTCATTTACATATTCCTTTGTTCTCCACACGTGCCTGGATGTCTTTTATGCATATATTACAGTGGTCTTTGTGGTGATATAATGGTTAGCATACTAACCGGGAATGCAAGAATTGTGGGTTCGAGTCCTACTGTAGGCAAAATATGTCCCATTGGCATCACCCTTATAGCAATACCTTATTTAGTTTGAAGTAACTTTGCTTTAAAATGACTAACTTAAGAGATATTTTAAATGTAAACATGCTAACCGAATTTTGCTATGTTTCTTGGCATTCTGATCACATACGCTTCATTAGGAACAGGTTGTATTAAATTGTCTTATGCCTAGTACACACCTACCGTTTGTGCACACCCACCTATCGTATACGATCTAAAACTGCCCGTTTCGCACAAAAATCGCTAGGTGTGCCCTCCCCACGCACACCTAGCGATTGCGATGCACGCATAAAACCACAGTTTTAGGGCTAAAACCGGACAATTACGATTGCGATTCGCGATTCGAAAAATGAATCGGCCCGTTTTCAGTTTTAAGCGATCGGGTCGAGTCGCGGGTTTTAGTGCGCAAATCCTATACGGTAGGTGTGTACCAGGCATTAGCATCCCCTTCTATGTAGAAACAAATGTTTAATGATGATATCTGAATCTGAGATGGATATGTAGGTTCAAATCTAGATAACTATTTTGCTTTAGAAAATAATTTGTTTGGCTGTTTGTTGTTTTACGTCCTAGCAACATCTAAGGTCATATCAGGACGGGTACCGACTCGTGACAGTGTGCACTCATGGAAACTTTATAGTGCTGCCCCACTGAGAGACCACACCACCAGCCCACTCAGTCACATTATCCTGACCCTGAGCCAACCAGTCCTTGCCCTATCCTAATAATGCCGAGTGCCTGGCAAGGAAGCGACAAGTATCAATTTTTAAGTCATTGGTTTGACTCGACCATTGTTCGAACCCACGATCCCATGGTCTACCAACACACGAGGCAGATGCTCTAACTTATTCGGCCATCCCGTCTGGTCTTAGAAAATAATGATTCCTTCATCTGACTATGCAACCCGATGCATATTTCAATAGCTGACAATTGGTATTCCACAATTAAACTTCTCCTTGAGCTATCCTAGTGACGATGAGCGCGACCTAGGTGTGATTTAGGATTGTTACTTGTTTGTTTGTTGTTGTTTTACGTTCTAGCAACATCTAAGGTCATATCAGGACGCGGGGGATTTGTTACTAGATTCTCGAAAGGATCTAGACATCTAGCTGAGCAATTATAAATGATAAATGGTGAACTCTGAATTAGTCCAGACCGTGAAGCGTAGAGAGGATAATCGTCTCTCGGTTCTTGAATTGATAACTAGAAACTAAATATATAACATGTACTCACTTACACCGGATACAGTGTCCGAATCGGTACAGCGCATGCCTTCCATGAGATCGGGAGTTTGCTTCCCGTTTGAGTCAAACCAATGGCTTACAAAATTGATACTTGTCGCTTCCTAGCTTGGCACTCACATTAATATGATAAGGCAAGGACTGGTTAGCTCAGTGTCAGGGTAATGTGACTGGGTGGGATATTGGGTCATGGTGCTGGTGGCCTGATTTGCTAGTGGGCAGGATAATAGAGTTGCTATGAGTGTGCACTGTCAGAAGTCGGTATCTGTTCTGATATGACCTTGCATATTGCCAGGACATCAAATTCCAACAACCACCCTGTACTCACTCATATTTATATCTAGTAACTTGTGATGTTGTGTGGTGTCCTTGTCAAACTTCTTATCCTGTACTAGATCATCAACTATCAGTTGCTTCTTGTTTTTGGAAGAGGCTAGTAGAATCGTATGCGCTCAAAGTTTACTGTTGACTTGCAAATGATGAACCCTACTGACACCAGTTTTTGTTATCGTTTTTTTTTTATTGAGGCTGTATTTATACTGTCCATAGCATATAAGCCCGGGTACGCATGCTTGTTTTCAATGCTGGCCAGTTGTAGTGTTGGTGTTATCTTACCACACAGTGGCTGCTGATAAGGTATTGCATTGCCTGCATTTGAGTAGCAGATAGATAATTGGTTGGTATGGTTAATAGCCTATGTTAGTTTTTTTTGATTTTCTTGGTATATATGTATTTATTTTTCTACTCTTATTACTAGACTAGCCTACTCCTATTTACATATAATATGCTTGTACGTAGCTGGGTGGTGTGTTATCTGGTTACTTTTGGCATGGTTACCTTCCATTGGGCGTCCCGCTGGTGGGCCATGATATATCACATGCTCCTTAGCAGTGCAGCTTACTGGGGGTTTCCTAGCCTTATTTTGCGCAGATATTTTTTGTAAGTTTTTAGGTCAGGAATTTGTCGTTCCTTTACCGTTTGGGCATTCCACACCTTGGCAGCCATTTCCAGCGTGCTTCTCTCATGAGCTTTTATTTGGCTTCTGGTCTGCTTTAGTAGTGGCGCATTATTTGCTCTAGTAGCTCTTTGTGGTTTTGTTAGAAGTTTAATGTTTTGACTATAGCTATATGCTAATGTTTTCAAATGAATTATTCTCCTATTTTCTAGTAGTTTCACTTTGGTTCTTTTGTGTATGTCATAGGTTGGGTGCAGCTTGTCTACTCTTAGACAGATTTTTAGGGCTCTGTTCTGCAGTGTTTGCAGTTTTTTTAGTAGTTCTTTTCTCGCACCCATGTAGTTTACATCTCCATAGTCAAAATAGGGGAGCACCATGCCCTTGAAGATTTTTATTGACATTTCTTGTGTCATGTAGTCTCTTAGCTTTGCAAATAGCCACAGTTTTTTTTTTGTTGGTAAATATTTTTATTCATCTGAATACATATTTTGTCAGTGCCGGGGCACTGGTCTTCCAGCCGTCGGAGTGGTCGCATTTCATCTGTACATAGTGGAAGTGGTTTACTTTTTGTATAATTTTATTTATACATAGGTTGTAGTACTCAAGGCCTAGGTATTTGTAATGGTCTACATTTTCTAGTGTTTGGTTTCCTAACTTACAGTGTAGTTTTCTTTCTGGCATTTGTTTATGCGAGAAGAGTACTGTTTTTGATTTGCTTGTGTTGATCATTATTTTGTTGGACTCACACCACTCATCTAGTCTTAGTAGGAGTTTATTTAGTTTAGTTATTACCTCCTCTTCTGTGGTGCCATTTGCGAATATGACTGTGTCATCTGCATATAGTTGGAGGCATTCAGTTTGCAACCATTTTTCAAGGTCGTTTATTTAGATTATAAAGAGTAGCGGCCCTAACACTGACCCTTGGGGTACACCACATGTGACAGGTTGATTGTCTGATAGTGTATTGTATATTTTTGTTGCCCTAGATCCTCTGGTAACACGCTTTGTGCTGTAATCATAGTATCTGTCAAATATCAGATACACGTTCTCGACCCATAACCTTTTTCCTGTGCCATATTTGAAGTTTGCTATATAGTCCTTGACAGACCCATCAGCAGGCCAAGGAACTACCCACAGTATTGCTGAGCCATCGAGCACACTAACATTTGCACCACCAGCAACTCCAGCAGACACCTCAACTTGGAGAATTTTCTTCAAGGCAGATTTCGATTTTGCAATCCTCATATCTCCAGTATCATCAAACATGGACGTTGGAACTGGCACAAGTTCATGACCAAGCACATCCTTAATGTCAATGTCCCACCCACTAGCCTGTAAGCCAATCACCCTTGAGTAAATCAAATTGGTATCAAATACTTGCACAGCTCCGACCTTCACATGCTTCCTTGCATGATCCATAGTAACAACCTTCTTTGTGAAGGTTTCATAAAGTCCCTGCGGTAACCGACTTTCGAAAACTGGCAGCCATCTTGGATTTCTAGATGACATCATCAGTATATGAACTTTGATTTGATACAGATCGATGTGTCTCCAAAATAGCCAGTGATAGACACCTTCACAACTAATTTGGAGTAAATAGTTAATGAGATATGCCAGTTTTAGTGTTATGGCAGCCATCTTGGCAGCCATCTAGGAAATTACCATTATGTTATACGATATTAACATAATACTTAGTTCTAATGGATAGATTGACCCCTAAAACCTAGGTATAGAGACAAAAATCACCTTCCTAGTGTGAATAGGTAGGGAGTTATGGTCATTTATTGGTAATGGCGGTGATCTTGGACCCCATCTTGAATTTCTCAAATTGCTCAAGGGTGACAACATGTCATCAAGCAGTTTCTGAAAATAGAGACCCTTGGCTACCAAAATCAACATTAAAAAAAACTTAATACAAAGATGCAAGGTTAAGAGAAAAAATGGCAGTTGGCTCGTAGACTAATCTAACTAGTCAAATGAGAGGGAGGCTAATTCTTGAGCTGATTTATATATTGTATTTTAACTGGTTTCCACCTGTCTATGGTCATTATGATGTACCGCAATTAGCTGAAGTCCTCTGTCAGGTATTATTATGATGAAATATGACTATTCGACCAGACGGGATGGCCGAATGAGTTAGAGCGTCCGTCTCCCGTGTTGGTAGATCAAGGGATCGTGGGTTAAAATCCTGGGCGAGTCAAACCAATGACTTTAAAATGTATACTTGTCACTTCCTAGGCAGGCACTCTGCATTATTAGGATAGGGCAAAAACTGGCTAGCACAGTATCACAACAATCAGCATGATCTGACTGAATGCAATATTGGGTCATGGTGATGGCAGCCTGATTTCCAAGTGGGGCAGCACTAGAAACTCACCATCAGAATGCACTGTCACAATTCGGTACCCATCCTGATATGACCTTAGATGTTGACAGGAGATAAAACTCCAACAATTAATCAGTCAATTCTATATATCCAACCTAGATACTGGTTCACTCATTAAGCATGTATTACAGCATTTGGGTGTATAATTATATATCTTCTGCTAAAGATCCTCCAGTGCGACTGACTCTTGTTGACACCCCTTGTAGGCGAGGTGGGCCACAGGTGGCGCCACCTGTAAAGTATGGTGTCTTACGGAGCATAACAATTGGCAATATCAATGAAATAAATTAATATCAATAATTAGAAACAATTCCCTTCATATTTTTATACTAGCATAATTGGTTATACATCACATTTATATATACACATATATACTGTCTTCACTTCTATGGAAATACTGGTGTGTCTGGCTGCTTGGCTCTATCTCATCCGGGACATGGTGTGCATACAATAGTATATTATGACTTCAGCTATTTTTGCCCTAGGTGATCTCTTGCCATGTGCAAGCAATTACCAGCTGCAATTTGTCTCTTTTGACTGCCCCTATGATGAGAGTGCATATATTATGTAAGGAAAATATTGATGTGCATACAAAGTCAAATGTACCTTCAAATTCACGCCTGGATGACTTAAGCTGTGTTCACACCAGTGCGTTAAGTCGCCTCAACTAGTTTGCCTCCTATAGTTTGACTCACATTCGCCGTGTGGGCGCAACCCTAAGGCGGATTAGGGCTGATTCGCCTCAACTAGTTTGCCTCATGTAAACTGCGTCGCGAGGTAGTTTATATGAACCGAACTAGCTTAAGTCGGCCCAACTTCCTAATGTGAACGGTATCGGTTTACTTGAAGCGGCTTAAGCATGTCACAGTCGAGACCTGAGTTTGTTGACTTTCCGGTAAATTTGCTCTATGAAACTGCTAGCTGTGCACAGATATTTTGTTCATCATTTATTTTTAGGGTTTCACTACCCAGCAGAAGCTTTGACCATTCCAAACCAATACGAATCAGTCCATACATATCTAGGTCGAACCCACACTCTCTCCTGGTGACGTTGACTAAGCAAAACTGGCACTGGTTAGTATGGACTTGCTCATGCGCAGATATCGATTTCCACCTTAAACCGCTCCGTGTGTGGACACGACACTAGTTTGCCTCCTCTAGTTTGCCTTATCTAGTTCGGCCTAAAGTTGTGGGCGTGAACATGGCTTTAGTGAGTGTATGCTAGTAGTAGGTGGGTATCGCTCTATTGTGACATAAATTAAGCATGCACCTGTGCCCCGTTGTTATGGTAATCAAATTATTTGGTTGCCTTTCTTGTTTGCCAGAACTGTTGGTTTTATGCACCTGTATCGATGCATAAATGAACTGACATACATATATATACAGTGTGTATATATGCCGACAGGGTCCGAATATGTAACAGAGCGCCCTCTTGGCGATGTTATAATGCTGCTCCACTTAGGGATCATACCACAAGCGCTATGACCTGATACCTCACTCACTCACAGTATCCATACGCTGAACTAACCCAGTGCTTTTCCTATCTCAGTAATGCCGACCACCAGGCCAGAAAGCAACAAGTATCAATTTTTGCAAGGCATTGGTTGGAATCGAACTCCCGACCTTCCACACGGGAAGCCTGCGCTTAAACGATTGATCCACCTCGTTTGGTAGCCCATCATATGTGTGTTTATAGTTGTGAATGAGTATGACTGGATGGTCTCAATGTTTGTGTGCACATGCCACACTGGTTCACTCTCTTCAGCAATATATATGTGTGTGTGTATATATATGCAGACAGTATATACACTAGCATATATATAGACACTGGTTATGTGTAGAAGGAAAACAAATGAGATGAAAGAGTTAGCATCGACACAGACTGAGACCTAGGGGGCGCTATGTAGACACATGCACGCACCAATGAATATGCATATATCATCATCATCATGCTGACGGTCGCGATGCAACAAAGACTGCTTTCATTACTTGCCTGTTTCATGAACGCTGCCTGCAAAAGTGTTGAAGTGCTGCTGGCTTTTGCAAGTTACCAGCGGCACTCTCTCAGGGAGCAAATAGAGGTTTCACACCGGCAAGAACATGTCAAGACAGGCACAAAGCTATTTGTGCACTGCAGTGACATATATACATATATACAAATATATCTGTATCTATGTGATGTATAAGCAGTATGCGAGTATAAAGGCGCAACGGAAATTATTAGTATTATATGGGGGGGGGGTTTTCTTGAGGATTTATATATATACGTCTGAATAGACTTGTTTTCACCATCAGACAGTTTATCGATAGAGAGCCCGAGCCTACACTTTTACCGACCCAAGGGAATTTTTACCTCTCACACTACATAGACATGGTATGAGAGCACCTGGCCTTTGATGACTCTGTAAGTTATACACAACGGTGGAAATCAAAATTGGCAGAGGTGGGGGCATGGGGAATCAAAACACCGACCCTCAGATTAGGCCTCTGACCTAGAAAAAAGTCAGACACTTTAACCACAACACGACAGAGATGACTGGTTATTATATTATATTATATTATTATATTATATTATTAGCGAATGGGCCATCGCCATGTATTTCCTCCCTCCTCATGCTCTGGGACTGATGGCGCCACCAACGGCCCCAATCCTAAATACCGGCGCTCCCACTGTCATTCGCGCCCGGAATCATATGAGTATGCGCATATTGCGTGAGCGCCGTTAATATATTGAATGTATATGACGGGCCTACCTGCCATCTTTCCGCCTTCAGATGTAGCCGTCAAATGCGTCGATTGGATGCCATTTGTGGGTGGGGGGACGTCAAGCGAAGGAAGCACCAAGGTTAGAGTGGGCCTCGAATGCACACCGCTGCCATTCCTATCCGAACGCCCTAGCCATTGACCTATCTAATCCCGCAAAGACCGCAGTCACACAACATCTTGCAACCACTTTGCGACCACCTTAGACCAAAGAACCGACACTCACCAGTGACGTCCTTGCTACCAAAACAATGTTTGCCGATGTCTGGGCATCACTGGTGTGTGTGGGCTCTTTGGTCTAAGGTGGTCGCAAAGTGGTCGTAAGCTGTAGTGTGACTGGGGCATAAGGCAATCAGCCCTCCCATGTCTACTTCATGTGAGGTGAGGCGAGGATTCTATCACCCTCCCCGTTTCAAGTGTTTGATATTGTGTTAGGTTTGTTGGTTCGTTGTTGGAGTTTTACATCCTGGCACCATCTAGTGTCATATTAAGATGGATACCAACTTGTGACAGTGCTCAGTCATGGTGACTTTAAAGGGCTGCCCCTGTGGGAAATCGGCCCACTAGCACCATGACCCACTCAATATTTTATCCTGACACTGAGCTAACCAGTCCTTGCCCTATCCTATTAATGCAGATTTCCAGGCTAGGAAGCGACAAATATCAATTTTATAAGTCATTGGCTTGATTCGACCGGGAACCGAACTCCGGATCTCCTGCACGCTTGTTTGTTTGTTTTGTGTGTTGTTGTTTTATGACCTAGCAACATCTAAGGTCATATCAGGACGGCCTCCTGCACACAATGTCCACGCTCTACCGATTCGGCCACCTCGCCCAGTTCGTGCATACGCCTACCTATGCGTGAAGTTCATTGTATGTAGGCTCAGTGTAGGTTGCTACACATATGCATGTCGGGAAGGGGTGGCGTGTTGGGTGAGGGTCAGTGGTGGGGATTGGGGACGTGTGTGTGGAGGGGGCGTAAATGAAGTATATAAATAGATGGCAAAGAACCGGTTTCATAAATCCCCAAAGTAAGAAACGACCTACCTCTAAAGCTGTGTTCACACGGGCGGTGTAAATCGATTCGTAGAAATCGACTTGTATAGTTTGGGTTACATTTTGCATGTGAATGCGCGGCTGAGTCGGATTAGGGCTGAATCGATTTGTGTGATCCGCATATTGTAAACCATTTGTAGAGGTAGTGTACGTGAATCGATTTCTGTGAACCGATTTATTTTGCCCATGTGAACGCACTGAGGCGGATTAAGGATGTCACACGCATGCGCAGTCAAGACCTTAGTTTGTTGACTTCCCGGTCGATCAAAAGCGCATATTATATAATTTGGTCTATGAACCAGATAGAGGTACACAGATGTATTTTCATCATTTATTTATAGGTTTTCACTGCCCAGCAGAAGTTTTTACGGTTGCAAAACAATATGATTCAGTCTATACATATCTAGGTCGAACCCACACTCTCTCGTGCCGACGTCGACTAACCGAAACTGGCGCCGGTTAGTCTGGACTTGCTCATGCGCAGATATCCACTTCCGCCTTAAACCGACTCAAAGCACTGCCCATGTGAACGCGAAACACTTTCAAACTAAATCGATTCACATGATTCGCCTTGTCTAAATCGCTTTACATTTTGCCCGTGTGAACACGGCTTTGGGGACACGATGAATGCAAGAACACATTTATCATTGCCCACAATACAATCACAGGGATGAGAGGGGTATGGGGCGGGGTGTGGGGGTGGGCGGTGCGGGGTGGGGTGCGGACGGGGGTGGGGCGGGGTATGGGACGGGGTGCGGGAGGTGGGGTGTGGGACGGGGTGCGGGAGGTGGGGTGTGGGACGGGGTGCGGGAGGTGGGGTGCGGTGTGCGAGCTGACCTCTCGTCTCTACGGGACCGTGTCTGTGGCAAAGTGTGGTGGGTGTGGTGGTGGTGGGTGTCTAGTTGCAGTATGGCTCACACCTGTAATCGTACCACCCTGTGCCCGTCTCGGCTATAGGTGTGAACATCCAGATGCCACATGGAACGTGTGCGCATGCTCGGGGAGACACACTGCCCCGCAGCGTTCACTGGTCCTCCCATAGTGGCGAAACTCACGTCTTCTGGGCCCACCTAGCCCCACCTAACCCCCACCTAACTCCACCTAACCCCCACCTAACCCAACGTAACCCCCACCTAACCCAACGTAACCCCTCACCTAACCCCCACCTAATTCCAGCTAACACCCACCTAGCCCAACCTAACCCCCACATAGCCCCACCTAACCCCACCAAACCCCCACCTAACTCCACCTAACCCCCACCTAGCCCCACCTAACCCTTACCTAACCCCACCTAACCCCACCTAACCCCCACCTAACTCAACTTAACCCCCACCTAACCCAACCTAACCCCCACCTAACCCCCACTTAATTCCACCTAACCCCTAGCTAACCCCACCGAACCCCACCAAACCTCCACCTAACTCGGCTTATCCCCCGCCTATCTCCCCAACAACCCCGCTCTATCCCCACCAACCCCACAACCCCCACCAAACCCCCACCAACCAAACCCCCACCAAACCCTACTAAACCCAACATATCCTCCACATAACCCCACCTAGCCGCGCCTAACCCCATCTATCCCCCAACGAGCCCCACATATCCCCCATCTAACCCCATCGAACCCCACCGAACCCACCTAAATGCCACCTAACCCCATATAACCCCACCTAACCCCACCTAAATTCCACCTAACCTCGCCTAAACCCGCTCCCGTAACCCGCACCACTTATCACTTCACATGTATGTCTGGCTACAACCACCACCGCCACCCCCACTCCCACCCCCACCACCACCATCACCACACGTCACCACCACCACTGCCACGACATCATCGACTGCTGGCAGCATCAGGATGAGACTAGTAATGAGTTATCGGTATAGCTATGTATGTCCACACGGCGCCGTGTGCATAATGTATGTACATTTTACACAGTGCAGAGCCATAGCACTGCTTGCCACGTGCAGCTGTGCTGTGCCTTCGTGTGTTCCTCTCTCCAGTCGTCTGTCTGCCTTTGCCACTTAGCGTATTAATCATCTTGGCCCAAGGCACCATTCCGCCCTTCCGCTCTTCCGCCTTTCCACCCCCAGTCCCGTCCTAGCCTGCCCCACCACCGTCCCACGCCCACCCCACCCCTGCCCCACCCCGCCCAACCGAGCCCCACCGCTACCCCAGCTACTCACCAGCTCCGCCCCACCACCGTCCCACCCCCGCCCCAACCCCGCCCCAAACCCGCCCCAACCCCACCCCAACCCCGCCCCACCCCGTCCCACCTCCGCCCAACCCCTCCCCACCACTACCCCAGCTACTCACCAGCTCCGCCCCACCACCGTCCCACCCCCGCCCCAACCCCGCCCCACCGCTACTCCAGCTACTCACCACCTCCGCTCCACCTCCACCCCAGTTCCGTCCCACCCCGTCCCAGCGCTGCCCCACAGCCCCGTCCAGCCCCGTCCACCCCAGCCCCTCCCCGTCCCAGCCCCGTCCCAGCTCCGTCCCAGCGCCGTCCCAGCCCCATCCCAGCCCCGTCCCAGCCCCGTTCCAGCTCCGTCCCAGCGCCGTCCCAGCTCCGTCCCAGCCCCGTCCCAGCTCCGTCCCAGCGCCGCCCGAGCCCCGTCCTCTTCCGCTTCAGTCCCGCCTAGCCCCGCCCCCGCCCACCCTACCAGCCCATTATTCTTAGCCCTTCCACTTCTACTCCAGTGTGAGTTCACCTCGTCCCTCTGGTAGTGGCGGTGGTACTGGACTGTGGGGTGGGAGGGAGGAAGGAGGCACCAATATGCGGCGAGGCGCCACCGGAAACAGTGGGGAACCACCTGGGGGCGTGGGCGGGGGGAAGCACTACCTCGAACGGCAATGCACCACCGGGGGCGGCGGGGCGAGGGGGCTGGGCGGGGCGGAGCAGGCCACCACTGAGGGAGGCGGGGCGGGGCACCACTGTAGGCTGCGAGTACAGTGGAGCACTACCCGGGAAGATGCGACGGGGCACCGCTGGGGACGGCAGGGCGGGGGAAAGGGGCGGGTGGCCTGGGGTGGTGGCGGGGGGAGGGAGGGCCGGGAACCGGAGGAGATTTATTGGGGCGGAGACGGGGACGTGGGTTGCTCACGTGCTCGTGCAGCCCTCGCGTCGCCGTGGCCTTCCCCAGCCAGACCTGGACTGTCGTCACGGTGCCCCGGCGAGCCAGGTAGAGTAAGAAGGCCCGGTTACATTTACATTAGTGGATTGATTGATTGATTGATTGGTGGTTGCTTTACGCCGTGTCGGCAGCATAGGCCATATTCACGGCGAGAAATGTTTATTTTTTGTTCAAACCATCACTTTTACATGTAAAAGCAGACAATCAATTATGTGCCAATAGACACTCATTAAATTAGAAAGCTCACAATCATATATTTGTGGTCAAGGGAAACAAATTCCAATAGAAAAAGAAAAGTTTTATTAATAATTGATAGAATCTATTTAGTAAACTATATGAGGTGGTACAGTCCAGCTGCCCTCAAAAAGGCTAAAATGTTTTCCTGTTTTACCGTAGTAAAAAGGTCATGCATACTGTCTGCAGTGTAGACACTGCAGACAGTATGCATCCATACATTAGTGGATGAGTCAAACGTACTGAAGGCTAACGTGAGTCAAACTTGATGTAAGCACATTAAACTACGGTGAAATACATTAAGGTTCGGCAGGTTTTGGTATGGATAAATACGTTACGGTACAGATAAATACGGTACTGTACGGATACATACGTTACGGTACAGATTAAAACGTTACGGTACGAATGCTGGTACATTCAACTACATGCAACTACTTTCAACTATGTTAGCCTCCACTACGTTCAACTACGTTCAAGTTTGTCCTCTAACAGCTATATGTGACCATGGCAGAACGGCCAAGGTTTGGTGCAGGTCAAAGTAGGCTAGAGTATGCTAGAATATGCTAGCGTATGCTAGAGTATGCTAGAGTACATTAAGAAGTGCAAATTCAGGTTCTAACGTAGCGCTCTTTTGCACATGTCCGCAGCTTAAATTGGAACCCACGGCCCACCCGCGTTATTACCAAGTTAGCACCACAAACAAGTATGGATGGCGGTACGTTCAACTACGTTCAACTACGTTCAACTACGTTCAACTACGTTCAATTACGTTCAACTATGTTAAATTATGTCCAATAACGTAAATGTGACCGCGCCCAGAAAGAGAGCAGGGAGGGAGGGGTGGGGGACAAGAGAAGTAGAGAGAGGGAATGTGTTTGGAGAGTGGCGGGGGGAATGTCTGTGAGAGGGTGAGGTGTGGGCTATACCGACTGCCGCTTTGAATGCTGGGGGGGGGGGGGGGGTGCTTGAGGGGGGCGGAGGGACCAGGATGAAGGCGATGGGGGCGTTGGGGGGGGGGGGGGGGGGGGGCGGGGGGGCAGACGTTGGCGATGTGTGCAGTGAAAACACTGCAGGGCCCAAGCTGAGCTTTCCGCTCACACACCGCCCCGCCAGCAATCAGCAGCACACGGACTGAGTTGAGTGACTGACTGAGTGACTGACTCAGGGCATCTCTATCCATACATTGCTAACGCCCCCCCCCTTCCTTTCTCCCCCCCCCCCCCCTGCCCTTACCACTCATGGATCACCCCCTCAACAACACACTTGTGTCAGTGCGTGTGTGTATGTGTGTGTGTGTCTGTATATGTGGGCGTGGACAGCGGGCACACACCACACACTCTCCACTGATGCTAATCGCCACCGCTCGTCCTGTCTGGCGGTGAGTGTGTGAGAGTTGATAACACGGCCTGGATGGTCTGCCGACGATTTGGTACAACGGACCCTTCAGCCTCTCGCTTCAAACCTCCCTCAGAGTTGTCTGCCTCTCTCATCCACTCCTCCCTCCGTGCTCCCACAGCCCTCCACACCCACATTTGTGTCTGGCGCAAAGGCGGTTAGTTGCCAGTCTGCATCACCTTGGATACTTCATGAGTGACGGAGGCTTCTACCTGTACCACGCACACGCACCCGCACGCACACGCACGCGCACACACGCACCCACATACACACGTGGGGAGTGAGCAAGCCTCAGTGCTGGCCTCCCAATCTTGAAGCTGGACCCTGAAATCGCTTCAACGGAAGTGAAGACCCCCTCACGATGGAGTGCAGGTTAGTCCCTCGAGAGGGTCACGTGATGCTGGGTATCTAATCATGGTTGTTGTATGTGTGTCTTATGTAATTCCTTGCCCTCATGACTCACCAAGAGCGGTGGCCGAATCGGTAGAGCACACGCCTCCCGTGCGGGAGATCGGGAGTGTAATTCCCAGTCGAGTCAACACAATGACTAACAAAATTGATAGCTGTCGCTTCCTAGCATGGTGCTCGTCATTAATAGGATAGAGCTAGGACTGGTTAGTTCAATGTCAGGATAATGTGGGGCAGGACTATAAAGTCACCATGAGTGTGCACTGTCGCAAGTCAGTACCCAGCCTGATATTACCTTAGATGTTGCCAGGACATAAAATCCAATGACAAACCAACCATGTCGATGTAAATGTGGTCGGCTGACTTTAAACTAGTATATAGAGTGGTAGTTTTGTTGAATTTTTGTTTTAAATTGTTATCCCTTTACAGTTGCATGGTCCGATGGTTTTAAACTGCTGCCATTTCCGCGATGAATATGTATGAACCTGTCTCAAAAGGTGATCAATCATTTTGTTGTTGTCCATTGTAACGATTGACACAAAACAGCACAGAAATGGTTACACTGAAAACACAAGGACATTTGCTTCAAATCTATACGTATTCTATTGGAATTATGAAACACCATGTAAAATCCAAATCAGTTTATCCTGAGCAAATGCATAAGCAGATAGTATGTTGATCGTTAGAATGGACAAAGTTTTATCCCATATTGCTTAGCACCTTTTGAGACAGTCTCATATATTAGATTGGTTGTTATATATAACCAGACGGGATGGCCGAATGACTTAGAGCGCCCGTCTCCCGTGTTGGTAGATCGTGGGATCGTGCGCTCGAATCCTGGTCGAGTCAAACCAATGACTTAAAAATTTATACTTGTCGCTTCCTAACCAGACACCTGCCATTATTAGGATAGGGCACGGAGCAGTGGAATGAGGAAGACCAGTCGTCTGCGACTAAAGTTTCCCCTCCTTAATCACTGACATACAAAAAAGCTTTGCGTGTGACTTTTATGATAATTGGTTAACGTGGGAGATGTTCACATAGAATGGAAATGTGAGCATTTAATTTTGGAATGGACATCGAAATTGTGACGCCCATATACGTGAGCAGTAACATTAACCAATTCTTGTCTTGGTAACAATTAATAAGTGCAATGGTATCTAAGTTGGGTATATAGGACCAAATATAGATGGGGCAGTTTGGGTTGGAAAATCTGCTGCTTTCCTCGGTCTGTGGATGCAGGCTCAAAGCTGCATAGTCCGATGAACACATAGAACAAACTTGAAACAATTATGTAGATTTGATTCGACATATCTTACTTTTAAATGCGGGTGCAGTTGTTAAGCATTTGTCCGCACACAGAAGGGGAAATTCAATCAACTGAATAGAACATGTTACTGCCGAAGCCTATATGTGTCAGATTTTTGGTGTGCTTGCAACATTTTAATTTGCATGTTTGCACTTCAAATATCTCCGCCCTTTCGCCCTTCCACCCTTAAACCCTTCCGCCCTTCTGCCCTTCCGCCCTTCCGCCCCCAGTCTCGTCCTAGTCTCGCCCCACCACCGTCCCACCACCGTCCCACCACCGTCCCACCACCGTCCCACCCCCGCCCCACTCCCGTCCCACCCCAGCACCATCCCCGCCCCACCTCCGCCCCAACCGGCCCAACCGCTACCCCAGCTGCTCCCCAGTTCCGCCCCAGCCCCGTCACAACCTACCCCCGCCCCGCCCCACCTACCCCTCATCCCCGCCCCACCTACCCCTCATCCCCGCCCCACCTACCCCTCACCCCCGCCCCACTTCCGCTCCACCTTGAACTGAAAGTAAGGTAGATTATAATGATCAACCTAATATATTTATGTCAGAAAATGACAGAAACTCAAAACCATCGGATTATGTAGATTTAATGTCGAGTGTTCATCAAAGTGGAAGATTTTCCAGGGAAAACTAAAATGTGACGCATGGTTGTATATGTACATGCTATGGACAGTATAAATAGAGCCTCAATACAAAATTTAAAAAAATTAAAATGTACACCGCACGGCATGCCACCTACGAATCCCCCTCGGCATCTGTGCTGGTGCCCTCAGTGTGCACTGTCACAAGTGTGCACTGTCACAAGTCTGTACCCGTCCTGATATGACATTAAATGTTGCTAGAACATAAAACGACAACAACAACCAACCAACACACCTATCTGAATGTGTCTGCGTGTCTGGACACCTGTTGTTGTTGTTTGTTGTTTTTTTACATCCTAGCAACATCTAAGGTCATATCAGGACGGGTACCGACTGGACAGCCTTCACACACCCTGTCACACCTTGCATCATGATGATGCCAATGGTGTGCCAGCAATCTATCACTGTCATAAGGACCATATGTTTGACGTCCAATAGTCGATGATAAAAATCAATGTGCTCTCGACGCGTTGTTAAATAAAGCAAACATTTTTCTATTTAGGCACCATGCTATGGTAGCCTGGACAACTTTGTGAATGTAGTTAAGCTGCACAGTTGGATGAAAACCTCTTTTGTTTCCTAATCATACCACTGACCTAGATTTAATTCTAGCAATCCAACCTAGATAATGGTGTACTCATTACCCACATATTCTTATGTATAATCATCAATAAGTCAATTTCATGGAATCTGCCACTGCTGAAACCTATGGTGTTTAGCATTTTGACACGCATGCCCAAATTCATTTGATATGTTATATCTTTCTTTTTAAAACATATGGTAGAGACCAATAAAGTATGGAACTGTACATAATTATACCAATGACCTCCAGATGACATCAAGCTGCATAGTCCGATAAATGCATCACATTTTGAAAAGACAAACACTGATCTAGATTTGAAACTAAATATCTAACTGGGGACATGGTTATTAACCATGTGTTGCTACATAGAAGGGAATATTAAGGCAATGTAATAGAAGCTATTACT